>JAZKLR010000164.1:0-633224 GCA_037103525.1 Ganaspis brasiliensis
CAAATTTTGATAAAAGAATCTAAAAGAGCAATAAATTTTACGTTGAAAATGGTTTGTTTCAAATTTTTAGAAAATTTTTTTATTGCCAAGAAAAAGCCTTAAAATTTTGATAAAATTTGTGTCCTCTTGGGCGTTAATTGGTTAAAATTAAAGTATTCAAAAAAATTATTTTTTTACACCTAAAAAATCTAACTAAGGAGGCGTTTTGTTCCTTTTAATCATTATTATGGATCAAGTTTTGTTCGTACTTAAAGCTAAACATAAAATACAAAATTATTTTTGAAAAAATTTTCTTGGCTGCCAGTATGGTTTAGTATGCTTGTACGCTTGTAACTTACAGGATTATTTGTTTATGTTGATAAGAACTTATAGTCAAAAATTTAAAGAAAAAAAAGTGGAGGTTTTTGAGAAAATCGACCTTATTTATTTTTGGAAAACCATCTTAAACGTTTTTAATTTCAACGAAAATAAAAAAAAAACATGTCTTTTTATTTTTTATATATAACATATTTTCGAGGCAGTTAAATCTACAACTTGAAGAAAAAAAGCGAAATTATAGTAAGCAAAACTTTTAAAGTTATTTATTTGTTAACTAAGATTATTTAAACAAATTAAAAATCGTTCGTTAGTAGCTGGAACTATTTAAAAATATTTTATACACATTTTATGTGTAAAATATATAACAGGCATCACAGTATCTTCAGTATCTTCAAAAAAGATAAAAAGGTGAGAGAAAGGTGACCAAAAATATAACAAAAACAAACTAGAATGTGTTTAAAATAGGTTTGCTACGTTTTCAAAATTCCAATATTCAATGACTTCCAGGTTTTCAAGACCATTTTGCATCAAATTCCATGACCAAATATATAATAAGTAGCAACATTAACACGCGCCCAAGGACGCGAGAAACTTTGCATTAAAGAAAATATCTAAAAAATGGCGAAAATAATGAACAATTGAAAACAAAATTCAAAAAATAGCTAGACTAATGCACAGCCGAAAAAAATTGAAGAAATCAAAGAATAATTATAAAATTTTAGGAAAATAACTGAATATTAAAACAACTGCAGGAAATAATTGAAAATTTTCGAAAAACAATTGAAAATCGAAGAAAATAATTAATAACTAGCAAAATATAGCGATTAGTTTTCCATGCATTTTAGGAATTAAACTATAATAATAGATAAAACAAATCGATGAATAATATTTATCCAATAAGGAGGGCCGCCAGTGAACTTGCAGATTGAAAATAGTGAAAAAATAGTATATTATGCACCAAGGGTGGAAAATGCAAGTTTTTTTGACGAGCATAATGTTCAATGAACGAGTCAAAGCACGAGTGAAAGTTTTCACATACAAAAAAGGGAATACCTAAGCAATATACATTTATATTACTGATATTAAATTGGGGGGCACCAGCAGCAAAAGCCATTCAAATTTGAAAAAAACAATTCGAACATCGCAAAAATAATTGAAATATGTAGAAAATAATTAAATAATGACAAAAATAATTTGATTTGAAAAAAAAATTGTAAATGACAAAACTAATTGAAAAATTGATTAAAAATCAAAAAATGATTTACATAAAAATAATTAAAGAATGACAAAAATAATTAAACTTTGAGAGAAAAGTTTGAGTCTGGTGTAAAAAATTTTAATTTTTGCACAATAATTGAGATATTGAAGAAATAAGTAAAATGTAAAGAAACTAATTGAATAATTTCATAAATAATTATAAAAACTGGTGTAAAAATTACATTTGTTAGGCAATAATTGAAAACTTGAAGAAAATAATAAGAATTTGCAAGAAAATAATTGAAACTTGAAAAAAATAATTACAAAATATCAAAAAAATGTGTATGTGCAGATAATAGTTGAATAATGACAAAAATAATTTATATTTAGAAAAAAGTTAATAAAAAATGAGAAATATATTAAAAAATGAAGTAAAAAAACAAAAAAATTTAATGCATTAATGGAAAAATTGTATAAAATAATTGAAAAATTAACGATATAATTAAAATGTGAAGAAAGTAATTGAATAATGACATAAATAATAATTGAAAAATGATCTTCAAAAATTAATAAATTCATGACAATAATAAAAAGATTGAAGAAAATGACATTTAAAGAAAATAATTCCAAAATGTCAAAAATATTTGAATATTGACAAAAATAGTTGTAATTTGAAAAAATAATTCATAACTTTAAAAAAATTAAAAATTTGAAGAAAATACTTGAAAACTTGACACAACAATTGAAATATTGAAATAAATAATTCAAAACTGGTGCAAAATTAAAAAATTGTAGACAATAATAATTGTAAAGTTAAAAAAAATATTATAAGTTTCAGGAAAATAGTTGCAAGTTGAAGAAATTAATTGAAGTTTCAAGACAATAATTAAAACTAAAAGAGAATAATTCAAAAACGACAAAAAAAATTCAAATATGAAAAAAATCATTTAAGTTTGAAGATTTGTAAAAAATAATTCTAAAATTGCAAAAGTAACAAAAATATGGAAAAATAATTGAATTTATGACAAAAATAATTGATTAATAACAAAAGTAATTAGAATTTGAAGAAAATAATTGAAAAATAATGAAAGTGAATTGAATTTGTGTAGAAAATTTGGATATTCCTGAAAATAATTTGAAGATTGAAGAACATAATCAAAATTTTAAAAAAATAATTTAAATTACAAGAAGATAAATAAACAATAACAAAATAATTGTAATTTGAAAAAAATAATTGATAACTGGTGCATAAAATTAAAAATTTAAAGACAGTACTTGAAAAATTGACGAAACAATTGAAATTTTAAGAAACTGATTAAATAATGACATAAATAATTTGAAGCTGGTGTATAACTAAAAAATTTATAGAGAATAATTGAAGTTCGAAGAAAATAATTGAAATTTGTTGAAATTAATTTTAAAAAAATGTACAAATTTAATAAACTTATGACAATAATAAAAATAATGAAGAAAATGATTGAAATTTGTGAAAAATAATTAAAAACTAATATAATAAATTACAAAATTCTTGACAATAAAAAAAAAAAGATTTATTGATTTATTTATGGGCAAAAGCCCATTGCAATATAAAATTTAAGAATGTATTTCAAGTAACAATAAAATTAAAATTTGATGTAACAATAATAATTACTATATTAAATATTAATAGGTCCTATTCAATAATTTGAATAAAATAATAATTCAAATTTATAGAAAATAATTCTAAAATTGCAAAATCAATAGAAATATGAAGAAAATAATTGTAAAATGACAAAAATACTTGAATAATAACAAAAGTTATTTAAATTTGAAGAAAATTATTGAAAATTAACAAAAGTAGATTAGAAACTTGTGTTGAAATTTTAAATATTCCTGGCAATAATTTGAAGATAGGAAAAAATAATTGAAATGTTGAGAAAATAATTGAAAAATGACAGAAGTAAATGAAAACTTGTGTAATCAATTTAAATATTCATGACAACAATTTAAAGACTGAAGATAATAATATTACATAAATACACACCGCTTGTAACTTTACTATGTCGGAGATAGTGAAATAAATTTTGATCGTCGGACGTTGTAAAATAACACAGATTTTTTTTAGAGTGTATGTGAGCAGAAAGCGTAAAACCAAAAGCAGAAAAACATTAGTGCAAGACAGTGATATCTGTCTATCTAATGGCCTATTTACACCTTCGAAAAAAAAAAATTTTGCATTGGAGGGAAGAGGACGAACTGTGTATCTGTCCTCTTTACTCTCGTGCAAAAAAAAAGTTTTTCGAAGGTGTAAACAGGCCATTACTCTCATATTTTCTGCTTTCGGTTTTACGCTTTCTGCTCACATGAGATTTTACCCTTACCCCCTATCTACATGGAAGCTGATTCTACGGTTATGCGTAAATACGCGGAACGTATAAACATAGAATTGTGTGAGAGACAAGGACAGACAATGTTTATTATTGTTGCCGTCCTTTTCTCTCTCATTGGCTTTATTTCGCGTTTTGACGCTTGAGGGTAAAATCTCATGTGAGCAGAAATCGTAAAACCGAAAGCAGAAAATATGAAAGTAAGAGAGTCAGTGATATATGCCTGTCTCTCTCACCCTCATGATTTTGCTTTCGGTTTTGCGCTTTCTGCTCAAATGGGATTTTACCCTGACGCAGAATCAGCTTCCATGTATGTAGATAGGGGGTAATACCATGTATTATACGTCGAAAACCTCGATTTACGCGTAACTTTACATCCCTGCTTGTAACGGCCTATCAGTGGCTATTACCTTTTACCACATTTCTTGCCAAACTGACGCTAACATATTGAATCAACATGACATATGCAACTAAAATGGTTATTTATAACTTAATTCAATATTCCAAAATCTTTATCTCATTAGAATATTGTAGTTAAGGCCCAATGCAAAATAAATCGTAAGTACATTTATTTTTAAATTGTCTTGTTTCAATTAAAAGACGTGTTTGTATTTGAGGTAAATTTTTTTCTTCAGTGCATCAAAAACAGTTTTTTCAGTTTTCTCTGTAAAGAATATATCCACATTTCATAAATTTATGGACGTAGTTTGTGTACGCAAACTTTATTTACATTTTTAATTTATTTCTTCAACTTTTAATTTTTCAGTTTTCATTTATTTTCTTCTATATTCCACAATTTTCAGCTTCTTTAATTACTTTTCTTCAATTTTTAATTATATTCTTGAAATTTCAATTCCATTGTTCAATTTTCAATTTTCTTCAATTTTTAATCCAGTTGCTTAATTTGAAATTATTTCCAACAATTATTCCTATAATTTTTTTAATTTTTTTATTTTCCTAATTTCTTAAGTTAAATTAAATAATATTTCTTGCTTAATTTTTTCAATTATTTTTTTTAGTTGTCCTATTAATCTAATCATATTTTTTTTTTTTTTTAATTGTCAATTTTTCTTGGCATTTTTCACATATTTTCTTCAATTATTCAATTATTCTCGTTTTTTTGTAATCAATTCTTACAATTAAATAATAATAACCTCAGTAAACTCCTGAAGTTAGTATTACTATTTATATTTATTCTTTTTTTTCTGTCAACGATTTAAAACTTGAAGTGAAGTAGGTTAGTTTTTATATTCATTCATCTTTTTCTGTCCACGTTTAAAATCTGAAGCAAAGTTAGTAAAATTTTTAGTAAAATGTATATTCCAACAGCGGGGGGGGGTCTTCTGATATTAGGTGTTCGCGATTAAAAATTTTCCTTATAAATCAATTAGTTTGTTTACACAGAAAAAAAGCTTTGGGTAAAGTTTACCATATTTATGATAGACTTCGGATTAAAGTCACAAATGCAGAATTGTACTCAATTTTTTAGAAAATTATTCGCATGTTTCTAGTAATTTCCCTCAAAATTGCCAGAAATATGGGAATAATTTTCTAAAAACTTGAGTACAATTCTGCATTTGTGACTTTAATCCGAGGTCTATTATGAATATGGTAAACTTTACCTAAAGCATTTTTCCCGTATATATTCTAATTACATCGTCAATTTTTTAATTACAATTTACAAATACGTAATTTTTACACCTATTTTCAATTATTTTTGTTATTTTTAAAGTACTTTTGTCAACTCTAAAGTATTATGTATTGTCAATTTTCATGTATTTTTGAAATTCTGAATTTAATTTTTTTAAATATCAATTATTATCTTCAGTCTTTAAATTGTTGTCATGAATATTTAAATTGATTACACAAGTTTTCATTTACTTCTGTCATTTTTCAATTATTTTCTCAACATTTCAATTATTTTTTCCTATCTTCAAATTATTGCCAGGAATATTTAAAATTTCAACACAAGTTTCTAATCTACTTTTGTTAATTTTCAATAATTTTCTTCAAATTTAAATAACTTTTGTTATTATTCAAGTATTTTTGTCATTTTACAATTATTTTCTTCATATTTCTATTGATTTTGCAATTTTAGAATTATTTTCTATAAATTTGAATTATTATTTTATTCAAATTATTGAATAGGACCTATTAATATTTAATATAGTAATTATTATTGTTACATCAAATTTTAATTTTATTGTTACTTGAAATACATTCTTAAATTTTATATTGCAATGGGCTTTTGCCCATAAATAAATCAATAAATCTTTTTTTTTTTATTGTCAAGAATTTTGTAATTTATTATATTAGTTTTTAATTATTTTTCACAAATTTCAATCATTTTCTTCATTATTTTTATTATTGTCATAAGTTTATTAAATTTGTACATTTTTTTAAAATTAATTTCAACAAATTTCAATTATTTTCTTCGAACTTCAATTATTCTCTATAAATTTTTTAGTTATACACCAGCTTCAAATTATTTATGTCATTATTTAATCAGTTTCTTAAAATTTCAATTGTTTCGTCAATTTTTCAAGTACTGTCTTTAAATTTTTAATTTTATGCACCAGTTATCAATTATTTTTTTCAAATTACAATTATTTTGTTATTGTTTATTTATCTTCTTGTAATTTAAATTATTTTTTTAAAATTTTGATTATGTTCTTCAATCTTCAAATTATTTTCAGGAATATCCAAATTTTCTACACAAATTCAATTCACTTTCATTATTTTTCAATTATTTTCTTCAAATTCTAATTACTTTTGTTATTAATCAATTATTTTTGTCATAAATTCAATTATTTTTCCATATTTTTGTTACTTTTGCAATTTTAGAATTATTTTTTACAAATCTTCAAACTTAAATGATTTTTTTCATATTTGAATTTTTTTTGTCGTTTTTGAATTATTCTCTTTTAGTTTTAATTATTGTCTTGAAACTTCAATTAATTTCTTCAACTTGCAACTATTTTCCTGAAACTTATAATATTTTTTTTAACTTTACAATTATTATTGTCTACAATTTTTTAATTTTGCACCAGTTTTGAATTATTTATTTCAATATTTCAATTGTTGTGTCAAGTTTTCAAGTATTTTCTTCAAATTTTTAATTTTTTTAAAGTTATGAATTATTTTTTCAAATTACAACTATTTTTGTCAATATTCAAATATTTTTGACATTTTGGAATTATTTTCTTTAAATGTCATTTTCTTCAATCTTTTTATTATTGTCATGAATTTATTAATTTTTGAAGATCATTTTTCAATTATTATTTATGTCATTATTCAATTACTTTCTTCACATTTTAATTATATCGTTAATTTTTCAATTATTTTATACAATTTTTCCATTAATGCATTAAATTTTTTTGTTTTTTTACTTCATTTTTTAATATATTTCTCATTTTTTATTAACTTTTTTCTAAATATAAATTATTTTTGTCATTATTCAACTATTATCTGCACATACACATTTTTTTGATATTTTGTAATTATTTTTTTCAAGTTTCAATTATTTTCTTGCAAATTCTTATTATTTTCTTCAAGTTTTCAATTATTGCCTAACAAATGTAATTTTTACACCAGTTTTTATAATTATTTATGAAATTATTCAATTAGTTTCTTTACATTTTACTTATTTCTTCAATATCTCAATTATTGTGCAAAAATTAAAATTTTTTACACCAGACTCAAACTTTTCTCTCAAAGTTTAATTATTTTTGTCATTCTTTAATTATTTTTATGTAAATCATTTTTTGATTTTTAATCAATTTTTCAATTAGTTTTGTCATTTACAATTTTTTTTTCAAATCAAATTATTTTTGTCATTATTTAATTATTTTCTACATATTTCAATTATTTTTGCGATGTTCGAATTGTTTTTTTCAAATTTGAATGGCTTTTGCTGCTGGTGCCCCCCAATTTAATATCAGTAATATAAATGTATATTGCTTAGGTATTCCCTTTTTTGTATGTGAAAACTTTCACTCGTGCTTTGACTCGTTCATTGAACATTATGCTCGTCAAAAAAACTTGCATTTTCCACCCTTGGTGCATAATATACTATTTTTTCACTATTTTCAATCTGCAAGTTCACTGGCGGCCCTCCTTATTGGATAAATATTATTCATCGATTTGTTTTATCTATTATTATAGTTTAATTCCTAAAATGCATGGAAAACTAATCGCTATATTTTGCTAGTTATTAATTATTTTCTTCGATTTTCAATTGTTTTTCGAAAATTTTCAATTATTTCCTGCAGTTGTTTTAATATTCAGTTATTTTCCTAAAATTTTATAATTATTCTTTGATTTCTTCAATTTTTTTTCGGCTGTGCATTAGTCTAGCTATTTTTTGAATTTTGTTTTCAATTGTTCATTATTTTCGCCATTTTTTAGATATTTTCTTTAATGCAAAGTTTCTCGCGTCCTTGGGCGCGTGTTAATGTTGCTACTTATTATATATTTGGTCATGGAATTTGATGCAAAATGGTCTTGAAAACCTGGAAGTCATTGAATATTGGAATTTTGAAAACGTAGCAAACCTATTTTAAACACATTCTAGTTTGTTTTTGTTATATTTTTGGTCACCTTTCTCTCACCTTTTTATCTTTTTTGAAGATACTGAAGATACTGTGATGCCTGTTATATATTTTACACATAAAATGTGTATAAAATATTTTTAAATAGTTCCAGCTACTAACGAACGATTTTTAATTTGTTTAAATAATCTTAGTTAACAAATAAATAACTTTAAAAGTTTTGCTTACTATAATTTCGCTTTTTTTCTTCAAGTTGTAGATTTAACTGCCTCGAAAATATGTTATATATAAAAAATAAAAAGACATGTTTTTTTTTTATTTTCGTTGAAATTAAAAACGTTTAAGATGGTTTTCCAAAAATAAATAAGGTCGATTTTCTCAAAAACCTCCACTTTTTTTTCTTTAAATTTTTGACTATAAGTTCTTATCAACATAAACAAATAATCCTGTAAGTTACAAGCGTACAAGCATACTAAACCATACTGGCAGCCAAGAAAATTTTTTCAAAAATAATTTTGTATTTTATGTTTAGCTTTAAGTACGAACAAAACTTGATCCATAATAATGATTAAAAGGAACAAAACGCTTCTTAGTTAGATTTTTTAGGTGTAAAAAAATAATTTTTTTGAATACTTTAATTTTAACCAATTAACGCCCAAGAGGACACAAATTTTATCAAAATTTTAAGGCTTTTTCTTGGCAATAAAAAAATTTTCTAAAAATTTGAAACAAACCATTTTCAACGTAAAATTTATTGCTCTTTTAGATTCTTTTATCAAAATTTGTTTACAACAAATATGATAAAAGTTATAAACAATTATTTAACAAAAAACACGATTTGTTTTTAAAAAAAGATTTTTTAATCAATATTTTCATGTAGAACAAGAAAAGAGATTAAGTTAAAGCATCAAAATATCGTGTCTTTAAGTTCTCAGCTGTAAATATTCGCAAAAACATATACGAAAATACAAGATGGCGGCTATAATATGGCAACTAAAATAACTTTTTTTTGTAAAATATTAGCCTAGTGTACCAAGTCTTTAAAAATAGTCCAAATTTGATAAAACTTGGTACCAGTGGGTTTTTGGGGTCCCTGAGTACGAATATGAAGTAATTTTTTAAAATTCCAAAATGGCGGATCCAATATGGCGGACGAAAATTCAATTTTTTATTCAATTTTCACGAAAGTTGGTACACAGGGGTTTTTGGAGTATCTGATAACGAATCTGAAGTCATTTTTCAAAAATTCTATATGGCGATCAAAAATTAAAAATTTAAATTTAATTTCATGAAACTTGGTATAATAACGGTTTTTGAGGTCTCCGATTGCGAATCTGAAAATTTTTAAAATTTAAAAATGGCGGTTCCAATATGGCGGTCAAAAATGAAAAATTTCATTTTCATTTCATTAATTTTGTTATATAGCGGTTTTCTGGTCTCCGATTGCGAGTCTTAAGTCATTTTTTAAAAATTTAAATTATCATTAAGTTCGGTTATTACATCTGATTATTTTTAGGTACCCAATAAATCATTTCCCCATTTTACTCAGGCAGTTAAAAAATTTTAAGGTCAAGAAAGTAAGTGAAATTAATAAGGGATTAAAATATCTGCTATATTTAGTCAACCATATTGAATTTTAAAAAACATCATTCGGTACTTAAAAGTAAATTTTTTAAAGTGAACTTTAAACCTATGTACACTAATTTTGGAGCGCAGGTTTGTCCGGTTGGCCAAGAACGACTCTTATGTACCAAGTTTCATGAAATGAAATTAAAATATTTTCATTTTCGACTGCTATATTTGATTCGCTATTTTGAATTTTTAAAAAATGACTTCAGATTCGCAATTGTAAAACCAAAAACCCCTATATACCAAAACTTATGAAATTAAATTGAAACTTTTCAATTTTGACCACCATATTGGATCCGCCATTTTAAATTTTTTAAAAATGACTTTAGATTCGTTATCAGAGACCCCAAAAACCTCTATATACCAAGTTTCATGAAATGAAAATTTTTCGTTTTTGACCGCCATATTGGAACCGCCATTTTGAATTTTTAAAAATTGACTTCAGATTCGCATTCGGTGACCTAAAAAACCTTTATATACCAAGTTTTATGAAACTAAATTTAAATTTTTTATTTTTGATCGCCATTTTGAATTTTTGAAAAATGACTTCAGATTCGTTATCAGAGACCCTAAAAACCCCTCTGTACCAAGTTTCGTGAAGATTGAATAAAAAATATAATTTTCGTGCGCCACATTGGATTTTTGAAATGCGTATTCAGGGACCCCAAAAACCCACGGGTACCAAGTTTTATCAAATTTTTTTACATTGCATAAATATTTCTAAAATGATGTACCAAACTGTATGAATATTATAAGGCCTTAAGTACCTCATACTGAGCCATGAACAATGCAGGAAACTAAAATTAAGAAAGTTATGACCGATTGAAAAAAAAAATGCATTAATTTTTTAATAATAAATAAAAAATAAATATTATTAAATAAAATTTTGTATACTTAAATAGACTACAAATGTCTATCCAAAAAACGTAAGTTGATTCAAATCGCTGACATGACCAGTCGATCTGATATGAAATTGCTCATATGTGACTCCCCGCGAGAGAAGGGTGCTATCGCTGAGAAAGCAAACTTTAAAGGACGGACGGGCAAAGAGGAGGAAGAAAAATCGAGACGTTTAACATACCTATGTTTAAACCTTCATAACAAGAAAAATAATTGCAGGAATCAAATTTTGATTTTTGGAACTCAAAAAGCAACTCAAAAACTATCAATTAACATAAAAAAAATGAAAGCAATAAAAGCCAATTTCATGCGACGGTCGTTTAAAAGAAATCCAAAAAATGCGATACACTTAGCAACGCCTTGGTTTGAAGCATTATAACAAAAAGTGTAAGTGTAAGTAAGACACAATGCGTGTCTTGTTTCCCCTTTGAAACATAACGTATCTCATTTTCAGACCTTTCGAAATATTCCCTTACAGCCAAAGGATATTCCTAGGGGTCGTCTATATATTACGTAACGCTTAATAGTAGAGGGGGGGGGGTCAGAAAGAATGACCTTTACATGTAAAGCTCCATTACGAGGTGAGAGGGGGGGGGTCCAAAAATATCAGAAAAAAGCGTTACGTAATGTATGGACGTCCCCCTAGGACATCCTATGGATATCCTATGAGCATCTAAGATATCCAGAAAACGTCCTCATTGCATCCTGGGACATGCCAAGGACGTCCTATAGATATCCTAATTTCCGCACTAAAGGATATTTCTTCACAACAAAAGGATATTTTTAGAATGTTCTCAGGATATCGAACATAATATCAGAATATCTCTCGGATATCCCAGGGATATTCTTAAAAAAAATGTAAATAAAGTAATTGTTAAATTTTTTTGTAATTTTTCTAATTCTTATCCTTATACATACTCATTTAACGATTAAACGCATAGGAAAAATCTTATGAGTATAGGGGGATGGAACCTATTTCTATACTACTGAACGCTAATTTAACCCGCTCAATTAAGGCTCTCAGCTATCTTAGCACTTGATATTGAAAATGTTATAAATCATTGTTACTCTTTCGTAAAGTTTATTGGAGTCGCTAACAACCAAAAGATATCCTCAGGATATCCTGAAATAATGTCAAAATATCCTGAAAACATACCGAGGATGTTCTTAGGCTATTCACTGGATAATCAAAGAATTGTACAAGGATGTTGCGTATAAACACTTTATGAATATTTAAAGGCTAATAATTATGCATTGCTCTACGCTCTGAAACATTATGCTTTCTGATGGCGGAATCTTTGAATTTATTAAAATTTACAATGTGTATGTGTATATTACTATCGTTCAACCCAAGTGGAATGTACGCAAATGTTTGTAACAATTTGGAAAACGCGTAACTTTTAAGAACAAAGCAGAAAATACGTATCTTTGTGGAGAGGCTTAGAAACAGCGCATCTATGTACACTGAGAGAAATGGATATATTTAAACTTAATATCTTAGACATTAAAATTAATATTTTTAATATCTAAGATATTAAGTTTGAGTATCAAAATATTAATATCTTGATCCTAAGTTTTAATATCTGAATATTTAATTTTAATATCCATGAACAGCCATTTTTCTCAATGTAGTTTTTGTACCTACAGAACATGAGTAGTTTCTCAAAACACCACTAAAGATACGTACTTCCAACTGTTTCAAAACAGTTGAGTACGTTCGACTTGGGCTGAACGATACGTATGTTACGGTAAAAGTACACAATTGGTAAATGTAGAAAGTTTGTTTTAATTCAATTAGATGTAATGTCAAAAGGTGGTAAGTGACTTATTAAAAAGACTCAAACTTTATTTACTACTATTGCTACTATCATTATGAGTGATATTTGATTTATTTTTAATTTATTTATTAAAGTACAAAAAATATTTTCATAAAATATATTTTTTTGATATTTATTAGAACAGTTTTTAAGTGCAAAAATATATTTTGTTGATATTTATTAGAACAAGGACCATACTTCCGTGACTCTTTGGAATTGCACAGTAGGTTTTGTGATTTACAGCTATATCTTCTACTGTCGCATTTCCCTTTACAATTTTTTTCAATTTATCACACTTTGTACTTTTACCGTAACGTACATTTTCATATAAGTATATTTTATTGTAAAAACGATAACTTGAGAACAGTTAACAAAATTCACATAGATATGGTTATTTTTAATACTAAAACCTGAAATCACAAGGCACAAGGATATCCTCAGACGTATTTTTTTAAATGAAAATCATTCTTTTGACTTTGACAGGTCGCCATTATGTCCAATTTTTTTCTAGAGGCTTCTCACTTGGAAATCAACGCAACATTCCCGTTAAAAGTCCGTCTTATGCGTTGTTAGATCAACGTTAGCGTTATACACGTTGATCCAGAAGCGTCGGCGGAATACATTGCTTTGCGAGGCTATGCGAGTTTCGCTCGGATTCGATATTTAAGAGCAAGCGTATCTACAACGTATGATTCCGTTGGATTTCGTATAGCGTTCAAGGAGAAACGTAAGCAATCCGTCCTAAACGTCAAGAAACGCCAGGCTTGACGCGAGAATTCATGCTGCATTCATGCTTTCTGTGAATTGAAGTGAATGAACTTTTCATTATAATACCTGCTTTTTGAAATAGTTCTGTCCTTTATTTAATATTAATTTCTTGTTTTTACCATGGGACATTAGAAATTAGTAATCTTAGTTTGTTCAAGTGATTCTATAAAAAAAAATGAAGTTTAACTATTTGAGGTTATGTCTTTCCATGTATTCTAAAATTCACAGGAATATTTTCGCTGTTTTTTCTTTTCTTAAAATCAAAATTAATCAAAAAGTTTTGGAAAATAAAAAAGTTTTTAAAAATTAAACGAAAAATATTTTTATAATACCCATTAGATTTGAAACAAGCCTAAGAATAATTTTAGAAAAATAAAGAAAATCTAAATTTTTTTTGAAAGAATATGTAAGTTTGCATAAAATAGACAAGTTTTGAAAACAAATTGAATAAATTTCCAAAAAAGCACGTTATGCAGAACCGTTTTTTATGGCTAGGATTTATCAACACACATTGCAGATTTCGTAGCATTCATGCGCTGAACGTATCACGTTCGTTAGAGTCCGTCCAAGTCCGACACAAAACATTCGCGCAACATTCCAGTTCGTCGTCAAAATCTCGGCAAACCAAAAGCGACACTTGCAAATGTCATATAATGTCATACAAAGCAAACGTTGTCTATATTTGTTTTACATTGCAGACATTGTGTGAATTCGTAAGAATCTGTTAGTCAATGATAAAATTGGAAGTGAGAAGCCCCTTGATTTTTTTTAAATTCTTCGATCACTAACTAGATATCTTATAATAAATGTAAATTAATTTCATTTTTGCATTTCAGACGAAGTATACTAGCGAAATGCTATAAGAATAAGAAAGATTACCCTTTGCTTTCCCGGTGGCGATAAGGTACATAATAGCCCTAAACTTTCTGCGAAGAGAACGTTGCTGTACACCGGACATTTTAACGTAACATCGCCATCCAACAACGTAACCATTTAACGTTCCAAATGTTAGAATGCAACGTTATCCAGAAGTTAAATAATGTTCATAATGTAATTATCATTCATGATTTCCTATTCAAAAATTTTTTTTTCATTTCAGATGACTTAGAGGATGAAGATAACGCAGTTGTTGAAGAAGACGAAGAGTAATATTTTTTTTCGAGAAAAAAGACGGATAATGTATTTTAGATTCTTCTGAATTTTTATATATAAATAGTAATTGTGGTCTTACATAACTGTGAAAGAGAATTAAATAAAAATTATTACAATTTATTAAGGCATTTGCCATGAAAATATTTAGGTAGATTATAATTATTTTTAATTAACACTTGGTACAGTTATTTAAGACCCCAATCACTGTTTATAATTACAACAACAATAAAATGCAGATAATGCATGCAGAATGATCAGTAGGTTTGTAGATAAATTTTCAAGTAGGATTTTGGTAGGATACTTCATGGGATCCTATGTGGGAACCTAAGTAGGAAAAAGTCATGAATACAAATCTGGGATCAAGGTGTAGGAAGGTGAGTAGGTTTGAAGATAAATTTTCAAGTAGGATTTTTTGTAGGATCCTTCATGGGATCCCAAGTAGGAAAATTCATGGTTACAAACCTGAGATCAAGGTGTAGGAAGGTGAGTAGGTTTGTAGAAAAGTTTTCATATATGATTTTTTGTAGTATCCTTCATAGAATACTATATGGGATCCTATATGGGAACCTAAGTAGGAAAATGTCAGGGGTATAAACCTCGCATAAAGGTTAATAAACTTTGAAAGTTTTTAGATAAGTTTTCGTAAAGGATATTTTGTATGATCCTTCATAAGATGCTATGAGTAAAAATATATGTTCAACTTATAAGAAAAGCATACATTTTCCTATAACATTAACATATATTTTTATTTATACAGGATCCCATGTAAGATCCTATGTAGATATTTTCAGTAGGGTAGTAATAGTCAATAGATTTTACTCAAAGATTAGAATCAATTCATCAAATTTAAGGCAAAAAATAGTTGTACGTTGTTACAATTTCAAAATTGATTTTCATTTTTTTGTTATTCCGCTGGAACTATAATTAGAACTGAAACAAAATAACTACGTTTCGAATTACGATTTAAGCGAAATAACAAAAATTTGAAAATTATTTTGAAATTTTAACAACGTACAAATAGTTTTTGCCTTAAATTTGATGAATTTATTTCAATCTTAAAGTAAAATCTATTGACTATTACTAGATATTTTGAAAAAACTTCAAAAAAATAAATTAATTTCGTGACGGTCCCTGATTTATACGTTCAAGTAAATTTCAAGTTTTGGCCGAATAGCGTTTGTTTTTTTGTCGAACTTCTGCCCAATTTCGTACGATCCAAACTTTTGTAATTGATGCCAAAGATTCCATAAAATATTGTGAAAACTTCGTATGATTTTATGTCAAAATTCGCCCAGAAATTGTCAAAGTCGAAATTTTTTTAAATAAATCAGAAGTTCAATTATAACTTTTACCGAAATCCGTTTGCTTTTCAGTAGAAATTCTCTAGGAATTCGTCCAAGTCGAAATTTTTTTAAATAAATCACAAGTTCAACTATAATTGTAAGCCGAAACTCGTCTGCATTTTGATCGAAATTCGCTCACAATTCGACCACTTCGAATTTTTTTTATTTAAATCACAAGTTCAACTTTAATTCCAACCGAAACGCGTCTGCATTTTAGACGAAATTCGATCAGAATTCGACAGATTCTTTTCTTATTACTTGAATCACAAGTTCAACTCTGACTGTAAACGAGACGCGTCCGTATGTTGGACAAAATTCGCATAGAAATCGTTCAGGTCGAAATTTCTTTAACTAAATGACAAGTTCAACTACAACTTCAACCGAAATCCGTTTGCTTTTCAGTCGAAATTCTCTTGGAATTCGTCCAAGTAGAATTTTTTTTAAATAAATCACAAGTTCAACTACAATTGTAAGCCGAAACTCGTCTGCATTTTAGTCGAAATTCACTCACAATTCGACCGATTCAAGTTTTCTTTATTTGAATCTCAAGTTCAATTGTACCTCCAACCGAAACGCATCTGCATTTTGGACGAAATTCGATGAAAATTCGATAGATTTTTTTTTTAATTTGAATCACAAGTTTAACTGTAACTGTAACCGAAACGCGTTTGTATGTTGGCCAAAATTCGCCCAGAAATTGTCTAAGTCGAAATTTTTTTAAATAATTCACAAGTTCAACTATAACTTTTACCGAAATCCGTTTGTTTTTCAGTCGTAATGCGCTGGGAGTTCGTCTAATTCTTAAATTTTTAACTATATCACAAGTTCAACTATAATTGCAAGCCGAAACTCGTCTGCATTTTGATCTAAATTCGCTCACAATTCGACAGCTTCAAATTTTTTTTATTTAAATCACAAGTTCAACTGTAATTCCAACCGAAACGCGTCTGTATTTTTGACGAAATTCGATGAAAATTCGACAGATTTTTTTTTTTTAACTGGAATCACAAGTTCAACTGTAACTGTAACCGAAACGCGTCTGCATGTTGAACAAAATTCGCTCCAAATTCGACCGACTCGAAATTTTTAACTAAATCACAAGTTCAACTACCCAGTAAGAAGGCTTGAATTAGATATAATTAAATATTTCAGAGTTATAATGAAAATGTGATCGTTTTTGTATTTTATTTAATTCCTGATTTGAATCCGAAGCTCAATTTATCCAGGAAAATAAATTTGTTGAAAATATGAATTATACTCTATTCGCATAGCGCATTTAAATTGAAGTTAAATTCTGTAGAGAGAAATGACAAATTATCATTTTTAATTCCATTCAATTCTGGCTAGAACTTCTTGGAATGCGTTGGTTCTATTCCACTGACAGCAATAAATAAAAATCTTCTTCAATTACATCCAATTCTTTTAATAGAAAAATGCAGTACGGTGCTAATTAAAATTAAGAAAATTAAATATTGTTTGTTTTCAAGCTAAAATTTTGATTTTTTAAAATTCTAAATCTAAAAGTTCTAACAATTATGGATATCCAAAATTTTTTGAAAAAGACTTAGAATTAAAGAAATAGCAGCTTATCTCGTAAACAGTCACAGATATTACAAATCTGACATCAATTTTGAGTTTGGGTAATAAGTATATAAACCGAATTTATAAATCATGAAAAACAAGTATAATATTAAAATACTAAATATAAATTATGTATACATTGAAAAAAGGAATAATTTTTAAATGTTGAGTAGCTGGAATTAAAACGAATAGGATACTCTTGTTTTTCTTTGCTGATTAAGAAATTAAGCTTTGGATTCAAATCAGGAATTCAGTCGGATTAAAATTTTCAATTACATTCTATTCCAGCCTTCTTGCCGGGTATAATTGTAAGCCGAAACTCGTATGCATTTGGGTCGAAATTCGCTAACAATTCGACCGCTTCGAATTTTTTATTTAAATCACAAGATCAACTGTAATTCCAACCGAAACGCGTCTGCATTTTGGACGAAATTCGCTGGCTATTCGACTGATTCGATTTTTTTTTATTTGAATCACAAGTTTGATTTTACCTTTAACCGAAACTTGTCTGCATTTTGGTCGAAATTCGCTAACAATTCGACCGCTTTGAATTTTTTTTATTTAAATCACAAGATCAACTGTAATTCCAACCGAAACGCGTCTGCATTTTGGACGAAATTCGCACACTATTCGACCAATTCGATATTTTTTTATTTGAATCACAAGTTTAATTTTACCTTTAACCGAAACTTGTCTGCATTTTGGTCGAAATTCGCTAACAATTAGACCGTTTTGAATTTTTTTTATTTAAATAACAAGTTCAACTGTAATTACAACCGAAACGCGTCTGCACTTTGCACGAAATTCGTACGTTTGGGAATAATTTATATATCTTAGACAATTTTTGGGTTCTGACGAAATTCGTATGTTTTATAGTCGCAATTCAAACGAAATTCATGCGATCTAAAGTTTTTAATTGTTGCCCAAGACGTCACAGAATTTTTTGAGAACTTCGTTTGATTTTTGGACGCACTTTGCTCGAAATTCGTACGTTTGGGAATAATTTATATATCTAAGTCAATTTTTGTGTTCTGACGAATTTCGTATGTTTTATAGTCGCAATTCAAACGAAATTCATGCGATCTAAAGTTTTTAATTGTTTCCTAAGACGTCGCAGCATTTAATGGGAACTTTGTATGATTGTTAGACGCATATTGCCCAAAATTCGTACGTTTGGGAATAATTTATATAGCCAAGTCAATTTTAAGTTTCTGACGAATTTCGTATATTTTGTAGACGCAATTCAAACGAAATTCGTACGATCTAAAATTTTTAATTGTTGCCCAAGACGTTACAGAATTTTTTGAAAACTTCGTTTGATTTTTGGACGCACTTTGCCCGAAATTCGTACGTTTAAGAATAATTTATATATCTAAGTCAATTTTTGGGTTCTGACGAATTTCGTATGTTTTATAGTCGCAATTCAAACGAAATTCTTGCGATCTAAAGTTTTTAATTGTTACCTAAGACGTCGCAGCATTTTGTGGGAACTTTGTATGATTGTTGGACGCATTTTACCCGAAATTCGTACGTTTGGGAATAATTTATATATTCAAGTCAATTTTTATTTCCTGACGAATTTCGTATGTTTTATAGTCGCAATTCAAACAAACTTCATGCGATCTATAGTTTTTAATTGTTGCCTAAGACGTCGCAGCATTTTGTGGGAACTTTGTATGATTGTTGGACGCATTTTCCCCGAAATTCGTACGTTTGGGAATAATTTATATATCTAAGTCAATTTTTGGGTTCTGACGAATTTCGTATGTTTTATAGTCGCAATTCAAACGAAATTCATGCGATCTAAAGTTTTTAATTGTTTCCTAAGACGTCGCAGCATTTTGTGGGAACTTTGTATGATTGTTGGACGCATTTTGCCCGAAATTCGTACGTTTGGGAATAATTTATATATCCAAGTCAATTTTAAGTTTCTGACGAATTTCGTATGTTTTATAGTCGCAATTCAAACAAACTTCATGCGATCTAAAGTTTTTAATTGTTGCCTAAGACGTCGCAGCATTTTGTGGGAACTTTGTATGATTGTTGGACGCATTTTGCCCGAAATTCGTACGTTTGGGAATAATTTATATATTCAAGTCAATTTTAAGTTTCTGACGAATTTCGTATATTTTGTAGACGCAATTCAAACGAAATTCGTACGATCTAAAATTTTTAATTGTTGCCCAAGACGTCACAGAATTTTTTGAAAACTTCGTTTGATTTTTGGACGCACTTTGCCCGAAATTCGTACGTTTGGGAATAATTTATATATCTAAGTCAATTTTTATTTCATGACGAATTTCGTATGTTTTATAGTCGCAATTCAAACGAAATTCATGCGATCTAAAGTTTTTAATTGTTTTTACTTGATGCCAAAGATGCCACAAAATTTTGTGGGAACTTTATGATTTTTGGAAGCACTTTGCCCGAAATTCGTGCGTTTTGAAATAATTTATATGTCCAAGTCAATTTTATGTGTCAGGCGAAATTCGTATCTTTGTTCGTCAGAAATTCACTTGAAATTCATCTGATTCGAAGTTTTTACTTAAAAACCAAGTTCAGTTATTAATTCGGTCGAGATTCGTTTGCACTGCGGGAGAAATTCGTACTCAATTCGCCTGATTTGAATAAATTAATTATTCATTTCTTGGTCAATTTAAGTTTTTCCCAAAGTTTGCAAGATAAGATATTTTTCATATAAAAGATAAGTTTTATCCTTTTTTTGACCAAATTTCGTGCTTTTTTACGGCGAAATTCGCTAGAAAATCGTACGACATACGCACGAATTGTACCCGAAATTCTCGCGAAATTCTGTTTCAAAACGCCGCACGAAATCGTAGGACATTTCGGCTGTATTTCTACTAAAATTCGGACGAATTCCGTGGACATTTCTGATCGAAATTCGGTCGAATTATTTTCACCTGGGTTTATACTTAATATACGTATTTTTATTATGCTTTTAGTATACTTTTTTTGCATTAATCTATAATTTAATGTTTATTAATGTTTTCTCAAAAGTTAAGTTGGTTTTCTTCAGTTTTAAGCTCCAAATACCTTTTCGATGATTGGGTATAATGCATTGGATGATCGAGCAACCACTCCGATTGTCCAAATGCCGCTTGGACAATTGAGCAGACGGCTTGCTCAATAACCCCCTTTTTAAGCTAGTTCTACATGGATGCGAAAGAGCGAGTCGTTCTCACACCACTGGTAGCCAGTCTGGCAGCCGACTTGGAAAGTGAATGAGGGGAAAGGCTGTTGTGCGTATGTCATTCAGTCAGTTGAACTGAGGTGACAGGCGGCTTTGTCAATTATATGCAAATATAATATACTGTTTCCGCTCTTTTCCCAATTCCTAGTCCTGTCTCCAAACAAGTTTGTTATTTATTGTTTTCAGATTTTAATTATTTTTCTTAATTTTCTAACCTCAACTTTGAGACTTAAGATGTTTTTTTGTTTTAAAACAGTTACTTTTGACAAAATGTGTTCCTAAAGTATATATAAATCATATAATTTTTTATTCTATTTATCTATTTATTGTCTTCTGTTATAAAAGTAAAATATTAATTAAACAAAAAAACATGTCAAGTCTCAAACTTGGGGTTAGAAAATTAAGAAAAATAATTAAAATCTGAAATCTTTTTTTCAAGTTGAAAAAATGGAATTTTCAAGAAAATAATTGAAACTTGAGAAAAATAATTAAAAAATATTTAAAAAAATGTATTATGTGTAGAAAATAGTTGAATAATGACAAAAATAATTGAAATTTAGGAAAAAATTAATGAAAAATGAGAAATATATTCAAAAATGAAGTAAGAAAATAAAAAATGTAATACATTAATTAAAAAATAATTGAAATTACAAGAAGATAATTAAACAATAACAAAAATGATTGTAATTTAAAAAAAAAATTGATAACTGGTGCATAAAATTAAAAATGTAAAGTCAGTACTTAAAAAATTGACCAAACAATTGAAATTTTAAGAAACTGATTGAACAATGACATAAATAATTAAAAGCTGTTGTAGAAATAAAAAATTTATAGGGAATATAATTGAAATTTGTTGAAATTAATTGAAAAAATGTACAAATTTAATAAACTCACGGCAATAATAAAAATAATTAAAGACATGATTGAAATTTGTAGAAAATAATTGAAAACTAATACAATAAATTTAAAACTTTATGGCAATAAAAAAAATTGAATTTGTTATAATAAATAAATAAACAAATTTATTTACGTGCAAAAGCCCATCACAATAAAAAATTAAAAAATTTATTTCACGCAACAGTAAAATTAAAATTTGACATAACAATAATAATTACTATATTAAATATTAATAGGTCGCATTCAATAATTTGAATAAAATAATACCTACTTGAAATTTGTAGAAAATAATTCTGAAATTGCAAAAATAATAGAAATATGAAAAAAATAATCGTATTTACTAAATATAATTTAAACTCTTGTAAATAAATTTTGAAAACTAGTACATTAAGTTTTTATATATTACTCTGACAATTATACAAAAGAAAATTTGAGAAATCTGGAAAAAATTTAATTTTTAAATTTAAATAAAGAAGTGGCTCTCTCGATGAAAGCACCTATATAAAAATATTATAATATTAATAATAAGGCATAACTTAAATTTAAAATGTATAGAAAAAGTTTTAAAGGAAAAAATTTTTAAAAAAGTAATAAAATTAAAGAAATTAGTTACAAAAGCTAAATAAGTAATAAATATGTACAGTAATTTACAATTTTTTAAAATAACTGAAGAAATATAAGAATTCGAAAATTGGAAAATATAAACAAGTATTTCAGAAAAGATTACATTTTAATTAACATTTTATGGATATAAGTATAAATTTAATAAAATCCCTGTAATAAGAGGGTTATTGAGCAAGCATTTTGGCTAGTTGAGCAAGCCCTCTGCTCAATTGTCCTAACGAAATATGGACAATTGGGCTGGTTGCTCATTCACCCAATGCATTGAGTCCAATAATCCACAAGGTATTTCGAGCTTAAAACTGGAGAAAAAGCGACTTAATATTGATAAAACACTAAGAAACGTTAAATTAAGCATAAATACACAAAATTAGATAATAAAAATACGTATATTAAGAATAAATAACATTTTCGAAAAGACGTGATTTATTGACACACAGGGAGCAGAACACCTGACTAGCAAAATAGACGTAGCCAATCACAATTTAGTCTCTCGCGGTAGAAAGATTTTGATTGGCTACGTCTATTCTGCTAGTCAGGTGTTCTGCTCTCTGAGTGTCAATAAAACACGTCTTTTCGAAAATGTTATTTATTCTTAATATACGTATTTTTATTATCTAATTTTGTGTATTTATGCTTAATTTAACGTTTCTTAGTGTTTTATAAATATTAAGTAGCTTTTTCTCCAGTTTTAAGCTCAAAATACCTTGTGGATTATTGGACTCAATGCATTGGGTGAATGAGCAACCAGCCCAATTGTCCATATTTCGTTAGGACAATTGAGCAGAGGGCTTGCTCAACTAGCCAAAACGCTTGCTCAATAACCCTCTTATTACAGGGATTATACAATTAATGAACATTTTTCATTTAATTGTATATTAAATAAATTAATTGAAAAGTACCGTAGGAGGGACTAACTTTGCTCACCTGTTTATTTTCAGTAAATTATTTTTTAAAAAAAAGTTTGATCCTTTCATGATCAATTAAGAATATTTTATTTCATAGTACAAGCATCATATTTTAGTTTCAAGATAATTTAAAGTAGAAACCTGGTTGAGCGAAGTTAACCTGTCTAACTGTCTGACGGTGTTAATATTAAGGAAATGAAATTATTAAATGATTATTGGAATTTTCTTTTTTCTTGCAGTTAATTTTAAAATTTTAAATCACATTTCTTCCAATTTCAATAATTGACTAAATGTCAATAGTTTTTCAATATCATTAATTGACACATTCTATTTAAAGGTAATAAATAAAATTAATTAATTAATTAATTTGTTGGTTTCTTAATTAATTATTGTAATATTCATTATATAATACAAATATGAATACTATGAATTTAATTTATTTCTTATTATAAATATTAAATTTGAATAATTCAGTAAATGTTTATCTAATGTCAAATCTCGACATTACGATTCCTCAGCAAACAATCGTTGTTTCGCGTCGCATCGTAAGCACTGATAGCAAAAGTCGCGTCGTAAGTAGAGTCGTGAGTCGCAATTTAGAATTTAGAAATAGAGAATCGAAAACACGGTTTATAAGAATTAGTCGACCAAGTCGCAGACTTCGAAACCGATGCGCGTCGAAGATGCGCAGACTTTCTAGTGTCCAGCAGTGTCAAAACATAAACTGTTTTATATATGATTTTCATTTCGGCACGTATATTTTGGAGCACTGTTTAATTGAAAACAAATTTTATGCATATTATTATATGTATATATTTTTTGCAACTTAATGAAACATATATTTCCAGTGGTCACACACTGAGACCGTCAACTTTTCATATTTTTTACTCAATTATTTCATCTATTTTGTTAGTTTATCTTATATTTAATCTATTTTGTTCATTTCGCATCTTTTACATGCTTTATAAATGTAGACTTTAATTTTCCAAAGATTTAATTTTTACTAAAATTTAATTAATCTAAATTTCAATCTATCCAAATATTAATAGCTCAAAATATTACAATGTTAATCAAGTTTAAATTTAATTCATCCAAAATTTAAAAGATCTTACTTTGAAATAATTAACATTTTAATCAACCTAATATTTATTTATATAAATTTCATAATTTATCTTAACTTTTACTCATTAAAAGTGCAAGTAGCACAAATAAAATTAAATTCTAATTTTTACTGATTTTTTTTATTAGAGGTAAAACCATTATATTTCAAATAAGTCGGACGCACCCTATTTTTTGAAAATTTTTATTTTGTAATATATTAGAGTCTAATGTTTTAGCAACTTATACCTATCTGACATTATCTTAAATAAATATTTTATAGATCAATCAAAAATTAATTTTTTACCTTTGAAGGTTTAGAAAAATCTCATTTTTATGCACATTTTTATTATAGATTACAATTGATTAGAATATGAAAAAATTTTATTTAATTTATACTACAATGTTAAAAATTCTTCGAATCTTTAGTTTTATGTAATAAAAGTAACTGTAATAATGAAATAAATAAAGAAAATTTTGTTTAAAGAAGAACGTAAAAGCGATGATTTTCCAATACTTCGAAAACCTTATTTACAGCAATTTTTTAAAGTCTTTAAATTGACTAAGTTGAAATATAATGATTTGACTCTTAGTTAAAATCTTCATAAGAAGATTCATACTGTGATCCCTGCATTCATTATTTTTATTAAAAATTTAAAGTTAGATAAATATTTAAAATATTTTCCTTTATTCTTTTTATATTTGTCTCGTGTGTTATAATTTTTCAGAGTACAAAATTGGTTAATTTTTTTTAAATTATAAACAGAAACTGTTATGCATTTTATCTACTATTTTTTTTAATTTAAAAAAATTGATTTGTAAATAAAAATCATGATTTTTATCATCGTTGCCGGAAATTATAAACAATAGAAGCTTATTTTAATTGTAAACATACGAAATTTAATTACTGGAAATAAAATAAATATTTTGAATCTCAAAATATATGGTTCTCCATGTTATAATAAAAATTACACCAAAACTTTTTTCGTTAAAATTCAAATTTAGAATATTTGAAATAGTTTTAATCGTTTAATAAATGCGTTGAAAATTATATTTTGAAAATAAGTTTAAAAATATTATTTTTAAATACATTGTTACACACTAAATAAATTTTAGATATTTATTTTAAATATTAATACACGGAAAAAATTTATTTATTAAAATTAATTAAAAAGTCGATGAAAACCAGGACATATTTTCATAAAGCTTGAAATATGATTGCATACTTAGTCATGAGCACAATAAAAAGAATCACCAAACAGTCGATTAAACTTAAATCCTGGTGTAGTAAAACAGAGTGAGAAATTATTGGTTAATAAGTAACAAAAGGTGTTTACGAAAGCTGAAAATGGTTCCAAATGTTGACCACTTAAAATTTATTCAACAGTCGAGGAATCGAGGAAACGTAAGGCCCATTATGCTAAAGTTAAGTGTCACTCATTTCAATCCAAAGTCTCTCACGTATTCTTGAATGGCCGAGGGGTATAAGGCGCCGTCTCAAGCATCGTCGTGCGATAGAACCTGCGTTCGAAACCCGGTTGCGAAAATTTTCGTTAATAAATTAAAATTTGCGTTTATATTAGGGAATGTATGTGTGCGATCTAGTGTAAGTGATAGGTTAGAATGCGAGTAGGTAGGAAAAGAATAATGTACATGAACGAGAATTTATCTGTGAATGTGGCAGAAGATTGTCTGTTTAAGTGTATAATGGTACGTATATATAATGAAAGGAATAATGAGAGAATTTTTTATTATTTTATTTGCAATAACAGTCAATAACCGACTTTTTCATTCACAATGACTGTCGTAGAGATTTTAGAACACTGTAACGCACCCACGAGCTTTTTTCGTTTTCAGTGACTGTCACACAGATTTTAGAACACTGTTACGTAGCGGGCGGCCGTTTCATATTCAGTGACTGTCGCTTAGATTTTAAAACACTATTGTGCGCCAACCGTCTTTTTATTTTCAGTGACTGTGTTTGAAACTTTCACACACAGTAACATAGTACACTATTTTTTCATTTTAAACGACTAGTTATCTAAGTTGTATAACATAATAATTGAAAATATAAAACACTTTTTTCTAAATTTTCTTTAAAGTAATCTAATTTTCCAACATTTAGAAATCTAACTACTAGAAACATACATTTTTAAATTTGTCATTAAGATATATTATAGACCTTTTTTTATATAAATAAATGGTAGAAATCTTGTGGCCTTTGGTCTTTTTGTAAAAAAATTATTTGAATTTAGGAAGTTAGTTTAAACAAATTTTTTTATTTATTCTTCACCAAATTTCGATGCATTTCGCTACGAACGTAGCTCATCAGGACTATAACAAAATCACAATGTTAAACTTACACTTGTCAGAAATCTGTTTCGTAGATATAATATAATAAAATAAAATAAAATATGGAGTTTTACATACCACATAAAATTTAGAGTTAATAAAATTTTTTTACATTAATAAAGTATTAAAATTGATCTGGAAAAAATTACAAGTTGTGATAAGTATTAAAATATTGAAGGTTAAAAATATTTTTACAATTATTTTTGAATTAAAACTTACTGGTTTAAGATAAAAATATTTTTGGTGCATGTCAAGTAATTTTGATAAACACTCCATAATTAACAAATTATACTATAATATTTTAAATTTAAATTTAACTTTGTGGTAACACATGGTTTTGCTACCACATTTCTGTTTACTTAACCTCTAAATTATACAACGATACGATTCTCAGAATACAGACTATTTTCTAGGGATTCTTTCGTTTGAGTAAGAAACATAGTATACTGTCAGGGGCAAAAAAATTTATTTTATTTTATATTAAATTTTATGAGATCATGGTAGAAAATGGAAAGATTCTCTGTGTCCGATCTATAGTTAACTGTATTGTTGTTTTTTATAATATAAAACATCTCAAGAATATTTCTTTTTCTCCAATCACTCTCTAAGTCAAGTATATGGACATTTTTACTATTGTAGTCTACTTTATGGTTTAATTCTGTGGTGTGTCTACTTATAGCTGTATTAGATTTATTATGAAGTTCTGCATATTTATGTTGGTATACTCTATCTTTTAATTGTTGTTTAGTTTGTCCTATGTAGATTCTATTGCAATTTGTACATCGTAATTCATAAATAAGATCCTTTTTTTCGAATTTTGGAATTCCATCCTTAAGGGAAGGTATAAGGATATCTTTTAATTTGTTTTTTATTGAGAAAATAACCGTGATATCCATTTTTTTACAGATAATTTGGATTAATTTAGAAATTTCAGGAATATAAGGAAAGATCACTATTTTTTGTAGATTTAAACTATTATTAATTTCAATGTTTTTATTGTTGTTATCATTATTGTTTTTTGTGTTCAAATAATTTATTCTTTTGTCTACATTTTCTTTTATAAATTCAAAAGGGTAACAATTTTTTGTTAAAATTTCAAAAACTAAATTTATATTAATATTAATGTAAAAAAATTTTATTAACTCTAAATTTTATGTGGTATGTAAAACTCCATATTTTATTTTATTTTATTATATTATATCTACGAAACAGATTTCTGACAAGTGTAAGTTTAACATTGTGATTTTGTTATAGTCCTGATGAGCTACGTTCGTAGCGAAATGCATCGAAATTTGGTGAAGAATAAATAAAAAAATTTGTTTAAACTAACTTCCTAAATTCAAATAATTTTTTTTACAAAAAGACCAAAGGCCACAAGATTTCTACCATTTATTTATACATTTTTAAAATTTAGAATGCTGCCAGTTATATCCAAGATTCTGTGACAAAGTCGCAGGAAATTTAGACAACTTATTTTTTCCGTGTATAAACATTTTTACTTGAAATCAATTTTGGCCACTCAATTTTAACTACATATACAGTGGAATCCGCTTAAAACGAGTCCGGATATAACAAGAGGTAGGCTATAACGAGTAAGTTTTTGGCATTTGGTTGGTTTCAATGTTAATAACACCGTTTATAGCGAGATATTCAGTTGGATATAGCGAGAAACTCGGTTATAACGAGCAAAACTTGTGAACAATGTGGCGAAATAAAGTCGGTTATAACGAACATATCAGATTTTGGACTATATTGTCCACTCTATTTGAGTTTTTCCATGTGCTAACATTGTCTGCTATTGTCAAATGGACCAATATATGATTAAATAAATATAATAATATATATTTATGCATTTTTCTAACTTCAAATTCAACTTCGCTTTTACCGAACTTCGGCTATAACGAGCAAATCTTAACGGTCCCTTGAAGCTCGTTATAAGCGGATTCCACTGTATTTACAAATTTGTTAAAATTAGTTCACCTTGTATTAAATTTTACTAAATTGTGATTAATGAACTTTTTAAGCCCATAGCCCAATTGGCGGACCAATACTGGAAAGCAGCAGAAAATCATAAAACTTTTGAAAATTGATATTTACCAGAAATTACTTCGCTGCCAGAGCTTTCTCTTAAAAAACTGTTATCAATAATTTTTTTGAACTTTTTTAGCCCATAGTCCAATTGGCGGCCCAATGCTGGAAAACCGAAGAAATTCTTAAAGCATTTGAAAATTGGTAATTTGCAAAAATTTTTTTCCTGAGCTGGCTTTTTCATACAAACATATTTACATAATAATGTTAAACTTTTTTATCTTATATCCCTAGTCCCAGCCTAATGGTGAAGCGTACTTGAAGATCATAATTATTTTGAATAAATAATTTTTGAAATTTTTAAGTGCAAAAACAAATAAAGTTCTGGTGTTCAAATTATTATTTTCAATACGTAAGTACAAAAACAAAAGAATATCTGACCGCCAGTTTCTGCGTCATAAAAAATGTTCTTCTTTAAAAGTAGAGTAACAAAGTCTAATGGCTTTTATCTCTAACTTGCGAATCTTTCGAATTATTAATTACAACACTAATTAAGTCCATAAATTTTGCATCTTCGCAAGTATAATTTATACTTACAAAAATTCAAAAAAATTTCTTTTTAATTTTTTACTACTTTCTGGTTTTTATAGTTATATAATAATTTATAGCAAAAAATTTTGCATTTTTGCAAGTATAATTTTTACTTGTAAACATGGAAAATTTTTATTAACTCGAAAGATTTGCAATTTAGAGATAAAAGACATCAGACTTTTTTACTCTACTTTTAAGGAGGAACATTTTTTCTATTTGTACTTTTCTTGTATCTAGTAAAGAGGTTTGAAAAAGCTTTGAATTTTCTTTTCTTAAAAAGAAAAAAATTGTTTATTCTTCCCCAGAAAGAGGAACTTTAATAAATTCTTATAAAAAATAATCATTATACTTCCAGAAAGTAGTAAAAAAACAAGAGAAAAGAAAACGGTGGTGTTTTTGAGAAAATTTGAATTTATTTTTTTCGAAAAAACGCCGCCATTTTTTTAAATTTAAAAATATTTTGAATTTACTTGTGGAATTTTAAAGAACCTGAAAGCTCTAATTAGACACAGAAAGGATCATTTTATATATATACAATAGCAAAAAAGATATAATAATTTAAAAAAACGTTAACGTTATTTTCTTGTAATCTCACTTTTCAACCTAAAAAAATGAAATCCGCATAACTTCGTTAAACAAATTTTTCTCATCAAATCGTAAAAATACGTATAGTCTAAAATTGTCTGAAAAACAATATATTTCAAAGCAAAATGATTCCCTGACTTTGACAAACATAGCCTGTCTGAATTGAAATGGAAACGACCAAGTGATAAAAAACTTTATCATGTCTTTCTAGTTACATGTTTGATGTGCATAAATAATTTAAAAAATATAATTTTTAACGTTGTTTAAACAATTATTAATACTTATAATATTATTATATTAATATTATTATACTAATATTGTTTGGTTTAATATGCATGTCACAGACGGCTTTTGTTTTATTTGCACAACTCTGGCAGAAAGTTAGGGCAAAAGTTTGCAAAACTTCGGGAGCCAAAGTTACAAATTTTTAAATCGTTTACACCGAAAAATAAATACTTGGATTGAAAGGAATCCTTTTATTTTGATGCGAATTTTCCTCCACAATATGGCCTCTAGAGGATCCTCTCATTTTGAGAGGATATTCTCATTTTGATGCGAATATTTCTCTTAAAAGTAGAAGATACTCTCAAAACAATATAAGAACGTGAGAGGATTTCACGAAAGGAATGTTACTCTCTTAATAAGAATTTTTTTTTTTGGTGTAGTTGGCCCAACTTTTTGCCAGAGTTATGCCAACCGAACAATTTAGGGATTTAAGAATTGAGACTCTGCCTTCTGAAGTTTGACAGCGGTTAAACCAACCATCCGCCAGAGTTGTTTCAACCGAACAAGTTAGGAATTTGAAACACTGGACACCAAAGTTTTGCTAAAGGTTGGCCCAACCATCTGCCAAAGTTTGGCCAACTGTTGGCATAACTTCGCATCCCATAATTGGCTTATTCCTTAATCCCATAATCACTTTAGGCCAACCACTAAACTTTGTCTGACAACCTTAATTCGCACCTGGGGATTACAAGCACTGTAAGAAGTCAACTCTGATATACCATGAAAATTTCTGCTTGGGTACATGCTAAGATGCTATCTGTATGGACTTATCTAGCGCACTCGCCCATATAATATTCAAATAAATGTTCAGACAACATTGATGCAAAGACAAAATTGTCCGCATGTGAGGAAATATTGACGCGAAACTTGAGGAAGTATTTCTTTGAAATTTGCAAGCAATTATCAACTTTAAATGATGCGCACTGGTAAACCCTGGTTCCTGTGTCCCGTAGGGCTGCGCAATAGTTTTTAATTTTCTAGAATCCTGCGAATGTCCAATATAACATAAAATTCTGATTGCCTGCAAATAAAAATAAATTTAAATTTTTCTGAAATATTGCTTGCATATTGCTGGAGTCTTTTTTCGTATTTTTTCAGCAATATTGGAATGCAATTTTCAGTCAATATTCGCGCTGAATTTTTCTACACTTGCGGACATTTTCGTCTTTTCACCAATGTTGCCTGAACATTCATTTGATTACTCCGAAATTTGAAGTGTTGAAGTCAGGAAAGTTTCATGAAATTTCTTGTGTTGTATGGGACGGTAGTCAGTATGATTACACGAGCTGGATACACAGCATCCAAGCAAGCTTAAACGAAGCGCATAGAACATAAAGAGGCGCAGTCGCGTGTCAGTGTATTTTCCCTTAACAGGGGTGGAGTCCCTCGTTCTCACTCCTTCCAAAATAAGTAAAAGTTTTTCTGAATGTTTTCTAAGTCCGTATCATTGACAAGTGCAAAATACAAGCGCACTCAACTAGTGCGACACCTAAGTGCCGAAACAACTGTTATAATTGATCTTTTATCTAAGAAAGCTCAATAATTCTATAAAAGTATACACATTGAAAAGTCCAAGTAGAACAAAATAAACTCTCAAAGGATGCTGCAAATATTTCGAGTTGCGTCTTTAGTTACTCGACAACTATGAATACGTTGCGTTTGTGAACCAGGGGATATTATTTCCGTCGATGTATTTCATCTAGTATACATATAAAGAGGAAGCGGCAAATATAGTAAAGTAAAAAATACTTCGTGTTACATAGTGCATTTTTCATCAATGCATCATTACACTGTAGGTAAGTTAAGTAACAGAAAAAAGTATTCAAGATTCATAACTATTATTTAATTGTACAGTCCTTCTTAAAGAATTTAAGAGAAAGTCAAACCTCACTACGAGTTGATTATTTGTAGTTAAAAGAAATGTATTCCTAACAAAACAAAAATGAATAGTACGATACCTATATATCATTATTCAGAACACAAATTTTAATAAACAACAAATTTATTTAGTTCACTTGATTTTAAAAAATGTAAGATTTTAAATTTACTTGTAAACAGAAACGAAAATATTATCTTTATTAAATCAATTAAACACATTGAACATAGGTACAGGTATTTATTATTTGTTTTCATTGTGCCCAATTAGAAGACCCTTTAACGATGCATACGTATAGGACATTCCACGCCAACTGGACATATTATTGAAATTGACATTTCAAATTCGGCTGATTTCTAAAATATTTTCCACAACAGTTTGTGTCCAAAAATCGACTAAACTGCTGTTTTTTATGCATTGTTACTCCTGACAACCTAATTATTCGTTTCTCACCATAGATGTTACTAGAATATCAGCTGTCGCGTGTATTCCCAGGAGGAAAAGTCGGATAAGTGCCGGAGCTTACAAATGGCTAAGATCAGTGCCAGTTGTATTGAAGTATTAATGCCAGTACAGATATGCTGTACTGCTTCGGATGTCAAAATGCTACTGGCGCGGTACTAAGTCAAACGTGACTTTCGGATCCGACTTTCTACTGGCATCGTCACTGGCGCAGTAATGGCGCTATACTGGAGCGGTACTAAATCGATCGTAACTTTCGGATCCGAATTTCTACTGGCGCGGTACTGGCGCCATACTGGATCGGTACTGGCACTATACTCGATCGTACAATGGGACAAAATGACAACATTTGGTTCAAATTGACTTTCAAACCGCAATTTTGAACCAAATTAAAAAATTCTTCTTTCCTTTAACGCAGAACTAAATTCCAAAGAGATCTGTAAGAGTTGTTTTGGGCACAAGTGTATCGAATTTTTTTACGAATTACGTTTAATGTAAGCTGCCCAGAAATTGTTTTTGCAAATAGTCATTTTGCAATTAATTTTATAATTTTTATAAACAAATTATATAAACAATTATACTTGACGGGAAGTTAAGCCTAAAAAAATGGTTTTTTTTTTACAAATTTGCTTTGGATCATTGCACTTAAACGTTCTTTTTGTTAAACCGAACTGTTACGATAGTTTTTCTTAATTGTCTAAACAATTTTTATAAACAATAGCACTGTATGTACATTTTTGGGAATAAATAAATTAAATTTTTTACGAATAATGTCTAATCTAAGCCATTCAGACATTTTCCTTGTGAAAAAGTCATTTTGTAATCAACTTTATCTTTTTTATAAACAAATTATGTAAACAATGACATATTACAATTATTTTTATGAAAATATTAATCTCTTTTTATAAATTACTTTTATATCAGACTAAAGGTGAAGTCTCATGACTGTGTTTTGCTTTTCGTTGTGTCCTTTTCTCTCTCATTATAACGCAATGCAAAACGCAGCCATGGGACGGCGCCCTAATAAGCTCTATTCCAGTAAAACCAATATTTTGCTTTAATATTTCTTATTTTTAAAAATAAATAGCATTTACAATTTAACTTGACGAACAAATTTAGGTAAAATCAAACCTTTTATGTAAAAACAGCGTTTTTACATTTGTTTAAATAAAACTCACACTCTGTAAATTTCTTAGAGTGAAAATTTCACTCTAATTTAGGAGTGAGATGTACATTCACTTCAGATAGAGTGAAAGTTCACTCTAAAAGAGTGAGGTTCAATATTTATTTTTATTTATTATTTTTATTTTTCAAAAATAAGATATTACCCTGGTAGATAGCCGGAACCGTGGGAGAACGAATCTTGGTTCTTTCAGAGTACTGGTTCGTTCCCGTAGAGTTCTTTGATGAATATTGGCAAAATATGATGAAAATTGGGCAAAAGGGTTATTATTAGGACAGAGTGTAACTTTGTTAATAAGATTGATATGGTTTTTGGTGGTAAAATAATGTTTTTAAACAGGAAAATAGAAAATTCTGAAATTGATACTTTAAAGGTGCTTCCACATACGGCACTTGTCAACTTTTGATAGAGTTCGCGGCAGATTTAAATGTATCCATCTGATTTGGAAAATTTAAGAGTAAAAAAAGTGTACATTTCTATAGAATTGTGCATTTAATTAAAAATGAATATGTGTAATTTGACAAAGAAAGATAAATAAGTGAATTTTTAAGTTAGAAATAATAAAGTGCAGCAACATATCCTGGCAACTTAGCCTAAATCAAATTATGTTTTTTTCCTAAACTTTTTTGTATTTAATTAGATAATTAATTATTTCAGAACTATTTTCTTATTTTTTCTTTAAATCTTATCTTTTTCCCCACTTCAATTATAATAAGAAAATATGCACATCAAATATAACCTCAAAGTGTCACAATGTTTTTTATATATCTCCCTAACGTAAATAATAGTTAATATGAACAAATTAGAATTTTTCAAGTAATATTAAGATCAATAACGTGTCCTTCCGATTTATAAACAAGACCACTTACACACGACATTAAGAGTATTTCAACTTTTTCTGAAAAAAAAAACATTTTTAATTTGACTTTTGTGACTTTTGAGACTTTTGTGTGTCATTTATTGTCCAATTAAGAAAATCAATTTTCTTTTTTTGATTCTTGTTAGATACTATTAGGTGCTTTAAAAATTCATATAAACTTTTTGAGCATGTTAAAAAATAAAAAAGTGTCGACTAATTTTCCAAAACTAAAACAAAACAATTTTCTCGAAAATACCACCTGTGACTCATTTTGCTCAAGATTTAATATTTCTGGTATATTATCTTTTACTAGGTTATTATAATTTTCTTTTAATTTACCTGACAGAAAACAACAAGTGCACAAAATTAAAAAACTCTAAATACACTACTTTGCTCACTAGAAAACAAAAAACTGGTTTTCAAGATTTTTCAATTTCTCTTCAAAAATAAAATCATAATAAACTTTAATCAATTTTCATTTTTAATATTTATTTTAAGCTCTACAAAATATAATTGAATTATCGTTTTATTATGTCAATTCCAAATATCAAAAATCTCAAATGTTTTAAAAATTTCGAGTGTTTTATAAATAAGTATTTTTCTAAAATATTATTTTCTTCAAGTTTCTTATAATTTTCTTGTAATTTACCTGACAAAGAAAAACAAGTGTACAAAAATAAACTATAAATCAAATTCTTTGCTTACTAGAAATCTAAAAACTGGCTTTCAAGATTTTATGATTTTTCAATTTTTCTTAGAAAATGTTACCATAATTAACTTTAATCCGCATTTTATCTTTTTTCATTTTTAACAATTATTTCAAGCTCTACAAAGTAAAGTCAAATTATCGTCATATATTATTTTAATTTTAAAGATCAAGAAGCTCGAATCTTTTAAAAATTTCGAGTTTTTTATAAATAATATTTCAGATAAATACCTATTTATAAAAAACTCAAAATTTGTAAAACCTTTGAGATTTTCGATATTTGGAATTGACATAATAAGACGATAATTTGACTTTACTTTGTAGAGTTCGAAATAATTGTTAAATGAAAAAAGATAAAATTTGGATTAAAGTTAATTATGGTAACATTTTCTAAAAAAAATAGAAAAATCATAAAATCTTGAAAGCCAGTTTTTAGTTTTCTAGTAAAGCAAAGTATTTGATTTATAATTTATTTTTGTACACTTGTTTTTCTTTGTCAGGTAAATTACAAGAAAATTATAAGAAACTTGAAGAAAATCATATTTTAGCAAAATGCTTATTTATAAAAAACTCGAAATTTTTAAAACATTTGAGATTTTTGATATTTGGAATTGACATAATATAACGATAATTCAATTATATTTTGTAGAGCTTAAAATAAATATTAAAAATGAAAATTGATTAAAGTTTATTATGATTTTATTTTTGAAGAGAAATTGAAAAATCTTGAAAACCAGTTTTTTGTTTTCTAGTGAGCAAAGTAGTGTATTTAGAGTTTTTTAATTTTGTGCACTTGTTGTTTTCTGTCAGGTAAATTAAAAGAAAATTATAATAACCTAGTAAAAGATAATATACCAGAAATATTAAATCTTGAGCAAAATGAGTCACAGGTGGTATTTTCGAGAAAATTGTTTTGTTTTAGTTTTGGAAAATTAGTCGACACTTTTTTATTTTTTAACATGCTCAAAAAGTTTACATGAATTTTTAAAGCACCTAATAGTATCTAACAAGAATCAAAAAAAGAAAATTGATTTTCTTAATTGGACAATAAATGACACACAAAAGTCTCAAAAGTCACAAAAGTCAAATTGAAAATGTTTTTTTTTTCCAGAAAAAGTTGAAATACTCTTACCCTGCCGATAGACAATACCTAAAAAATGACTGGCCAAAATGACTAAATGGATTCAGTCATTTTTTAGGTACGATTTTAATGATTTCGTACCTAGAAAATGTCGAATGATTTTTTCTTTTTAAAATTGCTTTTAGACCATTTTAAATGCCACCGAGCTTCGTGATTCTTTATAAAAGTGTTCAAGCGCACTTCAGAAATGGTTTATAACATTAAAACAATAAAAAAAATATTTAACACAAAATTTAAGTAAATAATAAAAAAATTAACAATTTTCATTGTTTATTCTAAATATATGAAGCCAATATAATGCTAAGAGCACATTAAATAGTATTCAACAAATTTATTATTAAATAGATTATTTTTCATATATTTAAAAATAAAAATGACTGAAAAATGACTGACTAGACATTTTTCAGTCATTTTCTAGTCACTTTCTATCGATAGGGTAATGTCGTGTGTAAGTGGTCTTGTTTATAAATCGGAAAGACACGTTATTTATCTTAATATTACTTGAAAAATTCTAATTTGTTCATATTAACTTTTATTTACGTTAGGGAGATATATAAAAAACATTGTGACACTTTGAGGCTATATTTCATGTGCATATTTTCTTATTATAATTGAAGTGAGGAAAAAAGATAAGATTTAAAGAAAAAATAAGAAAATAGTTCTGAAATAATTAATTATCTAATTAAGGACGTTGGAACCCGAAGCTGAGAGTGGCGTAGAAACACTTTTTTCTCCTTTGCTCGAAAATTTCCCTTTTATGAATTTTTTTTAAAAACACTGGACACTTTTTCAAAAAAAGGGCTATGGTAGACAAAAGTATTTGAGATCATGAATTTTTTTAACATTTGTTTTATGCAAACAAATGTGCCTACGAGCAACAAAATTAACTCCCGTTTTGACATTGCAAGATTTTCCGTAAAAGATGGCCGCCGCTCGTCAGCTGGGCACGGGCTACGTGACATGAGCCTCAAGTGAGATAGCGGCGGCCTTCTTTTACGGAAAATCTTGCAATGTCAAAACGGGAGTTAATTTTGACGCTTGTAGGCACATTTGTTTGCAAAAAACAAATGTTTAAAAAATTTCTTATCTGAAATACTTTTGTCTACCATAGCCCTTTTTTTGAAAAAGTGTCCAGTGTTTCTAAAAAAAATTCATAAAAGGGAAATTTTCGAGCAAAGGAGGAAAAAGTGTTTCTACGCCACTCTCAGCTTTCAGGTTCCAACGTCCTTAAATACAAAAAAGTTTAGAAAAAAAACATAATTTGATTTAGGCTAAGTTGACAGGATATGTTGCTGCACTTTATTATTTCTAACTTAAGAATTCACTTTTTTATCTTTCTCTGTCAAATTACACATATTCATTTTTAATTAAATGCACAATTCTATAGAAATGTACACTTTTTTTACTCTTAAATTTTCCAAATCAGATGGACATATTTAAATCTGCCGCGAACTGTATCAAAAGTTGACAAGTGCCGTATGTGGAAACACCTTTAAAGTATCAATTTCAGAATTTTCTATTTTTCTGTTTAAAAACATTATTTTACCACCCAAAACCTTATCAATCTTATTAACAAAGTTACACTTTGTCCTAATAATAACCCTTTTGCCCAATTTTCATCATATTTTGCCAATATTCAACAAAGAACTCTACGGGAACGAACCAGTACTCTGAAAGAACCCAGATTCGTTCTCCCACGGTTCCGGACATCTACCAGGGTATTCATTTAAAGTTATAATGTTATTCAAATTTCCAAAAGCTCTAATTTACCCAATCTAAAATAGGAGTGGGAAATGCAATCTAAGTGGAATGAGCCGCCATTTTAAATTAGCTGAAAAATTCACTCTCATTAGAGTGAACTCGTCACTCTATCTATAGGGTGAATCAATTCGTTCTTTCAATGAGTGAACATTTACTCAATTCGCCCTCGACTATCACTCATATACAAACATCATTGTAAACAAATTGGACTGACCTTAAACCCGTGTTGCTTACGATAGTTTTTATTCCAAAGGCTTAAACGGGGTGCTTTTAGATGCTTGTAGGTTCGGGTCTAAATGCGTTCATCTGTTTGACCGTATGAAAATAGCGTCTATTTTTTCCCTAAGGTAGAAAAAATGCATGGATCAGCTGTTCAATTTTTCCCTGTGGAAAGAATGGACGCCATTTTTACACGGTCGAACAAATGAATGCGTTTAGATCCTGCCAACGGGCATCTAAAAGCGCCGTGTTTGTGCCTGTGGGATAAAAACAAATTTCTTTTAGACATCATTTCTCGTAAAGTGTAATTGTTTATATAAATTGTTTATAACAATTTTTAAGCGCAAAAACATTTTTTTTACTACTGACACACCTCCAAACATTAAATGCATACATTATTAAGTATGCAAAAAAAAATTTGTGCAAAAAAAATCGAAAATTGTAAAAAATCATTTTTTTATACCTTTTGCATTATCATTGAAAATTTATAAAACAAGAATTAATAAATCGACTCTCACAGATCTCTTTAGAATTTAGTTCTGCGTTAGAGGAAAGAAGAATTTTTAAATTTGGTTTAAAATTCCGGTCTGAAAGTCAATTTTAACCAAATTTTGTCATTTTGTCCCACTGTGGATTGGTACTGGCACTATACTGGAACGGTGCTAAATCGGTAGTAACTTTTGGATCCGACTTTCTACTGGCGCGGTACTGGCGCTATACTGGATCAGTACTAAATCGGTCGTGACTTTTGGATCTGACTGTCTACTGACAATAGAGAGAGAAAATATAGGTCCTTCTGTACGCTTTCTCTCTACTCAAAGAATAGATTCAACTCTGCCCTTGGAGGGGCAGTATACGGTTAATTATAAATTTTAAGGGTAAAAATATAAAGTTGAAAAGTTTAATCAGAAAACTGAGAAAGAAAGTGTATTTATCGGATTTGGTTATTTTTAAGAAAAATTATTTTGTTAAGATTAGGAAAAAGAAAATTAAATCTCTGTTACAGATCAAAGCTTAGGAATTCTAGTATTGCTAGTTTTTTTTTATATCGTCAGAAGAAGGTGTAGAAACAAACGTACATATATTTTCGGGATGTTTAAAAAACTGAATATTGTTATTAAATTCTTTTGTAATTTTTTGTAAGCAAATTTTTATTTTTATCTAAATATATTTTCTATCTTATTCTTAAATTAAGAATATTTTGCGTTTTTACTGACTACACCTGTCCTTCAGATATTAAGAAATTCATTTTAACGATAAATATCAGCCAGCAGGCTAAGATTTACTTTGTATTTGCTTTTATTTTAATTTTCAGCTAGAAAATAAGTTAAAAATCATCGTTGGGTTGTAAATTCTATTTAAATTTTGAGGTTATGAACGCTGGACAATTTGACGAGCGTAATCCGGAGCAACTTTAATAATTAAGAAAAAGTCTTATCATTACAAATGTGTATTTAGATTTTAGAGTATTGTATCAAACAAGATTTTCCACTTTAGGCAATATAAGGCCCAATTCTAATTTTAGACCAAAAAGTCAATTGTGACTTAATCTTTTACGCGTTTTTTGATTTGTTATACTAATTTGTAAACAGAATTGTGTCGAATTGCTTTTTTATTTTAGGTCTTAAAAGGCCCCTCTTGACGAAGATGAAGCAGGCGTTGATATTCCATAATTACTTGGGTTTATTTAACAGGCGTACCTGGCACGGTGTGCCTGAACCAACTTTAAATTACCACTTTTTTACTTCAAATTTTTTTCTTGCATTCTATTCAGGACTGTAAAAATAGTGTGTAAAATAATTTTCAGCAAAATTTGTCGAGCCGTTTTTAAAAAAAGTGATTTTTTGTGTTTAAAAATCAATTTTTTGAGAAATTAAATGTGGTAAACATATTATGTTGATTAATTAATTAAGAAAACAGATAGATTATTAACCCTAGACAGTACAAAATAGCTGGCTCACACTGAAAAAAATATTTCCGTGGAACTGCGATAATTATGGGCAGATTGGCAATATTTTATTGCTGTTTTGAGGACTGCCATACGTATTTGTGTTTTAGCTATACGACTGTGTGATGCAGCTCTTGATATTTGTAAAACCGCGAGTGACATTGTAAGGTTAGGTAAAATCGACAGTGGCGCACCGATGCATTATGTCAAACTTCTACATAACCTGTCAACCATAGTTAAATGTCTAATCTGATCACAGTATTTTTTTCAGTGCATACGTAAAAGTACAACTGGGGTGGAAAACTACCTCAAAATTGTTTTATTGCTAGAAGATTAATATTTAAGGCTAAATAACTTTAGGGGACGGTGGTCCCAAACCGACCCCCTAAAAGGCAAAAGCCAAAAAGGTGCCAAAAACTTGTTTGATTGATAAGGTCAAATTTTTTTTCAGTAAAGGAATCATTTTTCTATGTTTCCACTGGTTGCCGAAGCTCTGGATCTCATTAAGTGGGAGATACAGAGAGAAAATCGAAAACTGACGTTTTCGACAATCTCAAAAAGGGTGGTATGAAACCGACCCCCTATTTTTATTGCAGGAAATAGCGAAAACAAACAAAATTTGGAACTTGTATTGTAATTTGAATTAAAAAACAACAAAATAGAATAAACTTAAATTACTTTTACTTTATTAAAATACATTATTTAAGGCCTTTTTCAGAATAAGAGTAAAAGAATTATCATTACAACAAAAAATGAGAGTTTTTAGTTTGATCTTAATTACAAGCTATATTATCTTAGCTTAATTATTGTTATTTTATTAAAATACATTTGTAGGTATTATTTAGTAACTACAAATAATTTAGTTACTATTACAATGCAAGAAAAGGGGGGGTCGGTTTCGGACCACCTTCACTATTTTTACATAATGTCTTGCCGATCATTCATGTCAATGAAAGCGTTTGAATTTGAATATTGTGTATTAAAGTTGAGGCCATAAGCAACCAAAAAACTTATACTTAAATTTTTCTGAACTAAATTCAACACTTTTAACTTAAATTCAAGATAGGTCAAAAACAAAAAATATTATTGCAAAAAACTAATTTTACGTAAAATTACGAGATACAATATTACCAAAAGATTATTACCTATGGTCAAAATGTCAGAATTATGAAAGTGTTCTTTAGATGTACTGTCTAGGGTTAAAATAATTCGTCTTAAAAATTATATAATTTTATGAAAAAGAGAAGTATTGCAAATTAATTTAAAATAACAGTTTTTATTCTTTTTCTGAAAAAAATCATGACCCTAACTGATGTAAAAATGTAAGAATACAAAATTGTTTCTCTTTTTTTGCCTTATTTAAACTTAAATTAACGCAACATACGTAAATTCCAAATAAAGTCACTTTAGAAGCTTTTTGCTTCAAAAATGTTAATTTTCTCATCACATGATATACAAAATAGAAATATAAAAGGACTTCAATTTTATTTTGTCTTTGATTAAGAATTTTATAAATAATTTTACCCACACAAAATATTATATTAATCAAATTATCGAAAAACCATTTATTTATAACATTTAATTTTTCAAAAATTGTTTTTTTAACACAAAAAATAATTTTTTTTAAAAACGGCTCGACAAAATTTTCTAAAAATTGTTTTACATACTATTGTTACACTTCTGAGTTGAATGCAAGAAAAAAATTTGAAGTAAAAAAAGTTGCTATTTAAAGTTGGTTCAGGCACACCGTGCTGGTGGTTGGGGTGCTATAACAAACTGAATTGTTTTTAAACTTATACAGGGTGATTCGGGTGACATTAAGAATAAAAACTGTTTTAAAATAAAATTTGATAGGTAGACTATTCATGTAGACTATTTTCATCGTCGTTGACACGTTTTTGTATTTTTTTTTTAGAAAACTGTTAATTTTTGGTAAAAAATTGTGGCACTTTTCACGAGATTCTATTTAACTAGCATGGTTAATTAACAAAATAAGAGCACGTGGGTGACGACTCGCGAAAAAGAACTCACGAAATGAAACGAGAAAACCATCGTTGACTACAAAGGACAAACGTCGAGAAAATCACTCGAAAAGACCAAAAGGAGAGAACCACTTGTAGCGCAGAGAGCAGGAGCAAGATTTTGTGAGCAGATGGATGAAACAATCAGCCTACCTTTGTTGTTGATCTCGACAAGCGGTTCTCTGGTGCACGATGAGGCGTCGTATTCAGGGATTTGGTAGTAACACACTAAAACACTGCAGTTAATAGCTTGACAACACTTTAATAAATTGAATGTAAAGAACACAAATAATTATTACAAAATAAATAACGCGTGAAATTTGTGTCGCAGCACAATAAACGCGTGTTCGCTATGGGCTCGCAAATCTTTCTGGCGGGCACACTACCCGGAGCCGGTGACGAGAACACGAGGTTCTTGTCGTCTGCTAACGCGGCGCGCGTCGTCTACAACTTTGACGCGCGTAAATTCAAAATTAATGGTAACCGCTAATAACAAAAAATAGTGACTTATACGTGAAGAAAGTGAACTATAGGCGCGTAACGGGTCAATCCGTTACATTCCCCCCTTCTTAATTGAGGTTACCATTAATTTCTTTTAATCTCGGCTAATTGTTCAGCATCTGTTCATAAGCGTATTTCGCCTTAGCAATAGAGAAACTAAAGAGTAACTTTAAAAGTAAAATAATTCAAAAATAATTTTTAGTGCATATAATATCGACAGTAACTTGCTTCTGCTTTTATTTGGGCAATTGAAATCTCATTCAGCAATGTACAGCCATTTAAACACACATACTTAATTTATTTGTACAAAAAGGTGTTGAACGAGTTTGTTCGAGCAAGTGATCACAGATATCACAAATGAATATCACTATGAATTTTTAAAGAAAATAAAAGAGAGTATTTTGTTTCTTAAGAAAATAAGAGAGAGTTTCTTTTTTTGTAAAACTAGGCACTCGTGAGTCACTACACTTATGGAGTGTTTCAGAGGTTTCACAACACAGCACTAAAGGGTTGATTGATGGTCGTCTTCCTTCTCCGGGTGCTCTAGTCGTGGAAACTCCGGGGATTCCTGCCCTTTGTCGTCGGCTTTGGCAGTGTTAATTTTAACGGCCCTGGCCGCTGCTAGTAACGACGCTACAGTTGGTACCTCTAAAACCGTTATGTCAGACGAAGTATCTGAATCCTCAGTAGAGGACCGCGTCTGGAATGTAGTTTGCCCGGTAGGACGTGTTTTATCGAGTGTAAGAGAACGATGAGGTTTTCGTGGAAGTCGTGAACGTTCCTTCTCGGCTTCAATTTCTTGAGCGATCTTCTTACGCGTTGCTACTGCTTTGTCGACCAGCTGCGTTCTACACAAAAAACAGTGTGGATCCGGTAAGTTTCTCGGGGACCTACATCTTTTGCATTTAAGATACTCGGGGAGACTTGGCATCGCGTTGTCGAAATGAGGCCAAGGGCAGTCGCACGTGGAGAAGTCCGTGCAAGTACACTCTTGGCAGAACCCGCCGTGGTAATCTTCTGGACAACTATAGTGACTGTGCCCAGTTTTCTTACAATTGAGGCAGCCGGGTGGAATCTTTGGCCGGAGAACTGGCTCACGTAGTTGAACTTGAGCATGAAACACTTCGCTTATCTTCTGAGCGAAGTATTTTTTATAGCGACTGGCAAGTTTCGCTTGGGGCAAAATTTTGTTATATTCTGAGAGTAGATCCTCCCAGTCGAAGTTAAACGCTTCCAGTTCAGCTTCTAATTCTCCCACGCGTTTTTGAGAGGCCTGCAGCTCGTTTTGGGTAGAGCTGAGGTTCTCCGTCAGCTGCTGACGTTCTTTGGATACTCCAAGAAACGCGTGTACGAGCTCCTCGCTGGAGTCGGTTTTTCCGGTTGGATTTACTTCTACTTTGGAAAGTTCCTTTTTCAGTTGGTCAACGCGTTCGAGAGCTTCTTTTAGCCGCTTACTGGTGGCTTCTTGGGTAAGAAGGATTTCCTCTAACTCGCTCTTGTAGAGAAGGACCATTCCAGAGGCTTCCGCTACTGGGGGTGTTCGTGAGGAACCAGGCTCGGAGTCTGTTGCAGGTGGCGTGAAGCGCAGGATGGTGAGGTTGGCTGTGTCTGGCAGCATTGACGCGTTCATGGAGTCCATCTTCCCTCTCTTCGTGTTGTCTGAAACAATTTTTACGAAATAGTACGCGACCTGAGGTTTTTCCTAGCAACTTTTAAATCGTTGACATGATATTTGCCTAACTTTTTGCCATTTAGATCGCCAATGACGACTACCATGGGGGATAGTTTTTCAATTACCACCGCTGGACCTTTGTAGCGCGGTGCTAATTTCGAGCTATAAGCGCGCGCCGCGTTAGACAAAGTATTATTCGGATAGAACACGTAATCTCCGAGCTCAAAGTTTACATTCTCTTGCCGGTTTTTATTATAACTTCTACATTGTTTCTTGCTGGCTCTGGCCATTAAACTCTCGACTTTGGCGCGTAACGCGTCTATGCGTCTTACGCGCTCAGCCCAATGGTCAACCGTGTCGTCTATAGTCACGTCAACGTTTGCATCGCGCGGTTGATTTCCGGCACGTCTAGGTTCACGTGTAAGGTTTAAAAATGCTGGGGTTACGCCTAAGGAGGAATGGACGGTCGTATTGTACGCGAATTGTACTTCCTCTAACAAAACGTCCCACTCGCGCTGATCGTCACCGAGAAGACTCGCAATCATGGTCTTCAGGTTTCGGTTCACGCGTTCTACGGGGTTCGCTTGCGGATGGTAAACTGGCGTTGTTCGCTGGACGGAACCAATTTCAAGTAGAAATTTCGAGACCGTGCGATTTACGAATTCCGTCCCATTGTCCGTTATAAACGTCCTCGGTGTCCCCCATTTGTTAATTAGTGTGTTCAAACACTTCACAATTTTGGGACCGTCTGCCTTGGAAAGGCATTCTATATAACGCGTGTACGTGTCCTCACATACTAGGATGTATGATTTCCCTGTTTTTGACCGAGGTAATGGACCTACAATGTCTAAAGAAACAGTATCACATGATTCGGAAAATTGACGAGGGTACATTAAGCCTTGTGGAGGAGAATTTTTTGGCTTGCACTTAAGGCAGATCTCACAATCGTTAATATACCTTTTCACATCCTCACGCATTCCAAGCCAGTAGTAGTGATTTAGGATCGATAAATAAGTTTTATTGACACCTTGGTGTGCCGATTGTCGTGAATCGTGATATTCCGAAATAGTCGGAATAATTTCGTACTCTTTTAGTATCTTTTTCCACGCGTTGCAGTCGCCTATGCTTTCTTTCAGCTGGTTCGGCTTGTAATAATATAGAGTGCCGTCGTGGTCTAGTCTGTAACGCTCGAGACCGGTTGGGACCGCGCGAACTCGTTGGACCATGTCCTCGTACCAAGATTGGTTGCAGACGACGTTTAAACTCGTAGAGGGCGTCTCTGGTGAGGCATCTTCATACAAACGCGAAAGAGTGTCTGGTGCCTCGTTAGAGGTACCTTTACGGTGTATGATCGTGGCCTTATTTGCGGTCAAATCGAGTGCCCATCGAGCTAGTCTACCTCGAGGATCTTTAGACTCTAGTAGCCAGACGAGGCTTGCGTGATCGGTTATTACCGTGAATCTAGTTAGTTCTAGATAACAACGAAGCTTTTTAATCGCATCTATCACGGCCAAGCATTCCTTTTCGGTGGTCGTATAATTTAACTCCGCACCTCTCAAAGGTCTGCTTGTGCACGTGATAAGATACTCACGATCTTTGCCTTGTTGCGTTAGAATCAAGCCAATGCCTGTGTCGCTAGCGTCTGTGTACAAGACGAAAGGCAATTCAGGTCTCGGCGCATTTAGTGTTAGAGCGTTTTTCAACGCTTCTTTAACGTTTTGGAACGCGGCTTCGTGTTCTTCGGTCCATTGCCAGGGTACTTTAGGACTCGCTAGTTTGTTAATCGTTTCTTGTACGCGTGCAATGTTTCGCAAATGGCGATGATACCAGTTGACAGAGCCGTTGAACTGCCGCAGCTCTTTACGATTACGAGGAGTTGGTCGACTGAGTAGGTTCTACGCGTTTTGGATTCGGTTTGAGGCCGCCCTTGTCAAGGAGGAAGCCGAGGTACTCGACTGAGGACTTAGCAAAGTGCGACTTTTCTCTATTAATTGACAGGCCTGCCTCCCTCAAAATAGTGAACACAATGTCCTTCGTGTGATCTTTTATTAAATCGTGTAATTCTCCTGACAAGAAGGTTCGATCACTTCCGGTGTCAATGAGGCCCGTAAATACTTTGTTGCCTATTTTAATTGGCGTTCTAATTGTGATCCGTTTGTTCGACGGTAAGGGCGGTGCAGGCCCTTTATATACTGTGCATTTTGGCTTGTAAACTGTTGCTGGAAAGCAGGTAGTTTGGTTAGCCATTTGCAGTGACGTAACGGAGGAGATGCTCGATCCTGCCGAATCAAAAGATTCGGTGGAGGGGAGATCCTCCTCTGAGTCAGTGTACTCTGTCTCGGATTCCGAATACAGCGCGTCGTCGTAGTCGCTGTCGGAACCACTAGTGTAATTCCTGCTGGCACACGCTTGATTCAGCGTTGGTGCATTTTGAGGAATACACGTTGGTTCCTGAGTGACGTGACTTTGGCTCGGAATTGCACAATTGTTAATATTTACGCGTTTTTTCAATTTTAAGGATTCATTTAAGTTAAAATTTTTATCCGTGTTTACGTGCTTCTCGCCAGGGAGATTTAATCCCTCTTGGCGTCCCGGTCGTTTTTTGACGAGAACGGGTTAGGCGCGTTTTGACCGTAATTAAAAGGAGCATCTTGGTTGTAATTCCCGTGCCAAGGTTGCATCGGGGGCGCGTGCGGCGATGGAGGGGGCCGCGGCGCGTTATTAGTGCACTGATATTCCGGTTGGTAGTTTTGTTGGTAGTAGGGGGCGTGCTGATAATAATCATAATTTTGATTATTGTAGTTTCGGATAAAACCACCCCAGTTACCTCTGTTACCACGCCTGTTATTATTGTACCGATTTCCCCCTCTGTAACCGTTACCGCGTCCGTTATTCCGTTGCTGGTTGTTACCCGCGTTGTAATTTCTTCGCGGAGACGATCCGCGTCTCTCTCCCCCCTTCTGTGACGAAGCAGAAGCAGAGGAGCGTGAAGATCTGGAAGTGGAGCGGCGACGCGTGTTGCGGCTGGTAGGAGGGGAGGGGGTAGGATTTCTAGAGTCCCTATGGTTATCTCTTTTTGAATTTTCGTTTTTCGGTTTTCCCCCTGATAATTTTTGTTCAAGTGTATTTATCTGACCCTTATAGATTTCTATTTTGTTTAGGTCAGTTTCCGGTTTCAATTCATTTTGTTTTTTCTTATTTTTATTTTGCTTGGATTTGTTTTCGGGTTTAGTTTCCGGTAACGCGTTGGTTTGTGGTGTTTCATCAGTTTCTGGCGATGGTGTTTCCATCGCGTATAACTGATTTTTACCACGTGCAGCTCGAGTTTTTTTCGAGTCTTGTTCCCGTAATTTATCGGTTAATTGCATTGTAGCAATTTTTTCCGCGTATTTTCGGATTTTTTCTATTAATCCGTCATATGTGGAAAAACTATCCCGGTCAAATTGCAAAATCAGCTCTGAGTGGAGGGCCGAATAAATTTTGTCCAGTTGGTTTTTTTCTGGTACTTTTTCTTGCAATTTATTGAAAAGCGCGCCTATTCGAATGACGAATTCGATTCCGGTTTCATTTTCTAATTGTACCGCGCGCTGAATTTTATTCGTGATCTGTTGATCATCATTCGCGTCACCAAAGGTCTTTCGGAATTTTGCTGAAAATTCAGCCCACGTGTTCCACGTACTTCTGAATGTGGTAAACCACATGTACGCGGAATCCGAAAAAACTTGGGACATCGTTGGTAGCGCGTCGTCCGGGTTGATAGCGGAAGCGTTAAGCTTGCGCTCGAATTCGTCTAGAAACTCGTCCGCATCCAATTTCCCTGGAAATTTTAATTCCCATGATTTTACAATTTTGTGTAAATTTGGGACTTCTTTTCTAGGTGCCGGGGAGACTGTTGTACGTACTCCTGTACCTGTGGTGGTTACCGTTGTGGTGGTAAGAGTGGGGGGTAGGGAGGTGGTGGGGGGCACGTGACCTGTATTAACGCCATAGCCGTGATCAATTGATTCCAAGCGTGAATCATGCTGTGGTGATTGCGTAGGTCTCGTCCGTAACGATGAGATTTGTTGCGTCAGCGTTAAAATCGCGTTATTTGTTTCTGATCGAAGATCTTTTAACGCTTTAGTAGCTTCACTTCTAAAAGTTTCGATTTTTTGACTACAATCCGTTCTGACCGCGTTAATTTCCCGTCTTGTTTCTTTTTGGAACTTTTTGGTGTCATCGCGTGATTGCCGGAGGTGTGTGGTTAACAATTGTTCAATTTGAATTTCAAAATTATTATTTTCCTCTTTTTGTTGTTTTTGGATCCCGCTTAAAATGTCTGATAATTGGTATGAAAAAAGTGGGGTTCTAACAATTTTAGGGTTTCTACCGCGGCGTGTTTTGATTACTATTTTTGGAATTCCCCCTGTTCGGGATTTGTTTTTCGGCGTTTCGTCGTGTGTACGTTTCGTACCATCGTGATCACTTTGCGATTGTCCGTGGTCGCTGTCCGTTCCGTTCTGATCGCTTTGCGATCCTGTTTGAGCGCTTTGCGTTCCTTCGGGGGAGTCTGGTGACTTGGTTGGGACGCGTTGCTCGTGGTCGTGATTAGAAGCGTTATCACGGTTCGTTGCGTTATCACTATTGTCAAGATTTTCCTTTTCCTGATTAATTTCGGGGTTGTTGCCTGGGGGTGGTTAACGAGTGAGATTCCGCGATGGGTGGAAATTGAAAGTCCGAGAATTCGGTTTTGTTGGATTTTGTTTTTTTTTTTGTTATTGCCGGTCATTTTGGAAATTTAAAAATTTTGTTTTCAGAAATTAATTATAAATTATTTAATAAATATTGAGATAACAATTAGTTTATTAATTTTAATTTGGTGAGGAAAAAGCAATTTTACAATTAGAATTTTTTTCGATTTTTATTTCCTCGTTTTGTTTTTCAAAAAAAAAAATTTTGAATTTGAAAAAGGCAATTTTTATTTTAATTATACTCAATTTTAATTTTCAAATATTCTAGAATATTTTAATTTTCGTCGACCAGTAAAGAATAGAGCAAAGAAACGTGTGTAAACACAATCGTGTTTGTGTTTACGCGTCGAAAACTCGCGGTCACGTATTATACTCTGTGGTAAAAGTTCGACACGAGATAATTTTGGAAAAATTTTCTAAGTCCGTTGTCCATGGTATGTGAAATTTCGAAAAATAAAATTATGAATATTGAAAAGGAAGGAAGAAAAACAATTTTTATTTTGTTATCAAAACCTGAAATTTAATAAGAAAAACTTTAAGTTATTTTTCTAATTTTTCATTGTTAAAGAAAAGTCGAAAAGTTTAATTGATAAATGTATTTTGTAAATTAGGATTGAGAATAATTTTAGATTTAAAACTTTGAAATATTATTTTTCGAATAAATGGTCAAAACGAGCAAGAAACAAAGTTGAGAGGTGTTTGTAAACACTGCAGTGTTTATATTTCGTTGTGTGGCCCTCCTTGAGATTACGCGTTTGGACGCAGTTACAATGACTGCTACGCGTTTTTTTTTTTTTTTGTACAAAGAGAGGCTAATCACATATCTCCCATGGCAATCTATACATTTTCTATAATTTAAAATTTGGCAAGCGAAGCAAAAATTTTCATGCGCAAAAAGCAAAATTTAAATACAAGTCAGTGTATTAAACGTGAGAGAACAGATTTTTTTTCAAAAAGATTTGAGAAATTATTAAAGAGAATGAATCATTTTTATGACAATAAAAGTAATAAGTGTTTTAATTATTTTTTTTCAGCAGGCGAGCATTCATACTTATCACACATTTTTGGTTAATTGATTATTTAAATCATAAAAGCGTTTATTTTTACGAGTATAATGAGAAAGAAATGCGAGCAATTTTAATATGCAGTGATTATTCTCAATAGATGGAAATCTCGTTTCGTGTGCTTTTAAACGCGTTAGAAAAAGAAAAGGCTAGATTGCTATTTTACTAAAAGGCAATTTTTCAGTTAAGAAAAGCTTTTTTTTCAACGTTAAAACACTGAGAAACGCGTTTTTCTAGAGATGAATTCCGAGAAAAACGTAGTTTACGAAACTCGAATTTATTGGAAGAAAATTGTGAAGTTAAATGAGCGACTTTAATGTTGCGATTTTTAACAATAAACAATTTTAATTTACGTTGGGCGCCATAATGTGGCACTTTTCACGAGATTCTATTTAATTAGCATGGTTAATTAACAAAATAAGAGCACGTGGGTGACGACTCGCGAAAAAGTACTCACGAAATGAAACGAGAAAACCATCGTTGACTACAAAGGACAAACGTCGAGAAAATCACTCGAAAAGACCAAAAGGAGAGAACCACTTGTAGCGCAGAGAGCAGGAGCAAGATTTTGTGAGCAGATGGATGAAACAATCAGCCTACCTTTGTTGTTGATCTCGACAAGCGGTTCTCTGGTGCACGATGAGGCGTCGTATTCAGGGATTTGGTAGTAACACACTAAAACACTGCAGTTAATAGCTTGACAACACTTTAATAAATTGAATGTAAAGAACACAAATAATTATTACAAAATAAATAACGCGTGAAATTTGTGTCGCAGCACAATAAACGCGTGTTCGCTATGGGCTCGCAAATCTTTCTGGCGGGCACACTACCCGGAGCCGGTGACGAGAACACGAGGTTCTTGTCGTCTTCTAACGCGGCGCGCGTCGTCTACAACTTTGACGCGCGTAAATTCAAAATTAATGGTAACCGCTAATAACAAAAAATAGTGACTTATACGTGAAGAAAGTGAACTATAGGCGCGTAACGGGTCAATCCGTTACAAAATATATACAACATAAAACGTCTAATTTTATTCGATCTACAACTTTTGTCTAAAATATTTTTTTGAAATTTTGAAGATTTATATGCATGTGTATGTGTACTTATGTGGCACTGGTATATCTCAGTTTCTAATTATTATTTTTATAGTCTGTAAATTGGAGATCCTTACTTGGACTAATAGACATTTGCACACAAAATTTCACTTCATTCGGTCCAGTCGTTCTCGCGTGATACCGGAACAAAGTTTTGATGCAGACAGACAGACAGATAACAAAATTTTTAATGTCATTTTTGGAGTTTTTGCAACTTGAAATGAAAAATTATACATGGATTTTTAAATTCCAAGCAATGTACAGACAAAACTTGGATTTTATGGATATAGATTACAAAGTACCTACAATAATAATAACCCAAGTAGCACGTAAGATTACATGAGCATCACTGTAATATTACATTCAATATTAGTAATATGACGGGTTGATGTTACAGTAATATTACCGTGACATAAAAATGTCCGCGTCAAGGTAATATTACAGGGTAATGTTGAAGTAATATTACATAGTAATATTACCAAGTAATATTGAGTTAACATTACAGTAATATTACAGTAATATTACAATTACATAGTAATATTACCAAGTAATATTGAGTTAACATTACAGTAATATTACAAATATGTAGTAAAATATGAAGCAGACTTTCTATAATATATTCTAAGAGATAAGTAGCCGAATGGTTTAAGGCGCCAACCGACTTGGTCAGCTTACAAGGGTTCAAGACTCAGCACTCCAAATTTTTTCTACCCACACAGCACCAGAAATTCCCTGAATATCCCCTGAATATTGGTCCACATTTCCCGAATATTCGAGCCTAATATTCAGGGAAGTTTCGTGGAAACATCAAAATGTCCGCCATGGGAAATATTGGACGCGAAATTTCCCTGAAAATGTATTTCTAATTTTCAGAGAATTTCCGCATCTAATATTCCTAGAATATTCAGGGAAAGTTAAAAAAAATTTCCAAAATTTTTTTGATCTAGTAATTGATGAAAATTGTATGTTATATTTGACACCTGTAGGATTCTAGAACATTAAAAACTACTGCGCAGCTGAAAGTGTCATAGAAACCAAGTTCGACCATTGCGCATCATGTACAGAGAATTTACGAATACTGCGAATATTGAAGGAATATTAAATGCGGAAATTCCCTGAAAATTAGAAATACATTTTCACGGAAATTTCGCGTCCAATATTCCCCATGGCGGACATTTTGATGTTTCCACGAAACTTCCCTGAATATTAGGTTCGAATATTCGGGAAATGTGGACCAATATTCAGGGGAAATTCAGGGAATTTCTGGTGCTGTGTGGGTACATTATATTTAATTGTAATATTACTTCAATGTCACTGTAATATTAATGTAATATTACTTCGTAACATTACTGTAATATTACTTTGTAATATTACCTCAATATTACCTTGTAATATTACCTTGACGCGGACATTTTAATGTCACGGTAATATTACTGTAACATCAACCTGTAATATTACCAATATTTAATGTAATATTACTGCGATACTCACGTAATATTACGTGCTACTTGGGAATAATCAAATACTTTTCGATAATATTGTTTAAAATTAAAAAACTTAAAAAAAATACTGGAAACAAATTAAAATTCGAGAAAGAAGAAAGAAAAAGAATGAAAAAAAATTATAGTAAAAATTAAAAAGTACAACTTATATTTCAAGACAAAAAATTTTGTCAACAAACAAATAAGAAAAAACATCATTTAAAATATTTTTTAAATTTACAGAAATTTACAGAAAATTTACGGTCGTTCGTTTTTTTGATAGAAATTTAATGCGGGAGTTATTTGCAATTCCAAATTGTCCAATTACGCAATGCCTTTACCTTTAAAGACATATTTTACTTTACAGTTTACTCCCTCAAAGCTGAAAAAAAAGAGTTAAAAAAAAGAGTCTTAATAAGCGCGAAGAAAACGAAAATCGAGCACAATAGGGTTCGAAGACCACCGAGGTCTTTAGGTCTAAGGGGGTGAATTGCAAATAACTCGAGCAATTAAAAATCAATTAAAAATCGAGCAACACTTTGATTACTTATTTTTTTAAGCTGATATCAACCCTAAAATATGTTCACGTAATGTAGGGACACCTGGTTTAATATAATCTACTGGAAGCTACCGTAAATATAAACGTTTTCATTCTAAACGTAGAAAAAATGGATTTACTATAAAAATTCATTTATATAAAATAATAATATAATTAGAAAAATTTATACTTGGAAAAAATTTCACAATTTTCTGAGCTTATAACTTTTTTGTGAAATTTTCCAAAAATGTGAGGTTTTCAATATGATATTGTAATCTACCTACTTGCCTTTAAGATTTGTCGATTGTGTTTTGCTACGTTTATGAAATATTAAAATTTTTAAACTTTTTATCAAAAAGGTATTTTTTAAATTTTAAAGTAAAGATAGCAATTTCACATCGCTTCATTTAAATAAAATTTGTATTCAAATACAGGAATGTGAAATTGCTGTGATTCCTTTAAGCTTGAAAATTAATCTTTTTGAGTAAAAAATTTAAAATTTTAATATTTCCTAACGAAAGCAAGATAAATATTCGAAAGTGAATATTTAAAATTTTACTGAAATCTACATTTTTAAAAAAATTAAATTAACATTCTTTTGGGTTAAGTAAGTAACTTAATATAATTCCCATTAAGTTCTCTAAGTTTTTGTAAAAGAAGTTTGAAAATTAACTTTAAAAACATAGAAATAATAATCGCTGTAAATTTTTCAGGTTATGCTTTACTTCTCGTAAACTGACAATTTGATTTTAATTAAATAACTTATTTCTAGATTTTTGACACAGAAGTATGTCTAACATGTATAAAAACAATACACTGTATACTTATTTACTTATTACTGAACAAATTGATATTTTTCGAAAAATAATTTAATTTAAATAATTGGTTCAATTACCCAGAAAATCCTGAATTTTAAGTCTTAAATTTTTTTCTTAAAATATGAATTAAATAGTTAGCACATTGGGTTGGTTTAATTATTCCGTTTGTTGGTAATTATAACATATAAATTCCAGATAAGATAACTTTCGTATGTTCGAAATCTTGTTGTAGGATATTTATGTAGCTGAATTTATATATGTTAAAATGTAAATGTATAACAGAAACACCAATTGTCATAATGGTAATTCTGTACTAGTCTTACTTTTCCGAATTTTTCACTTTTTTAATCGGGACCAAGTGTAAGTGGTGTATTCTAGCACTAAAACAAATAATCAGGTAGGGGAGCCTAAAAAAGATTATTGCCGGAAGCCAGGGATGGGAAATTATTAATAAATTATCGTTTTTTGCATTTATCTCATCAAATAATAAAAATATCAGAAAGTGTTGTGAAGAAAAGTTGTATATCATGATAAAATACACTTTTTATTTTATATACATTTTTTCGAAAGAATGTCCCATTTTCGAAAAGAATGTAGTTAAACAAGAAAACACAGTAAAAACATATAGTTCTTTCATTAGAAGTTTGATATTTTTGGAAATTCACATCTTGTTGATGGGCTGTACTCTTTTCTGATAAATCTGTATAAAAAAGTATATAACTTACGTAAAAAAATCTGATTTATGCGTAATTTTACATCCGTGATATGTTCCAATCGAAGATAAAGTAATTAAAAAACGCCCATTGCTACTCAACCCATGACACAGATCAAAGTGTCAAAATAGTCTATTCATTCTGATATTACGGGTTAAGAAGAAGTATTAAACGTTCCCAACTCTTGTAACTGCATAACTCTGCTAGGTGCACAACCATAACATGTATGTAAACGCAGCCTTAGGGTGCCGTCTCATGCCCTATCATAAGACGGCACTCTTAGAATGTGAATTGTTGGCTAACTATCCATCCATGGATTAACTTAAACTTTAAGCTGCTTAATCAGCCAACGTATTAATCAATTTTTCGTTGACCATGAAGTGCGAAGGTTGTACTTGGTGCCAAACGGATTTTGCGTATATGTGTAAGAGGGAACTGGATAAGTTGATCCAGTTTTTGTAAAGTCACAATGTAATAAAAAAGGAAGTTTTTTGTTCTACTTGTGGAAAAATGGCAACTTATAAAGAGGAGACTATGTCATGCAGATGCCAAAAAAGCGAGAAGATTTATAAAGGTAAGAAAATGACTCTTCGAAAATGCAATTTTCATCCCTCGCTTAAAAAGGCAACATGGTTTGAAAATTGCTATCTCACAGTTCAAGAGGCTTGCGAGTTTATCGCGTACTACATTACATTGAGACCTCCAAGAACTGAATTTTTGAAGAATGAAATGGGGTTTAGCGACAAAACTATCGTCGATTTAAGAATTTTATTAGAGAAGCTCTCTTTTCCTGGTGCATTGAGAGTACACCAGAAAAAATTGGAAGACCTGGTAAAATTGTCGAAATCGACGAAGCAAAATTTGGTAAGCGAAAATACCATCGTGGAAGAATCATTCACGGTCAGTGGCTATTTAGTGTGTTGGAACGAGAAACCGGGGAACTTTTTATTGTGCCAGTTCCCGATCGTTCTAAAGAGTGTTTACTAAGCGTCATAAAAAACAAAATCGCTGATCATGAAAAATAGCTCGCAGTTCATCATAAGGTATTTCTCCTTTACCCCAATGGAGTCCATGGTAATTGAATGTCAACCATGTGTTCATACTTCTGCAACGTTTCGATAGTGAATCATAATGATAGGGTGGTTGAAAGAAATAAACTTGAGGTGTAGCATCTGCTTCCAGTGGAAGAATAGCCAACTCCTTGACAATGAAATCGTTGCTGGACTGTTTAAAGCCTTGAACGTCTACTATGAACTCCATCCTGGAATAGAAATAAAATTCTATCCCAAGAACACAACTTATATACCAGTTCAGTCACTCCCCCTCCACTTTTACAATTTCTTGACAATACCGCTGATTGGTTTATATTGCACAATGCGATCATGAATGACTAGACAGTATGCAGTTGTTGCATCGGGGATATTATCTGTGGACTCAAATTCCAAACGTACATCGACTGAGGTCTGCTTCAGGAACTCGTTTTGTTTTGAGCAGTCAATCACAATTAATGGAGCCAATGATTTAAAATTTGACATATTTAATATAGGTTCCGAATCTCTTCCATAGTAAGAGGATTGAAAGTTAGCATACATATCATATAATATAGAATACTGATTTTGATCAAAGTGGAGATTTAAATTTCCATAAGGATAAGATTGTGAATTCAAAAACAGTTTCACATTTGTGAGGTTACAGTGGTCAAAAAAACATGCAGTAACTCCCAATTCATCTTTTCTTTCAGTTTGAAATCCAACAATTACATATCTTGGTTTCTCTAATTGTGTTGAAGATTTAATTTGCCACATAACTCTTGTACTCCTGGAAACTAATGGATACTCATACATTTCCCAAGATCTAAAACTTATTGAAATTAATGGATCTTTTTCAATAAATTTCAATAATTTTATTTTATTATTGTCAGATGGTAATACATATGGTACCAACCAATCAAGTTTATTAATTACAAATTGGAACTCAGGGATACCAACTGGTCCATCATAAATAATAGAATTTTTATCATTACGTGATCTTATTAAAATAAGTTCATGTTTAGCATTCGTAACAATTTTCTTATAATCTTCAGCAAAACCGAAAATCATACTCAGTGGTATTGTTACATTAAAATATCCATTTGTCAATGAAATTCTTGAGGTTGATTCAAACTTCACAAATCCTGCATTTTCTGCATGGTTAACTTGAGAAGGTGTTAAAGATACTAAGTTTTTTATAGTTGTAGTGTGTCCAACATACTTGCATCGATCAATCTCAATACCATTTAATTCATAACGAATTTTGTCAAACAAATAAGCTGTAGCATTATTTGTAAGATAGACATTTTCTGTAAAAGTGATTCCATCATCCTTAGTTAGCCTTCCAAATATATGTAATGCACTTTTACTTGGTAAAATAGACAAATCTTGATTTTGTACTACAATTCGGATTTCATCACTGTTATTAAAATATGACGATGCATATGGTTGATGACTATGAATTTCATAATTAGCAATGGATTCATCAAAATTCACTGCTATTGGAATGCTCAAAATTTCTTCCATTTTTCTTAGAACAGCTGAACATAAAAAATAGGTAAAGTTGATCTCTTCTTTTCCTCTTTCTTTTTTTATTTTCGAGGTTTGACTTGTAGACCGAGTTGCTTCAGGAATAGTTCATTCTGAGGTGTTAACACTCTCCGAGTCACATTCACACTGATCTTCTCTGCACATGTTGATTGACTTTTATAACTGCCACCAACCTTCTTTTTGTGATTGTACACGATACCCATTACATAGATTTTATATGTAAACGTATTGTTATTGTTTCCCCTCTGAAATTAACCAAGCTACCGTCCCACAGTGGGAAAAAATCGTAAAGTAGGGTTCAAATTGATTTTTTGAGCGCCATTTTAAACCGATTTCAGATTTTTTTTTTAAATGTTCACAAATAAATTCTTCAGAGATCTGTGAGAGCCGATTTTTTAATTTTTGCATTATAAACGATTTATGTTAATGCTAAGTGTAAAAAAAAGTGATTTTTAACATTTTTTGATCTCATTCATCGTTAAAATTTTTCCTATGCCTTATACTTCATGTGTGTAGTGCTTAGGACAGTACAAAAAGAAAACAAAAGTTTGATTTTAAAAAACTTGTTATAAACAAATAACATAAACAAATTCACTATTTGGACATGTGTGAATAGAAAAGCAACTTGTTTTTTCGAAATTATTCTTTTAATATTCAAATTAAAACGTTTAATTACAAAAAATTTATATTGCAATTAAATTTTCTTTTTTAATAAACAATTTTTATAAACAATTTTTATAAACAAATGCATTATTTAGCTTTTTTTTAGCCTAAAATTGTCGTGTTTTCGATTAATTTTCACTAGACCATGCAAAGTAAATTTTTTTTTTTTAAACTTAATTTACAATTATTTTATCCTTTTTTTATAAACAATAAATATAAACAAATAAAATAAAATGAGATTTTTGTGTTAAATTTTTTTTTTCACATATATTATGCTTAGGTTACATAAGCTGTATTTTTTTATAAAGAAAAATTTTTTCCTAATTAATTTTTCTTTTTTTATAAACAATTTTTATAAACAAATGCATTATTTGTCCATTTATTACTAAAAAATTGTTGTGTATTAGGTGAATTTTCTTCAGAAAATTCAAAGTAAATATATTGTTATCAAAATTTATTTTACAATTAATTTACCTTGTTTTTATAAACAATAAATATAAACAAATAAACAAATAAACTAAAATGAGATTTTTATGATAAAAAAATTATTTATTTTCATATTAGGATTAGGTTAAGTACACTAAATTTTGTTATAAAAAAAATTATTTGGTAATTAATTTTTCTTTCTTTATGAACAATTATTATAAACAAATGCATTATTTGTCCATTTATCAGCCCAAAATTGTTGCGCTTTCTGTTAATTTTTATTAATAGTATATTGTATAATATAATAGTATAGTAGTATAATAGTATATTGCATTTATTCATATTAAATTTTCACAAATATTCAAGTAAGATTAGTATTCAATTTCTTTCAAAAACATGTTAATTCTATAAGTAAGCAAAAAGATTTACATTTTCATAAAAAAGTCAATAATAGAACATATTTTAAAAAATTCTATTTCCTACATTTAGTTTCAAAATTTTCTTTTCATCAATAAAAAAATATATAAATTGTTAATAAAAAAGGTGAAATTTATTGCAAAACAATTATCTTAAAAGAAAGTTCAGTTTACATATTCAGGATAATAAAAATGTAAAATAAATTATAAAAACAAAAAATTTACTTTACATTGTCTAATAAAAATTAACAGAAAGCTCAGCAATTTTGGGCTGATAAATGGACAAATAATGCATTTGTTTATAATAATTGTTCATAAAAAAAGAAAAATTAATTACCAAATAATTTTTTTTTTATAACAAAATTTAGTTTACTTAACCTAATCATAATATGAAAATAAATAATTATTTATCATAAAAATCTCATATTAGTTTATTTGTTTATTTGTTTATATTTATTGCTTATAAAAACAAGGTAAATTAATTGTAAAATAAGTTTTAAAAAAAATATTTACTTTGCATAGTCTAGTGAAAATGAATAGAAAACACGCCAATTTTAGGCTAAAAAAAAGCTAAATAATGCATTTGTTTATATTATTTGTTTATAACAATTTTTTTAAAATCAAACTTTTGTTTTCTTTTTGTACTGACCTAAGCTCTACACACATGAAGTATAAGGCATAAGAAAAATTTTAACGATGAATGAGATCAAAAAATGTTAAAAATCACTTTTTTTTACACTTTGCATTAACATAAATTGTTTATAATGCAAAAATTAAAAAATCGGCTCTCACAGATCTCTGAAGAATTTATTTGTGAACATTTTAAAAAAAAAAATCTGAAATCGGTTAAAAATTGAGCTCAAAAAATCAATTTGAACCCTACTTTACGATTTTTTCCCACTGTGCGTCCTGATCAATTAAACGAAGCTGAATATTATGTATTGTCTTCACGGTGATTGGAAGGTAAATGATTCGAGTTGGAACTTCCGTGATCTTATATCCAGGTGGAACAACAGGAAAAAATTCATGTATAGTATGCACTTTTTGATTATTTATATACGCTCCTGTTGTAATATTACACTCAACTCGTAGAGTATTCACTTTTAATATACAGGGAGTCCCACGTTACAGCGTACATATTTGAGGGTCATAATGTACACAAAAAAACTAAAAAATAAGTCCTCTTGACTTTTTCAAAAAAATAATTAGAACTCTAGTAAGAACGATTCAAAGTTGACCAATCGCGTGCTAGCTTTACTCGATCCCCAAAGGCGTAGGAAAAACACCGGATAATCGCAAGACCATTCCTGACATTCAAAAAAAAGATATTTCTTTGACCAACATAATTGGATCAACAACAACCGACAGACAACCAACATTGTTAACAACAAATGAACAAATGACCCGTTAATTCGGGTAGCCGCCGTTTTTCGAACCTGTGCACTAGCTACCCTGTGCAGATGATGTTAATTCGGATTCCAAATGGGGCCTAACCATCCTCATCAGCTGTGGGCGACATGGGTTCTGGGAGGAATAGGACACTCCTGCTTGTTTGGTTTTTTTAAGTTGGTGTGGAATAGCCTCGATCCAGGGTTGGCGCCCGATGGACCGGTTGTCTGTTCGATCTGACTAACGACACCTAACCCAATCTAAGGTTCCACACTGTGCCGAGAGATGGATGGCACCAGGGTTACAAAATTTGACGTGAAGCTGTCGGGGATGGTGCGAACGTCGCCCAATCTACGTGCTCTTCAATTTCGCGTCTGTAAAGGGCAAGCGTCGGTTGTTGATGCGAGGGGCCTGAGCGACGGGCGCGCTGTCGTCGCTAGTGACACTTTCGGAGGTGTCGCGAGCTGTGCTAGGATACCGGGCGCCCTCCTAGTGTACAAATGCCTTACCTACACATCGAAGCTCTGTGTGGGTAGACCGTTTTTTATCCCAGACTCGTGGGAATCACATGGAAGGTTTCACATTTTAATTAAACGACGAAGAAAGGCGCCCAGATGAAGTTGGTGATAACTCCAAGGCATCGAGTAAATCTGGCAGAAGCGATGATGGCGCAGTCCCATTGACTTTTAAGGGTGGAGGACCTGTCAAGGTCGAGGAGAAATTGTGCCGCGAGTGTCAACAGCTGTGGTAGTGTTTTCAGCTACGCTACGGCAGAGGACTTCGCATTTTGCGAAGGTTTGCGCAGCAAGTGCTTCAAACTTCGCGAGGAAGAAGAGAGCATCCGCCATGAGATGAAGACTGAACTCTCCAAGATGATGGAGAAGCTAAAGGTTCAACAAAATGTGGCTGAGACGATCCAAACTGACTTGAAGAAATTCAGCCAGTGGATCCCAGCAATGAAAAAGAAGCACGAAGAGGCAAAATTGGCCGATGAAAGGCTAAATGAAAACGTTATCGGCACGCAGCGCTACGCAGTAAATGAGAAACCTGGTTCAGGAATGCGAAAGAAAGAAAAGAGAAGTTGAGAACCGTTCTCCTCCTAAACCAACTACAAAAAAAAAGGAAGCATGGTGAGGCAGCGAAGGTGAAGGCCTCAAAGAACAAAAATGGAAGGGAGAGACCGAAGGACCCTATCCCAAAAATTTCTGTGGAGCCGCATAGGCCCAAAGGGTCGTCAGTCCTTGTTCGCGTTTGTCAGGGACAGACTTTTGCGTCTGTCCTTGGCAGACTCAAAAGGAAAGTGGACCCTGGCTCATGCCAGACAACTGTAGTGAGCGCTAAACCCACCAAGGAAAGGAATCTCCTCTTAAAACTAGGAGGAGGTTCAGACCAAAAGAAGTTTACTGCTAAGGTCTTGTAACGAATTGGAATTAATTTTTGAAATCTGTCAATTCCCTTCCTTAATATTTTGCCGGATTGAAATCGCCGAACCTGAATTCTGTTTAAATGGGAAGTTAGTTCGCTACAAATAACCACACGAATTTTTAAGTTAACAAAATTAAGATATTTATTGTCATAAATGTGGAATAAAAAATGTTTATATTAAGTTTACATAAATATAATCGTAATTAATTAATCATAAAAGTGTAAATTATAAAAAACGTAAATTACAAAGCGTTAATTTTAAAATGAGAGATCATTATCGCTATGATCGTATGATAACTAAAATTTACTTTTAAGCGCAAGCAAAGAAACGATTTCTAAAGTTTCATGGAAAAATAAACTTAAACTCGCGACAGCGATGCACGAAAAACGCTTTCAAAATTGTCGAATGTTTAAATTTTATCGCAATGGTGCAGTAGCTTCGCTACTTTTAAATGTACACTTTCCGAGCGTTGCTCGTTCCTAACCTAACACCAATTCAAAGAAAAGTATTAATAAAATAATTAGAAATCAATACGTAAAAAAATAAACTAGTGGCCTTGCCACTTTACGAGCTTTGCTCGCCTGCAAAGTGAGTAATACTCACTTGAGAGGAGGATAAGGATAAAAAAGGCGTAAACTTTATTAAAATCTTCGTATATCGCCAGCCCCTACGATAAGGATCTCGATACCCACGATCGTAGCTTAACGGGGCTAGCTTCGTTGTTGAATTCTAAAAATGACCTCAAGAAATCGATCTCCGTGGTTGAGCTCTGTAAATAAGCTCCGTGGTTGAGTTTCGTGAAATGAGCTCCGTAAAATGAGCTCCGTAAAATAAGCGAGCTTCGTTGGCGGTCAAATACTCCTAGTGGTATTACCACTCTTAAAGCTGGAGCTGTTAGCAGTATCACTGTTCTAGTCGATATGAGGTTTCAGACCGGCGAACGCGTATTTACGTACTTTAACGTGTTGAACATGCGCAGCATGCTCCTCGCCGTGATTGGCCTCTCGCGCGCGCTTATTGGCCCTTCCCGCTTTGCCGGGGCAACTTTGCCGCGATTGGCTCTTGCGTGAATTCGGGGGAAAAGGATTTGCCACGATTGTAGAAACTACTTCGTTTCTTGTGACTTAGTCGAGTTCGTGCATCGCTCTACTCGAAACCGTCGGACTATTGAATTTTTAATTTTTCTAGTATTCGACAAGCTAGCTCAGTCGCGTACGCGTACGTTTCGCGCATCGATTGTTGCTTCGTGTCTCTACGCCGGGTTCTCACAGTCTCCGAGGCAGTAGCTGGAATGGGCACCGTCAGGCGAAATGAGGACCAGAGGGTGACCCTGGAAATCCGTTACCTTAACGGATTAACCGAAAAGCAGGAAGTCGTATGTGCTCTCGAAGTAGTTCTTAATACTCCTTGAGAGAAAAGACAAGTAACGGTCCTGCACCAAACAGGAGAGGCGACAAAATCGCCATCTTGATCACAGATCGCGAGGAAGCGGAACGCTTAGAAAGACTCGGCAGAATAAAATTGGGCTTCTTAAGTTGTCTCATTAGGAGAAGGCTTATAGTCAGAAGGTGCCACAGGTGCCTTGATTACGGCCATAAGAAAGCATACTGCAAGAGAGTAGACAGATCCTCCGCTTGCTTTAAGTGTGGGTCTACTAGACACTCTCTTGCAGCATGTAGTAAGGAATCGTTCTGCTTCCTCTGTGCGGCCAAGGCTGAAAATGCCTCGGAGACTGTGAGAGAATCTGGCTTGTCGAAAACTAGAAAAATCAAAAATTCAATAGACCGACGGTTTCGAGTAGAGCGATGCACGAACGCGACTAAGTCACAAGAAACGAAGCAGTTTTTATAAACGTGGCAAATCCTTTTCCCCTGAATTCACGCAAAAGCCAATCGTGGCAAAGTTACTTCGGCAAAGCGCGAAGAGCCAATAAGCCAATAAGCCATTCTACGGAGCTTATTCCACAGAGCTCAACCGCGGAGCTTATTTACAGAGCTGAACCATGGATCTCGATTCCTTGAGGTCATTTTTAGAATTCAACAACGAAGCTAGCCCCGTTAAGCTACGATCGTGGGTATCGAGATCCTTATCGTAGGGGCTGGCGATATACGAAGATTTTAATAAGGTTAACGCCTTTTTTTATCCTTATTCTTCTTTCAAGTAAGTAATACTCGCTTTGCATGCGAGCAAAGCTCGTATAGTGGCAAGGCCACTAGTTTATTTTTTTGCGGATTGATTTCTAATTATTTTATCAATACTTTTCTTTGATTTGGTGTTAAGTTAAATTTTTATTTTTTTGTTTTCAAAATGCCCGACACCAGCAGCAAAGCATCTTCTGTTTCTATTCAGAGTGTCCTGAGTTGCTTTTCTGGCCATTTCAGGGGTGATTGATTCAAATGCTGCTTGAATTCTAACTGTTAACTCAAATTGCGCTTCGTTTTCGTTGCGTGGCAGACGATCAGAGTAAACAAGGAATGAGCCTTGAGCCCATGAGAGATATGAATAACCAATAAAGAATAAACCTTATAGCTAGACAGTACAGTAACACACACCGTTGGTTCAACTATCAGACCCAGGTTCGGCCGACGGTCTGGTATTGGTTTTTATTTAGATTTTCTTTATATTATTATCGGCAGCTTACTTACAAACTAATCACCAATTTTTTTTAATAATTGTTTGGTTTTCACAACCAAATTATGTTTGGATGTCACAACCAATTTCTGTTTGGTTGCCACAACTAAATTATGTTGGGTTCAAACAAATAAGAGCAATAAAATAATATTGTTGTTCCAAACAACTTGATGTGTTACGCCAACCAGATCGTTTTGTTATAACAACAAAATATTGTCGTTACAACTAACAATGGTCAAATAAAATATTGTTGGTAAAACTAAACCTTTTTTCTCAGTGTAGACACATAATATTTCAAAGAAAAAAAATCAATTTTTGGTGAAAATTGACCGTTCTGGGAATTTGTTAACTTACATTGTTTAAACTATTACAAATTTGTATTTAACAATGTTGTCAATTTTTAGATTGTGTTACTCTTAATATTTCGGAGCAAGCAAAATTAATTTTTAGTGAATATTGACTTTCTGGGAATTTCTTAATTAACATTGTTTAAACAATTTCCTATTTGTCGTTAACAATGTTTTCAAATTTTAGTTTATGTAAATCTTGAAAATTCGAAGAAAGAAAAATCAATATTTTGGTGCAAATTGTCCATTTTGGGAATTTGTTAAGAAACATTGTTTAAACAATTTCAAATTTGTTGCTAACAATGTTGTCAATTTTTAGTTTATGTAAATCTTGAAAAATCGAATAAAGAAAAATTAATTTTTGGTGCAAATTGTCCGTTTTGGGAATTTGTTAACTAACATTACTTAAACAATTTCGAATTTTTTTTAACAATGTTGCCAACTATTATTTTATGTTATTCTTCATATTTTCGTGAAAAAAATTCAAATATTAGTAGAAAATGACCGTTTTCGGAATTTGTTAACTAACTTTGTTTAAACAATTTCAAATTTGTTGTTAACAATGTTAACAAATTTTAGTTTATGTAAATCTTGCAAATTCGGAGAAAGAAATATCAATTTTTGGTGCAAATTGTCCGTTTTGGGAATTTGTTAACTAACATTACTTAAACAATTTCGAATTTTTTTTAACAATGTTGCCAACTATTATTTTATGTTATTCTTAATATTTTCGTGAAAAAAATTCAAATATTAGTAAAAAATGACCGTTTTCGGAATTTGTTAACTAACTTTGTTTAAACAATTTCAAATTTGTTGCTAACAATGTTAACAAATTTTAGTTTATGTAAATCTTAAAAATTCGTAGAAAGAAAAATTAATTTTTGGTGCAAATTGTCCGTTTTGGGAATTTGTTAACTAACATTATTTAAACAATTTAGAATTTCTGATGACATTGGTGCCAACTTCTATTTTATGTTATCTTCCTATTTTCGTGAAAAAACATCAAATTTTAGTAGAAATTGACCGTTTTGGAAATTTGTTAACTAACTTTGTTTAAACAATTTTGAATTTGTTGTTAACAATGTTGTCAATTTTTAGTTTATGTAAATCTTGAAAATTCGGAGAAAGAAAAATCAATTTTTGGTGCAAATTATCCGTTTTGGGAATTTTTTAACTAACTTTGTTTAAACAATTTCGAATTTGTTGTAAACAATGTTGGTTGTCTGCCGGTTGTTGTTGATCCAATTATTTTGGTCAAAGAAATATCTTTTTTTTTTAATGTCAGGAATGGTCTTGCGATTATCCGGTGTTCGTCCTACGCCTTTGGGGATCGAGTAAAGCTAGCACGCGATTGGTCAACTTTGAATCGCGCTAACTAGAGTTCTAATTATTTTTTTGAAAAAGTCAAGAGGACTTATTTTTTAGTTTTTTTGTGTACATTATGACCCCCAAATATGTACGCTGTAACGTGGGACTCCCTGTAGATACAGGTAAATCAGAATTATGAGTTTCATCGGCTTTCAGTTCACGAGGAGTAAATCCTAATAACTTACCAATTGAATCTTCATAATAAAAATCAATGTTACGATTAGATTTAATTTTACAACCTAATGTATTGTTGTTAGGTGTGATAAGTAAATCAATGTTATTTGGTAACTTTGATTTAATATAAGATTCAATATCTTTAATTTCATAACTACCTGTAGGTATTTCAATTATGAAATCATCTATATACAACTTATTACAACCAATATCAATATTAGGAATTGAATTATATGTAAATAAATCAACAAGTCCAAGCGCATAATTTTTGTTTTCTAAGAGTTCAATTGGTGGGAAGTATGCAGTTTCAAGAACTGAAGAGTTCCCCGTTAACGTTAAAGTGAAAGAGTCAGTCATGATTGACATCTATTTTTATACTGATGCTCATAGTTAATTACACATGCTTATATATCTTAAAATTATTCTTAAGATTAAGTTGTCCACATAGAAACTTAAGACATAAGTGTCCGCATATGAATGTATCGAAATTTTGATATCTCACATGATTATATTTTATACAGCTACCAACACCTAAGTAGACAATTAGATCTAATGGTGGTGAAAGATTTCCAAAACTATCAAAATATTCAGTTTCATTATTTATCTTTTTGTAAGGTACCCAATGGGTTCCAGGTCCTTCCTTGTCATCAAGATTAATTATTGCTGACTCATATTTCCGAGGTCCTGCAGTGGGTAATTCATTCCGCATAAAACTCCGCGAAAATGAGGTATTTTCATAATTTTAGCAAATTTAAATAGATCAAAGTTCGTTAGCGCGCGGTGAGGTAGCTGCAATATTAGTTTTTTTGAATCCTTTTCTTATTCTTCAATCCTTTTCCTTGATACGGCTGGAGATAAAGACCAAGTCCTTGGCGATAAGGTTTTAGATGTAATCCTTTTCCTAAGGCAATAGCCTCCACTGTTTGATTATGTCGTTGGGCTTCAGAAAATTGTTTTTTTGGATGCATTAGCATCATTTACAGCTTTTACTATACCACCGATCCCTCCACTCAAAGCTAAGAGCACTAAGTCCCGCAAAGATTGGAATAAGTGGTAAAATACCACCAACTTTTGAGGGCACGGAAAGAATTCGAGGTGATGAAATTTTAGATTTACCTCCAAACTTCTTTATTGCTTTTTTTGCACCAATCATAGCAGTTCTAATAGTATCTGTTGAATTATTGTTAGGTTTCATACTCTTCCTTGGAAAGAACTCGTTGCCACGCCTTTTCAGCTAGTATGTTGTCTGCAGAATTTCTCGCTGTTATGTGTTATGTTTTATGTGTTAGCTTAGTACCAGGTCCACAATATTGATATCCAGGTAAATGCAGCTCAAACGGTAATTTATTGATTATATTATTAAGAAACCCTTAACCTCTGCAAGAAGTTTTCTTTTTCATTATATCATGAGTAATCATTCTTTACTCAACGGTGGTTTACAACGAACTGATGGAAGTAGAATATATAAATACGGTATTTATAGTTTTTTTCTCAGTCGATTGCAAGATGCAGTTTAAAGTACAAGCTGATCAGCTCCCAATTGTAAATGTCGATAACCTCATTCAAACCGAAGACAGTGGGGTTAAGCGTCATGGGAGTCTTTTTTCGAATAGTATTCGCGCAGCTTTTTGTGCACCCTTAAATTGTGGAAAAACGAATGCTCTTCTTTCTTTGATTATACATCCAAATGGTTTAAGCTTTGAAAATATTTATTTATACTCAAAGTCATTACAACAACCAAAATATAAATTTCTAGAAAAAGTATTGAGTAATGTTGATGGAATAAAGTACTTTCCATTCAGTGAACATGAGCAAGTGGTTTCACCTAAAGATGCTGAACCCAATTCTATCTTTATTTTCGATGATATTGCTTGTGAGAAGCAGGACAATGTCAGAGCATTCTTTTGTATGGGTAGACATGTTAACGTTGACAGTTTTTACTTGTGTCAAACCTATGCCCATATTCCTAAACATCTAGTTACTGGTTCTTTTCAAACAGGTTGATAGAAATCTTAAGCATGTTTATAATGATCATGTAAACACGGATATGACATACACTCAATTTAGAGATTTATGTTCTACATGTTGGAATTCTGATAGATATGGGTTTGTGGTTATAGATAAAGATAGAAATTTAAATGAAGGTCGTTATAGAAAAGGTTTTGATTGCTTCATTCAGTTATAAATATCAAATGTTTCTAAACAACTACTTTAGTGCAATTTTAGACTTCAATATATAAACATGTTTCGAAAAGACGTGGAAAAACTTCATCAAATTGCAAAAGCAAGTGAAGCTATACGACGGAAACATCGCATACTTAAAGGTGGTAGAGAGGATGCAGAAAATATGTTAAGAGAAACTTTTCAACCATTGGTTACTCCATTAGAGAAATTAGTGAATATAACTCAAACACCTATCAAGATTGAAAATGTTAAGAAAAAAGAAGAAATAAAAGAAGAGGAAGATGATGATTTTGAAACAACTTTTAAAAGTGCTATTTGTTGAAATATACCATTCAATACATCCACTTATGATAACAGCATAGAGTTTTCGGATCCTTTTGCTTAAGAAGCAAATCTACTTAATATGCAAAATGAAAATGTGATTAATGAATTCAAAAATGATGAGTTTCATAGTGATTCTACAAATCAAGATAATAATAAATTGACAAATAAATTTATACAAATGCTACATAAAAATAGAAAACAGTTTTTGGATATGGTTTATGGAGTACGTAAACTTCCTGATGGTACGTTTCTAATTGGTGATACACAAATAGATTTTGAAGGCCGATACATTAATCTAGTGGGAAAGAAAAAATATTCAAAAACAGATGGTCTGTTAGAACTTTTATTCAGACAAAAACCTGATGAAACTGCAATAAGTTCAAATGATTTAGAAAACTATAAAGAAATTCTCACTTCTACAAATGCACATAGAAAAAATTATAGTCAAACTAAACCTTTGCGTATGAGCTCGAGTTTCAAATTCACTAAAATTATTGCAAAGCTTTTCCCAAAAACTGGAAATTCCTTAAAGAAAAAGAGTCTATTACCACAAGTTATGATAGTCAAGAGAAAGTCTTATCCAGACTACGTCTATTGGGACGATCCAAATGAACTTGTAGAACGTTTACGGTTGCTCATGGCTTCCCAACAAGCTGGTAATTCAAGTCATAACAATGAAATTATTTCGATTATTGAAGAATTACGTGAAGCTCAAATCATATATTAAGAAGGTGAAATTTAAATCAAGATCATTATCAAGTTAAACATTGATGTATTCAGATACATTAAAAATTTTGAAAATGTCTGATAAAAAGTTAGTAGTAGTTACAGAATTACATAGACAAGCTAGGAGAAATTACCCACGTCGTAAAGTGCAAATGCGTGGAATAGATGAAACTTGGCAAGCAGATTTAGTTGAAATGCTGCCATATTCTAAAGTTAATAAAGGTTTTAAATATATACTTACGGTTATAGATATCTTTTCCAAGTATGCATGAACTATACCTGTAAAAAGCAAAAATGGAAAAGATGTTTCAGCAGCAATGAAATCTATACTTGTGAATGGACGGATTCCAAAAAAATTGCATACTGATAGAGGCAAAGAATTTTATAATTCTCAATTTGAGAGTTTAAGGGGGGAGGCTGGTCTAGAGCGCAAAAAAATGGGCATATTTTATGAATTTATTCTGACTCAACAAAGAAATCAATCAAAAATTTGTGAGATTGGTTAAATAATATGTGTTTCCAGGTACAAATACAAAAAATTTTGAGTGAATTAATTTCAAAATGGCCGCTGTACACTACTTCTCCGAACAGGCCTTTTTTTTTAATAGGTCCATTGGCGAAAATGTAACGTCCTTAATTTTTGTCCTTGATCAAAAAATAAAATTTTTTTAGTTTCTATATAACAACAGCAAGGGCGGGACGTAGGATTTTTTTGATATTTTGTTTTTTCGCGAAATGGTGCATGTTTGAACAAAAAATTACAATTTTCACTATAAAAAACCACATAAAATTGTTGATTAAAAAAAAAGTATGTAATATAAAAAAAAAATCCTACGTGACGCTCCAGAGAATGGTATCTAGAATGTACTGTCAAAATTTCATAAGAATCGGTAAAGATTTGTTCGAGTTATGTTTTCGCCCAGTTTAAAAAAAGTGATTTCGAGAATAACGCGTTTAAAGTTGTAAGTATTGAAAAATCATATTAAATTCTTATAACAAATCAACATAGAGCCCACAAATATAAACCGATTTAGAAGTTTTTTTTTTTTGGTTTAAAGGTAATGAAATTCTGCACAATGCCTCTGATTTTGTTTTTTGAAAAATAGTTGTTTTCATTTGTTTATTTATTTATTGTTAAAAATGATAAAAAAATCCAATTTAAACCAGTTTAAAAAATGATTTGTTTTTTGAAAAATAGTTGTTTTCATTTGTTTATTTATTTATTGTTAAAAATGATAAAAAAATCCAATTTAAACCAGTTTAAAAAATGAAAAATTTGGGCATTTAGACATTTTTGCCGGCATTCATCTTTTGGTATGTTATTTCTAAGACCCTAAGGCACCTTTCAAGACAAAAAAAATGTTTTAGATTTTTTCAAAATTCTAGACCAGCCTCCCCCCTTAATGAAGTCATATAAAATCAAACTTTATTCAACCTTTAGTAACTTAAAAGCTTCAATTATTGAAAGATTTAACCGGATTCTGGAGAATATGATGTGGCCACAATTCAACTTGCAAGGAAATTACAAATGGATACATATCTTACCATCACTTGTTTCGCAATATAAAAATAAGATGCATCGTACTATTGGAATGAAACCAATGGATGTCAGCAGAGAGGATGAGTCTAAACTATTGAAGCGCATCTCCAAGCAAAGGGAAATTAAACCTAAGAAGGCAAAATTCAAAGTCGGTGATCGAGTTCGAGTAAGCAAGTACAAAAATGTTTTCAATAAAGGATACACACCCAACTGGACAACTGAAATATTTACCATTACTCAAGTGAAACGAACAAGCCCAGTAACATACAAGTTGAAGGATTATCAGAATCAACCCTTCGAAGGCGGCTTCTATGAAGAAGAGATCTCCAAAGTAAAATATCCAGATGTTTACCTTGTAGAGAAAGTTCTTAAGCAGAATAGTGATAAAATCTATGTAAAGTGGCTTGGATTTGATAATTCACACAACAGTTGGATAAACAAATCTGAATTGTAATCATATAATACAAGTTAAAGTTAACTTTTAGAAAAGTTAAAGGTAACTTTAGAAAAGTTAAAGTAACTTTTAGAAAAGTTAAAAGTGACTTTTTGAAAGTTAAAGTTAACTTTCAGAACAGTTAAATGTTACTTTCGAAAAAGATAATTTTATACTAAAATAATGTTAAGCTGTTTTATTCAAATAATGTTAAAGTCATGTTAAAGAAACTTTGAGGTTATGTAAAACTAATTCTAATAAAATGTAATATATTAAAGTTATCTTGAATAAACAATTCATAAAATAAATATTTATGTAGTATCTGTTATTAACCTTATCTCTTAGTTTCAAATAATAATTTTTAAGTAAAACAGAGTTGCAAAGCATGCATATAAAGGTTTTATTAAATGAAGTAGACAAAAATTAATATAGATATAGTTTTCATTTATTGTCCTCTCGCTCTTTCTCCCCCTCTCATTTCTTTAAGTATTTACAAATATAAGTAATAATAAAATGTATAATAACAAAGATAATTTACAATAAATTTACAATAAATTTACAAACAGTTTGCTTAAACTAGTGTCATTTCTACATCATTAGAATCTAAATTGTTTATATTATAATGCCCCCAAGCGAGGGTGTCCGTGCTATTTTTTATTAAATATCTTTTATCATCAAACGGACTTAAAGCTATTTTTGTCTGTTTTAATGTGTGTACATTATGGAGTTTTGCCCGGATACAATATTGTGTTCTAGCTAGCATTTCAAAATTTTTTAAGCAGTAGACATAGTCATCAAAGGTAATTGTTTTCTTCACAACTACCTCCTTAACACCTTTAGCCTTTTTTATAAAGTCCTGATCTTCTACTCGAATGCTATACATTTTACTCCGTAAGCCAACAAATTCTGTAATAACTCTCCCACTACACTCATCTTTCATGAGACCTAAAACTTTTTTATTGACTTGCGGCATTCCATGTATATTATCAACAGGATAATCAGAAGTGTCAAATTTAGAAATATCTGCTTTCATATCAGAATAGATATTTTCACATTTGACGTGATAAACAAGACAATCGGTGTCAGTATAGAGCAATTTACAGTTATCATTATACTTTTTTCGCATGCAATCGTAATGAAAAACATACATGAGTGTTTTGTAAATGTCTAAAACGCTAAGACCAATATAGATTGGTTTATTCATAAGCACTTCCGTTTTTCTAAGTTCTACCGCAACTAAATTTTCGCTAAAGATAGCTCGCGAGTGGAAGTTAGGTTTAGATATAAGAGCTTCAACTCCATATCTACCCCCCCACTTTGTTACAAGTTTAACGTCAACTCGTTTCCGTACGTTTTCCATTGTCTTACCGTACACTGCATTATTCATTAGCTTAAATAGATTTTTTTCAAAATCATTTGTAGCGTTCGTTCGCATCATGGTATTAAAATTCACATAATTTTTCAACCAAGCTGATTGTTTGAATTGTAAAATTCTATGAATATGTGTAAGTTTAATACCATGTGCCAAAACTTGCTTCAGTGCACGGTAATGGATAACGTATTTTTGTTTTGGTAGAAGGGTAGTTAGTAACTTTGTCTCTGTTGATCCTGGTGGTTTTAAGTGTTCTGTACAAAATGGCAGATCACTGTGATTGTTGTGTAATTCATCGGGATAGACTAAATTAACTTCTAAAATATAACCAACAGGAGCATCATCTTCAACGTTAAAATTAAAATTATTATTTACATTTGGCACCCACTTAAAACCACCGCAGGGAAGTGCTTATATCATAGCCCAACCATACAGGTTGTTCGCGTCCAAGTACACAATGTAAGTTGAATCTTCTTTTCGTTATATTTTTCCATATACTGGTTATTAGCGCTAGCATATCTATTGGAACACTGGCTTACTCCACCTCTAATGCCACGTTCAATAAACATAACCATATCTATATCAGTGAGAAGTTCCAATTTTACATTACTATACTTTAACATAGCATCCCAGCTCAACCCAGGTGTTGTATAATAATGAGCTGGATCTAAACCGTACGCAATAAGACACTGGTTTCTAAAATTTTCAAAAATATCTGCGAGTAGTAAAATGTCTGTTTTCATATACAAATATACATAATCCCAGAGATTTTTGCAATTGAAGGCATTCCAGACTTTTTGCGCATGTGTATAATCTTCATTACTGACATGCGAATCGTTTAATGTACTATAAAATTTTTCTATTGGAGGTAGTTGTGCCTCATTAAGTTTTGCCCTGCAATCCAAATACTCAATTGGAAAAATTCCTTTTCGGGTTAACAGTTCTACATTATTTTTGGAGTAGGTGGAAAATTGTGAATTTATTATATTATGTTGAGGAAGATAATATGACAATTTATCCAAAGACGATGCCATAAATTTGAATGAATCAATGAATCGAAAGTGGATAATACTCCCTTGAGCATGTTTGGTAAAGCTAATATATTTTTCTTTGTTAATGGGGAGGAGGTCAACTTTACCCTCAAAGTCAGTAGCAATGGATTTTATAATGAACTGTGCATCGTATCCACTTAAATTGTGGAATACTACAGGAATAGCTCTTGAATCCTGATAGTTGACATTACAATCTTGATGTGCTACCCCCCCGTACTTCCCAGTTATATGGCAATGATCTTTAACTTTTACAGCCCCTTGCGCGATAGACTTTTTACAGATATGACAAATGGTAATGCTTTGAAAAGCAGCTTGCTGACTTGCATTTAGTTTCTCCATTGGAATGTTGACCATAAATACAGTCTCAATATCCTCTGCCATCTGTTTTAACTCTTTAGCAAACCACTTCGCAGGATCTTCTTCATCCTTAGGTGATGCTTTGTATACGGACAAAGTATCGTCATAACACTTTAAATAGTATCCAATGCTCAGAAGTTTATGGTTTTGAAATACTTCTGTGCAATCACCTAAGGTTTAAGATTTCGTTTCAGGAAGCAATAAGCTCTCGCAGTCTGCATATATGATAAATGGAGCACGCTCTTTATTATTGAAATTCTTGAATTGAACTTCATTGTTATTATACTGTGGTAAAATTACTATAGTTTAATTCAATTTATTGCAATCTTTAGTGTGTTGAATAAGTCTTTCTTCACTATGAAAATAATGCAAACAGCGATCGCAAATATACGTCTTGTGATCATGTTTAGACAATTGACTGCTTACAAGTCGCGACAAACTTTTAATCCAAACATAATGATAGTTTACTGAAAGAATTTATTTATCATCAGAAGCATCTTCCTCAACATTCAAACTTTCGTCTATGTAAGGATCTTCAATGCGTAAAAGATTCACATGAGAATCTCTTTTCTGTGATGTAAGGTGTAATGGTGTTACACTAAAATCATTATTAAGCTTTTGAAGACCATATACATTGACTGAAATTTTATTTAATGTTTCGTATTTTGCAACATCATTTAGAGCTACAGGAAATTTAATCCCAGTGAAATCTAAATCATGTTTATAGTCTTTGTAATTCGATAAACGATTTGGATTAGAAGAAGCTGGATGCAATGCAAGGGGCTGAATTTATTAATGTTAACGTCAAGTCTATGGATAGAGTCAAGAGTCCAATTGGATTCTTTTTCCTCAAATTCTTCCATTTTTCTAAGTGTTAACTGTTTTACATTAACATTATAAAATTCATTTAACTGAGTTGAAGGTAAAATGTCGCTTGCTTTAACTGCAAAGTGTTTTAAGGAAAATTCTTCTGAACCGTCAGGTAGGGTTTTCTTAAATTTGGCATACAATGTTGTATACGTTTTTACCGGACCAAGCGTGTTCAAACAAGTCTGGACGCGATTTTTAAAGGGAACAAAGGCATCGTCTAAGAACTCATTCACATCAATATGTGTTAAATTTACTATTGTTCCCGACTGTAATTGATTATTATTAAAGGCTTTATCCGTGTCAACCCACTGAATTGTTTCATTTGAGTTATTGAGTCCGGCGCCGCTCTTCTCTAATGAATTAAAATGACATTTCAAATATTCGAATACAGTAATAAGTTGAGAGTCACCCGAGTTGGACCTTGCAGAGCATAACTTTAATTCCGCAGTGTCAATGAAATTGGTGCAGCATTCACAAATTTCATCAACACTGTCAGCAGAGGCAAAACGTTTTTGTACAATATTTCTACAGGGAGGCATTTTGATAATTTATTTAAAAAAGAAATTTTTTTATAAAATCTGAAAAAGAAAACTGAAAAAAGTCTGAAAAAAAATGCTGAAAGAATGCTGAAAAAGAAGGCTGAAAGAGAAGCTGAAAAAGGCAGAAGTGAAACGAGTTGCGTTGTCCTCGTTGGGCTGAAGATTATCAAGTTTTCACGCCAGAGGAAATTAGGCTCAGACTAGAAGTGTGTATCTAAAACAGAAGAAGAGAAAAATGTTATAAACAATGAATTGTTATTTACTGTTAACTTCTCAAAATTATTAAAAATAGTATTACTTACCGATCTTAGTGCTGACGCCTAGAGTATTTGTGTATACTATCAAGTTAGACAGTGTTACAAGTATACCTATAACAGAAGAAGAGGAGGGGGATGTTGTTAACAAAAAATTGTTTTTTTTATTTTTAAGTAAACAAAAAATTGTTATTTTATTTGTAAATAAACAAAATCTTGAATTACTTACAGAGTTTATTATTGCCAACTGTGAACCTCCTAGAGGAGTAGGCAGAGACTATGCCTATGTATCTGTAATATTAAAAAACAATATTATAAACAACAAATTATTATTTTACTGGTAAAATGTTTAAAATTTGGAAAGCTAGAAATACTTACAGAGTTGCTCTTGGGAGTGAACCTGCTGCTACAAAATTCTGAAACGAAATAAGATTTCACCTCTTGTGAAGGTTTATACATACCCAGTTCTCCCACCTGAGGATTCGCCACCAGAGATCCCGCCACCAGAGGTTCTCCTACCAGAGGTTCTTAAAATTTTATCGAAAAAACCTAACCCTCCACACTTACGTTTAGCTACTGCATGTCTATCCACTCGCACTGGACCCCGTTAACCGCACGCGCACCTTTGCCGCGCACCTTTCACTTTTGCATTGCGTCAACCAGGCCCAGTTACCGCATGTACACAGCTTCTTTTAGGCTAGACCATACACATCGCTTCAGTATCCGCTCAACAGCATACCATTTACAGATATTTTATCACTTGAGAATCAACCTGCGACTTCTTCCTTACCAACATGAGGTAATTTATCCTTGTGTAAAAAATTTTCGTTTTTTCTTATCCATATAAGAGAATTCATTTACCAGCAAGAGATAAATTATCTCTTAAGCAAAAAAAAACAGATTTCAATTACCATCAAGAGATATTTTATCCTTGGTTGGTAAGAAAATTTACTTATTCTTTTTTTTTGCTTTTATTTTGCTTTGTTTTTTGTTTTTTTTTTATTTGTTTGTTTTTTTTTAGTTTTTTGTATTTTTTGTATTTTTTTGTATTTTTTTTGTTTTTTTTTTGTTTTTTTTGTCTCTTTTTGTTGGGTCTTATTAGAAATAAAAGATATACATATAAGTTTTAAATTAATATTTATTTATTACTGCTTAAATCTATATTTACATTAAAAATATAAAAAAAAAAAACAATAATTTATTTAATTCTAAAAATTGTTTGCTTCTAGTAATTTTTTTATAAATTTATTAGAAGCAAATATAAATATTTTTTTTTATTATTTTTTATAATTTCGTTTAATATTTGGTTTTACTAGATTCGTCCTCCTTCGAGGGACCATGAATTGGCTGCAGCCAACTCATGGCGAGATGGGCTTGGCGGAGGAGGCGGGGGTCTGCGCGGAGCGGGAGGTGCAGGTCTCTGGGGAGCCTCTGCTGGTGGGGCCTCTGCTGGTGGGCCCCAGCGCGTCCTTCTTGGCGCAGGCGTCCTCTTTACGAAGATTGCAGCCTGCAAAACACAAATAAATGATAATATAAATATATATGTATTAAAAAATAATTAATATTAAAAATGCAACTATTAGTAACTTATAATTAATTTGTAATGATAATTATTTTGTTATCTATTTGTATTTTAATAAATTTAAACATTTTTTATAAATTGTAATAAATTTATATAAAAAATTTATTTTAAATAATTATTTAGCTGAAAAAAATAAAAGGAAAAGGTTTGTACTTACATTTTCTTGCCAGTTCTCTGGCAAGCACCAATCCTTCGGGTGGACTCGTCTAAGAGTCATAACCCTTCTACAGTTATGAAATCTTGGGTCAACGTTGATATTGTTGTTATTGTTGATTTCTTGATTTTGTTGTCTTGCCATTTTTTTATAATTTTTTAAAACAATTTGGTATATATACACACACAAATATTTGAAAAATTTAAAAGAATTTTAGACTGGTTTCAAACGCACGTCTAAACACGTTGACAATTTTTTTGGGACTGACGTCCCCTTAGAATGGTAGTGCAAAATTGTATTTTTTAGCTTAGAAATAGAAAAGGAAAAACGAAGAAAATATAAGATCTTAGAGAAGGATGGAAAAAAGAATGCAGGAGTACAGTTTGCAAGTTCGAACCTTATTTTATGATAGGTTGTCAGGTCAGTTTCCGCAACCTAGGTAAGAATTGGACAATTGCTAAAAAGATGAAAATTGTGAAAACTCTTGACTGAATAGCTTGGAAAAAAAAATATTCACTTAAAATCTTTGCTTTCAAATTTTTAAAATATAACTATATGTTATAAACAAATAGAAATAATAGTAAAATATTATGAAAAATTTTTATTTTTTATTAATTAATTTATTTATTTTTTATTTACATTATTTTTTATAATTCTTTTTTCATTACGTTTTTTCTTTGAGACGCGCCGGTAGGGCCCCTCGCCACCCACCTCCCAACCACCCCCCCCCCCTACCTCACGCGGAGTTGTGGGTGGTGAGAGCAATGCAAATAAGGTGGGTCGGTGGTGGGTGGTATGCAAAACAGTTTTTAGGAAAGGGTTAAAAACAATAGCGTATGCAAATTATTGTTAATAGAAGAGATATTATTTTTGTTTCTTGTTTTTTAGTCACAATTCAAAATCAAAAACTTGATTTTTGTTATTTCATGTTTTTTATTATTTAACGTTTCGTTTACAATTTGTAACCCTCTTCAGAATCTACAAAGAACATAATGTTTTAATATAATTTATTTTCTACATGTTGTTTTGTCTCATATAATAATATATTTACATTTTATTTACCTGGTCTCATTCAAAAAAGTTTTTTCTCAAAATATATAAACAGTTATTTACACCGGTCATTATTATCAGGACTAAATCCATCGTACAACATTTTAAGATGGAATAAATAACTTGAATTGTGTGAAAAACAGTTACATTTAAAATTAATTTTGACATGTGTAAATATCACGGTTTGCAATGTAGTGCAACCTTCTAGACTACCTGTGTTCTACTGTCACGGCGACTGTAAGTGCGGTAGCTGACGTTATGGGCGCAATCTACGTCATCACGCTATCGACTAGATGCCCTTAACATACACGGCTATTATAAATTATATTTTTGTATACTTGGTTTAAATATTTTACCTCGGTTTTTGTATTCACAGACTTAAGGTTCCTGATTATATGATACATTTCAATAAAATTCCTTTTTCTAAGATTCCTTTCCGTCGATAAAATTTTAACACTTTGAAAGTAAAAAAAATGGTCTTCCTTGTGAGAATGTTGCGCAAGCGCTGATGAAGAGTCATCGTATTTACACGAGTTTTTGTGCTGTCGCATTCTTTCCCTAACTTTTTGTAAGGTTTGACCAATGTACAGTGATCGCCAGATATGCTTTAACATTTGTAACTAGGCCGAAACGTTGGTAGCGTGTTCTCCTCTATGTACAATTAGAACCGCAACTGCTTATAATGTGTATGGTTTCCCTTCAAATTTTCGCCTCAATGGTTCATTCTCAGCAACTTCACTTATGTTTACTTTTTGAAATATTTTTGTCAACAAATCCTGAAATAAATGCGATTCGGGCATTTATGGATCGAAAAAAGTAAGTTTTTTAATGGAAAAAGTGAAAATGTTTCCCATTGTTTGTGAATGTGAAAGTTTGTTTGTTGTGAACAGCGCCAAAAAAGTTGCACGTTAATAAATTCGTTGAAAAGGTTAAGTAGCACACTATTTAGAATGCGAAGATAACATTAAAGTTGCTTAGGTAAGTTCATAAATATTCAAATATTTGTTTTATTTGTATAAATATATTTATAATAATTTCATTTTTTTACATTAGTTAAATTGATGTAAGGTTTAATTTATTAGAAAATTTTTGTAATTATACATTTAATGAATTTAAATTTTAATCTAAAGTTTAGAATCATGATTTAAATATAAAAGAAGTATACAATTTTCCGGATGTCTAGTAGTGCATTTAAAAAATCGCAAACCATAAAAAGAACAACCACAAATTTGTGGACAAATACTAAAGTTTCAATTTTAATATTTTAATCTTTATGAAATTTAAATAATTAGGCTAATAGAGATGATCAAGATACTAACGATTTTCAAATTTGTGATATGAAGAAAGCAAAAAATAATATTAAATTTTTATATCTTTAAATTGATTATAATTTAAATAAATTGAAAACGTCAATTAAGTCATATTCCAATTTGTTTAAAATTATACATTTCAATTGACTCAAATTTAAATACATATTAATTAATGCAAAATAATTAAATAATATTAATTATTTTCAATATTGACAATAATCCTTTCTTCAACTCATACAACATTTATAAAAGAATTCACTTTTTCGAAAGTGTAAAATTTTTATCTAATAATTTTTTATTTTTTGAAAATTAAAATTTTTTTCCTCCTTTTTTTTTGATACACTTGTTTTTTGTATTTTTCTTTTCATTTTACGATTTTCTGTAGTTTGCTTCTTTATATGCAAATTATTTACTGTTAGTTTACACAATTTGGTTATTACAACCTATAAACTAAACTTTTATTTGGTTGTTTTTCATAATTATTTTCATATTTTTAAAAATAAATACGCTCACTTCTTTAAAAATTTTATTCAATTTCTTTTCACATATTGTCTATGGTTTTAACGAGATTTTTTTCGAACTTTCTTATTGTTTAATAAAATTGTTAAATTTTCTGTTTTTTTAAATTTATTTTTAGACTTGTTTTGAGTTTAATATTATGAGAATGTTTGTTGTTTATTTCATGCTTTTATCTTCATTTTTCAATTTTTTCAATTTTTAAAAATTTTATTCATTCTTATTTTATTAAATTTGAAAAATAATAATCTAATTTTTCTAATTTAGAAATTTTGTTCTCTTTAGTAATATATTTAAAATTTTTTTTTGAATATCAACTTATTTATGATTTTAATTTTTGAAAAATAAATATTCTCGTAAATAGTTTAAATTTTTGAGAAAGTTATATAAACACCTAATTTACTTAATTTTGCGATCATATGAATTTTAAAAGTTTTGTTGTTGAAATGTTTTCATTTATTCGATATGATTTATTTTATTTTGACTAAATCTTTTATTTTTCATTATTTCTTGTTAAATTTTTCTCAGCTTAAAGAATAAACTTTTTACAAATAGACATTTGAAGATTTTATACTCTAATTTTATTTTAAAAAAAATGATTTTTGATTTAAATCAAAAAAATCCGAGTTAAATAAAGAAAATCATGATTTTCATTAGCCTTGATTCTTAGTTTAATTAGTCAATTTTAACTCTATTTCATTTCTAACATGTTTTATTTTTTAGGGAAATTCGTCATCCTAACACTGTTCAACTAATAGGAACATCCTACATGGAAGGTCATGGACTAATATTAATTTTTAAAAGCTTGAATTGCACTTTTTATAACTATATACATGAGAAAAGAGAAAGAATTTTCATCCAGAAAATGTCCACTCGTTCTGCAGCTTCTAATACTGTGAACTGGGATCTTGAAACAATTGTGAGGCCTAGGAAAGCTATTTGCAATAATGTGAGAAAATTAAATTCAAAATAAGTCCAGACTGATACGGAATGATTGAAAACGAAAAACAACTAATAATGAAGATCTAATTCCCGATATGAAGAAATGAACAAATTCGTTTTTAAAAACAGGGCGATTATATATAATAATATTGAGAAAAATTTCTGGATTAGGCTGGAGAATCATTTGGAAATTCAAACGAATTCAGCTTTGTTCTAAACGGTTTGTATTGCTTCAATCATTTTCTTCTAAAATAATTGTCACCAGCTACAAACAATTCTTTTTGGTTCACCACAACCAAAAAATTAGTTTATTATTTTTTTATCATTGCATACAACATTTTATATTCTAAAATTTATTCAAACTTTTGTTCTCTCTTTAATGTTAATTTGAATCCCATTTTAATGTTTTTGTGATTTATTGTTTAATAATACAATCCTTTTTGTTAGAGCGCATTTTTTCAAAAGTTTAGTTGCTTTTGAAGAAGAAGAAAAAACGTTAACTCCAAGTACAGACAATTTGATCACAGATATTTAATTATGTTACAAACCTTTCAAAATATTAATTTACAGAATTATCAGATGAAAAACTTGAAGAAAACTTTTTTGAAAAAACAAAACCGATTGTTTCTTAATGTCAGAAACCGCCCAAAAAAAACTTCAATTAATAAAAATGTTTAAAAAAGAATGAAACAATAAAATTTTGTCAAATGAAACTTAAATTATTAATATAACCCTTTTTTCCTAATTTCCAAAATTCCTTTTTTCAAAAATCAAAATCCTCTTTTTCACCTAAAATTGAACAAACAAACAACTGTGATTCCTGCACTTATAAATTTTTGCAAGTTAAAATAAGATCAATAATTAAATACAATTTGTTATTCAAATAAACTTACTATTTTAGATAAATATATAACTTTCATTCTATGCAAATTAATATCGCTGCCGACTTTAATAGTAGACATATAAGTAACAGTAAATAAAAAAGGTTTTACAACCGTACGAATTTTCCAATTTTATATTTAAAAAAGAAAAAATAAAAAAAATATGAAAATAAAAGCAAAAAATAGCGTAGGAAGATACATTAAAAGAAATTAAAATATTTTGGTTAAAAGAAAAGTTTCTTAAACAAAATGTATTTAAACTTCTATAATTTATACGATGTTCAATCTGTCCAAACTTCTATTGAAGATTATTTCTATTTATCAACACTTGTAAGAATTCAAGTTCTCATTATTTTAATTTTAAAATAGTTTTAAACTTCAGACAAAATCAACGAAATGTTACCACAAATTTATTTTAACTTCAATAAGTTCCCATTCTTATTCATTAGGGTTTTAAGATTTATATTTAATTATTTTTAAATACCTAATTATTTAAATCTCCTAAATTTACAAACTAACTTATTTCAACTTAATTTCATTTGTACGGTTTTACATTGTATTAAACTTTAAAATGAGCTCTGCGCATCAGGTTTAACTTGTCAAAAAAGCAGATTTAAACCAATTTTTGCCTCGCTAAAAATTTTTTTAAACAAATATCAAATATTTTTAAATTTTCAAGACTTTATTTCGAATTTTTTCATCTATTAAAAAACAAAACTAAGCGAAGATTGAGCGACAGCGCCTCTGATTCAACTTATCAAAAAAACATATTTAAACCAATCTTTGCGTAGACAGAAATTTCTAGGAAAATACACAAAAAATTTTAAAGATGAATATCAAAGATTTTTCAAACATCGAGACCTAGTTTCAAACTTTTTTATCTATCAACGAACAAAACATTGTTTAAAAATTGAGCATTTGCGAATCAGATTCGCCTTGTCAGAATAGCAGATTCAAACCAAATTTTGCCTAACCAAAATTTTTTTGGAAAATGCAAAAAAAAATTTAGAGAAAAACATTAAATATTTTTCAACTTTCTAGACCTTATTTTAAACTTTTTCATCTATAATTGAACAACATTGTTGAAAAATTGAGCTACAAAGTCTCAGGTTCAAGTTATCAAAAATGCAAATTTAAACGAATTTTTGCCTCCCCAGAAATTTATTTAAAAATAAAAAAAAAAAATTTAGAGACTAATATTAAATAGTTTCCAATTTTCCAGACCTAATTTACAACTTTTTTATCTACTAACAAACAAAATTGTTTAAAAAATGAGCTACCGAGTTTTAGGTTCAACTTGTCAAACATAAAGATTTAACGAGTTCGGGGGTCGCCAGAAATTATTGGCAAAATATAATCAAAAATTTTTTAGACAAATATTGATTAATTTTTCAATAACTAGATCTAATTACAAACTTTTTCATCTATGACAGATCAAAATTGATCAAAAATTGAGCTAATGCGCCTTACGTTCAGCTCGGCAAAAATGAAGATTTAACGAATTCAAGTGTCGCCAGAAATTATTCGCAAAATATAATTAAAGATTTTTTAGACATATATTAACTAATTTTTCAATAACTAGATCTAATTAAAAACTTTTTCATATATTACTGATCAAAATTGATCAAAAATTGAGCTAATGCGCCTTACGTTCAGCTCGTAAAAAATGAAGATTTAACGAATTCAAGTGTCGCCAGAAATTATTTGCAAAATATAATTAAAGATTTTTTAGACATATATTAATTAATTTTTCAATAACTAGATCTAATTACAAACTTTAGAAAAATATTAATTAATTTTTCAATAACTAGATCTAATTACAAACTTTTCCATATATTACTAATCAAAATTAATCAACAATTGAGCTAATGCTCCTTAGGTTCAGCTCGTCAAAAATGAAGATTTAACGAATTCAAGTGTCGCAAGAAATTATTGGCAAAATATAATCAAAAATTTTTTAGACAAATATTAAATAATTTTTCAATAACTAGGTCTAATTACAAACTTTTTCATCTATGACCGATCAAAATCGATCAAAAATTAAGCTAATGCGCCTTAGTTCAGCTCGTCAAAAATGAAGATTTAACGAGTTCAAGTGTCGCCAGAAATTATTGGCAAAATATAATTAAAGATTTTTTAGACAAATATTAATTAATTTTTCAATAACTAGATCTAATTACAAACTTTTTCATCTATGACCGATCAAAATTGATCAAAAATTGAGTTAATGCGCCTTACGTTCAGCTCGTCAAAAATTTAGTTTAGTTTAGTTTATTAACGGTATAACACCTTTATACATTGTTGTTACATAAGAAGAAAATAAAGTATAATAATAAGAGTTAAAATAATAATAAAATAAATAAGTTATAGAAAAATAACATTATCTTATGACCAGAGAACGGCAATCATTCAGCACACCAAGTACATCTTTTTATACATACAATGAAAAATTGACTAAACATATGTTCATTCTCTAAAAAAAAAAAAAAAAAAGTTAATAAATTACAATACGAAGATTCCTTCACAATTGGTATTATATACTACTCAATAGCAAACTCAAAAAAAAATGAAGATTTAACGAATTCAAGTGTCGCCAGAAATTATTTGCAAAATATAATAAAAGATTTTTTAGACATATATTAATTAATTTTTCAATAACTAGATCTAATTACAAACTTTAGACAAATATTAATTAATTTTTCAACAACTAGATCTAATTACAAACTTTTTCATCTATGACCGATCAAAATCGATCAAAAATTGAGCTAATGCGCCTTACGTTGAGCTCGTCAAAAATGAAGATTTAACGAATTCAAGTGTCGCCAGAAATTATTGGCAAAATATAATCAAAAATTTTTTAGACAAATATTAATTAATTTTTCAATAACTAGATCTAATTACAAACTTTTTCATCTATGACCGATCAAAATTGATCAAAAATTGAGCTAATGCGCCTTAGTTCAGCTCGTCAAAAATGAAGATTTAACGAATTCAAGTGTCGCCAGAAATTATTTGCAAAATATAATTAAAGATTTTTTAGACATATATTAATTAATTTTTCAATAACTAGATCTAATTACAAACTTTAGACCAATATTAATTAATTTTTTAATAACTAGATCTCATTACAAACTTTTCCATACATTACCGATCAAAATTGATCAAAAATTGAGATAATGCGCCTCAGATACAGCTCGTCAAAAATGAAGATTTAACGAATTCAAGTGTCGCCAGAAATAATTTGCAAAATAGAATTGAAGATTTTTTAGACATATATTAATTAATTTTTCAATAACAAGATCTAATTACAAACTTTTGACCAATATTAATTAATTTTTCAATAACTAGATCTCATTACAAACTTTTCCATACATTACCGATCAAAATAGATCAAAAATTGAGATAATGCGCCTCAGATACAGCTCGTCAAAAATGAAGATTTAACGAGTTCAAGTGTCGCCAGAAATTATTAGCAAAATATAATCAAAATTTTTTAGACAAATATTAATTAATTTTTCAATAACAAGATCTAATTACAAACTTTTTCATATATTACTGATCAAAATTGATCAAAAATTGAGCTAATGCGCCTTACGTTCAGCTCGTCAAAAATGAAGATTTAACGAATTCAAGTGTCGCCAGAAATAATTTGCAAAATAGAATTAAAGATTTTTTAGACATATATTAATTAGTTTTTCAATAACTAGATCTAATTACAAACTTTAGACCAATATTAATTAATTTTTCAATAACTAGATCTCATTACAAACTTTTCCATACATTACCGATCAAAATTGATCAAAAATTGAGATAATGCGCCTCAGATACAGCTCGTCAAAAATGAAGATTTAACGAATTCAAGTGTCGCCAGAAATAATTTGCAAAATAGAATTGAAGATTTTTTAGACATATATTAATTAATTTTTCAATAACAAGATCTAATTACAAACTTTAGACAAATATTAATTAATTTTTCAACAACTAGATCTAATTACAAACTTTTTCATCTATGACCGATCAAAATCGATCAAAAATTGAGCTAATGCGCCTTACGTTGAGCTCGTCAAAAATGAAGATTTAACGAATTCAAGTGTCGCCAGAAATTATTGGCAAAATATAATCAAAAATTTTTTAGACAAATATTAATTAATTTTTCAATAACTAGATCTAATTACAAACTTTTTCATCTATGACCGATCAAAATTGATCAAAAATTGAGCTAATGCGCCTTAGTTCAGCTCGTCAAAAATGAAGATTTAACGAATTCAAGTGTCGCCAGAAATTATTTGCAAAATATAATTAAAGATTTTTTAGACATATATTAATTAATTTTTCAATAACTAGATCTAATTACAAACTTTAGACCAATATTAATTAATTTTTTAATAACTAGATCTCATTACAAACTTTTCCATACATTACCGATCAAAATTGATCAAAAATTGAGATAATGCGCCTCAGATACAGCTCGTCAAAAATGAAGATTTAACGAATTCAAGTGTCGCCAGAAATAATTTGCAAAATAGAATTGAAGATTTTTTAGACATATATTAATTAATTTTTCAATAACAAGATCTAATTACAAACTTTTGACCAATATTAATTAATTTTTCAATAACTAGATCTCATTACAAACTTTTCCATACATTACCGATCAAAATAGATCAAAAATTGAGATAATGCGCCTCAGATACAGCTCGTCAAAAATGAAGATTTAACGAGTTCAAGTGTCGCCAGAAATTATTAGCAAAATATAATCAAAATTTTTTAGACAAATATTAATTAATTTTTCAATAACAAGATCTAATTACAAACTTTTTCATATATTACTGATCAAAATTGATCAAAAATTGAGCTAATGCGCCTTACGTTCAGCTCGTCAAAAATGAAGATTTAACGAATTCAAGTGTCGCCAGAAATAATTTGCAAAATAGAATTAAAGATTTTTTAGACATATATTAATTAGTTTTTCAATAACTAGATCTAATTACAAACTTTAGACCAATATTAATTAATTTTTCAATAACTAGATCTCATTACAAACTTTTCCATACATTACCGATCAAAATTGATCAAAAATTGAGATAATGCGCCTCAGATACAGCTCGTCAAAAATGAAGATTTAACGAATTCAAGTGTCGCCAGAAATAATTTGCAAAATAGAATTGAAGATTTTTTAGACATATATTAATTAATTTTTCAATAACAAGATCTAATTACAAACTTTTGACCAATATTAATTAATTTTTCAATAACTAGATCTTATTACAAACTTTTCCATACATTACCGACCAAAATTGATCAAAAATTGAGATAATGCGCCTCAGATACAGCTCGTCAAAAATGAAGATTTAACGAATTCAAGTGTCGCCAGAAATTATTGGCAAAATATAATCAAAATTTTTTAGACAAATATTAATTACTTTTTCAATAACTAGATCTAAGTACAAACTTTTTCATATATTACTGATCAAAATTGATCAAAAATTGAGTTAATGCGCCTTACGTTCAGCTCGTCAAAAATTTAGTTTAGTTTAGTTTATTAACGGTATAACACCTTTATACATTGTTGTTACATAAGAAGAAAATAAAGTATAATAATAAGAGTTAAAATAATAATAAAATAAATAAGTTATAGAAAAATAACATTATCTTATAACCAGAGAACGGCAATCATTCAGCACACCAAGTACATCTTTTTATACATACAATGAAAAATTTACTAAACATATGTTCATTCTCTAAAAAAAAAAAAAAAAAAAAAGTTAATAAATTACAATACGAAGATTCCTTCACAATTGGTATTATATACTACTCAATAGCAAACTCAAAAAAAAATGAAGATTTAACGAATTCAAGTGTCGCCAGAAATTATTTGCAAAATATAATAAAAGATTTTTTAGACATATATTAATTAATTTTTCAATAACTAGATCTAATTATAAACTTTAGACAAATATTAATTAATTTTTCAATAACTAGATCTAATTACAAACTTTTTCATCTATGACCGATCAAAATCGATCAAAAATTGAGCTAATGCGCCTTACGTTGAGCTCGTCAAAAATGAAGATTTAACGAATTCAAGTGTCGCCAGAAATTATTGGCAAAATATAATCAAAAATTTTTTAGACAAATATTAATTAATTTTTCAATAACTAGATCTAATTACAAACTTTTTCATCTATGACCGATCAAAATTGATCAAAAATTGAGCTAATGCGCCTTAGTTCAGCTCGTCAAAAATGAAGATTTAACGAGTTCAAGTGTCGCCAGAAATTATTGGCAAAATATAATTAAAGATTTTTTAGACAAATATTAATTAATTTTTTTATAACTAGATCTAATTACAAACTTTTTCATATATTACCGATTAAAATTGATTAAAAATTGAGCTAATGCGCCTTACGTTTAGCTCGTCAAAAATGAAGATTTAACGAATTCAAGTGTCGCCAGAAATAATTTGCAAAATAGAATTGAAGATTTTTTAGACATATATTAATTAATTTTTCAATAACAAGATCTAATTACAAACTTTTGACCAATATTAATTAATTTTTCAATAACTAGATCTCATTACAAACTTTTCCATACATTACCGATCAAAATAGATCAAAAATTGATATAATGCGCCTCAGATTCAGCTCGTCAAAAATAAAGATTTAACGAGTTCAAGTGTCGCCAGAAATTATTGGCAAAATATAATAAAAATTTTTTAGACAAATATTAATTAAATTTTCAATAACTAGATCTAATTACAAACTTTTTCATATGTTACTGATCAAAATTGATCAAAAATTGAGCTAATGCGCCTTACGTTCAGCTCGTAAAAAATGAAGATTTAACGAATTCAAGTGTTGCCAGAAATTATTTGCAAAGTATAATTAAAGATTTTTTAGACTTATATTAACTAATTTTTCAATAACTAGATCTAATTACAAACTTTTTCATATATTACTAATCAAAATTAATCAAAAATTGAGCTAATGCTCCTTAGGTTCAGCTCGTCAAAAATGAAGATTTAACGAATTCAAGTGTCGCAAGAAATTATTGGCAAAATATAATCAAAAATTTTTTAGACAAATATTAAATAATTTTACAATAACTAGGTCTAATTACAAACTTTTTCATCTATGACCGATCAAAATCGATCAAAAATTGAGCTAATGCGCCTTACGTTGAGCTCGTCAAAAATGAAGATTTAACGAATTCAAGTGTCGCCAGAAATTATTGGCAAAATATAATCAAAAATTTTTTAGACAAATATTAATTAATTTTTCAATAACTAGATCTAATTACAAACTTTTTCATCTATGACCGATCAAAATTGATCAAAAATTGAGCTAATGCGCCTTAGTTCAGCTCGTCAAAAATGAAGATTTAACGAATTCAAGTGTCGCCAGAAATTATTTGCAAAATATAATTAAAGATTTTTTAGACATATATTAATTAATTTTTCAATAACTAGATCTAATTACAAACTTTAGACCAATATTAATTAATTTTTTAATAACTAGATCTCATTACAAACTTTTCCATACATTACCGATCAAAATTGATCAAAAATTGAGATAATGCGCCTCAGATACAGCTCGTCAAAAATGAAGATTTAACGAATTCAAGTGTCGCCAGAAATAATTTGCAAAATAGAATTGAAGATTTTTTAGACATATATTAATTAATTTTTCAATAACAAGATCTAATTACAAACTTTTGACCAATATTAATTAATTTTTCAATAACTAGATCTCATTACAAACTTTTCCATACATTACCGATCAAAATAGATCAAAAATTGAGATAATGCGCCTCAGATACAGCTCGTCAAAAATGAAGATTTAACGAGTTCAAGTGTCGCCAGAAATTATTAGCAAAATATAATCAAAATTTTTTAGACAAATATTAATTAATTTTTCAATAACAAGATCTAATTACAAACTTTTTCATATATTACTGATCAAAATTGATCAAAAATTGAGCTAATGCGCCTTACGTTCAGCTCGTCAAAAATGAAGATTTAACGAATTCAAGTGTCGCCAGAAATAATTTGCAAAATAGAATTAAAGATTTTTTAGACATATATTAATTAGTTTTTCAATAACTAGATCTAATTACAAACTTTAGACCAATATTAATTAATTTTTCAATAACTAGATCTCATTACAAACTTTTCCATACATTACCGATCAAAATTGATCAAAAATTGAGATAATGCGCCTCAGATACAGCTCGTCAAAAATGAAGATTTAACGAATTCAAGTGTCGCCAGAAATTATTAGCAAAATATAATCAAAATTTTTTAGACAAATATTAATTAATTTTTCAATAACAAGATCTAATTACAAACTTTTTCATATATTACTGATCAAAATTGATCAAAAATTGAGCTAATGCGCCTTACGTTCAGCTCGTCAAAAATGAAGATTTAACGAATTCAAGTGTCGCCAGAAATAATTTGCAAAATAGAATTAAAGATTTTTTAGACATATATTAATTAGTTTTTCAATAACTAGATCTAATTACAAACTTTAGACCAATATTAATTAATTTTTCAATAACTAGATCTCATTACAAACTTTTCCATACATTACCGATCAAAATTGATCAAAAATTGAGATAATGCGCCTCAGATACAGCTCGTCAAAAATGAAGATTTAACGAATTCAAGTGTCGCCAGAAATAATTTGCAAAATAGAATTGAAGATTTTTTAGACATATATTAATTAATTTTTCAATAACAAGATCTAATTACAAACTTTTGACCAATATTAATTAATTTTTCAATAACTAGATCTTATTACAAACTTTTCCATACATTACCGACCAAAATTGATCAAAAATTGAGATAATGCGCCTCAGATACAGCTCGTCAAAAATGAAGATTTAACGAATTCAAGTGTCGCCAGAAATTATTGGCAAAATATAATCAAAATTTTTTAGACAAATATTAATTACTTTTTCAATAACTAGATCTAAGTACAAACTTTTTCATATATTACTGATCAAAATTGATCAAAAATTGAGTTAATGCGCCTTACGTTCAGCTCGTCAAAAATTTAGTTTAGTTTAGTTTATTAACGGTATAACACCTTTATACATTGTTGTTACATAAGAAGAAAATAAAGTATAATAATAAGAGTTAAAATAATAATAAAATAAATAAGTTATAGAAAAATAACATTATCTTATAACCAGAGAACGGCAATCATTCAGCACACCAAGTACATCTTTTTATACATACAATGAAAAATTTACTAAACATATGTTCATTCTCTAAAAAAAAAAAAAAAAAAAAGTTAATAAATTACAATACGAAGATTCCTTCACAATTGGTATTATATACTACTCAATAGCAAACTCAAAAAAAAATGAAGATTTAACGAATTCAAGTGTCGCCAGAAATTATTTGCAAAATATAATAAAAGATTTTTTAGACATATATTAATTAATTTTTCAATAACTAGATCTAATTATAAACTTTAGACAAATATTAATTAATTTTTCAATAACTAGATCTAATTACAAACTTTTTCATCTATGACCGATCAAAATCGATCAAAAATTGAGCTAATGCGCCTTACGTTGAGCTCGTCAAAAATGAAGATTTAACGAATTCAAGTGTCGCCAGAAATTATTGGCAAAATATAATCAAAAATTTTTTAGACAAATATTAATTAATTTTTCAATAACTAGATCTAATTACAAACTTTTTCATCTATGACCGATCAAAATTGATCAAAAATTGAGCTAATGCGCCTTAGTTCAGCTCGTCAAAAATGAAGATTTAACGAGTTCAAGTGTCGCCAGAAATTATTGGCAAAATATAATTAAAGATTTTTTAGACAAATATTAATTAATTTTTTTATAACTAGATCTAATTACAAACTTTTTCATATATTACCGATTAAAATTGATTAAAAATTGAGCTAATGCGCCTTACGTTTAGCTCGTCAAAAATGAAGATTTAACGAATTCAAGTGTCGCCAGAAATAATTTGCAAAATAGAATTGAAGATTTTTTAGACATATATTAATTAATTTTTCAATAACAAGATCTAATTACAAACTTTTGACCAATATTAATTAATTTTTCAATAACTAGATCTCATTACAAACTTTTCCATACATTACCGATCAAAATAGATCAAAAATTGATATAATGCGCCTCAGATTCAGCTCGTCAAAAATAAAGATTTAACGAGTTCAAGTGTCGCCAGAAATTATTGGCAAAATATAATCAAAATTTTTTAGACAAATATTAATTAATTTTTCAATAACAAGATCTAATTACAAACTTTTGACCAATATTAATTAATTTTTCAATAACTAGATCTCATTACAAACTTTTCCATACATTACCGATCAAAATAGATCAAAAATTGATATAATGCGCCTCAGATTCAGCTCGTCAAAAATAAAGATTTAACGAGTTCAAGTGTCGCCAGAAATTATTGGCAAAATATAATCAAAAATTTTTTAGACAAATATTAATTAATTTTTCAATAACTAGATCTAATTACAAACTTTTTCATCTATGACCGATCAAAATTGATCAAAAATTGAGCTAATGCGCCTTAGTTCAGCTCGTCAAAAATGAAGATTTAACGAGTTCAAGTGTCGCCAGAAATTATTGGCAAAATATAATTAAAGATTTTTTAGACAAATATTAATTAATTTTTTTATAACTAGATCTAATTACAAACTTTTTCATATATTACCGATTAAAATTGATTAAAAATTGAGCTAATGCGCCTTACGTTTAGCTCGTCAAAAATGAAGATTTAACGAATTCAAGTGTCGCCAGAAATAATTTGCAAAATAGAATTGAAGATTTTTTAGACATATATTAATTAATTTTTCAATAACAAGATCTAATTACAAACTTTAGACCAATATTAATTAATTTTTCAATAACTAGATCTCATTACAAACTTTTCCATACATTACCGATCAAAATTGATCAAAAATTGAGATAATGCGCCTCAGATACAGCTCGTCAAAAATGAAGATTTAACGAATTCAAGTGTCGCCAGAAATTATTAGCAAAATATAATCAAAAATTTTTTAGACAAATATTAATTAATTTTTCAATAACTAGATCTAATTACAAACTTTTTCATCTATGACCGATCAAAATTGATCAAAAATTGAGCTAATGCGCCTTAGTTCAGCTCGTCAAAAATGAAGATTTAACGAGTTCAAGTGTCGCCAGAAATTATTAGCAAAATATAATCAAAAATTTTTTAGACAAATATTAATTAATTTTTCAATAACTAGATCTAATTACAAACTTTAGACAAATATTAATTTATTTTTCAATAACTAGATCTAATTACAAACTTTTTCATCTATGACCGATCAAAATCGATCAAAAATTGAGCTAATGCGCCTTACGTTCAGCTCGTCAAAAATGAAGATTTAACGAATTCAAGTGTCGCCAGAAATTATTAGCAAAATATAATCAAAAATTTTTTAGACAAATATTAATTAATTTTTCAATAACTAGATCTAATTACAAACTTTTTCATCTATGACCGATCAAAATTGATCAAAAATTGAGCTAATGCGCCTTAGTTCAGCTCGTCAAAAATGAAGATTTAACGAGTTCAAGTGTCGCCAGAAATTATTGGCAAAATATAATCAAAATTTTTTAGACAAATATTAATTAATTTTTCAATAACAAGATCTAATTACAAACTTTTTCATATATTACTGATCAAAATTGATCAAAAATTGAGCTAATGCGCCTTACGTTCAGCTCGTCAAAAATGAAGATTTAACGAATTCAAGTGTCGCCAGAACTTATTTGCAAAATATAATTAAAGATTTTTTAGACATATATTAATTAATTTTTCAATAACTAGATCTAATTACAAACTTTTTCATCTATGACCGATCAAAATTGATCAAAAATTGAGCTAATGCGCCTTAGTTCAGCTCGTCAAAAATGAAGATTTAACGAGTTCAAGTGTCGCCAGAAATTATTGGCAAAATATAATCAAAATTTTTTAGACAAATATTAATTAATTTTTTAATAACTAGATCTAATTACAAACTTTTTCATATATTACCGATCAAAATTGATCAAAAATTGAGCTAATGCGCTTTACGTTTAGCTCGTCAAAAATGAAGATTTAACGAATTCAAGTGTCGCCAGAAATTATTGGCAAAATATAATCAAAAATTTTTTAGACAAATATTAATTTATTTTTCAATAACTAGATCTAATTACAAACTTTTTCATCTATGACCGATCAAAATTGATCAAAAATTGAGCTAATGCGCCTTAGTTCAGCTCGTCAAAAATGAAGATTTAACGAATTCAAGTGTCGCCAGAAATTATTTGCAAAATATAATTAAAGATTTTTTAGACATATATTAATTAATTTTTCAATAACTAGATCTAATTACAAACTTTAGACCAATATTAATTAATTTTTCAAGAACTAGATCTCATTACAAACTTTTCCATACATTACCGATCAAAATTGATCAAAAATTGAGATAATGCGCCTCAGATACAGCTCGTCAAAAATGAAGATTTAACGAATTCAAGTGTCGCCAGAAATAATTTGCAAAATAGAATTGAAGATTTTTTAGACATATATTAATTAATTTTTCAATAACAAGATCTAATTACAAACTTTTGACCAATATTAATTAATTTTTCAATAACTAGATCTCATTACAAACTTTTCCATACATTACCGATCAAAATAGATCAAAAATTGAGATAATGCGCCTCAGATTCAGCTCGTCAAAAATAAAGATTTAACGAGTTCAAGTGTCGCCAGAAATTATTGGCAAAATATAATCAAAATTTTTTAGACAAATATTAATTAAATTTTCAATAACTAGATCTAATTACAAACCTTTTCATATGTTACTGATCAAAATTGATCAAAAATTGAGCGAATGCGCCTTAAGTTCAGCTCGTCAAAAATGAAGATTTAACGAATTCAAGTGTCGCTAGAAATTATTTGCAAAATATAATTAAAGATTTTTTATACATATATTGATTAATTTTTCAATAACTAGATCTAATTACAAACTTTTTCATATATTACCGATCAAAATTGATCAAAAATTGAGCTAATGCGCCTTAGGTTTAGCTCGTCAAAAATGAAGATTTAACGAATTCAAGTGTCGCCAGAAATTATTGGCAAAATATAATCAAAAATTTTTTAGACAAATATTAATTAATTTTTCAATAACTAGATCTAATTACAAACTTTTTCATCTATGACCGATCAAAATTGATCAAAAATTGAGCTAATGCGCCTTAGTTCAGCTCGTCAAAAATGAAGATTTAACGAATTCAAGTGTCGCCAGAAATTATTGGCAAAATATAATCAAAAATTTTTTAGACAAATATTAATAAATTTTTCAATAACAAGATCTAATTACAAACTTTTTCATCTATGACCGATCAAAATTGATCAAAAATTGAGCTAATTCGCCTTAGTTCAGCTCGTCAAAAATGAAGATTTAACGAATTCAAGTGTCGCCAGAAATTATTTGCAAAATAGAATTCAAGATTTTTTAGACATATATTAATTAATTTTTCAATAACAAGATCTAATTACAAACTTTTGACCAATATTAATTAATTTTTCAATAACTAGATCTCATTACAAACTTTTCCATACATTACCGATCAAAATAGATCAAAAATTGATATAATGCGCCTCAGATTCAGCTCGTCAAAAATAAAGATTTAACGAGTTCAAGTGTCGCCTGAAATTATTTGCAAAGTATAATTAAAGATTTTTTAGACTTATATTAATAAATTTTTCAATAACAAGATCTAATTACAAACTTTTTCATATGTTACTGATCAAAATTGATCAAAAATTGAGCTAATGCGCCTTACGTTCAGCTCGTAAAAAATGAAGATTTAACGAATTCAAGTGTTGCCAGAAATTATTTGCAAAGTATAATTAAAGATTTTTTAGACTTATATTAACTAATTTTTCAATAACTAGATCTAATTACAAACTTTTTCATATATTACTAATCAAAATTAATCAAAAATTGAGCTAATGCTCCTTAGGTTCAGCTCGTCAAAAATGAAGATTTAACGAATTCAAGTGTCGCAAGAAATTATTGGCAAAATATAATCAAAAATTTTTTAGACAAATATTAAATAATTTTACAATAACTAGGTCTAATTACAAACTTTTTCATCTATGACCGATCAAAATCGATCAAAAATTGAGTTAATGCGCCTTACGTTCAGCTCGTCAAAAATGAAGATTTAACGAATTCAAGTGTCGCCAGAAATTATTTGCAAAATATAATTAAAGATTTTTTAGACATATATTAATTAATTTTTCAATAACTAGATCTAATTACAAACTTTAGACAAATATTAATTAATTTTTCAATAACTAGATCTAATTACAAACTTTTTCATCTATGACCGATCAAAATCGATCAAAAATTGAGCTAATGCGCCTTACGTTGAGCTCGTCAAAAATGAAGATTTAACGAATTCAAGTGTCGCCAGAAATTATTGGCAAAATATAATCAAAATTTTTTAGACAAATATTAATTAATTTTTCAATAACTAGATCTAATTACAAACTTTAGACAAATATTAATTAATTTTTCAATAACTAGATCTAATTACAAACTTTTTCATCTATGACCGATCAAAATTGATCAAAAATTGAGCTAATGCGCCTTAAGTTCAGCTCGTCAAAAATGAAGATTTAACGAATTCAAGTGTCGCCAGAAATTATTTGCAAAATATAATTAAAGATTTTTTAAACATATATTAATTAATTTTTCAATAACTAGATCTAATTACAAACTTTAGACAAATATTAATTAATTTTTCAATAACTACATCTAATTACAAACTTTTTCATCTATGACCGATCAAAATTGATCAAAAATTGAGCTAATGCGCCTTAGTTCAGCTCGTCAAAAATGAAGATTTAACGAGTTCAAGTGTCGCCAGAAATTATTGGCAAAATATAATCAAAATTTTTTAGACAAATATTAATTAATTTTTCAATAACAAGATCTAATTACAAACTTTAGACAAATATTAATTAATTTTTCAATAACTACATCTAATTACAAACTTTTTCATCTATGACCGATCAAAATTGATCAAAAATTGAGCTAATGCGCCTTAGTTCAGCTCGTCAAAAATGAAGATTTAACGAGTTCAAGTGTCGCCAGAAATTATTGGCAAAATATAATCAAAATTTTTTAGACAAATATTAATTAATTTTTCAATAACAAGATCTAATTACAAACTTTTTCATATATTACTGATCAAAATTGATCAAAAATTGAGCTAATGCGCCTTACGTTCAGCTCGTCAAAAATGAAGATTTAACGAATTCAAGTGTCGCCAGAACTTATTTGCAAAATATAATTAAAGATTTTTTAGACAAATATTAATTAATTTTTTAATAACTAGATCTAATTACAAACTTTAGACCAATATTAATTAATTTTTCAATAACTAGATCTCATTACAAACTTTTCCATACATTACCGATCAAAATTGATCAAAAATTGAGATAATGCGCCTCAGATACAGCTCGTAAAAATGAAGATTTAACGAATTCAAGTGTCGCCAGAAATAATTTGCAAAATAGAATTGAAGATTTTTTAGACATATATTAATTAATTTTTCAATAACAAGATCTAATTACAAACTTTTGACCAATATTAATTAATTTTTCAATAACTAGATCTCATTACAAACTTTTCCATACATTACCGATCAAAATAGATCAAAAATTGAGATAATGCGCCTCAGATACAGCTTGTCAAAAATGAAGATTTAACGAGTTCAAGTGTCGCCAGAAATTATTGGCAAAATATAATCAAAATTTTTTAGACAAATATTAATTAATTTTTCAATAAAAAGATCTAATTACAAACTTTTTCATATATTACTGATCAAAATTGATCAAAAATTGAGCTAATGCGCCTTACGTTCAGCTCGTCAAAAATGAAGATTTAACGAATTCAAGTGTCGCCAGAAATAATTTGCAAAATAGAATTAAAGATTTTTTAGACATATATTAATTAATTTTTTAATAACTAGATCTAATTACAAACTTTTTCATATATTACCGATCAAAATTGATCAAAAATTGAGCTAATGCGCCTTACGTTTAGCTCGTCAAAAATGAAGATTTAACGAATTCAAGTGTCGCCAGAAATTATTGGCAAAATATAATCAAAAATTTTTTAGACAAATATTAATTTATTTTTCAATAACTAGATCTAATTACAAACTTTTTCATCTATGACCGATCAAAATTGATCAAAAATTGAGCTAATGCGCCTTAGTTCAGCTCGTCAAAAATGAAGATTTAACGAATTCAAGTGTCGCCAGAAATTATTTGCAAAATATAATTAAAGATTTTTTAGACATATATTAATTAATTTTTCAATAACTAGATCTAATTACAAACTTTAGACCAATATTAATTAATTTTTCAATAACTGGATCTCATTACAAACTTTTCCATACATTACCGATCAAAATTGATCAAAAATTGAGATAATGCGCCTCAGATACAGCTCGTCAAAAATGAAGATTTAACGAATTCAAGTGTCGCCAGAAATAATTTGCAAAATAGAATTGAAGATTTTTTAGACATATATTAATTAATTTTTCAATAACAAGATCTAATTACAAACTTTTGACCAATATTAATTAATTTTTCAATAACTAGATCTCATTACAAACTTTTCCATACATTACCGATCAAAATAGATCAAAAATTGAGATAATGCGCCTCAGATTCAGCTCGTCAAAAATAAAGATTTAACGAGTTCAAGTGTCGCCAGAAATTATTGGCAAAATATAATCAAAATTTTTTAGACAAATATTAATTAAATTTTCAATAACTAGATCTAATTACAAACTTTTTCATCTATGACCGATCAAAATCGATCAAAAATTGAGTTAATGCGCCTTACGTTCAGCTCGTCAAAAATGAAGATTTAACGAATTCAAGTGTCGCCAGAAATTATTTGCAAAATATAATTAAAGATTTTTTAGACATATATTAATTAATTTTTCAATAACTAGATCTAATTACAAACTTTAGACAAATATTAATTAATTTTTCAATAACTAGATCTAATTACAAACTTTTTCATCTATGACCGATCAAAATCGATCAAAAATTGAGCTAATGCGCCTTACGTTGAGCTCGTCAAAAATGAAGATTTAACGAATTCAAGTGTCGCCAGAAATTATTGGCAAAATATAATCAAAATTTTTTAGACAAATATTAATTAATTTTTCAATAACTAGATCTAATTACAAACTTTTTCATATATTACTGATCAAAATTGATCAAAAATTGAGTTAATGCGCCTTACGTTCAGCTCGTCAAAAATGAAGATTTAACGAATTCAAGTGTCGCCAGAAATTATTTGCAAAATATAATTAAAGATTTTTTAGACATATATTAATTAATTTTTCAATAACTAGATCTAATTACAAACTTTAGACAAATATTAATTAATTTTTCAATAACTACATCTAATTACAAACTTTTTCATCTATGACCGATCAAAATTGATCAAAAATTGAGCTAATGCGCCTTAAGTTCAGCTCGTCAAAAATGAAGATTTAACGAATTCAAGTGTCGCCAGAAATTATTTGCAAAATATAATTAAAGATTTTTTAAACATATATTAATTAATTTTTCAATAACTAGATCTAATTACAAACTTTAGACAAATATTAATTAATTTTTCAATAACTACATCTAATTACAAACTTTTTCATCTATGACCGATCAAAATTGATCAAAAATTGAGCTAATGCGCCTTAGTTCAGCTCGTCAAAAATGAAGATTTAACGAGTTCAAGTGTCGCCAGAAATTATTGGCAAAATATAATCAAAATTTTTTAGACAAATATTAATTAATTTTTCAATAACAAGATCTAATTACAAACTTTTTCATATATTACTGATCAAAATTGATCAAAAATTGAGCTAATGCGCCTTACGTTCAGCTCGTCAAAAATGAAGATTTAACGAATTCAAGTGTCGCCAGAACTTATTTGCAAAATATAATTAAAGATTTTTTAGACAAATATTAATTAATTTTTTAATAACTAGATCTAATTACAAACTTTAGACCAATATTAATTAATTTTTCAATAACTAGATCTCATTACAAACTTTTCCATACATTACCGATCAAAATTGATCAAAAATTGAGATAATGCGCCTCAGATACAGCTCGTAAAAATGAAGATTTAACGAATTCAAGTGTCGCCAGAAATAATTTGCAAAATAGAATTGAAGATTTTTTAGACATATATTAATTAATTTTTCAATAACAAGATCTAATTACAAACTTTTGACCAATATTAATTAATTTTTCAATAACTAGATCTCATTACAAACTTTTCCATACATTACCGATCAAAATAGATCAAAAATTGAGATAATGCGCCTCAGATACAGCTTGTCAAAAATGAAGATTTAACGAGTTCAAGTGTCGCCAGAAATTATTGGCAAAATATAATCAAAATTTTTTAGACAAATATTAATTAATTTTTCAATAAAAAGATCTAATTACAAACTTTTTCATATATTACTGATCAAAATTGATCAAAAATTGAGCTAATGCGCCTTACGTTCAGCTCGTCAAAAATGAAGATTTAACGAATTCAAGTGTCGCCAGAAATAATTTGCAAAATAGAATTAAAGATTTTTTAGACATATATTAATTAATTTTTTAATAACTAGATCTAATTACAAACTTTTTCATATATTACCGATCAAAATTGATCAAAAATTGAGCTAATGCGCCTTACGTTTAGCTCGTCAAAAATGAAGATTTAACGAATTCAAGTGTCGCCAGAAATTATTGGCAAAATATAATCAAAAATTTTTTAGACAAATAATAATTTATTTTTCAATAACTAGATCTAATTACAAACTTTTTCATCTATGACCGATCAAAATTGATCAAAAATTGAGCTAATGCGCCTTAGTTCAGCTCGTCAAAAATGAAGATTTAACGAATTCAAGTGTCGCCAGAAATTATTTGCAAAATATAATTAAAGATTTTTTAGACATATATTAATTAATTTTTCAATAACTAGATCTAATTACAAACTTTAGACCAATATTAATTAATTTTTCAATAACTGGATCTCATTACAAACTTTTCCATACATTACCGATCAAAATTGATCAAAAATTGAGATAATGCGCCTCAGATACAGCTCGTCAAAAATGAAGATTTAACGAATTCAAGTGTCGCCAGAAATAATTTGCAAAATAGAATTGAAGATTTTTTAGACATATATTAATTAATTTTTCAATAACAAGATCTAATTACAAACTTTTGACCAATATTAATTAATTTTTCAATAACTAGATCTCATTACAAACTTTTCCATACATTACCGATCAAAATAGATCAAAAATTGAGATAATGCGCCTCAGATTCAGCTCGTCAAAAATAAAGATTTAACGAGTTCAAGTGTCGCCAGAAATTATTGGCAAAATATAATCAAAATTTTTTAGACAAATATTAATTAAATTTTCAATAACTAGATCTAATTACAAACCTTTTCATATGTTACTGATCAAAATTGATCAAAAATTGAGCGAATGCGCCTTAAGTTCAGCTCGTCAAAAATGAAGATTTAACGAATTCAAGTGTCGCTAGAAATTATTTGCAAAATATAATTAAAGATTTTTTATACATATATTGATTAATTTTTCAATAACTAGATCTAATTACAAACTATTTCATATATTACCGATCAAAATTGATCAAAAATTGAGCTAATGCGCCTTACGTTTAACTCGTCAAAAATGAAGATTTAACGAATTCAAGTGTCGCCAGAAATTATTGGCAAAATATAATCAAAAATTTTTTAGACAAATATTAATTAATTTTTCAATAACTAGATCTAATTACAAACTTTTTCATCTATGACCGATCAAAATTGATTAAAAATTGAGCTAATGCGCCTTAGTTCAGCTCGTCAAAAATGAAGATTTAACGAATTCAAGTGTCGCCAGAAATTATTGGCAAAATATAATCAAAAATTTTTTAGACAAATATTAATAAATTTTTCAATAACAAGATCTAATTACAAACTTTTTCATATATTACTGATCAAAATTGATCACAAATTGAGCTAACGCGCCTTACGTTCAGCTCGTCAAAAATGAAGATTTAACGAATTAAAGTGTCGCCAGAACTTATTTGCAAAGTATAATTAAAGATTTTTTAGACAAATATTAATTAATTTTTTAATAACTAGATCTAATTACAAACTTTTTCATCTATGACCGATCAAAATTGATCAAAAATTGAGCTAATGCGCCTTAGTTCAGCTCGTCAAAAATGAAGATTTAACGAGTTCAAGTGTCGCCAGAAATTATTGGCAAAATATAATCAAAATTTTTTAGACAAATATTAATTAATTTTTCAATAACAAGATCTAATTACAAACTTTTTCATATATTACTGATCAAAATTGATCAAAAATTGAGCTAATGCGCCTTACGTTCAGCTCGTCAAAAATGAAGATTTAACGAATTCAAGTGTCGCCAGAACTTATTTGCAAAATATAATTAAAGATTTTTTAGACAAATATTAATTAATTTTTTAATAACTAGATCTAATTACAAACTTTTTCATCTATGACCGATCAAAATTGATCAAAAATTGAGCTAATGCGCCTTAGTTCAGCTCGTCAAAAATGAAGATTTAACGAGTTCAAGTGTCGCCAGAAATTATTGGCAAAATATAATCAAAATTTTTTAGACAAATATTAATTAATTTTTCAATAACAAGATCTAATTACAAACTTTAGACAAATATTAATTAATTTTTCAATAACTACATCTAATTACAAACTTTTTCATCTATGACCGATCAAAATTGATCAAAAATTGAGCTAATGCGCCTTAGTTCAGCTCGTCAAAAATGAAGATTTAACGAGTTCAAGTGTCGCCAGAAATTATTGGCAAAATATAATCAAAATTTTTTAGACAAATATTAATTAATTTTTCAATAACAAGATCTAATTACAAACTTTTTCATATATTACTGATCAAAATTGATCAAAAATTGAGCTAATGCGCCTTACGTGCAGCTCGTCAAAAATGAAGATTTAACGAATTCAAGTGTCGCCAGAACTTATTTGCAAAATATAATTAAAGATTTTTTAGACAAATATTAATTAATTTTTTAATAACTAGATCTAATTACAAACTTTTTCATCTATGACCGATCAAAATTGATCAAAAATTGAGCTAATGCGCCTTAGTTCAGCTCGTCAAAAATGAAGATTTAACGAATTCAAGTGTCGCCAGAAATTATTTGCAAAATATAATTAAAGATTTTTTAGACATATATTTATTAATTTTTTAATAACTAGATCTAATTACAAACTTTAGACCAATATTAATTAATTTTTCAATAACTAGATCTCATTACAAACTTTTCCATACATTACCGATCAAAATTGATCAAAAATTGAGATAATGCGCCTCAGATACAGCTCGTAAAAATGAAGATTTAACGAATTCAAGTGTCGCCAGAAATAATTTGCAAAATAGAATTGAAGATTTTTTAGACATATATTAATTAATTTTTCAATAACAAGATCTAATTACAAACTTTTGACCAATATTAATTAATTTTTCAATAACTAGATCTCATTACAAACTTTTCCATACATTACCGATCAAAATAGATCAAAAATTGAGATAATGCGCCTCAGATACAGCTTGTCAAAAATGAAGATTTAACGAGTTCAAGTGTCGCCAGAAATTATTGGCAAAATATAATCAAAATTTTTTAGACAAATATTAATTAATTTCTCAATAAAAAGATCTAATTACAAACTTTTTCATATATTACTGATCAAAATTGATCAAAAATTGAGCTAATGCGCCTTACGTTCAGCTCGTCAAAAATGAAGATTTAACGAATTCAAGTGTCGCCAGAATTAATTTGCAAAATAGAATTAAAGATTTTTTAGACATATATTAATTAATTTTTTAATAACTAGATCTAATTACAAACTTTTTCATATATTACCGATCAAAATTGATCAAAAATTGAGCTAATGCGCCTTACGTTTAGCTCGTCAAAAATGAAGATTTAACGAATTCAAGTGTCGCCAGAAATTATTGGCAAAATATAATCAAAAATTTTTTAGACAAATATTAATTTATTTTTCAATAACTAGATCTAATTACAAACTTTTTCATCTATGACCGATCAAAATTGATCAAAAATTGAGCTAATGCGCCTTAGTTCAGCTCGTCAAAAATGAAGATTTAACGAATTCAAGTGTCGCCAGAAATTATTTGCAAAATATAATTAAAGATTTTTTAGACATATATTAATTAATTTTTCAATAACTAGATCTAATTACAAACTTTAGACCAATATTAATTAATTTTTCAATAACTGGATCTCATTACAAACTTTTCCATACATTACCGATCAAAATTGATCAAAAATTGAGATAATGCGCCTCAGATACAGCTCGTCAAAAATGAAGATTTAACGAATTCAAGTGTCGCCAGAAATAATTTGCAAAATAGAATTGAAGATTTTTTAGACATATATTAATTAATTTTTCAATAACAAGATCTAATTACAAACTTTTGACCAATATTAATTTATTTTTCAATAACTAGATCTAATTACAAACTTTTTCATCTATGACCGATCAAAATTGATCAAAAATTGAGCGAATGCGCCTTAAGTTCAGCTCGTCAAAAATGAAGATTTAACGAATTCAAGTGTCGCTAGAAATTATTTGCAAAATATAATTAAAGATTTTTTATACATATATTGATTAATTTTTCAATAACTAGATCTAATTACAAACTTTTTCATATATTACCGATCAAAATTGATCAAAAATTGAGCTAATGCGCCTTACGTTTAACTCGTCAAAAATGAAGATTTAACGAATTCAAGTGTCGCCAGAAATTATTGGCAAAATATAATCAAAAATTTTTTAGACAAATATTAATTAATTTTTCAATAACTAGATCTAATTACAAACTTTTTCATCTATGACCGATCAAAATTGATTAAAAATTGAGCTAATGCGCCTTAGTTCAGCTCGTCAAAAATGAAGATTTAACGAATTCAAGTGTCGCCAGAAATTATTGGCAAAATATAATCAAAAATTTTTTAGACAAATATTAATTTATTTTTCAATAACTAGATCTAATTACAAACTTTTTCATCTATGACCGATCAAAATTGATCAAAAATTGAGCTAATGCGCCTTAGTTCAGCTCGTCAAAAATGAAGATTTAACGAATTCAAGTGTCGCCAGAAATTATTTGCAAAATATAATTAAAGATTTTTTAGACATATATTAATTAATTTTTCAATAACTAGATCTAATTACAAACTTTAGACCAATATTAATTAATTTTTCAATAACTAGATCTCATTACAAACTTTTCCATACATTACCGATCAAAATTGATCAAAAATTGAGATAATGCGCCTCAGATACAGCTCGTCAAAAATGAAGATTTAACGAATTCAAGTGTCGCCAGAAATAATTTGCAAAATAGAATTGAAGATTTTTTAGACATATATTAATTAATTTTTCAATAACAAGATCTAATTACAAACTTTTGACCAATATTAATTAATTTTTCAATAACTAGATCTCATTACAAACTTTTCCATACATTACCGATCAAAATAGATCAAAAATTGATATAATGCGCCTCAGATTCAGCTCGTCAAAAATAAAGATTTAACGAGTTCAAGTGTCGCCAGAAATTATTTGCAAAGTATAATTAAAGATTTTTTAGACTTATATTAATAAATTTTTCAATAACAAGATCTAATTACAAACTTTTTCATATGTTACTGATCAAAATTGATCAAAAATTGAGCTAATGCGCCTTACGTTCAGCTCGTAAAAAATGAAGATTTAACGAATTCAAGTGTTGCCAGAAATTATTTGCAAAGTATAATTAAAGATTTTTTAGACTTATATTAACTAATTTTTCAATAACTAGGTCTAATTACAAACTTTTTCATCTATGACCGATCAAAATCGATCAAAAATTGAGCTAATGCGCCTTACGTTGAGCTCGTCAAAAATAAAGATTTAACGAATTCAAGTGTCGCAAGAAATTATTAGCAAAATATAATCAAAAATTTTTTAGACAAATATTAATTAATTTTTCAATAACTAGATCTAATTACAAACTTTTTCATCTATGACCGATCAAAATTGATCAAAAATTGAGCTAATGCGCCTTAGTTCAGCTCGTCAAAAATGAAGATTTAACGAATTCAAGTGTCGCCAGAAATTATTTGCAAAATATAATTAAAGATTTTTTAGACATATATTAATTAATTTTTCAATAACTAGATCTAATTACAAACTTTAGACAAATATTAATTAATTTTTCAATAACTACATCTAATTACAAACTTTTTCATCTATGACCGATCAAAATTGATCAAAAATTGAGCTAATGCGCCTTAGTTCAGCTCGTCAAAAATGAAGATTTAACGAGTTCAAGTGTCGCCAGAAATTATTGGCAAAATATAATCAAAATTTTTTAGACAAATATTAATTAATTTTTCAATAACAAGATCTAATTACAAACTTTTTCATATATTACTGATCAAAATTGATCAAAAATTGAGCTAATGCGCCTTACGTTCAGCTCGTCAAAAATGAAGATTTAACGAATTCAAGTGTCGCCAGAACTTATTTGCAAAATATAATTAAAGATTTTTTAGACAAATATTAATTAATTTTTTAATAACTAGATCTAATTACAAACTTTTTCATATATTACCGATCAAAATTGATCAAAAATTGAGCTAATGCGCCTTACGTTCAGCTCGTCAAAAATGAAGATTTAACGAATTCAAGTGTCGCCAGAAATTATTGGCAAAATATAATCAAAAATTTTTTAGACAAATATTAATTTATTTTTCAATAACTAGATCTAATTACAAACTTTTTCATCTATGACCGATCAAAATTGATCAAAAATTGAGCTAATGCGCCTTAGTTCAGCTCGTCAAAAATGAAGATTCAACGAATTCAAGTGTCGCCAGAAATTATTTGCAAAATATAATTAAAGATTTTTTAGACATATATTAATTAATTTTTTAATAACTAGATCTAATTACAAACTTTAGACCAATATTAATTAATTTTTCAATAACTAGATCTCATTACAAACTTTTCCATACATTACCGATCAAAATTGATCAAAAATTGAGATAATGCGCCTCAGATACAGCTCGTCAAAAATGAAGATTTAACGAATTCAAGTGTCGCCAGAAATAATTTGCAAAATAGAATTGAAGATTTTTTAGACATATATTAATTAATTTTTCAATAACAAGATCTAATTACAAACTTTTGACCAATATTAATTAATTTTTCAATAACTAGATCTCATTACAAACTTTTCCATACATTACCGATCAAAATAGATCAAAAATTGAGATAATGCGCCTCAGATACAGCTCGTCAAAAATGAAGATTTAACGAGTTCAAGTGTCGCCAGAAATTATTGGCAAAATATAATCAAAATTTTTTAGACAAATATTAATTAATTTTTCAATAACAAGATCTAATTACGAACTTTAGACAAATATTAATTAATTTTTCAATAACTACATCTAATTACAAACTTTTTCATCTATGACCGATCAAAATTGATCAAAAATTGAGCTAATGCGCCTTAGTTCAGCTCGTCAAAAATGAAGATTTAACGAGTTCAAGTGTCGCCAGAAATTATTGGCAAAATATAATCAAAATTTTTTAGACAAATATTAATTAATTTTTCAATAACAAGATCTAATTACAAACTTTTTCATATATTACTGATCAAAATTGATCAAAAATTGAGCTAATGCGCCTTACGTTCAGCTCGTCAAAAATGAAGATTTAACGAATTCAAGTGTCGCCAGAACTTATTTGCAAAATATAATTAAAGATTTTTTAGACAAATATTAATTAATTTTTTAATAACTAGATCTAATTACAAACTTTTTCATATATTACCGATCAAAATTGATCAAAAATTGAGCTAATGCGCCTTACGTTTAGCTCGTCAAAAATGAAGATTTAACGAATTCAAGTGTCGCCAGAAATTATTGGCAAAATATAATCAAAAATTTTTTAGACAAATATTAATTTATTTTTCAATAACTAGATCTAATTACAAACTTTAGACCAATATTAATTAATTTTTCAATAACTAGATCTCATTACAAACTTTTCCATACATTACCGATCAAAATTGATCAAAAATTGAGATAATGCGCCTCAGATACAGCTCGTCAAAAATGAAGATTTAACGAATTCAAGTGTCGCCAGAAATTATTTGCAAAATAGAATTAAAGATTTTTTAGACATATATTAATTAATTTTTCAATAACTAGATCTAATTACAAACTTTTGACCAATAATAATTAATTTTTCAATAACTAGATCTCATTACAAACTTTTCCATACATTACCGATCAAAATAGATCAAAAATTGAGATAATGCGCCTCAGATACAGCTCGTCAAAAATGAAGATTTAACGAGTTCAAGTGTCGCCAGAAATTATTGGCAAAATATAATCAAAATTTTTTAGACAAATATTAATTAATTTTTCAATAACTAGATCTAATTACAAACTTTTTCATATATTACTGATCAAAATTGATCAAAAATTGAGCTAATGCGCCTTACGTTCAGCTCGTCAAAAATGAAGATTTAACGAATTCAAGTGTCGCCAGAAATAATTTGCAAAATATAATTAAAGATTTTTTAGACATATATTAATTAATTTTTCAATAACTAGATCTCATTACAAACTTTTCCATACATTACCGATCAAAATTGATCAAAAATTGAGATAATGCGCCTCAGATACAGCTCGTCAAAAATGAAGATTTAACGAATTCAAGTGTCGCCAGAAATTATTTGCAAAATATAATTAAAGATTTTTTATACATATATTATTTAATTTTTCAATAACTAGATCTAATTACAAACTTTTTCATATATTACCGATCAAAATTGATCAAAAATTGAGCTAATGCGCCTTACGTTGAGCTCGTCAAAAATGAAGATTTAACAAGTTCAGGTGTCGCCAGAAATTATTTGCAAAATATAATTAAAGATTTTTTAGACAAATATTAATTAATTTTTCCATAACTAGATCTCATTCCAAACTTTTCCATACATTACAGATCAAAATTGATCAAAAATTGAGATAATGCGCCACAGATACAGCTCGTCAAAAATGAAGATTTAACGAGTTCAAGTGTCGCCAGAAATTATTTGCAAAATATAATTAAAGATTTTTTAGACATATATTAATTAATTTTTCAATAACAAGATCTAATTACAAACTTTAGAAAAATATTAATTAATTTTTCAATAACTAGATCTAATTACAAACTTTTCCATATATTACTAATCAAAATTAATCAAAAATTGAGCTAATGCTCCTTAGGTTCAGCTCGTCAAAAATGAAGATTTAACGAATTCAAGTGTCGCAAGAAATTATTGGCAAAATATAATCAAAAATTTTTTAGACAAATATTAAATAATTTTTCAATAACTAGGTCTAATTACAAACTTTTTCATATATTACTGATCAAAATTGATCAAAAATTGAGCTAATGCGCTTTACGTTCAGCTCGTCAAAAATGAAGATTTAACGAATTCAAGTGTCGCCAGAACTTATTTGCAAAATATAATTAAAGATTTTTTAGACGAATATTAATTAATTTTTTAATAACTAGATCTAATTACAAACTTTTTCATATATTACTGATCAAAATTGATCAAAAATTTAGCTAATGCGCATTACGTTCAGCTCGTCAAAAATGAAGATTTAACGAATTCAAGTGTCGCCAGAAATTATTTGCAATATATAATTAAAGATTTTTTATACATATATTAATTAATTTTTCAATAACTAGATCTAATTACAAACTTTTTCATATATTACCGATCAAAATTGATCAAAAATTAAGCTAATGCGCCTTACGTTTAGTTCGTCAAAAATAAAGATTTAACGAATTCAAGTGTCGTTAGAAATTATTAGCAAAATATAATAAAAAATTTTTTAGACAAATATTAATTAATTTTTCAATAACTAGATCTAACTACAAACATTTTCATCTATGACCGATCAAAATTGATCAAAAATTGAGCTAATGCGCCTTAGTTCAGCTCGTCAAAAATGAAGATTTAACGAATTTAAGTGTCGCCAGAACTTATTTGCAAAATATAATTAAAGATTTTTTAGACAAATATTAATTAATTTTTTAATAACTAGATCTCATTACAAACTTTTCCATACATTACCGATCAAAATTGATCAAAAATTGAGCTAATGCGCCTCAGATTTAGCTCGTCAAAAATGAAGATGAAACGTGTTCCAGTGTCGCCAGAAATTATTGGCAAAATATAATCAAAATTTTTTAGACAAATATTAATTAATTTTTCCATAACTAGATCTAATTACAAACTTTTTTATATATTACCGATCAAAATTGATCAAAAATTGAGCTTATGCGCCTTACGTTTAGCTCGTCAAAAATGAAGATTTAACTAATTCAAGTGTCCCCAGAAATTATTTGCATAATATAATTAAAGATTTTTTAGACAAATATTAATTAATTTTTCAATAACTAGATCTCATTCCAAACTTTTCCATACATTACAGATCAAAATTGATCAAAAATTGAGATAATGCGTCTCAGATTCAGCTCGTAAAAAATGAAGATTTAACGAATTCAAGTGTCGCCAGAAATTATTTGCAAAATATAATTAAAGATTTTTAAGACATATATTAATTAATTTTTCAATAACAAGATCTAATTACAAACTTTTGACCAATATTAATTAATTTTTCAATAACTAGATCTTATTACAAACTTTTCCATACATTACCGATCAGAATAGATCAAAAATTGAGATAATGCGCCTTACGTTTAGCTCGTCAAAAATGAAGATTTAACTAATTCAAGTGTCCCCAGAAATTATTTGCATAATATAATTAAAGATTTTTTAGACAAATATTAATTAATTTTTCAATAACTAGATCTCATTCCAAACTTTTCCATACATTACAGATCAAAATTGATCAAAAATTGAGATAATGCGTCTCAGATTCAGCTCGTAAAAAATGAAGATTTAACGAATTCAAGTGTCGCCAGAACTTATTTGCAAAATATAATTAAAGATTTTTTAGACAAATATTAATTAATTTTTTAATAACTAGATCTCATTACAAACTTTTCCATACATTACCGATCAAAATTGATCAAAAATTGAGCTAATGCGCCTCAGATTTAGCTCGTCAAAAATGAAGATGAAACGTGTTCCAGTGTCGCCAGAAATTATTGGCAAAATATAATCAAAATTTTTTAGACAAATATTAATTAATTTTTCCATAACTAGATCTAATTACAAACTTTTTTATATATTACCGATCAAAATTGATCAAAAATTGAGCTTATGCGCCTTACGTTTAGCTCGTCAAAAATAAAGATTTAACGAATTCAAGTGTCGTTAGAAATTATTAGCAAAATATAATAAAAAATTTTTTAGACAAATATTAATTAATTTTTCAATAACTAGATCTAACTACAAACATTTTCATCTATGACCGATCAAAATTGATCAAAAATTGAGCTAATGCGCCTTAGTTCAGCTCGTCAAAAATGAAGATTTAACGAATTTAAGTGTCGCCAGAACTTATTTGCAAAATATAATTAAAGATTTTTTAGACAAATATTAATTAATTTTTTAATAACTAGATCTCATTACAAACTTTTCCATACATTACCGATCAAAATTGATCAAAAATTGAGCTAATGCGCCTCAGATTTAGCTCGTCAAAAATGAAGATGAAACGTGTTCCAGTGTCGCCAGAAATTATTGGCAAAATATAATCAAAATTTTTTAGACAAATATTAATTAATTTTTCCATAACTAGATCTAATTACAAACTTTTTTATATATTACCGATCAAAATTGATCAAAAATTGAGCTTATGCGCCTTACGTTTAGCTCGTCAAAAATGAAGATTTAACTAATTCAAGTGTCGCCAGAAATTATTTGCAAAATATAATTAAAGATTTTTAAGACATATATTAATTAATTTTTCAATAACAAGATCTAATTACAAACTTTTGACCAATATTAATTAATTTTTCAATAACTAGATCTCATTCCAAACTTTTCCATACATTACAGATCAAAATTGATCAAAAATTGAGATAATGCGTCTCAGATTCAGCTCGTAAAAAATGAAGATTTAACGAATTCAAGTGTCGCCAGAAATTATTTGCAAAATATAATTAAAGATTTTTAAGACATATATTAATTAATTTTTCAATAACAAGATCTAATTACAAACTTTTGACCAATATTAATTAATTTTTCAATAACTAGATCTTATTACAAACTTTTCCATACATTACCGATCAGAATAGATCAAAAATTGAGATAATGCGCCTTACGTTTAGCTCGTCAAAAATGAAGATTTAACTAATTCAAGTGTCCCCAGAAATTATTTGCATAATATAATTAAAGATTTTTTAGACAAATATTAATTAATTTTTCAATAACTAGATCTCATTCCAAACTTTTCCATACATTACAGATCAAAATTGATCAAAAATTGAGATAATGCGTCTCAGATTCAGCTCGTAAAAAATGAAGATTTAACGAATTCAAGTGTCGCCAGAAATTATTTGCAAAATATAATTAAAGATTTTTAAGACATATATTAATTAATTTTTCAATAACAAGATCTAATTACAAACTTTAGACCAATATTAATTAATTTTTCAATAACTAGATCTCATTACAAACTTTTCCATACATTACCGATCAAAATTGATCAAAAATTGAGATAATGCGCCTCAGATACAGCTCGTCAAAAATGAAGATTTAACGAATTCAAGTGTCGCCAGAAATAATTTGCAAAATAGAATTGAAGATTTTTAAGACATATATTAATTAATTTTTCAATAACAAGATCTAATTACAAACTTTTGACCAATATTAATTAATTTTTCAATAACTAGATCTTATTACAAACTTTTCCATACATTACCGATCAGAATAGATCAAAAATTGAGATAATGCGCCTTACGTTGAGCTCGTCAAAAATGAAGATTTAACGAATTCAAGTGTCGCCAGAAATAATTTGCAAAATAGAATTAAAGATTTTTTAGACATATATTAATTAATTTTTCAATAACTAGATCTAATTACAAACTTTTGACCAATAATAATTAATTTTTCAATAACTAGATCTCATTACAAACTTTTCCATACATTACCGATCAAAATAGATCAAAAATTGAGATAATGCGCCACAGATACAGCTCGTCAAAAATGAAGATTTAACGAGTTCAAGTGTCGCCAGAAATTATTGGCAAAATATAATCAAAATTTTTTAGACAAATATTAATTAATTTTTCAATAACTAGATCTAATTACAAACTTTTTCATATATTACTGATCAAAATTGATCAAAAATTGAGCTAATGCGCCTTACGTTCAGCTCGTCAAAAATGAAGATTTAACGAATTCAAGTGTCGCCAGAAATAATTTGCAAAATATAATTAAAGATTTTTTAGACATATATTAATTAATTTTTCAATAACTAGATCTAATTACAAACTTTAGACCAATATTAATTAATTTTTCAATAACTAGATCTCATTACAAACTTTTCCATACATTACCGATCAAAATTGATCAAAAATTGAGATAATGCGCCTCAGATACAGCTCGTCAAAAATGAAGATTTAACGAATTCAAGTGTCGCCAGAAATTATTTGCAAAATATAATTAAAGATTTTTAAGACATATATTAATTAATTTTTCAATAACTAGATCTAATTACAAACTTTAGACAAATATTAATTAATTTTTCAATAACTAGATCTAATTACAAACTTTTTCATATATTACCGATCAAAATTGATCAAAAATTGAGCTAATGCGCCTTACGTTTAGCTCGTCAAAAATGAAGATTTAACGAATTCAAGTGTCCCCAGAAATTATTGGCAAAATATAATCAAAATTTTTTAGACAAATATTAATTAATTTTTCAATAACTAGATCTAATTACAAACTTTTTCATATATTACTGATCAAAATTGATCAAAAATTGAGCTAATGCGCCTTACGTTCAGCTCGTCAAAAATGAAGATTTAACGAATTCAAGTGTCGCCAGAAATAATTTGCAAAATAGAATTAAAGATTTTTTAGACATATATTAATTAATTTTTCAATAACTAGATCTAATTACAAACTTTTAACCAATAATAATTAATTTTTCGATAACTAGATCTCATTACAAACTTTTCCATACATTACCGATCAAACTAGATTAAAAATTGAACTAATGCGCCTCAGATTCAGCTTGTCAAAAATGAAGATTTAACGAGTTCAAGTGTCGCCAGAAATTATTGGCAAAATATAATCAAAATTTTTTAGACAAATATTAATTAATTTTTCAAAAACTAGATCTAATTACAAACTTTTTCATATATTACTGATCAAAATTGATCAAAAATTGAGCTAATGCGCCTTACGTTCAGCTCGTCAAAAATGAAGATTTAACGAATTCAAGTGTCGCCAGAACTTATTTGCAAAATATAATTAAAGATTTTTTAGACAAATATTAATTAATTTTTTAATAACTAGATCTCATTACAAACTTTTCCATACATTACCGATCAAAATTGATCAAAAATTGAGCTAATGCGCCTCAGATTCAGCTCGTCAAAAATGAAGATTTAACGAGTTCAAGTGTCGCCAGAAATTATTGGCAAAATATAATCAAAATTTTTTAGACAAATATTAATTAATTTTTCAATAACTAGATCTAATTACAAACTTTTTCATATATTACTGATCGAAATTGATCAAAAATTGAGCTAATGCGCCTTACGTTCAGCTCGTCAAAAATGAAGATTTAACGAATTCAAGTGTCGCCAGAAATTATTTGCAAAATATAATTAAAGATTTTTAAGACATATATTAATTAATTTTTCAATAACTAGATCTAATTACAAACTTTAGACAAATATTAATTAATTTTTCAATAACTAGATCTAATTAAAAACTTTTCCATATATTACTGATCAAAATTGATCAAAAATTGAGCTAATGCGCCTTACGTTGAGATCGTCAAAAATGAAGATTTAACGAATTTAAGTGTCGCCAGAAATAATTTGCAAAATAGAATTAAAGATTTTTTATACATATATTAATTAATTTTTCAATAACTAGATTTAATTACAAACTTTTAACCAATAATAATTAATTTTTCAATAACTAGATCTCATTACAAACTTTTCCATACATTACCGATCAAAATAGATCAAAAATTGAGATAATGTGCCACAGATACAGCTCGTCAAAAATGAAGATTTAACGAGTTCAAGTGTCGCCAGAAATTATTGGCAAAATATAATCAAAATTTTTTAGACAAATATTAATTAATTTTTCAATAACTAGATCTAATTACAAACTTTTTCATATATTACTGATCAAAATTGATCAAAAATTGAGCTAATGCGCCTTACGTTCAGCTCGTCAAAAATGAAGATTTAACGAATTCAAGTGTCGCCAGAACTTATTTGCAAAATATAATTAAAGATTTTTTAGACAAATATTAATTAATTTTTTAATAACTAGATCTCATTACAAACTTTTCCATACATTACCGATCAAAATTGATCAAAAATTGAGCTAATGCGCCTTACGTTTAGCTCGTCAAAAATGAAGATTTAACGAATTCAAGTGTCCGCAGAAATTATTTGCATAATATAATTAAAGATTTTTTAGACAAATATTAATTAATTTTTCAATAACTAGATCTCATTCCAAACTTTTCCATACATTACAGATCAAAATTGATCAAAAATTGAGATAATGCGTCTCAGATTCAGCTCGTAAAAAATGAAGATTTAACGAATTCAAGTGTCGCCAGAAATTATTGGCAAAATATAATCAAAATTTTTTAGACAAATAATTATTAATTTTTCAATAACTAGATCTAATTACAAACTTTTTTATATATTACCGATCAAAATTGATCAAAAATTGAGCTTATGCGCCTTACGTTTAGCTCGTCAAAAATGAAGATTTAACGAATTCAAGTGTCCGCAGAAATTATTTGCATAATATAATTAAAGATTTTTTAGACAAATATTAATTAATTTTTCAATAACTAGATCTCATTCCAAACTTTTCCATACATTACAGATCAAAATTGATCAAAAATTGAGATAATGCGTCTCAGATTCAGCTCGTAAAAAATGAAGATTTAACGAATTCAAGTGTCGCCAGAAATTATTTGCAAAATATAATTAAAGATTTTTAAGACATATATTAATTAATTTTTCAATAACTAGATCTAATTACAAACTTTAGACAAATATTAATTAATTTTTTAATAACTGGATCTAATTACAAACTTTTTCATATATTACCGATCAAAATTGATCAAAAATTGAGCTAATGCGCCTTACGTTTAGCTCGTCAAAAATGAAGATTTAACGAATTCAAGTGTCCCCAGAAATTATTGGCAAAATATAATCAAAATTTTTTAGACAAATATTAATTAATTTTTCAATAACTAGATCTAATTATAAACTTTTTCATATATTACTGATCAAAATTGATCAAAAATTGAGCTAATGCGCCTTACGTTCAGCTCGTCAAAAATGAAGATTTAACGAATTCAAGTGTCGCCAGAAATAATTTGCAAAATAGAATTAAAGATTTTTTAGACATATATTAATTAATTTTTCAATAACTAGATCTAATTACAAACTTTTAACCAATAATAATTAATTTTTCGATAACTAGATCTCATTACAAACTTTTCTATACATTACCGATCAAAATAGATTAAAAATTGAACTAATGCGCCTCAGATTCAGCTTGTCAAAAATGAAGATTTAACGAGTTCAAGTGTCGCCAGAAATTATTGGCAAAATATAATCAAAATTTTTTAGACAAATATTAATTAATTTTTCAAAAACTAGATCTAATTACAAACTTTTTCATATATTACTGATCAAAATTGATCAAAAATTGAGCTAATGCGCCTTACGTTCAGCTCGTCAAAAATGAAGATTTAACGAATTCAAGTGTCGCCAGAACTTATTTGCAAAATATAATTAAAGATTTTTTAGACAAATATTAATTAATTTTTTAATAACTAGATCTCATTACAAACTTTTCCATACATTACCGATCAAAATTGATCAAAAATTGAGCTAATGCGCCTCAGATTCAGCTCTTCAAAAATGAAGATTTAACGAGTTCAAGTGTCGCCAGAAATTATTGGCAAAATATAATCAAAATTTTTTAGACAAATATTAATTAATTTTTCAATAACTAGATCTAATTACAAACTTTTTCATCTATGACCGATCAAAATTGATCAAAAATTGAGCTAAGGCGCCTCAGATTTAGCTCGTCAAAAATAAAGATTTAACGAGTTCAAGTTTCGCCAGAAATTATTGGCAAAATATAATCAAAATTTTTTAGACAAATATTAATTAATTTTTCAATAACTAGATCTAATTACAAACTTTTCTATACATTACCGATCAAAATAGATTAAAAATTGAACTAATGCGCCTCAGATTCAGCTTGTCAAAAATGAAGATTTAACGAGTTCAAGTGTCGCCAGAAATTATTGGCAAAATATAATCAAAATTTTTTAGACAAATATTAATTAATTTTTCAAAAACTAGATCTAATTACAAACTTTTTCATATATTACTGATCAAAATTGATCAAAAATTGAGCTAATGCGCCTTACGTTCAGCTCGTCAAAAATGAAGATTTAACGAATTCAAGTGTCGCCAGAACTTATTTGCAAAATATAATTAAAGATTTTTTAGACAAATATTAATTAATTTTTTAATAACTAGATCTCATTACAAACTTTTCCATACATTACCGATCAAAATTGATCAAAAATTGAGCTAATGCGCCTCAGATTCAGCTCTTCAAAAATGAAGATTTAACGAGTTCAAGTGTCGCCAGAAATTATTGGCAAAATATAATCAAAATTTTTTAGACAAATATTAATTAATTTTTCAATAACTAGATCTAATTACAAACTTTTTCATCTATGACCGATCAAAATTGATCAAAAATTGAGCTAAGGCGCCTCAGATTTAGCTCGTCAAAAATAAAGATTTAACGAGTTCAAGTTTCGCCAGAAATTATTGGCAAAATATAATCAAAATTTTTTAGACAAATATTAATTAATTTTTCAATAACTAGATCTAATTACAAACTTTTTCATATATTACTAATCAAAATTGATCAAAAATTGAGCTAATGCGCCTTACGTTCAGCTCGTCAAAAATGAAGATTTAACGAATTCAAGTGTCGCCAGAACTTATTTGCAAAATATAAGTAAAGATTTTTTAGACAAATATTAATTAATTTTTTAATAACTAGATCTCATTACAAACTTTTCCATACATTACAGATCAAAATTGATCAAAAATTGAGCTAATGCGCCTTACGTTCAGCTCGTCAAAAATGAAGATTTAACGAATTCAAGTGTCGCCAGAAATTATTTGCAAAATATAATTAAAGATTTTTAAGACATATATTAATTAATTTTTCAATAACTAGATCTAATTACAAACTTTAGACAAATATTAATTAATTTTTCAATAACTAGATCTAATTACAAACTTTTCCATATATTACTGATCAAAATTGATCAAAAATTGAGCTAATGCGCCTCAGATTCAGCTCGTCAAAAATGAAGATTTAACGAGTTCAAGTGTCGCCAGAAATTATTGGCAAAATATAATCAAAAGTTTTTAGACAAATATTAATTAATTTTTCAATAACTAGATCTAATTACAAACTTTTTCATCTATGACCGATCAAAATTGATCAAAAATTGAGCTAATGCGCCTCAGATTTAGCTCGTCAAAAATGAAGATTTAACAAGTTCAAGTGTCGCCAGAAATTATTGGCAAAATATAATCAAAATGTTTTAGACAAATATTAATAAATTTTTCAATAACTAAATCTAATTACAAACTTTTTCATATATTACCGATCAAAATTGATCAAAAATTGAGCTAATGCGCCTCAGATTTAGCTCGTCAAAAATGAAGATTTAACAAGTTCAAGTGTCGCCAGAAATTATTGGCAAAATATAATCAAAAGTTTTTAGACAAATATTAATTAATTTTTCAATAACTAGATCTAATTACAAACTTTTTCATCTATGACCGATCAAAATTGATCAAAAATTGAGCTAATGCGCCTCAGATTTAGCTCGTCAAAAATGAAGATTTAACGAGTTCAAGTGTCGCCAGAAATTATTGGCAAAATATAATCAAAATTTTTTAGACAAATATTAATCAATTTTTCAATAACTAGATCTAATTGCAAACTTTTTCATATATTACTAATCAAAATTGATCAAAAATTGAGCTAATGCGCCTTACGTTCAGCTCGTCAAAAATGAAGATTTAACGATTTCAAGTGTCGCCAGAACTTATTTGAAAAATATAATTAAAGATTTTTTAGACGAATATTAATTAATTTTTTAATAACTAGATCTCATTACAAACTTTTCCATACATTACCGATCAAAATTAATCAAAAATTGAGCTAATGCGCCTCAGATTCAGCTTGTCAAAAATGAAGATTTAACGAGTTCAAGTGTCGCCAGAAATTATTGTCAAAATATAATCAAAATTTTTTAGACAAATATTAATTAATTTTTCAATAACTTGATCTAATTACAAACTTTTTCATATATTACTGATCAAAATTGATCAAAAATTGAGCTAATGCGCCTTACGTTCAGCTCGTCAAAAATGAAGATTTAACGAATTCAAGTGTCGCCAGAAATTATTTGCAAAATATAATTAAAAATTTTTTATACATATATTAATTAATTTTTCAATAACTAGATCTTATTACAAACTTTTCCATACATTACCGATCAAAATTGATCAAAAATTGAGATAATGCGCCTCAGATACAGCTCGTCAAAAATGAAGATTTAACGAGTTCAAGTGTCGCCAGAAATTATTGGCAAAATATAATCAAAATTTTTTAGACAAATATTAATTAATTTTTCAATAACTAGATCTAATTACAAACTTTTTCATATATTACTGATCGAAATTGATCAAAAATTGAGCTAATGCGCCTCAGATTCAGCTCGTCAAAAATGAAGATTTAACGAGTTCAAGTGTCGCCAGAAATTATTGGCAAAATATAATCAAAAGTTTTTAGACAAATATTAATTAATTTTTCAATAACTAAATCTAATTACAAACTTTTTCATATATTACCGATCAAAATTGATCAAAAATTGAGCTAATGCGCCTCAGATTTAGCTCGTCAAAAATGAAGATTTAACAAGTTCAAGTGTCGCCAGAAATTATTGGCAAAATATAATCAAAAGTTTTTAGACAAATATTAATTAATTTTTCAATAACTAGATCTAATTACAAACTTTTTCATCTATGACCGATCAAAATTGATCAAAAATTGAGCTAATGCGCCTCAGATTTAGCTCGTCAAAAATGAAGATTTAACAAGTTCAAGTGTCGCCAGAAATTATTGGCAAAATATAATCAAAATGTTTTAGACAAATATTAATAAATTTTTCAATAACTAAATCTAATTACAAACTTTTTCATATATTACCGATCAAAATTGATCAAAAATTGAGCTAATGCGCCTCAGATTTAGCTCGTCAAAAATGAAGATTTAACAAGTTCAAGTGTCGCCAGAAATTATTGGCAAAATATAATCAAAAGTTTTTAGACAAATATTAATTAATTTTTCAATAACTAGATCTAATTACAAACTTTTTCATCTATGACCGATCAAAATTGATCAAAAATTGAGCTAATGCGCCTCAGATTTAGCTCGTCAAAAATGAAGATTTAACGAGTTCAAGTGTATCCAGAAATTATTGGCAAAATATAATCAAAAGTTTTTAGACAAATATTAATTAATTTTTCAATAACTAGATCTAATTACAAACTTTTTCATCTATGACCGATCAAAATTGATCAAAAATTGAGCTAATGCGCCTCAGATTTAGCTCGTCAAAAATGAAGATTTAACGAGTTCAAGTGTCGCCAGAAATTATTGGCAAAATATAATCAAAATTTTTTAGACAAATATTAATCTATTTTTCAATAACTAGATCTAATTACAAACTTTTTCATATATTACTAATCAAAATTGATCAAAAATTGAGCTAATGCGCCTTACGTTCAGCTCGTCAAAAATGAAGATTTAACGATTTCAAGTGTCGCCAGAACTTATTTGAAAAATATAATTAAAGATTTTTTAGACAAATATTAATTAATTTTTTAATAACTAGATCTCATTACAAACTTTTCCATACATTACCGATCCAAATTAATCAAAAATTGAGATAATGCGTCTCAGATTCAGCTCGTAAAAAATGAAGATTTAACGAATTCAAGTGTCGCCAGAAATTATTTGCAAGATATAATTAAAGATTTTTAAGACATATATTAATTAATTTTTCAATAACTTGATCTAATTACAAACTTTTTCATAGATTACTGATCAAAATTGATCAAAAATTGAGCTAATGCGCCTTACGTTCAGCTCGTCAAAAATGAAGATTTAACGAATTCAAGTGTCGACAGAAATTATTTGCAAAATATAATTAAAGATTTTTTATACATATATTAATTAATTTTTTAATAACTAGATCTTATTACAAACTTTTCCATACATTACCGATCAAAATTGATCAAAAATTGAGATAATGCGCCTCAGATACAGCTCGTCAAAAATGAAGATTTAACGAGTTCAAGTGTCGCCAGAAATTATTGGCAAAATATAATCAAAATTTTTTAGACAAATATTAATTAATTTTTCAATAACTAGATCTAATTACAAACTTTTTCATATATTACTGATCGAAATTGATTAAAAATTGAGCTAATGCGCCTTACGTTCAGCTCGTCAAAAATGAAGATTTAACGAATTCAAGTGTCGCCAGAAATTATTTGCAAAATATAATTAAAGATTTTTAAGACATATATTAATTAATTTTTCAATAACTAGATCTAATTACAAACTTTAGACAAATATTAATTAATTTTTCAATAACTAGATCTAATTACAAACTTTTCCATATATTACTGATCAAAATTGATCAAAAATTGAGCTAATGCGCCTCAGATTCAGCTCGTCAAAAATGAAGATTTAACGAGTTCAAGTGTCGCCAGAAATTATTGGCAAAATATAATCAAAAGTTTTTAGACAAATATTAATTAATTTTTCAATAACTAGATCTAATTACAAACTTTTTCATCTATGACCGATCAAAATTGATCAAAAATTGAGCTAATGCGCCTCAGATTTAGCTCGTCAAAAATGAAGATTTAACAAGTTCAAGTGTCGCCAGAAATTATTGGCAAAATATAATCAAAATGTTTTAGACAAATATTAATAAATTTTTCAATAACTAAATCTAATTACAAACTTTTTCATATATTACCGATCAAAATTGATCAAAAATTGAGCTAATGCGCCTCAGATTTAGCTCGTCAAAAATGAAGATTTAACAAGTTCAAGTGTCGCCAGAAATTATTGGCAAAATATAATCAAAATTTTTTAGACAAATATTAATTAATTTTTCAATAACTAGATCTAATTACAAACTTTTTCATATATTACTGATCGAAATTGATTAAAAATTGAGCTAATGCGCCTTACGTTCAGCTCGTCAAAAATGAAGATTTAACGAATTCAAGTGTCGCCAGAAATTATTTGCAAAATATAATTAAAGATTTTTAAGACATATATTAATTAATTTTTCAATAACTAGATCTAATTACAAACTTTAGACAAATATTAATTAATTTTTCAATAACTAGATCTAATTACAAACTTTTCCATATATTACTGATCAAAATTGATCAAAAATTGAGCTAATGCGCCTCAGATTCAGCTCGTCAAAAATGAAGATTTAACGAGTTCAAGTGTCGCCAGAAATTATTGGCAAAATATAATCAAAAGTTTTTAGACAAATATTAATTAATTTTTCAATAACTAGATCTAATTACAAACTTTTTCATCTATGACCGATCAAAATTGATCAAAAATTGAGCTAATGCGCCTCAGATTTAGCTCGTCAAAAATGAAGATTTAACAAGTTCAAGTGTCGCCAGAAATTATTGGCAAAATATAATCAAAATGTTTTAGACAAATATTAATAAATTTTTCAATAACTAAATCTAATTACAAACTTTTTCATATATTACCGATCAAAATTGATCAAAAATTGAGCTAATGCGCCTCAGATTTAGCTCGTCAAAAATGAAGATTTAACAAGTTCAAGTGTCGCCAGAAATTATTGGCAAAATATAATCAAAAGTTTTTAGACAAATATTAATTAATTTTTCAATAACTAGATCTAATTACACACTTTTTCATCTATGACCGATCAAAATTGATCAAAAATTGAGCTAATGCGCCTCAGATTTAGCTCGTCAAAAATGAAGATTTAACGAGTTCAAGTGTCGCCAGAAATTATTGGCAAAATATAATCAAAATTTTTTAGACAAATATTAATCAATTTTTCAATAACTAGATCTAATTACAAACTTTTTCATATATTACTAATCAAAATTGATCAAAAATTGAGCTAATGCGCCTTACGTTCAGCTCGTCAAAAATGAAGATTTAACGATTTCAAGTGTCGCCAGAACTTATTTGAAAAATATAATTAAAGATTTTTTAGACAAATATTAATTAATTTTTTAATAACTAGATCTCATTACAAACTTTTCCATACATTACCGATCAAAATTAATCAAAAATTGAGCTAATGCGCCTCAGATTCAGCTCGTCAAAAATGAAGATTTAACGAGTTCAAGTGTCGCCAGAAATTATTGGCAAAATATAATCAAAAGTTTTTAGACAAATATTAATTAATTTTTCAATAACTAGATCTAATTACAAACTTTTTCATCTATGACCGATCAAAATTGATCAAAAATTGAGCTAATGCGCCTCAGATTTAGCTCGTCAAAAATGAAGATTTAACGAGTTCAAGTGTCGCCAGAAATTATTGGCAAAATATAATCAAAATTTTTTAGACAAATATTAATCAATTTTTCAATAACTAGATCTAATTACAAACTTTTTCATATATTACTAATCAAAATTGATCAAAAATTGAGCTAATGCGCCTTACGTTCAGCTCGTCAAAAATGAAGATTTAACGATTTCAAGTGTCGCCAGAACTTATTTGAAAAATATAATTAAAGATTTTTTAGACGAATATAATTTAATTTTTTAATAACTAGATCTCATTACAAACTTTTCCATACATTACCGATCAAAATTAATCAAAAATTGAGCTAATGCGCCTCAGCTTCAGCTTGTCAAAAATGAAGATTTAACGAGTTCAAGTGTCGCCAGAAATTATTGTCAAAATATAATCAAAATTTTTTAGACAAATATTAATTAATTTTTCAATAACTTCATCTAATTACAAACTTTTTCATATATTACTAATCAAAATTGATCAAAAATTGAGCTAATGCGCCTTACGTTCAGCTCGTCAAAAATGAAGATTTAACGATTTCAAGTGTCGCCAGAACTTATTTGAAAAATATAATTAAAGATTTTTTAGACAAATATTAATTAATTTTTTAATAACTAGATCTCATTACAAACTTTTCCATACATTACCGATCCAAATTAATCAAAAATTGAGATAATGCGTCTCAGATTCAGCTCGTAAAAAATGAAGATTTAACGAATTCAAGTGTCGCCAGAAATTATTTGCAAGATATAATTAAAGATTTTTAAGACATATATTAATTAATTTTTCAATAACTTGATCTAATTACAAACTTTTTCATAGATTACTGATCAAAATTGATCAAAAATTGAGCTAATGCGCCTTACGTTCAGCTCGTCAAAAATGAAGATTTAACGAATTCAAGTGTCGACAGAAATTATTTGCAAAATATAATTAAAGATTTTTTATACATATATTAATTAATTTTTTAATAACTAGATCTTATTACAAACTTTTCCATACATTACCGATCAAAATTGATCAAAAATTGAGATAATGCGCCTCAGATACAGCTCGTCAAAAATGAAGATTTAACGAGTTCAAGTGTCGCCAGAAATTATTGGCAAAATATAATCAAAATTTTTTAGACAAATATTAATTAATTTTTCAATAACTAGATCTAATTACAAACTTTTTCATATATTACTGATCGAAATTGATTAAAAATTGAGCTAATGCGCCTTACGTTCAGCTCGTCAAAAATGAAGATTTAACGAATTCAAGTGTCGCCAGAAATTATTTGCAAAATATAATTAAAGATTTTTAAGACATATATTAATTAATTTTTCAATAACTAGATCTAATTACAAACTTTAGACAAATATTAATTAATTTTTCAATAACTAGATCTAATTACAAACTTTTCCATATATTACTGATCAAAATTGATCAAAAATTGAGCTAATGCGCCTCAGATTCAGCTCGTCAAAAATGAAGATTTAACGAGTTCAAGTGTCGCCAGAAATTATTGGCAAAATATAATCAAAAGTTTTTAGACAAATATTAATTAATTTTTCAATAACTAGATCTAATTACAAACTTTTTCATCTATGACCGATCAAAATTGATCAAAAATTGAGCTAATGCGCCTCAGATTTAGCTCGTCAAAAATGAAGATTTAACAAGTTCAAGTGTCGCCAGAAATTATTGGCAAAATATAATCAAAATGTTTTAGACAAATATTAATAAATTTTTCAATAACTAAATCTAATTACAAACTTTTTCATATATTACCGATCAAAATTGATCAAAAATTGAGCTAATGCGCCTCAGATTTAGCTCGTCAAAAATGAAGATTTAACAAGTTCAAGTGTCGCCAGAAATTATTGGCAAAAAATAATCAAAATTTTTTAGACAAATATTAATTAATTTTTCAATAACTAGATCTAATTACAAACTTTTTCATATATTACTGATCGAAATTGATTAAAAATTGAGCTAATGCGCCTTACGTTCAGCTCGTCAAAAATGAAGATTTAACGAATTCAAGTGTCGCCAGAAATTATTTGGCAAATATAATTAAAGATTTTTAAGACATATATTAATTAATTTTTCAATAACTAGATCTAATTACAAACTTTAGACAAATATTAATTAATTTTTCAATAACTAGATCTAATTACAAACTTTTCCATATATTACTGATCAAAATTGATCAAAAATTGAGCTAATGCGCCTCAGATTCAGCTCGTCAAAAATGAAGATTTAACGAGTTCAAGTGTCGCCAGAAATTATTGGCAAAATATAATCAAAAGTTTTTAGACAAATATTAATTAATTTTTCAATAACTAGATCTAATTACAAACTTTTTCATCTATGACCGATCAAAATTGATCAAAAATTGAGCTAATGCGCCTCAGATTTAGCTCGTCAAAAATGAAGATTTAACAAGTTCAAGTGTCGCCAGAAATTATTGGCAAAATATAATCAAAATGTTTTAGACAAATATTAATAAATTTTTCAATAACTAAATCTAATTACAAACTTTTTCATATATTACCGATCAAAATTGATCAAAAATTGAGCTAATGCGCCTCAGATTTAGCTCGTCAAAAATGAAGATTTAACAAGTTCAAGTGTCGCCAGAAATTATTGGCAAAATATAATCAAAAGTTTTTAGACAAATATTAATTAATTTTTCAATAACTAGATCTAATTACACACTTTTTCATCTATGACCGATCAAAATTGATCAAAAATTGAGCTAATGCGCCTCAGATTTAGCTCGTCAAAAATGAAGATTTAACGAGTTCAAGTGTCGCCAGAAATTATTGGCAAAATATAATCAAAATTTTTTAGACAAATATTAATCAATTTTTCAATAACTAGATCTAATTACAAACTTTTTCATATATTACTAATCAAAATTGATCAAAAATTGAGCTAATGCGCCTTACGTTCAGCTCGTCAAAAATGAAGATTTAACGATTTCAAGTGTCGCCAGAACTTATTTGAAAAATATAATTAAAGATTTTTTAGACAAATATTAATTAATTTTTTAATAACTAGATCTCATTACAAACTTTTCCATACATTACCGATCAAAATTAATCAAAAATTGAGCTAATGCGCCTCAGATTCAGCTCGTCAAAAATGAAGATTTAACGAGTTCAAGTGTCGCCAGAAATTATTGGCAAAATATAATCAAAAGTTTTTAGACAAATATTAATTAATTTTTCAATAACTAGATCTAATTACAAACTTTTTCATCTATGACCGATCAAAATTGATCAAAAATTGAGCTAATGCGCCTCAGATTTAGCTCGTCAAAAATGAAGATTTAACGAGTTCAAGTGTCGCCAGAAATTATTGGCAAAATATAATCAAAATTTTTTAGACAAATATTAATCAATTTTTCAATAACTAGATCTAATTACAAACTTTTTCATATATTACTAATCAAAATTGATCAAAAATTGAGCTAATGCGCCTTACGTTCAGCTCGTCAAAAATGAAGATTTAACGATTTCAAGTGTCGCCAGAACTTATTTGAAAAATATAATTAAAGATTTTTTAGACGAATATAATTTAATTTTTTAATAACTAGATCTCATTACAAACTTTTCCATACATTACCGATCAAAATTAATCAAAAATTGAGCTAATGCGCCTCAGCTTCAGCTTGTCAAAAATGAAGATTTAACGAGTTCAAGTGTCGCCAGAAATTATTGTCAAAATATAATCAAAATTTTTTAGACAAATATTAATTAATTTTTCAATAACTTCATCTAATTACAAACTTTTTCATATATTACTGATCAAAATTGATCAAAAATTGAGCTAATGCGCCTTACGTTCAGCTCGTCAAAAATGAAGATTTAACGAATTCAAGTGTCGCCAGAAATTATTTGCAAAATATAATTAAAGATTTTTTATACATATATTAATTAATTTTTCAATAACTAGATCTTATTACAAACTTTTCCATACATTACCGATCAAAATTGATCAAAAATTGAGATAATGCGCCTCAGATACAGCTCGTCAAAAATGAAGATTTAACGAGTTCAAGTGTCGCCAGAAATTATTGGCAAAATATAATCAAAATTTTTTAGACAAATATTAATTAATTTTTCAATAACTAGATCTAATTACAAACTTTTTCATATATTACTGATCGAAATTGATCAAAAATTGAGCTAATGCGCCTTACGTTCAGCTCGTCAAAAATGAAGATTTAACGAATTCAAGTGTCGCCAGAAATTATTTGCAAAATATAATTAAAGATTTTTAAGACATATATTAATTAATTTTTCAATAACTAGATCTCATTACAAACTTTAGACAAATATTAATTAATTTTTCAATAACTAGATCTAATTACAAACTTTTCCATATATTACTGATCAAAATTGATCAAAAATTGAGCTAATGCGCCTCAGATTCAGCTCGTCAAAAATGAAGATTTAACGAGTTCAAGTGTCGCCAGAAATTATTGGCAAAATATAATCAAAAGTTTTTAGACAAATATTAATTAATTTTTCAATAACTAGATCTAATTACAAACTTTTTCATCTATGACCGATCAAAATTGATCAAAAATTGAGCTAATGCGCCTCAGATTTAGCTCGTCAAAAATGAAGATTTAACAAGTTCAAGTGTCGCCAGAAATTATTGGCAAAATATAATCAAAATGTTTTAGACAAATATTAATAAATTTTTCAATAACTAAATCTAATTACAAACTTTTTCATATATTACCGATCAAAATTGATCAAAAATTGAGCTAATGCGCCTCAGATTTAGCTCGTCAAAAATGAAGATTTAACAAGTTCAAGTGTCGCCAGAAATTATTGGCAAAATATAATCAAAATTTTTTAGACAAATATTAATTAATTTTTCAATAACTAGATCTAATTACAAACTTTTTCATCTATGACCGATCAAAATTGATCAAAAATTGAGCTAATGCGCCTCAGATTTAGCTCGTCAAAAATGAAGATTTAACGAGTTCAAGTGTCGCCAGAAATTATTGGCAAAATATAATCAAAATTTTTTAGACAAATATTAATCAATTTTTCAATAAACTGGATCTAATTACAAACTTTTTCATATATTACTAATCAAAATTGATCAAAAAATTGAGCTAATGCGCCTTACGTTCAGCTCGTCAAAAATGAAGATTTAACGATTTCAAGTGTCGCCAGAACTTATTTGAAAAATATAATTAAAGATTTTTTAGACAAATATTAATTAATTTTTTAATAACTAGATCTCATTACAAACTTTTCCATACATTACCGATCAAAATTAATCAAAAATTGAGCTAATGCGCCTCAGATTTAGCTTGTCAAAAATGAAGATTTAACGAGTTCAAGTGTCGCCAGAAATTATTGTCAAAATATAATCAAAATTTTTTAGACAAATATTAATTAATTTTTCAATAACTAGATCTAATTACAAACTTTTTCATATATTACTGATCAAAATTGATAAAAAATTGAGCTAATGTGCCTTACGTTCAGCTCGTCAAAAATGACGATTTAACGAATTCAAGTGTCGCCAGAACTTATTTGCAAAATATAATTAAAGATTTTTTAGACAAATATTAATTAATTTTTTAATAACTAGATCTCATTACAAACTTTTCCATACATTACCGATCAAAATTGATCAAAAATTGAGCTAATGCGCCTCAGATTCAGCTCGACAAAAATGAAGATCTAACGAGTTCAAGTGTCGCCAGAAATTATTGGCAAAATATAATCAAAATTTTTTAGACAAATATTAATTAATTTTTCAATAACTAGATCAAATTACAAACTTTTTCATCTATGACCGATCAAAATTGATCAAAAATTGAGCTAATGCGCCTTAGTTCAGCTCGTCAAAAATAAAGATTTAACGAATTCAAGTGTCGCCAGAAATTATTTGCAAAATATAATTAAAGATTTTTTAGACATATATTAATTAATTTTTCAATAACTAGATCTAATTACAAACTTTAGACCAATATTAATTAATTTTTCAATAACTAGATCTCATTACAAACTTTTCCATACATTACCGATCAAAATTAATCAAAAATTGAGCTAATGCGCCTTAGATTCAGCTTGTCAAAAATGAAGATTTAACGAGTTCAAGCGTCGCCAGAAATTATTGGCAAAATATAATCAAAATTTTTTAGACAAATATTAATTAATTTTTCAATAACTTGATCTAATTACAAACTTTTTCATATATTACTGATCAAAATTGATCGAAAATTGAGCTAATGCGCCTTACGTTCAGCTCGTCAAAAATGAAGATTTAACGAATTCAAGTGTCGCCAGAAATTATTTGCAAAATATAATTAAAGATTTTTTATACATATATTATTAATTTTTCAATAACTAGATCTAATTACAAACTTTTCCATACATTACCGATCAAAATTGATCAAAAATTGAGATAATGCGCCTCAGATACAGCTCGTCAAAAATGAAGATTTAACGAGTTCAAGTGTCGCCAGAAATTATTGGCAAAATATAATCAAAATTTTTTAGACAAATATTAATTAATTTTTCAATAACTAGATCTAATTACAAACTTTTTCATATATTACTGATCAAAATTGATAAAAAATTGAGCTAATGCGCCTTACGTTCAGCTCGTCAAAAATGAAGATTTAACGAATTCAAGTGTTGCCAGAACTTATTTGCAAAATATAATTAAAGAATTTTTAGACAAATATTAATTAATTTTTTAATAACTAGATCTTATTACAAACTTTTCCATACATTACCGATCAAAATTGATCAAAAATTGAGCTAATGCGCCTCAGATTCAGCTCGACAAAAATGAAGATTTAACGATTTCAAGTGTCGCCAGAACTTATTTGAAAAATATAATTAAAGATTTTTTAGACAAATATTAATTAATTTTTTAATAACTAGATCTCATTACAAACTTTTCCATACATTACCGATCAAAATTAATCAAAAATTGAGCTAATGCGCCTCAGATTTAGCTTGTCAAAAATGAAGATTTAACGAGTTCAAGTGTCGCCAGAAATTATTGTCAAAATATAATCAAAATTTTTTAGACAAATATTAATTAATTTTTCAATAACTTGATCTAATTACAAACTTTTTCATATATTACTGATCAAAATTGATCAAAAATTGAGCTAATGCGCCTTACGTTCAGCTCGTCAAAAATGAAGATTTAACGAATTCAAGTGTCGCCAGAAATTATTTGCAAAATATAATTAAAGATTTTTTATACATATATTAATTAATTTTTCAATAACTAGATCTTATTACAAACTTTTCCATACATTACCGATCAAAATTGATCAAAAATTGAGATAATGCGCCTCAGATACAGCTCGTCAAAAATGAAGATTTAACGAGTTCAAGTGTCGCCAGAAATTATTGGCAAAATATAATCAAAATTTTTTAGACAAATATTAATTAATTTTTCAATAACTAGATCTAATTACAAACTTTTTCATATATTACTGATCAAAATTGATAAAAAATTGAGCTAATGTGCCTTACGTTCCGCTCGTCAAAAATGACGTTTTAACGAATTCAAGTGTCGCCAGAACTTATTTGCAAAATATAATTAAAGATTTTTTAGACAAATATTAATTAATTTTTTAATAACTAGATCTCATTACAAACTTTTCCATACATTACCGATCAAAATTGATCAAAAATTGAGCTAATGCGCCTCAGATTCAGCTCGACAAAAATGAAGATCTAACGAGTTCAAGTGTCGCCAGAAATTATTGGCAAAATATAATCAAAATTTTTTAGACAAATATTAATTAATTTTTCAATAACTAGATCAAATTACAAACTTTTTCATCTATGACCGATCAAAATTGATCAAAAATTGAGCTAATGCGCCTTAGTTCAGCTCGTCAAAAATAAAGATTTAACGAATTCAAGTGTCGCCAGAAATTATTTGCAAAATATAATTAAAGATTTTTTAGACATATATTAATTAATTTTTCAATAACTAGATCTAATTACAAACTTTAGACCAATATTAATTAATTTTTCAATAACTAGATCTCATTACAAACTTTTCCATACATTACCGATCAAAATTAATCAAAAATTGAGCTAATGCGCCTTAGATTCAGCTTGTCAAAAATGAAGATTTAACGAGTTCAAGCGTCGCCAGAAATTATTGGCAAAATATAATCAAAATTTTTTAGACAAATATTAATTAATTTTTCAATAACTTGATCTAATTACAAACTTTTTCATATATTACTGATCAAAATTGATCAAAAATTGAGCTAATGCGCCTTACGTTCAGCTCGTCAAAAATGAAGATTTAACGAATTCAAGTGTCGCCAGAAATTATTTGCAAAATATAATTAAAGATTTTTTATACATATATTATTAATTTTTCAATAACTAGATCTAATTACAAACTTTTCCATACATTACCGATCAAAATTGATCAAAAATTGAGATAATGCGCCTCAGATACAGCTCGTCAAAAATGAAGATTTAACGAGTTCAAGTGTCGCCAGAAATTATTGGCAAAATATAATCAAAATTTTTTAGACAAATATTAATTAATTTTTCAATAACTAGATCTAATTACAAACTTTTTCATATATTACTGATCAAAATTGATAAAAAATTGAGCTAATGCGCCTTACGTTCAGCTCGTCAAAAATGACGATTTAACGAATTCAAGTGTTGCCAGAACTTATTTGCAAAATATAATTAAAGAATTTTTAGACAAATATTAATTAATTTTTTAATAACTAGATCTTATTACAAACTTTTCCATACATTACCGATCAAAATTGATCAAAAATTGAGCTAATGCGCCTCAGATTCAGCTCGACAAAAATGAAGATTTAACGAGTTCAAGTGTCGACAGAAATTATTGGCAAAATATAATCAAAATTTTTTAGACAAATATTAATTAATTTTTCAATAACTAGATCAAATTACAAACTTTTTCATCTATGACCGATCAAAATTGATCAAAAATTGAGCTAATGCGCCTTAGTTCAGCTCGTCAAAAATGAAGATTTAACGAATTCAAGTGTCGCCAGAAATTATTTGCAAAATATAATTAAAGATTTTTTAGACATATATTAATTAATTTTTCAATAACTAGATCTAATTAAAAACTTTAGACCACTATTAATTAATTTTTCAATAACTAGATCTCATTACAAACTTTTTCATACATTACCGATCAAAATTGATCAAAAATTGAGATAATGCGCCTCAGATACAGCTTGTCAAAAATGAAGATTTAACGAATTCAAGTGTCGCCAGAAATTATTTGCAAAATATAATTAAAGATTTTTTATACATATATTAATTAATTTTTCAATAACTAGATCTAATTACAAACTTTTTCATATATTACCGATCAAAATTGATCAAAAATTGAGCTAATGCGCCTTACGTTGAGCTCGTCAAAAATTAAGATTTAACGAGTTCAGGTGTCGCCAGAAATTATTTGCAAAATAGAATTAAAGATTTTTTAGACATATATTAATTAATTTTTCAATAACTAGATCTAATTACAAACTTTAGACCAATATTAATTAATTTTTCAATAACTAGATCTCATTACAAACTTTTCCATACATTACCGATCAAAATTGATCAAAAATTGAGATAATGCGCCTCAGATACAGCTCGTCAAAAATGAAGATTTAACGAATTCAAGTGTCGCCAGAAATTATTTGCAAAATATAATTAAAGATTTTTTATACATATATTATTTAATTTTTCAATAACTAGATCTAATTACAAACTTTCTCATATATTACCGATCAAAATTGATCAAAAATTGAGCTAATGCGCCTTAAGTTGAGCTCGTTAAAAATGAAAATTTAACGAATTCAAGTGTCGCCAGAAATAATTTGCAAAATAGAATTAAAGATTTTTTAGACATATATTAATTAATTTTTCAATAACTAGATCTAATTACAAACTTTTAACCAATAATAAGTAATTTTTCAATAACTAGATCTCATTACAAACTTTTCCATACATTACCGATCAAAATAGATCGAAAATTGAGCTAATGCGCCTTACGTTCAGCTCGTCAAAAATGAAGATTTAACGAATTCAAGTGTCGCCAGAACTTATTTGCAAAATATAATTAAAGATTTTTTAGACAAATATTAATTAATGTTTTAATAACTAGATCTCATTACAAACTTTTCCATACATTACCGATCAAAATTGATCAAAAATTGAGCTAATGCGCCTCAGATTCAGCTCGTCAAAAATGAAGATTTAACGAGTTTAAGTGTCGCCAGAAATTATTGGCAAAATATAATCAAAATTTTTTAGACAAATATTAATTAATTTTTCAATAACTAGATCTAATTACAAACTTTTTCATCTATGACCGATCAAAATTGATCAAAAATTGAGCTAATACGCCTCAGATTTAGCTCGTCAAAAATGAAGATTTAACGAGTTCAAGTGTCGCCAGTAATTATTGGCAAAATATAATCAAAATTTTTTAGACAAATATTAATTAATTTTTCAATAACTAGATCTAATTACAAAGTTTTTCATATATTACCGATCAAAATTGATCAAAAATTGAACTAATGCGCCTTACGTTTAGCTCGTCAAAAATGACGATTTAACGAATTCAAGTGTCGCCAGAAATTATTGGCAAAATATAATAAAAAATTTTTTAGACAAATATTAATTAATTTTTCAATAACTAGATCAAATTACAAACTTTTTCATCTATGACCGATCAAAATTGATCAAAAATTGAGCTAATGCGCCTTAGTTCAGCTCGTCAAAAATGAAGATTTAACGAATTCAAGTGTCGCCAGAACTTATTTGCAAAATATAATTAAAGATTTTTTAGACAAATATTAATTAATGTTTTAATAACTAGATCTCATTACAAACTTTTCCATACATTACCGATCAAAATTGATCAAAAATTGAGCTAATGCGCCTCAGATTCAGCTCGTCAAAAATGAAGATTTAACGAGTTTAAGTGTCGCCAGAAATTATTGGCAAAATATAATCAAAATTTTTTAGACAAATATTAATTAATTTTTCAATAACTAGATCTAATTACAAACTTTTTCATCTATGACCGATCAAAATTGATCAAAAATTGAGCTAATACGCCTCAGATTTAGCTCGTCAAAAATGAAGATTTAACGAGTTCAAGTGTCGACAGAAATTATTGGCAAAATATAATCAAAATTTTTTAGACAAATATTAATTAATTTTTCAATAACTAGATCAAATTACAAACTTTTTCATCTATGACCGATCAAAATTGATCAAAAATTGAGCTAATGCGCCTTAGTTCAGCTCGTCAAAAATGAAGATTTAACGAATTCAAGTGTCGCCAGAAATTATTTGCAAAATATAATTAAAGATTTTTTAGACATATATTAATTAATTTTTCAATAACTAGATCTAATTAAAAACTTTAGACCAATATTAATTAATTTTTCAATAACTAGATCTCATTACAAACTTTTTCATACATTACCGATCAAAATTGATCAAAAATTGAGATAATGCGCCTCAGATACAGCTTGTCAAAAATGAAGATTTAACGAATTCAAGTGTCGCCAGAAATTATTTGCAAAATATAATTAAAGATTTTTTATACATATATTAATTAATTTTTCAATAACTAGATCTAATTACAAACTTTTTCATATATTACCGATCAAAATTGATCAAAAATTGAGCTAATGCGCCTTACGTTGAGCTCGTCAAAAATTAAGATTTAACGAGTTCAGGTGTCGCCAGAAATTATTTGCAAAATATAATTAAAGATTTTTTAGACAAATATTAATTAATTTTTCCATAACTAGATCTCATTCCAAACTTTTAACCAATAATACTTAATTTTTCAATAACTAGATCTCATTACAAACTTTTCCATACATTACCGATCAAAATAGATCAAAAATTAAGCTAATGAGCCTTACGTTCAGCTCGTCAAAAATGAAGATTTAACGAATTCAAGTGTCGCCAGAACTTATTTGCAAAATATAATTAAAGATTTTTTAGACATATATTAATTAATTTTTCAATAACTAGATCTAATTACAAACTTTAGACCAATATTAATTAATTTTTCAATAACTAGATCTCATTACAAACTTTTCCATACATTACCGATCAAAATTGATCAAAAATTGAGATAATGCGCCTCAGATACAGCTCGTCAAAAATGAAGATTTAACGAATTCAAGTGTCGCCAGAAATTATTTGCAAAATATAATTAAAGATTTTTTATACATATATTATTTAATTTTTCAATAACTAGATCTAATTACAAACTTTCTCATATATTACCGATCAAAATTGATCAAAAATTGAGCTAATGCGCCTTACGTTGAGCTCGTTAAAAATGAAGATTTAACGAATTCAAGTGTCGCCAGAAATAATTTGCAAAATAGAATTAAAGATTTTTTAGACATATATTAATTAATTTTTCAATAACTAGATCTAATTACAAACTTTTAACCAATAATAAGTAATTTTTCAATAACTAGATCTCATTACAAACTTTTCCATACATTACCGATCAAAATAGATCGAAAATTGAGCTAATGCGCCTTACGTTCAGCTCGTCAAAAATGAAGATTTAACGAATTCAAGTGTCGCCAGAACTTATTTGCAAAATATAATTAAAGATTTTTTAGACAAATATTAATTAATGTTTTAATAACTAGATCTCATTACAAACTTTTCCATACATTACCGATCAAAATTGATCAAAAATTGAGCTAATGCGCCTCAGATTCAGCTCGTCAAAAATGAAGATTTAACGAGTTTAAGTGTCGCCAGAAATTATTGGCAAAATATAATCAAAATTTTTTAGACAAATATTAATTAATTTTTCAATAACTAGATCTAATTACAAACTTTTTCATCTATGACCGATCAAAATTGATCAAAAATTGAGCTAATACGCCTCAGATTTAGCTCGTCAAAAATGAAGATTTAACGAGTTCAAGTGTCGCCAGAAATTATTGGCAAAATATAATCAAAATTTTTTAGACAAATATTAATTAATGTTTTAATAACTAGATCTCATTACAAACTTTTTCATACATTACCGATCAAAATTGATCAAAAATTGAGATAATGCGCCTCAGATACAGCTTGTCAAAAATGAAGATTTAACGAATTCAAGTGTCGCCAGAAATTATTTGCAAAATATAATTAAAGATTTTTTATACATATATTAATTAATTTTTCAATAACTAGATCTAATTACAAACTTTTTCATATATTACCGATCAAAATTGATCAAAAATTGAGCTAATGCGCCTTACGTTGAGCTCGTCAAAAATTAAGATTTAACGAGTTCAGGTGTCGCCAGAAATTATTTGCAAAATATAATTAAAGATTTTTTAGACAAATATTAATTAATTTTTCCATAACTAGATCTCATTCCAAACTTTTAACCAATAATACTTAATTTTTCAATAACTAGATCTCATTACAAACTTTTCCATACATTACCGATCAAAATAGATCAAAAATTAAGCTAATGAGCCTTACGTTCAGCTCGTCAAAAATGAAGATTTAACGAATTCAAGTGTCGCCAGAACTTATTTGCAAAATATAATTAAAGATTTTTTAGACATATATTAATTAATTTTTCAATAACTAGATCTAATTACAAACTTTAGACCAAAATTAATTAATTTTTCAATAACTAGATCTCATTACAAACTTTTCCATACATTACCGATCAAAATTGATCAAAAATTGAGATAATGCGCCTCAGATACAGCTCGTCAAAAATGAAGATTTAACGAATTCAAGTGTCGCCAGAAATTATTTGCAAAATATAATTAAAGATTTTTTATACATATATTATTTAATTTTTTAATAACTAGATCTAATTACAAACTTTCTCATATATTACCGATCAAAATTGATCAAAAATTGAGCTAATGCGCCTTACGTTGAGCTCGTTAAAAATGAAGATTTAACGAATTCAAGTGTCGCCAGAAATAATTTGCAAAATAGAATTAAAGATTTTTTAGACATATATTAATTAATTTTTCAATAACTAGATCTAATTACAAACTTTTAACCAATAATAAGTAATTTTTCAATAACTAGATCTCATTACAAACTTTTCCATACATTACCGATCAAAATAGATCGAAAATTGAGCTAATGCGCCTTACGTTCAGCTCGTCAAAAATGAAGATTTAACGAATTCAAGTGTCGCCAGAACTTATTTGCAAAATATAATTAAAGATTTTTTAGACAAATATTAATTAATTTTTTAATAACTAGATCTCATTACAAACTTTTCCATACATTACCGATCAAAATTGATCAAAAATTGAGCTAATGCGCCTCAGATTCAGCTCGTCAAAAATGAAGATTTAACGAGTTTAAGTGTCGCCAGAAATTATTGGCAAAATATAATCAAAATTTTTTAGACAAATATTAATTAATTTTTCAATAACTAGATCTAATTACAAACTTTTTCATCTATGACCGATCAAAATTGATCAAAAATTGAGCTAATACGCCTCAGATTTAGCTCGTCAAAAATGAAGATTTAACGAATTCAAGTGTCGCCAGAAATTATTTGCAAAATATAATTAAAGATTTTTTATACATATATTATTTAATTTTTCAATAACTAGATCTAATTACAAACTTTCTCATATATTACCGATCAAAATTGATCAAAAATTGAGCTAATGCGCCTTACGTTGAGCTCGTTAAAAATGAAGATTTAACGAATTCAAGTGTCGCCAGAAATAATTTGCAAAATAGAATTAAAGATTTTTTAGACATATATTAATTAATTTTTCAATAACTAGATCTAATTACAAACTTTTAACCAATAATAAGTAATTTTTCAATAACTAGATCTCATTACAAACTTTTCCATACATTACCGATCAAAATAGATCGAAAATTGAGCTAATGCGCCTTACGTTCAGCTCGTCAAAAATGAAGATTTAACGAATTCAAGTGTCGCCAGAACTTATTTGCAAAATATAATTAAAGATTTTTTAGACAAATATTAATTAATTTTTTAATAACTAGATCTCATTACAAACTTTTCCATACATTACCGATCAAAATTGATCAAAAATTGAGCTAATGCGCCTCAGATTCAGCTCGTCAAAAATGAAGATTTAACGAGTTTAAGTGTCGCCAGAAATTATTGGCAAAATATAATCAAAATTTTTTAGACAAATATTAATTAATTTTTCAATAACTAGATCTAATTACAAACTTTTTCATCTATGACCGATCAAAATTGATCAAAAATTGAGCTAATACGCCTCAGATTTAGCTCGTCAAAAATGAAGATTTAACGAGTTCAAGTGTCGCCAGAAATTATTGGCAAAATATAATCAAAATTTTTTAGACAAATATTAATTAATTTTTCAATAACTAGATCTAATTACAAAGTTTTTCATATATTACCGATCAAAATTGATCAAAAATTGAGCTAATGCGCCTTACGTTTAGCTCGTCAAAAATGACGATTTAACGAATTCAAGTGTCGCCAGAAATTATTGGCAAAATATAATAAAAAATTTTTTAGACAAATATTAATTAATTTTTCAATAACTAGATCTAATTACAAACTTTTTCATATATGACCGATCAAAATTCATCAAAAATTGAGCTAATGCGCCTCAGATTTAGCTCGTCAAAAATGAAGATTTAACGAGTTCAAGTGTCGCCAGAAATTATTGGCAAAATATAATCAAAATTTTTTAGACAAATATTAATTAATTTTTCAATAACTAGATCTAATTACAAACTTTTTCATATATTACTGATCAAAATTGATCAAAAATTGAGCAAATGCGCCTTACGTTCAGCTCGTCAAAAATGACGATTTAACGAATTCAAGTGTCGCTAGAACTTATTTGCAAAATATAATTAAAGATTTTTTACACAAATATTAATTAATTTTTTAATAACTAGATCTCATTACAAACTTTTCCATACATTACCGATCAAAATTGATCAAAAATTGAGCTAATGCGCCTCAGATTCAGCTCGACAAAAATGAAGATTTAACGAGTTCAAGTGTCGCCAGAAATTATTGGCAAAATATAATCAAAAATTTTTAGACAAATATTAATTAATTTTTCAATAACTAGATCAAATTACAAACTTTTTCATCTATGACCGATCAAAATTGATCAAAAATTGAGCTAATGCGCCTTAGTTCAGCTCGTTAAAAATGAAGATTTAACAAATTCAAGTGTCGCCAGAAATTATTTGCAAAATATAATTAAAGATTTTTTAGACATATATTAATTAATTTTTCAATAACTAGATCTAATTACAAACTTTAGACCAATATTAATTAATTTTTCAATAACTAGATCTCATTACAAACTTTTCCATACATTACCGATCAAAATTGATCAAAAATTGAGATAATGCGCCTTACGTTGAGCTCGTCAAAAATGAAGATTTAACGAGTTCAGGTGTCGCCAGAAATTATTTGCAAAATATAATTAAAGATTTTTTAGACAAATATTAATTAATTTTTCCATAACTAGATCTCATTCCAAACTTTTCCATACATTACAGATCAAAATTGATCAAAAATTGAGATAATGCGCCTCAGATTCAGCTCGTCAAAAATGAAGATTTAACGAGTTCAAGTGTCGCCAGAAATTATTGGCAAAATATAATCAAAATTTTTTAGACAAATATTAATTAATTTTTCAATAACAAGATCTAATTACAAACTTTTTTATATATTACTGATCAAAATTGATCAAAAATTGAGCTAATGCGCCTTACGTTTAGCTCGTCAAAAATGAAGATTTAACGAGTTCAAGTGTCGCCAGAAATTATTGGCAAAATATAATCATAATTTTTTAGACAAATATTAATTAATTTTTCAATAACTAGATCTAATTACAAACTTTTTCGTATATTATTGATCAAAATTGATCAAAAATTTAGCTAATGCGCCTTACATTCAGCTCGTCAAAAATGAAGATTTAACGAATTCAAGTGTCGCCAGATCTTATTTGCAAAATATAATTAAAGATTTTTTAGACAAATATTAATTAATTTTTTAATAACTAGATCTCATTACAAACTTTTTATACATTACCGATCAAAATTGATCAAAAATTGAGCTAATGCGCCTCAGATTCAGCTCGTCAAAAATGAAGATTTAACGAGTTTAAGTGTCGCCAGAAATTATTGGCAAAATATAATCAAAATTTTTTAGACAAATATTAATTAATTTTTCAATAACTAGATCTAATTACAAACTTTTTCATATATTACCGATCAAAATTAATCAAAAATTGAGCTAATGCGCCTTACGTTAACTCGTCAAAAATGACGATTTAACGAATTCAAGTGTCGCCAGAAATTATTGGCAAAATATAATAAAAAATTTTTTAGACAAATATTAATTAATTTTTTAATAACTAGATCTAATTACAAACTTTTTCATCTATGACCGATCAAAATTCATCAAAAATTGAGCTAATGCGCCTCAGATTTAGCTCGTCAAAAATGAAGATTTAACGAGTTCAAGTGTCGCCAGAAATTATTGGCAAAATATAATCAAAATTTTTTAGACAAATATTAATTAATTTTTCAATAACTAGATCTAATTACAAACTTTTTCATCTATGACCGATCAAAATTGATCAAAAATTGAGCTAATACGCCTTAGTTCAGCTCGTCAAAAATGAAGATTTAACAAATTCAAGTGTCGCCAGAAATTATTTGCAAAATATAATTAAAGATTTTTTAGACATATATTAATTAATTTTTCAATAACTAGATCTAATTACAGACTTTAGACCAATATTAATTAATTTTTCAATAACTAGATCTCATTACAAACTTTTCCATACATTACCGATCAAAATTGATCAAAAATTGAGATAATGCGCCTTACGTTGAGCTCGTCAAAAATGAAGATTTAACGAGTTCAGGTGTCGCCAGAAATTATTTGCAAAATATAATTAAAGATTTTTTAGACAAATATTAATTAATTTTTCGATAACTAGATCTCATTCCAAACTTTTCCATACATTACAGATCAAAATTGATCAAAAATTGAGATAATGCGCCTCAGATTCAGCTCGTCAAAAATGAAGATTTAACGAGTTCAAGTGTCGCCAGAAATTATTGGCAAAATATAATCATAATTTTTTAGACAAATATTAATTAATTTTTCAATAACTAGATCTAATTACAAACTTTTTCGTATATTATTGATCAAAATTGATCAAAAATTTAGCTAATGCGCCTTACATTCAGCTCGTCAAAAATGAAGATTTAACGAATTCAAGTGTCGCCAGAAATTATTTGCAAAATATAATTAAAGATTTTTTAGACATATATTAATTAATTTTTCAATAACTAGATCTAATTACAAACTTTAGACCAATATTAATTAATTTTTCAATAACTAGATCTCATTACAAACTTTTCCATACATTACCGATCAAAATTGATCAAAAATTGAGATAATGCGCCTTACGTTGAGCTCGTCAAAAATGAAGATTTAACGAGTTCAGGTGTCGCCAGAAATTATTTGCAAAATATAATTAAAGATTTTTTAGACAAATATTAATTAATTTTTCCATAACTAGATCTCATTCCAAACTTTTCCATACATTACAGATCAAAATTGATCAAAAATTGAGATAATGCGCCTCAGATTCAGCTCGTCAAAAATGAAGATTTAACGAGTTCAAGTGTCGCCAGAAATTATTGGCAAAATATAATCAAAATTTTTTAGACAAATATTAATTAATTTTTCAATAACAAGATCTAATTACAAACTTTTTTATATATTACTGATCAAAATTGATCAAAAATTGAGCTAATGCGCCTTACGTTTAGCTCGTCAAAAATGAAGATTTAACGAGTTCAAGTGTCGCCAGAAATTATTGGCAAAATATAATCATAATTTTTTAGACAAATATTAATTAATTTTTCAATAACTAGATCTAATTACAAACTTTTTCGTATATTATTGATCAAAATTGATCAAAAATTTAGCTAATGCGCCTTACATTCAGCTCGTCAAAAATGAAGATTTAACGAATTCAAGTGTCGCCAGATCTTATTTGCAAAATATAATTAAAGATTTTTTAGACAAATATTAATTAATTTTTTAATAACTAGATCTCATTACAAACTTTTTATACATTACCGATCAAAATTGATCAAAAATTGAGCTAATGCGCCTCAGATTCAGCTCGTCAAAAATGAAGATTTAACGAGTTTAAGTGTCGCCAGAAATTATTGGCAAAATATAATCAAAATTTTTTAGACAAATATTAATTAATTTTTCAATAACTAGATCTAATTACAAACTTTTTCATATATTACCGATCAAAATTAATCAAAAATTGAGCTAATGCGCCTTACGTTAACTCGTCAAAAATGACGATTTAACGAATTCAAGTGTCGCCAGAAATTATTTGCAAAATATAATAAAAAATTTTTTAGACAAATATTAATTAATTTTTTAATAACTAGATCTAATTACAAACTTTTTCATCTATGACCGATCAAAATTCATCAAAAATTGAGCTAATGCGCCTCAGATTTAGCTCGTCAAAAATGAAGATTTAACGAGTTCAAGTGTCGCCAGAAATTATTGGCAAAATATAATCAAAATTTTTTAGACAAATATTAATTAATTTTTCAATAACTAGATCTAATTACAAACTTTTTCATCTATGACCGATCAAAATTGATCAAAAATTGAGCTAATACGCCTTAGTTCAGCTCGTCAAAAATGAAGATTTAACAAATTCAAGTGTCGCCAGAAATTATTTGCAAAATATAATTAAAGATTTTTTAGACATATATTAATTAATTTTTCAATAACTAGATCTAATTACAGACTTTAGACCAATATTAATTAATTTTTCAATAACTAGATCAAATTACAAACTTTTTCACCTATGATCGATCAAAATTGATCAAAAATTGAACTAATGCGCCTTACGTTGAGCTCGTCAAAAATGAAGATTTAACGAGTTCAGGTGTCGCCAGAAATTATTTGCAAAATATAATTAAAGATTTTTTAGACAAATATTAATTAATTTTTCAATAACTAGATCTCATTACAAACTTTTCCATACATTACCGATCAAAATTGATCAAAAATTGAGCTAATGCGCCTTACGTTTAGCTCGTCAAAAATGAAGATTTAACGAATTCAAGTGTCGCCAGAAATTATTTGCACAATATAATTAAAGATTTTTTAGACAAATATTAATTAATTTTTCAATAACTAGATCTCATTCCAAACTTTTCCATACATTACAGATCAAAATTGATCAAAAATTGAGATAATGCGCCTCAGATTCAGCTCGTCAAAAATAAAGATTTAACGAGTTCAAGTGTCGCCAGAAATTATTGGCAAAATATAATCAAAATTTTTTAGACAAATATTAATTAATTTTTTAATAACTAGATCTAATTACAAACTTTTTCATATATTACTGATCAAAATTGATCAAAAATTGAGCTATTGCGCCTTACGTTCAGCTCGTCAAAAATGAAGATTTAACGAATTCAAGTGTCGCCAGAAATTATTTGCAAAATATAATTAAAGATTTTTTATACATATATTAATTAATTTTTCAATAACTAGATCTAATTACAAACTTTTTCATATATTACCGATCAAAATTGATCAAAAATTGAGCTAATGAGCCTTACGTTTAGCTCGGAAAAATGAAGATTTAACGAATTCAAGTGTCGCCAGAAATTATTTGCAAAAGATAATTAAAGATTTTTTAGACATATATTAATTCATTTTTCAATAACTAGATCTAATTACAAACTTTAGACCAATATTAATTAATTTTTCAATAACTAGATCTCATTACAAACTTTTCCATACATTACCGATCAAAATTGATCCAAAATTGAGATAATGCGCCTCAGATACAGCTCGTCAAAAATGAAGATTTAACGAGTTCAAGTGTCGCCAGAAATTATTGGCAAAATATAATCAAAATTTTTTAGACAAATATTAATTAATTTTTTAATAACTAGATCTAATTACAAACTTTTTCGTATATTATTGATCAAAATTGATCAAAAATTGAGCTATTGCGCCTTACGTTCAGCTCGTCAAAAATGAAGATTTAACGAATTCAAGTGTCGCCAGAAATTATTTGCAAAATATAATTAAAGATTTTTTATACATATATTAATTAATTTTTCAATAACTAGATCTAATTACAAACTTTTTCATATATTACCGATCAAAATTGATCAAAAATTGAGCTAATGCGCCTTACGTTTAGCTCGGAAAAATGAAGATTTAACGAATTCAAGTGTCGCCAGAAATTATTTGCAAAAGATAATTAAAGATTTTTTAGACATATATTAATTCATTTTTCAATAACTAGATCTAATTACAAACTTTAGACCAATATTAATTAATTTTTCAATAACTAGATCTCATTACAAACTTTTCCATACATTACCGATCAAAATTGATCCAAAATTGAGATAATGCGCCTCAGATACAGCTCGTCAAAAATGAAGATTTAACGAGTTCAAGTGTCGCCAGAAATTATTGGCAAAATATAATCAAAATTTTTTAGACAAATATTAATTAATTTTTCAATAACTAGATCTAATTACAAACTTTTTCATATATTACTGATCAAAATTGATAAAAAATTGAGCTAATGCGCCTTACGTTCAGCTCGTCAAAAATGACGATTTAACGAATTCAAGTGTCGCCAGAAATTATTTGCAAAAGATAATTAAAGATTTTTTAGATATATATTAATTCATTTTTCAATAACTAGATCTAATTACAAACTTTAGACCAATATTAATTAATTTTTCAATAACTAGATCTCATTACAAACTTTCCCATACATTACCTATCAAAATTGATCAAAAATTGAGATAATGCGCCTCAGATACAGCTCGTCAAAAATGAAGATTTAACGAGTTCAAGTGTCGCCAGAAATTATTGGCAAAATATAATCAAAATTTTTTAGACAAATATTAATTAATTTTTCAATAACTAGATCTAATTACAAACTTTTTCATATATTACTGATCAAAATTGATAAAAAATTGAGCTAATGCGCCTTACGTTCAGCTCGTCAAAAATGACGATTTAACGAATTCAAGTGTCGCCAGAACTTATTTGCAAAATATAATTAAAGATTTTTTAGACAAATATTAATTTATTTTTTAATAACTAGATCTCATTACAAACTTTTCCATACATTACCGATCAAAATTGATCAAAAATTGAGCTAATGCGCCTCAGATTCAGCTCGTCAAAAATGAAGATTTAACGAGTTCAAGTGTCGCCAGAAATTATTGGCAAAATATAATCAAAATTTTTTAGACAAATATTAATTAATTTTTCAATAACTAGATCAAATTACAAACTTTTTCACCTATGATCGATCAAAATTGATCAAAAATTGAACTAATGCGCCTTACGTTGAGCTCGTCAAAAATGAAGATTTAACGAGTTCAGGTGTCGCCAGAAATTATTTGCAAAATATAATTAAAGATTTTTTAGACAAATATTAATTAATTTTTCAATAACTAGATCTCATTACAAACTTTTCCATACATTACCGATCAAAATTGATCAAAAATTGAGCTAATGCGCCTTACGTTTAGCTCGTCAAAAATGAAGATTTAACGAATTCAAGTGTCGCCAGAAATTATTTGCACAATATAATTAAAGATTTTTTAGACAAATATTAATTAATTTTTCAATACCTAGATCTCATTCCAAACTTTTCCATACATTACAGATCAAAATTGATCAAAAATTGAGATAATGCGCCTCAGATTCAGCTCGTCAAAAATAAAGATTTAACGAGTTCAAGTGTCGCCAGAAATTATTGGCAAAATATAATCAAAATTTTTTAGACAAATATTAATTAATTTTTTAATAACTAGATCTAATTACAAACTTTTTCATATATTACTGATCAAAATTGATCAAAAATTGAGCTATTGCGCCTTACGTTCAGCTCGTCAAAAATGAAGATTTAACGAATTCAAGTGTCGCCAGAAATTATTTGCAAAATATAATTAAAGATTTTTTATACATATATTAATTAATTTTTCAATAACTAGATCTAATTACAAACTTTTTCATATATTACCGATCAAAATTGATCAAAAATTGAGCTAATGAGCCTTACGTTTAGCTCGGAAAAATGAAGATTTAACGAATTCAAGTGTCGCCAGAAATTATTTGCAAAAGATAATTAAAGATTTTTTAGACATATATTAATTCATTTTTTAATAACTAGATCTAATTACAAACTTTAGACCAATATTAATTAATTTTTCAATAACTAGATCTCATTACAAACTTTTCCATACATTACCGATCAAAATTGATCCAAAATTGAGATAATGCGCCTCAGATACAGCTCGTCAAAAATGAAGATTTAACGAGTTCAAGTGTCGCCAGAAATTATTGGCAAAATATAATCAAAATTTTTTAGACAAATATTAATTAATTTTTTAATAACTAGATCTAATTACAAACTTTTTCGTATATTATTGATCAAAATTGATCAAAAATTTAGCTAATGCGCCTTACGTTTAGCTCGTCAAAAATGAAGATTTAACGAATTCAAGTGTCCCCAGAAATTATTTGCACAATATAATTAAAGATTTTTTAGACAAATATTAATTAATTTTTCAATAACTAGATCTCATTACAAACTTTTCCATACATTACCGATCAAAATTAATCAAAAATTGAGCTAATGCGCCTCAGATTCAGCTCGTCAAAAATGAAGATTTAACGAGTTCAAGTGTCGCCAGAAATTATTGGCAAAATATAATCAAAATTTTTTAGACAAATATTAATTAATTTTTTAATAACTAGATCTAATTACAAACTTTTTCATATATTACTGATCAAAATTGATCAAAAATTGAGCTATTGCGCCTTACGTTCAGCTCGTCAAAAATGAAGATTTAACGAATTCAAGTGTCGCCAGAAATTATTTGCAAAATATAATTAAAGATTTTTTATACATATATTAATTAATTTTTCAATAACTAGATCTAATTACAAACTTTTTCATATATTACCGATCAAAATTGATCAAAAATTGAGCTAATGCGCCTTACGTTTAGCTCGGAAAAATGAAGATTTAACGAATTCAAGTGTCGCCAGAAATTATTTGCAAAAGATAATTAAAGATTTTTTAGACATATATTAATTCATTTTTCAATAACTAGATCTAATTACAAACTTTAGACCAATATTAATTAATTTTTCAATAACTAGATCTCATTACAAACTTTTCCATACATTACCGATCAAAATTGATCCAAAATTGAGATAATGCGCCTCAGATACAGCTCGTCAAAAATGAAGATTTACCGAGTTCAAGTGTCGCCAGAAATTATTGGCAAAATATAATCAAAATTTTTTAGACAAATATTAATTAATTTTTCAATAACTAGATCTAATTACAAACTTTTTCATATATTACTGATCAAAATTGATAAAAAATTGAGCTAATGCGCCTTACGTTCAGCTCGTCAAAAATGACGATTTAACGAATTCAAGTGTCGCCAGAAATTATTTGCAAAAGATAATTAAAGATTTTTTAGACATATATTAATTCATTTTTCAATAACTAGATCTAATTACAAACTTTAGACCAATATTAATTAATTTTTCAATAACTAGATCTCATTAAAAACTTTTCCATACATTACCGATCAAAATTGATCCAAAATTGAGATAATGCGCCTCAGATACAGCTCGTCAAAAATGAAGATTTAACGAGTTCAAGTGTCGCCAGAAATTATTGGCAAAATATAATCAAAATTTTTTAGACAAATATTAATTAATTTTTCAATAACTAGATCTAATTACAAACTTTTTCATATATTACTGATCAAAATTGATAAAAAATTGAGCTAATGCGCCTTACGTTCAGCTCGTCAAAAATGACGATTTAACGAATTCAAGTGTCGCCAGAAATTATTTGCAAAAGATAATTAAAGATTTTTTAGACATATATTAATTCATTTTTCAATAACTAGATCTAATTACAAACTTTAGACCAATATTAATTAATTTTTCAATAACTAGATCTCATTAAAAACTTTTCCATACATTACCGATCAAAATTGATCCAAAATTGAGATAATGCGCCTCAGATACAGCTCGTCAAAAATGAAGATTTAACGAGTTCAAGTGTCGCCAGAAATTATTGGCAAAATATAATCAAAATTTTTTAGACAAATATTAATTAATTTTTCAATAACTAGATCTAATTACAAACTTTTTCATATATTACTGATCAAAATTGATAAAAAATTGAGCTAATGCGCCTTACGTTCAGCTCGTCAAAAATGACGATTTAACGAATTCAATTGTCGCCAGAAATTATTTGCAAAAGATAATTAAAGATTTTTTAGACATATATTAATTCATTTTTCAATAACTAGATCTAATTACAAACTTTAGACCAATATTAATTAATTTTTCAATAACTAGATCTCATTACAAACTTTTCCATACATTACCCATCAAAATTGATCAAAAATTGAGATAATGCGCCTCAGATACAGCTCGTCAAAAATGAAGATTTAACGAGTTCAAGTGTCGCCAGAAATTATTGGCAAAATATAATCAAAATTTTTTAGACAAATATTAATTAATTTTTCAATAACTAGATCTAATTACAAACTTTTTCATATATTACTGATCAAAATTGATAAAAAATTGAGCTAATGCGCCTTACGTTCAGCTCGTCAAAAATGACTATTTAACGAATTCAAGTGTCGCCAGAAATTATTTGCAAAAGATAATTAAAGATTTTTTAGACATATATTAATTCATTTTTCAATAACTAGATCTAATTACAAACTTTAGACCAATATTAATTAATTTTTCAATAACTAGATCTCATTACAAACTTTTCCATACATTACCGATCAAAATTAATCAAAAATTGAGCTAATGCGCCTCAGATTCAGCTCGTCAAAAATGAAGATTTAACGAGTTCAAGTGTCGCCAGAAATTATTGGCATAATATAATCAAAATTTTTTAGACAAATATTAATTAATTTTTTAATAACTAGATCTAATTACAAACTTTTTCATATATTACTGATCAAAATTGATCAAAAATTGAGCTAATGCGCCTTACGTTCAGCTCGTCAAAAATGAAGATTTAACGAATTCAAGTGTCGCCAGAAATTATTTGCAAAATATAATTAAAGATTTTTTATACATATATTAATTAATTTTTCAATAACTAGATCTAATTACAAACTTTTTCATATATTACCGATCAAAATTGATCAAAAATTGAGCTAATGCGCCTTACGTTTAGCTCGTCAAAAATGAAGATTTAACGAATTCAAGTGTCGCCAGAAATTATTTGCAAAATATAATTAAAGATTTTTTAGACATATATTAATTCATTTTTCAATAACTAGATCTAATTACAAACTTTAGACCAATATTAAATAATTTTTCAATAACTAGATCTCATTACAAACTTTTCCATACATTACCGATCAAAATTGACCAAAAATTGAGATAATGCGCCTCAGATACAGCTCGTCAAAAATGAAGATTTAACGAGTTCAAGTGTCGCCAGAAATTATTGGCAAAATATAATCAAAATTTTTTAGACAAATATTAATTAATTTTTCAATAACTAGATCTAATTACAAACTTTTTCATATATTACTGATCAAAATTGATAAAAAATTGAGCTAATGCGCCTTACGTTCAGCTCGTCAAAAATGACGATTTAACGAATTCAAGTGTCGCCAGAACTTATTTGCAAAATATAATTAAAGATTTTTTAGACAAATATTTATTAATTTTTTAATAACTAGATCTCATTACAAACTTTTCCATACATTACTGATCAAAATTGATCAAAAATTGAGCTAATGCGCCTCAGATTCAGCTCGTCAAAAATAAAGATTTAACGAGTTCAAGTGTCGCCAGAAATTATTGGCAAAATATAATCAAAATATTTTAGACAAATATTAATAAATTTTTCAATAACTAGATCAAATTACAAACTTTTTCATCTATGATCGATCAAAATTGATCAAAAATTGAACTAATGCGCCTTACGTTGAGCTCGTCAAAAATTAAGATTTAACGAGTTCAGGTGTCGCCAGAAATTATTTGCAAAATATAATTAAAGATTTTTTAGACAAATATTAATTAATTTTTCCATAACTAGATCTCATTCCAAACTTTTCCATACATTACCGATCAAAATTGACCAAAAATTGAGATAATGCGCCTCAGATACAGCTCGTCAAAAATGAAGATTTAACGAGTTCAAGTGTCGCCAGAACTTATTTGCAAAATATAATTAAAGATTTTTTAGACAAATATTAATTAATTTTTCAATAACTAGATCTTATTACAAACTTTTTCATATATTATTGATCAAAATTGATCAAAAATTGAGCTAATGTGCCTTACGTTTAGCTCGTCAAAAATGAAGATTTAACGAATTCAAGTGTCCCCAGAAATTATTTGCACAATATAATTAAAGATTTTTTAGACAAATATTAATTAATTTTTCAATAACTAGATCTCATTCCAAACTTTTCCATACATTACAGATCAAAATTGATCAAAAATTAAGATAATGCGCCTCAGATTCAGCTCGTCAAAAATGAAGATTTAACGAGTTCAAGTGTCGCCAGAAATTAATGGCAAAATATAATCAAAATTTTTTAGACAAATATTAATTAATTTTTCAATAACTAGATCTAATAACAAACTTTTTCATATATTACTGATCAAAATTGATCAAAAATTGAGCTAATGCGCCTTACGTTCAGCTCGTCAAAAATGAAGATTTAACGAATTCAAGTGTCGCCAGAAATTATTGGCAAAATATAATCAAAATTTTTTTAGACAAATATTAATTAATTTTTCAATAACTAGATCTAATTACAAACTTTTTCATCTATGACCGATCAAAATTGATCAAAAATTGAGCAAATGCGCCTTACGTTGAGCTCGTCAAAAATAAAGATTTAACGAATTCAAGTGTCGCCAGAAATTATTTGCAAAATATAATTAAAGATTTTTTAGACATATATTAATTAATTTTTCAATAACTAGATCTCATTTCAAACTTTTCCATACATTACAGATCAAAATTGATCAAAAAATGAGATAATGCGCCTCAGATTCAGCTCGTCAAAAATTAAGATTTAACGAGTTCAGGTGTCGCCAGAAATTATTGGCAAAATATAATCACAATTTTTTAGACAAATATTAATTAATTTTTCAATAACTACATCTTATTACAAACTATTTCATATATTACTGATCAATATTGATCAAAAATTGAGCTAATGCTCCTTACGTTCAGCTCGTCAAGAATGAAGATTTAACGAATTTAAGTGTCGCCAGAAATTATTTGCAAAGTATAATTAAAGATTTTATAGACAAATATTAATTAATTTTTTAATAACTAGATCTCATTACAAACTTTTTCATCTATGACCGATCAAAATTGATCAAAAATTGAGCTAATGCGCCTTACGTTTAGCTCGTCAAAAATGAAGATTTAACGAATTCAAGTGTCCCCAGAAATTATTGGCAAAATATAATCAAAATTTTTTAGACAAATATTAATTAATTTTTCAATAACTAGATCTAATTACAAACTTTTTCGTATATTATTGATCAAAATTGATCAAAAATTTAGCTAATGCGCCTTACGTTTAGCTCGTCAAAAATGAAGATTTAACGAATTCAAGTGTCCCCAGAAATTATTTGCACAATATAATTAAAGATTTTTTAGACAAATATTAATTAATTTTTCAATAACTAGATCTCATTACAAACTTTTCCATACATTACCGATCAAAATTAATCAAAAATTGAGCTAATGCGCCTCAGATTCAGCTCGTCAAAAATGAAGATTTAACGAGTTCAAGTGTCGCCAGAAATTATTGGCATAATATAATCAAAATTTTTTAGACAAATATTAATTAATTTTTTAATAACTAGATCTAATTACAAACTTTTTCATATATTACTGATCAAAATTGATCAAAAATTGAGCTAATGCGCCTTACGTTCAGCTCGTCAAAAATGAAGATTCAACGAAGTCAAGTGTCGCCAGAAATTATTTGGAAAATATAATTAAAGATTTTTTATACATATATTAATTAATTTTTCAATAACTAGATCTAATTACAAACTTTTTCATATATTACCGATCAAAATTGATCAAAAATTGAGCTAATGCGCCTTACGTTTAGCTCGTCAAAAATGAAGATTTAACGAATTCAAGTGTCGCCAGAAATTATTTGCAAAATATAATTAAAGATTTTTTAGACATATATTAATTCATTTTTCAATAACTAGATCTAATTACAAACTTTAGACCAATATTAAATAATTTTTTAATAACTAGATCTCATTACAAACTTTTCCATACATTACCGATCAAAATTGATCAAAAATTGAGATAATGCGCCTCAGATACAGCTTGTCAAAAATGAAGATTTAACGAGTTCAAGTGTCGCCAGAAATTATTGGCAAAATATAATCAAAATTTTTGATTATTTGATTATTTGATCAATATTGATCAGTAATATATGAAATAGTTTATAATAAGATGTAGTTATTGAAAAATTAATTAATATTTGTCTAAAAATTTGTGATTATATTTTGCCAATAATTTCTGGCGACACCTGAACTCGTTAAATCTTAATTTTTGACGAGCTGAATCTGAGGCGCATTATTTCATTTTTTGATCAATTTTGATCTGTAATGTATGGAAAAGTTTGAAATGAGATCTAGTTATTGAAAAATTAATTAATATATGTCGAAAAAATCTTTAATTATATTTTGCAAATAATTTCTGGCGACACTTGAATTCGTTAAATCTTCATTTTTGACGAGCTCAACGTAAGGCGCATTTGCTCAATTTTTGATCAATTTTGATCGGTCATAGATGAAAAAGTTTGTAATTAGATCTAGTTATTGAAAAATTAATTAATATTTGTCTAAAAAAATTTTGATTATATTTTGCCAATAATTTCTGGCGACACTTGAATTCGTTAAATCTTCATTTTTGACGAGCTGAACGTAAGGCGCATTAGCTCAATTTTTGATCAATTTTGATCAGTAATATATGAAAAAGTTTGTTATTAGATCTAGTTATTGAAAAATTAATTAATATTTGTCTAAAAAATTTTGATTATATTTTGCCATTAATTTCTGGCGACACTTGAACTCGTTAAATCTTCATTTTTGACGAGCTGAATCTGAGGCGCATTATCTTATTTTTTGATCAATTTTGATCTGTAATGTATGGAAAAGTTTGGAATGAGATCTAGTTATTGAAAAATTAATTAATATTTGTCTAAAAAATCTTTAATTATATTGTGCAAATAATTTCTGGGGACACTTAAATTCGTTAAATCTTCATTTTTGACGAGCTAAACGTAAGGCACATTAGCTCAATTTTTGATCAATTTTGATCAATAATATATGAAAAAGTTTGTAATTAGATCTAGTTATTGAAAAATTAATTAATATTTGTCTAAAAAATCTTTAATTATATTTTGCAAATAAGTTCTGGCGACACTTGAATTCGTTAAATCTTCATTTTTGACGAGCTGAACGGAAGGCGCATTAGCTCAATTTTTGATCAATTTTGATTAGTAATATATAAGCTAATGCTCCTTACGTTCAGCTCGTCAAGAATGAAGATTTAACGAATTTAAGTGTCGCCAGAAATTATTTGCAAAGTATAATTAAAGATTTTATAGACAAATATTAATTAATTTTTTAATAACTAGATCTCATTACAAACTTTTTCATTTATGACCGATCAAAATCGATCAAAAATTGAGCTAATGCGCCTTACGTTGAGCTCGTCAAAAATGAAGATTTAACGAATTCAAGTGTCACCAGAAATTATTTGCAAAATATAATTAAAGATTTTTTAGACAAATATTAATTAATTTTTCAATAACTAGATCTAATTACAAACTTTTTTATCTATGACCGATCAAAATTGTTCAAAAATTGAGCTAATGCGCCTTACGTTCAGCTCGTCAAGAATGAAGATTTAACGAATTTAAGTGTCGCCAGAAATTATTTGCAAAGTATAATTAAAGATTTTATAGACAAATATTAATTAATTTTTTAATAACTAGATCTCATTACAAACTTTTTCATCTATGACCGATCAATATCGATCAAAAATTGAGCTAATGCGCCTTACGTTGAGCTCGTCAAAAATGAAGATTTAACGAATTCAAGTGTCGCCAGAAATTATTTGCAAAATATAATTAAAGATTTTTTAGACAAATATTAATTAATTTTTCAATAACTAGATCTAATTACAAACTTTTTTATCTATGACCGATCAAAATTGATCAAAAATTGAGCTAATGCGCCTTACGTTCAGCTCGTCAAAAATGAAGATGTAACGAATTTAAGTGTCGCCAGAAATTATTGGCAAAATATAAAAAAAATATAAATATAAATATAAATAAATATAAAATATAAATATAGCTGAACCTAAGGAGCATTAGCTCAATTTTTGATAAATTTTGATCAGTAATATATGGAAAAGTTTGTAATTAGATCTAGTTATTGAAAAATTAATTAATATTTGTCTAATGTTTGTAATTAGATCTAGTTATTGAAAAATTAATTAATATATGTCTAAAAAATCTTTAATTATATTTTGCAAATAATTTCTGGCGACACTTGAATTCGTTAAATCTTTATTTTTGACGAGCTGAACGTAAGTCGCATTAGCTCAATTTTTGATCAATTTTGATCAGTAATATATGAAAAAGTTTGTAATTAGATCTAGTTATTGAAAAATTAGTTAATATATGTCTAAAAAATCTTTAATTATATTTTGCAAATAATTTCTGGCGACACTTGAATTCGTTAAATCTTCGTTTTTGACGAGCTGAACGTAAGGTGCATTAGCTCAATTTTTGATCAATTTTTATCGGTCATAGATGAAAAAGTTTGTAATTAGATGTAGTTATTGAAAAATTAATTAATATTTGTCTAAAAAATATTTGATTATATTTTGCCAATAATTTCTGGCAACCCGCGAACTCGTTAAATCTTTATGTTTGACAAGTTGAACCTAAAACTCGGTAGCTCATTTTTTATACAATTTTGTTTGTTAGTAGATAAAAAAGTTGTAAATTAGGTCTGGAAAATTGGAAACTATTTAATATTAGTCTCTAAATTTTTTTTTTTTATTTTCAAATAAATTTCTGGGGAGGCAAAAATTCGTTTAAATTTGCATTTTTGATAACTTGAACCTGAGACTTTGTAGCTCAATTTTTAAAAAATTTTGTTCTTTAATAGATAAAAAAGTTTTAAATTGGGTCTGGAAATTTGAGAAAGATTTGATATTTGTCTCTAAATTTTTTTTTGCATTTTCCAAAAAAATTTTGGTTAGGCAAAATTTGGTTTGAATCTGCTATTCTGACAAGGCGAATCTGATTCGCAAATGCTCAATTTTTAAACAATGTTTTGTTCGTTGATAGATAAAAAAGTTTGAAACTAGGTCTCGATGTTTGAAAAATCTTTGATATTCATCTTTAAAATTTTTTGTGTATTTTCCTAGAAATTTCTGTCTACGCAAAGATTGGTTTAAATATGTTTTTTTGATAAGTTGAATCAGAGGCGCTGTCGCTCAATCTTCGCTTAGTTTTGTTTTTTAATAGATGAAAAAATTCGAAATAAAGTCTTGAAAATTTAAAAATATTTGATATTTGTTTAAAAAAATTTTTAGCGAGGCAAAAATTGGTTTAAATCTGCTTTTTTGACAAGTTAAACCTGATGCGCAGAGCTCATTTTAAAGTTTAATACAATGTAAAACCGTACAAATGAAATTAAGTTGAAATAAGTTAGTTTGTAAATTTAGGAGATTTAAATAATTAGGTATTTAAAAATAATTAAATATAAATCTTAAAACCCTAATGAATAAGAATTGGAAATTATTGAAGTTAAAATAAATTTGTGGTAACATTTCGTTGATTTTGTCTGAAGTTTAAAACTATTTTAAAATTAAAATAATGAGAACTTGAATTCTTACAAGTGTTGATAAATAGAAATAATCTTCAATAGAAGTTTGGACAGATTGAACATCGTATAAATTATAGAAGTTTAAATACATTTTGTTTAAGAAACTTTTCTTTTAACCAAAATATTTTAATTTCTTTTAATGTATCTTCCTACGCTATTTTTTGCTTTTATTTTCATATTTTTTTTATTTTTTCTTTTTTTAATTTAAAATTGGAAAATTCGTACGGTTGTAAAACCTTTTTTATTTACTGTTACTTATATGTCTACTATTAAAGTCGGCAGCGATATTAATTTGCATAGAATGAAAGTTATATATTTATCTAAAATAGTAAGTTTATTTGAATAACAAATTGTATTTAATTATTGATCTTATTTTAACTTGCAAAAATTTATAAGTGCAGGAATCACAGTTGTTTGTTTGTTCAATTTTAGGTGAAAAAGAGGATTTTGATTTTTGAAAAAAGGAATTTTGGAAATTAGGAAAAAAGGGTTATATTAATAATTTAAGTTTCATTTGACAAAATTTTATTGTTTCATTCTTTTTTAAACATTTTTATTAATTGAAGTTTTTTTTGGGCGGTTTCTGACATTAAGAAACAATCGGTTTTGTTTTTTCAAAAAAGTTTTCTTCAAGTTTTTCATCTGATAATTCTGTAAATTAATATTTTGAAAGGTTTGTAACATAATTAAATATCTGTGATCAAATTGTCTGTACTTGGAGTTAACGTTTTTTCTTCTTCTTTAAAAGCAACTAAACTTTTGAAAAAATGCGCTCTAACAAAAAGGATTGTATTATTAAACAATAAATCACAAAAACATTAAAATGGGATTCAAATTAACATTAAAGAGAGAACAAAAGTTTGAATAAATTTTAGAATATAAAATGTTGTATGCAATGATAAAAAAATAATAAACTAATTTTTTGGTTGTGGTGAACCAAAAAGAATTGTTTGTAGCTGGTGACAATTATTTTAGAAGAAAATGATTGAAGCAATACAAACCGTTTAGAACAAAGCTGAATTCGTTTGAATTTCCAAATGATTCTCCAGCCTAATCCAGAAATTTTTCTCAATATTATTATATATAATCGCCCTGTTTTTAAAAACGAATTTGTTCATTTCTTCATATCGGGAATTAGATCTTCATTATTAGTTGTTTTTCGTTTTCAATCATTCCGTATCAGTCTGGACTTATTTTGAATTTAATTTTCTCACATTATTGCAAATAGCTTTCCTAGGCCTCACAATTGTTTCAAGATCCCAGTTCACAGTATTAGAAGCTGCAGAACGAGTGGACATTTTCTGGATGAAAATTCTTTCTCTTTTCTCATGTATATAGTTATAAAAAGTGCAATTCAAGCTTTTAAAAATTAATATTAGTCCATGACCTTCCATGTAGGATGTTCCTATTAGTTGAACAGTGTTAGGATGACGAATTTCCCTAAAAAATAAAACATGTTAGAAATGAAATAGAGTTAAAATTGACTAATTAAACTAAGAATCAAGGCTAATGAAAATCATGATTTTCTTTATTTAACTCGGATTTTTTTGATTTAAATCAAAAATCATTTTTTTTTTAATAAAATTAGAGTATAAAATCTTCAAATGTCTATTTGTAAAAAGTTTATTCTTTAAGCTGAGAAAAATTTAACAAGAAATAATGAAAAATAAAAAATTTAGTCAAAATAAAATAAATCATATCGAATAAATGAAAACATTTCAACAACAAAACTTTCAAAATTCATATGATCGCAAAATTAAGTAAATTAGGTGTTTATATAACTTTCTCAAAAATTTAAACTATTTACGAGAATATTTATTTTTCAAAAATTAAAATCATAAATAAGTTGATATTCAAAAAAAAATTTTAAATATATTACTAAAGAGAACAAAATTTCTAAATTAGAAAAATTAGATTATTATTTTTCAAATTTAATAAAATAAGAATGAATAAAATTTTTAAAAATTGAAAAAATTGAAAAAATGAAGATAAAAGCATGAAATAAACAACAAAAATTCTCATAATATTAAACTCAAAACAAGTCTAAAAATAAATTTAAAAAAACAGAAAATTTAACAATTTTATTAAACAATAAGAAAGTTCGAAAAAAATCTCGTTAAAACCATAGACAATATGTGAAAAGAAATTGAATAAAATTTTTAAAGAAGTGAGCGTATTTATTTTTAAAAATATGAAAATAATTATGAAAAACAACCAAATAAAAGTTTAGTTTAGGTTATAATAACCAAATTGTGTAAACTAACAGTAAATAATTTGCATAAAAAGAAGCAAACTACAGAAAATCGTAAAATGAAAAGAAAAATACAAAAAACAAGTGTATCAAAAAAAGGGAGGAAAAAAATTTTAATTTCAAAAAATAAAAAATTATTAGATAAAAATTTAACACTTTCGAAAAAGTGAATTCTTTTATAAATGTTGTATGAGTTGAAGAAGGGATTATTGTCAATATTGAAAATAATTAATATTATTTAATTATTTTGCATTAATTAATATGTATTTAAATTTAAGTCAATTGAAATGTATAATTTTAAACAAATTGGAATATGACTTAATTGACGTTTTCAATTTATTTAAATTATAATCAATTTAAAGATATAAAAATTTAATATTATTTTTTGCTTTCTTCATATCACAAATTTGAAAATCGTTAGTATCTTGATCATCTCTATTAGTCAATTATTTAAATTTCATAAAGATTAAAATATTAAAATTGAAACTTTAGTATTTGTCCACAAATTTGTGGTTGTTCTTTTTATGGTTTGCGATTTTTTAAATGCACTACTAGACATCCGGAAAATTGTATACTTCTTTTATATTTAAATCATGATTTTAAACGTTAGATTAAAATTTAAATTCATTAAATGTATAATTACAAAAATTTTCTAATAAATTAAACCTTACATCAATTTAACTAATGTAAAAAAATGAAATTATTATAAATATATTTATACAAATAAAACAAATATTTGAATATTTATGAACTTACCTAAGCAACTTTAATGTTATCTTCGCATTCTAAATAGTGTGCTACTTAACCTTTTCAACGAGTTTATTAACGTGCAACTTTTTTGGCGCTGTTCACAACAAATAAACTTTCACATTCACAAACAATGGGAAACATTTTCACTTTTTCCATTAAAAAACTTACTTTTTTCGATCCATAAATGCCCGAATCGCATTTATTTCAGGATTTGTTGACAAAAATATTTCAAAAAGTAAACATAAGTGAAGTTGCTGAGAATGAACCATTGAGGCGAAAATTTGAAGGGAAACCATACACATTATAAGCAGCCGCGGTTCTAATTGTACATAGAGGGGAACACGCTACCAACGTTTCGGCCTAGTTACAAATCCTAAAGCATATCTGGCGATCACTGTACACACCGTCACATCCTTTACACGGTATTTCGTAAATAACATCAGTTTTATCCATAGTAAGTATAGGGTCTTTCAAACTTCGGAAAACACCAGAGTTATTTTTGCATGGACTATACTCGACATTAAAATTATGCTTTTTTAAAATGTCTTTAACCTGCAGATAATTCTCGTGGATGTAAGGTATCACGACAATATTACCAGTATCAAAAATTGCATTTCCATTGTTATTGTTTCCCGGATTTTTAATTTTATTTATTCTTTGTTTCACGTATTTATCAATAAATCTAACTGGAAAATCATTTTTTATTAAGGTCTGTTTTACTAAAGTTAAATTGTCTTTATGAAATCTGGGGTCGGATAGTTTAATAGCTTTATCCACGATGCTATTTATTGTACTGATTTTATATTTTTTATGTGTATGGGAATGGAAGTTTTGGTACCTCCCCGACCATGTTGGTTTTCGATACCAGTTAAATACGAGTTTTTTATTCTCAACCATTATATTAATGTCCAAAAAGTTAATTTTGTTTTTTCCGACTTCTATAGTAAATTGTAATCTCTCTTCTACATTATTAAATTTGTTAAGCGTGTACTCGATTTTGTCATCAGGAACGCATGCTACAATGTCATCCACGTATATAACGAAAAACACGGGTTTGAAGTTCAAGTTCTTTAGAACGTCCTGTTCCAGTTCTTCCATGACCAGGTTAGCTATGGCCGAAGATAGGGGGATCCCATCGGTGTACCAAAAATCTGTGTATAGAATTTCCCATTACACAGGCAGTAAGCGTTGGTCATGCAAAAACTAGTCAGTTCTATGAATTTTTCCTCAGGCATTTTACTGTACTGTTCTATTTCTTTATATCTTTTTCTTATACATTCTATTACTCTATACAAATCGGAATATTTGTATAGAGCGATTTAACATCCAAAGATATTATGGAGTGACCCAGAGGAATTTTATACTTTTTTAGGGAATCAATAAGGTGCCAAGAGTCCTTCACATACGTGTTTGTTTTTCCCAAGGTCTTTTGTATAGGAAAACTAACAAATCTTGACATATAATATATTATTATATGAGACAAAACAACATGTAGAAAGTAAATTATATTAAAACATTATGTTCTTTGTAGATTCTGAAGAGGGTTACAAATTGTAACCGAAACGTTAAATAATAAAAAACATGAAATAACAAAAATCAAGTTTTTGATTTTGAATTGTGACCAAAAAACAAGAAACAAAAATAATATCTCTTCTATTAAAATTACCAATTTTGGTCGAAACTGATAAAAACATCAACTTATATATGCAAATTATTGTTCTTACATAACACTTTATGCAAATTAAAAAGGGTTAGCATTTTAAGTTAAACTTGGCGCGATTCGATTGCAGCGCCGCCTATGAGTGGTGGCCGGTGTGCTAACTCACTAAAATCACTGTCGGTAACGTAGAACTCTCACCAACAACAGACTAAAAGCCCGCTCAAAAGTAGGGAATCCCCGCTTGAAAAACCTAAAAGTGGGGGTAATTTTAAACTTACCGCGCAAAAGTGGGGGTAAAAATTCAAAATGTCGCGCTTGAAAAACCTAAAAGTGGGGGTAAAATTTAACTTCCCGCCCAAAAGTGGGAGTAAAATTTAAATTCCCGCGCAAAAGTGGGGGTAAAAATCCAAAATGGCGAAGGGAATCCCCCACACAGCGCCATCTGGTCGGTAACTTGGGTAAAACAGATTCCTACCCGGTAAAACAGATTTCTACTCGCGGCCGGTAAGGTAGATTCCTATAAGGTAACTGTTTTGGAACCGGCATAGCTCTACTACTTATCACATAGGAACACATATGGGGTTCTATATGTAAAAAAGACAAATAGGATCCTATATGGGAACCTATGTCTTATTTAAAAATTATCATTTTCTATAAAGACGCTGACAGACATAGGAACACACATGTGTTCCTTTCAGCGAATTCTAGAAAGAAACATATTTTTTCCAAATTATTCCCAAATGGGAATAAAATGTAATATTAAAGTCATATATCTATATGACGCGGCGTAAATTGACATGTGAGGAGTTGTATCATCACTAATTTCCTGGTCTACTTGGACTCACGCTTCTTATAATCTTTACGCTTTGAGTTAACAGTGAGAGACACTGATAATAGCACTACCATGTGGCGAGTATGTTAACTAAACAATGGGTTTCTATATGGGTTTCTTCATCATTTCCAATAAGTTATTTAAGAGCAAAAAGCGTTCTTCCTTGCCGACATGACATGAGAATTTATGAGATGTAGTTAGTTCCAGCACCGCATTATCAGCAGGGCGCTTTTACCTCTTAAATGACTTATAGGAAATCATAAAGGATTCCATATAGGAACCCATTGTTTAGTTACCATACTCGCCGCATGGCAGTGCTATTATCAGTGTCTCTCACTGTTAACTCAAGGCGTAAAGATTATAAGAAGAGTGAGTCCACGCAGACCAGAAAATTAGTAAGGATACAACTCCTCACATGGCAATATACGCCGCGTCATATAGATATATGACTTTAACAGTACATTTTATTTCCATTTGGGAATAATTTTGAAAAAATATGTTTTTTTCTAGAATTCGCTGAAAGGAACACCTGTGTGTTTCTATGCCTGTCAGCGTCTTTATAGAAATTGTAACTTTTAAATAAGACATAGGTTCCCATATAGGATCCTATTTGTCTTTTTTAAATATAGAACCCCATATGGGTTCCTATGTGATATATGCAAGCCGCTTACATGGGGACCCATGTGGGTTTCTATATATGTAAAAAAGACAAATAGGATCCTATATGGGAACCTATGTCAGATCACGTGCAAAATCATATAGGTTCCTATATGGATTCCCATATGAAATTACATAACAAATAGGAACCCATATAGGTTCCTATATAAGGGTTCCTATACGAAAGTAGATAACAAATAGGAACCCACATGGGTTCCTATATGGGAATTTATATGGGTACCCACTCTTTAACACCATATGGTTTCCTATAGGATCCCATATGGAATCCCATATGGATCCCCATGTGGATTCCCATATAGGAATCCATATGAGTTCCTAATCGGATCCCATATGGGAATTCGCAATAGGGTAGTTTCTAAAATTTTGTAGTTACATTTTTGAGACCTGTAGGTTTTTGGGAAGCAATCAACAAGTCGGAACACCTGATTGGTTTGTTTTCATTTTAGCTTAAAATTAATTTTACAAAAATATGCTACTCTTCAAAAATTAATTTTAGGCAAACTTAAAACAAAGAGGTAAATTCCGCTATACTAAAATTTGAAAAAGGAAATTCTATTGAATATAATTTCATTCATATAAAAATTATCAAAAACAAATATTCAATTTAATAAACATTCTGTTAAATATTTATTGTGCTATGTAAAAATTATGACAATTGGTGTTTCTGTTATACATTGACATTTTGGCATATATAAATTCAGCTAAATAAATATCCTATCACAAGATTTCGGACATGATGCTTTTCATGTGAGAAAACTATAATTTTTGGCCTATGTCACAAATTCAAACGAAAGTTGGCTCAATTATAGTGCTAAGTGAGTACTATTTCAGCTATAATGGATTTTTAAAAATATCAAAAATGACAGATGTTACACCCTGTTAAAATTTGAGGAAGTTTATTTTTAAAAGTGTTATATTTTCCACAATTATTTTGTGATTTTAATAAAACTTACGGGCATATTATCAAATAAAATGTAGTTTTATGTAAAAATAAGAAGAAATTTTTTTTTTAATTTACACCCAAAAAAAGTCAAAAAAAATCTTTGATTTGATTTTTGGACTTGAGCTTCCCTTTTTTTAATTTTTAATTTTTTAAGAATATTCCTTGTCATTTCACCTTTAATTTAAAAATAAATAATTAATGGAGTCTCATTTAGTTCACGAGTTATGACTAAAAATTATGATAAAAGTGATTCTCCTCTTACTTACGAGTTTGATCCAAACAAAAATCACCAAAAGTAACATATTACAAACTAGGTAATAGTATATTTCGTAACATGCGTGACAAGCAGTGGTTTTTGAAACGATTGGAATGTTCGAGTTCGAGCAAAATAGTGCGTGTTTCAAAACGACTGCTTTGTTCACGCAGTTACGAACGATACTTTTCATAACAAAGTCATAAAAGGCGTAATTCGGTTCTCTGTATAGATAACCAGAAAGTTCCAGAATTAAGAACGATTCACTATGTCACGTCAGAGTGTACACAAATACAATCCAAATTGAATGTCACACACTTTTTTACTTGTCAACACGCCGCGCTAGTGATACGGTCAGGTTAGATTTTGAAGCTGTACTACTCACGCTAAAGACATCGACTCTGTTCTGTTGGTCAAACAGTGCGTGCAAGAAAAGTAGAAAAGTGGGAGACATGCAATTTGGACTGCATTTGTTTGCTCTCTGACGTCACATAGTGAATCGTTCTTAAATCTGCAACTTTCTGGTTATCTACAGAGAACCGAATTACCCCATTTTTATAGTCCGGGAGCCACGGACAAATTTGACCTTCTCATCTCATACCTGCTGAATGTGTATATAGATATTTGTATATTGCGGCGTAAGTTTAGTTTATGTAAATCGCGTCTTGTATAATTCAAAAGAATATTACATTAATCTTAAGGTTAAAACTATGATCGTGATTGTATCGATAAATGTAATTATAATTAGCGACATAAGTAATCTCTATCGGAAATAAATCTGTAATTAATATGATGGAAATCTTTTTATTTTTTGGTTGAATAGAAAAGATCATCTAGTTGGCAAAGCTTTACCATGCTGGTGAGCAGGAGGCTTGACAAGAGTATTGTCGAGGGGCGCTGAGCTTAAGAATTCGAGCTCAGCGCCTTGTCATCCAGCATTGTAAAGTTTTTCCACGTGCTATGTATAATACTACTCAACTTTCTGGCAATCGAGGAATCGCCCTCCAACCATCAAATTACCATGCTGGAGTGTGTATCCATATTTTTGTATAAAACATTTCTAATTCTTGAATAATTTCTATTATAAATTAAATGGTAAAGTTTTCTAAAAATCACTTTGATCCGAGGTATATCATGCTAACATGGTAAACTTTATCTGAAACATTTTCTCCGTGTGAAAATGTTGTGAATAAATCTTATAGTGATGTGTATAAGTGTGATGTGTATCCATATTTTTGTATAAAACATTTCTAATTCTTGAATAATTTCTATTATAAATTGAATGTTAAAGTTTTCTAAAAATCACTTTGATCCGTGGTGTATCATGCTAACATGGTAAACTTTATCTGAAACATTTTCTCCGTGTATGTGCAAAGAACAGGAACATAAGTCTGGCAGCTAGTTAGCGGTACAGTGGGTGGCAGTAGGAGGGTAAAGTACCCCAAAAAACGGGTTTTCCAATATCATTTTATACCGGTTAAATCCTTATATAAACCAAAGTTTACATTCATACAAATGTAAAAATGCCAGTCTGGCAGTCCCTGGTCGGTACAAACCTGGTCTGGCAAAGGGTTAAAAAGGTGAAAAAATCGGGTTTCTCAATATCATTTCATACTCTGGCCAAAGTTGGGCCAACCGTTGGCAAAACTTTGAGAGCGGAATTTCTAAATACGTAATTTCTTTTGGTTGGCACAACTCTGGCCAAGGTTGGCCCAACCGTTGGCAAAACTTTGTGAGCCAAAGTTCAAAATACGCAATTTCTTTTGGTTGGCACAACTCTGGCAGAAGTTGGCCCAACCGTTGGCAGTACTTTGAGAGCGAAATTTCTAAATACGTAATTTCTTTTGGTTGGCACAACTCTGGCCAAAGTTGGCCCAACCGTTGACAAAACTTTGTGAGCCAGAGTTCAAAATATACAATTTCTTTTGGTTGGCACAACTCTGGCCAAAGGGAGCGTTCACATATGATGTCACGCATTTTTTCCAATTTTTTTACCCCTCCCCCCCTCCTGTCACGTCTTGTCACGTAAGAGTAAACACCTACCCCTAAATGGACGTCACGTTTCTTGACCCCCCCCCTCCTATTTTTGTATTAATTTTTTTAACTTTAATAATAAAAATTCTTAACTAACAATTGTCAATCGGTTTATTACGAAAATAAAAAATATTTAAAAATTTTTTGGGTAACTTTTACCATATTTTTGATAAACCTCGGATTAAAGTCCGCGAATCATTCCATAAAACGAACTTCATCAGAAATTCTACGATGAATAGGTTAGTGCATCGTGCAAATGTCCTCCGTGATGACACTGACTTTTTTAATAATAATTTGACCACATTTATAACTTCGTTGCGAAGGATTGTTTTTCATACTGGCGGTGCAACTTGAATTTATTATTATACTGTAAAAATTATAGTTGGTCTACTTTCTTTCTACTTATGTAATGGATGTATCATCCGTATATTGATTGAAATAAATAAATAAATAAATAAAGTCTCAAGTGAAAAATTGTACTCTAGTTTTTAGAAACTTATTTTTATGTTTCTGATAATTTTGCTCAAATTTACCAGAAATATGGAAATAATTTTTTTAAAATATGAGTTTAATTCTGTATTTGCGACTTTAAGGTAGTATTATACTTTGTAAGTTGTCAAAGATGACTTTAAAAAACAATTTTTTTCTCGGTGATAATTTTATTTGAAGCATTGAAAGTTTTTGCATCATATTTTTGACATTTTTGTCTGTCAAAAATGAAAAAATAAAATTTTTTTACTGTGCCTGTTTCGTCACTAGAGGGCGCCAAAGTCAAGATAAAAATAAACTATAAATAGGCAGACAAGCTACAGCCTCACAGAAACATCCCATCTGAAAAATTCAAATGTGGTTTTAAAGCTGATATATCTGGTTAGGCATCCCTCCTAACCCCGATAAAAAATATGAAAAAATAAAAAAATGGCGCCAATTTAAAAAAAAAATCACAAAAAATGAGTATTTTTTTGTCATTTTTGAGTTGTTAAAAAACAAAAAAAATGAAGTAGATAATCGGATTTAGGGGGGATGCCTGAAGGATTTCATAACGAAGAAATTGATCTAAAGTTTTTTAAAATCGATTAAAAATAACTTGAGTTATGCTGTCCGCCAGTTTAAAAAACATGGTTTTGAGAAAAACGCGTTTAAAGTTTTGTGTGCAATGAGCCGATGTGCATATGTATAACTTTTACATGCGTATAACTTTTTTATTTCTTCGAATTTTAATCTGCAATTTGGGAATTATATTCTTGAGGTAATGTAGACCACAAAAATAAAATAAAAAAAAAGTCGATTTTTTGATCGATGCAAAGTATAATACTACCTTAATCTGAGGTCTATCATAAATAAAGTAAAAGTCACCCGAAACATTTTTTCTGTATTTTTTAAATTTGCACTCATTCATTTTCATTCCTGATATTTCGTTAATATAAATTATTACATTGTGATTACAGAATTTTCTTATTTTTCCAACAATAAATACATTGAGGACCAGTTCACATCATATACTTTGAATTTTAAGTATTAAACAATTCATATAAAAAAATAGGAGAATACTGCGATAAATTATTTGATGTTACAAAATTTAAATGGTAGTTTAAATTAATTTTCGATTTAAAAAAATTTTTCGTGACGTCACGTTTAGGACAACCCCCCCATCCCCATGTCACGTTTTGTCACGTTTGATCAAGACCCCCCCTCCCCCTTATAGCGTGACGTCATATGTGAACGCTCCCAAAGTTGGGCTAAGCGTTGGCAAAACTTTGTAATACAGAGTTCTAAATACCTAATTTCTTTTGGTTGGCACAACTCTGGCCAAAGTTGGCCCAACCGTTGGCAAAACTTTGGGAACTGGGGTTCTAAAAACCTATATAATTAGGTTGGCACAACTCTGGCCAAGGTTGTCCCAACCGTTGGCAAAACTTTGTAAGCCAGAGTTCTAAATACCTAATTTCTTTTGGTTGGCCCAACTTCTGCCAGAGTTGTGCCAACCAAAAGAAATTGCGTATTTTGAACTCTGGCTCACAAAGTTTTGCCAACGGTTGGGCCAACCTTGGCCAGAGTTGTGCCAACCAAAAGAAATTACGTATTTAGAAATTCCGCTCTCAAAGTTTTGCCAACGGTTGGCCCAACTTTGGCCAGAGTAGTGCCAACCGTCGGCATAAGTCCGCATCCCATAGTTGGCTGGTAAAGTTGGCCCAACTTTGGGTGCTTGAAAATGGCGGAGTTGGACCAACTTTGGCATGCGTAGTTTGGTTCGCCAGAGTTGGACCAACTTTGGGCCAACAATCAAACTCTGGCTGCAAACCTTTATTCGCACCTGGGTAGAGATTCAAACTTTCCTTATATACTAACTGAGTAGAATTGTATCCCTTTATGAGAAACGGTTTTAATTCTTATATCTTTAGACTAAATAATTTTAATTTAAAACAATTATGTGTTAATTATTGCTTCCTTTCTTGATCAATTTTTTATATAAATCAAGTTTCAAAATTTTGGTAATTTCTATTAAATCTTTCTTTTTTGTGTTGCAATAATCTGTGAATCAAATTCAAAATGTTAATTTAGAACTTATTTCGTATTTTAAATTCTAAAAAGTATGACCAAAATATTATATTTATGTCAAATAGTTTTTTAATTTGAAAAAATATTTTATTTAATGTATAAAGTTATAATTATTCAGTACATTAATTAAATAAAACTGAAAAGTCTTGTTATAAAGATAACTTGCAGATATTTCAAAAATTATTATATATAATGTGTACAAATTTAACAATTATCTAAATTTCAAAAATAGGTATATAATTAACAAAATCTTTGATTTTATCTTTTATTCACTTTACATCAATTTCACTTGTGTTAATTTCGATTTCCAAGACTCCTGTATTATATAATTTTTAAATAAACTAATTTAATAATTAGACAGAAAATTCTCATTTATCAAAATTTTAATTCTTACAATGTTTAAAAAACCAAATATTCATTTCTTAAAAATATATTATATGTATTATATATAAAAATATTAATATAAATGTTATTTAATATAATAATTTTTATAGAAACAAATTTGTATTTTTCTGCATTAAAAGTTTAATAACCTAGAAAATCCTATCAGAGAGAAACTGAGAGTACGCACGTAATGCAAAAGATTGTTTCCTGTTATCGTATGCGCTCTTGCGGACAAAATTCGAAGCTTAGGTGGTTAGCTATATATATTGCCTAAATCGGTGAGGCAAAACACACACGCAAAACCTAATGGCTAAGCCGAATCTCGTTCCACATCGATCGGGCGTCTTCGTGCTTCTTCGTATGAATTCATGAAACGTAAGGAATAGAACCGTAGCTTGTAAAATAATTGGAATTACTGTTTTTCCAGTTTCTTGACATATTATGTTTCAAAACATAACCTAATTAATCAACTTTTACTAATCATCAGTCTAAGTAATTGTTAATATGTTTTTAAGCAAATTATTCCTGTTATAATTAACAAATTTTGTTATTAACGTAAAGCTAAAAGTGCAGTTTTTCTTTAAAGTCTGTAAAAATTTATATCATGCTTTGAAGAACGAAAAAAAAGTTTACGAATTTTTAGATTTTAGCTAAAATCTCACAATTTCTTAGACTTTTGAATTAATTTAAAAAAAATTTATTCATTAATAAATTCAAGAAGAATTAATATTATAAAATAAACTCGAAACAATTTTGAATTTATTATAAGCATAATAGTATAATTCCAGAATATCTTGAATTTTCTATTGAATTTTATCAAATCAAAATAAATTCTAGATTATTTTACATTTATTTTTAGATTTTTTCTATAATTGAATAAATTCCAAATACTTATTTATTTATTAATAAGTTCTAAAGTATTTTATCTTTTCTCTATAACTTTTTAGTTTCTAAAGTGAATTCTAGAACATTATTTCAAAAAGAATTCCAGAAAATTTATGATTATTCTATAAAATTATAGAACATTTAATATTTTTTTACAATTTTGGACTCTAAATAAAAAATTATGCAGAATTTTCTTGAGAGTTTGGAACAAAAAACAAAATATTTAAGATTTTAAAGTGCAGAAAACTTTAAAAGTTATAATTAATTTCAAAACATTTTAGACTTTTTTATATTTGAATTCTGGATTAAAATCCAAAATCTTTTAGACTCTAAAATAAATTCCAGGTGACTTAATACTTTAGAATAAATTTTACAGAATTAAAAATTTTATAGTAAATTCTGTAATATTTATGGTTTTTTTTTATTATTTAGATTGTACAGTAATTTCAGAACTTTTGAGATTTTAATATAAATTACAGAAAATTTTAGATTTAAAAATAAATTGAAGAAGATTTGAAATTTTCTTCTAATTTTTAGATTTTTGATAAACTTGTAGAATTTTTTGAGACACTAAAATAAGTTTCAGAAAATTGTAGATTATTTATTACGTTCCAAAATTGTTTAGATTTTAATTCTGTAAGATTGTTTTTGTTAAGATTTTATTTTTATTTTTACAATTTTGATAAACAACTTTAAATTTTACATTCTACAATTAATTTTAGAAAATTGTAGATATTATAATAAATATCTAAATATTTCGATTTTATTTTTATTAGATTTCCCATAAAAGTCTGAAATTAATAGATTCTAATATTTTTAGAATGTTTCATGTTATAAATAAAATGCAGAAAAGTTTAGTTTGAAAAATAAATCCTATAAAGTTGTAGAAGTAATAAATTCCAGAACATTTATGATATTAAATAAAATTCCAGTTTTTATAAATTCTGCGGATGAATTGTTAAAACCTTCTTAGATTCTAGAATAAATACCCAAAAGTTTTTTTTTCTTTTTTCAAATTTAAATTTTTTCTTCGTAAAAATATCATATTTCCAAACTTTTTAGACATTATTTGGAAATTTTCAAATTCAAAATAAGATTCTAGAATTTGAAACATTTGAAATTCTAAAAAAAAAATACAAACTTTTTAATTTTTCAAAATAAGCTTCTAAACATTTCAGTTTTAGAATTTCTAAATTAATTATTTAGAATCTATAACGAATTCGATATTTTTCCTAAAAAAAATTATGTTGAAATGAAAAAAACAAATATGAAGTTGTAGGTGTTTATTCTAGAATCTAAAAAAGTTTTGAAATTTCAGCCAGAATTTTAAAAATCCGGAATTTTGTATAAGATTTTTAGTGTTCTGGAATTTGTTACTTCTATAATTTTGTAGAATTTATTTTTTAAACTAAACTTTTCTGCAATTTATTTATAACCTGTAACATTTTAAAAATATTAAAATCTATTAATTTCAGACTCTTATGGGAAATCTAATAAAAATAAATTCGAAAAATTTAGATATTTATTATAAAATCTACAATTTTCTAAAATTAATTGTAGAATGTAAAATTTGAAGTTGTTTATCAAAATTGTAAAAATAAAAATAAAATCTTAACAAAAACAATCTTACAGAATTAAAATCTAAACAATTTTGGAACTTAATAAAAAATCTAGAACTTTCTGAAACTTATTTTAGTGTCTCAAAAAATTCTACAAGTTCATCAAAAATCTAAAAATTAGAAGAAAATCTCAAATCTTCTTCAATTCATTTTTAAATCTAAAATTTTCTGTAATTTATATTAAAATCTCAAAAATTCTGAAATTACTGTAGAATCTAAATAATAAAAAAAAACCATAAATATTACAGGATTTACTATAAAATTTTTAATTCTTTAAAATTTATTCTAAATTATTAAGTCACCTGGAATTTATTTTAGAGTCTAAAAGATTTTGGATTTTAATCCAGAATTTAAATATAAAAAAGTCTAAAATGTTTTGAAATTAATTATAACTTTTAAAGTTTTCTGCACTCTAGAATCTTAAATATTCAATTTTTTGTTCCAAACTCTCAAAAAAATTCTACAATTTTTTATTTAGAGTCCAAAATTGTAAAAAAATATTAAATGTTCTATAATTTTATAGAATAATCATAAATTTTCTGGAATTCTTTTTGGAATAATGTTCTAGAATTCACTTTAGAAACTAAAAAATTATAGAGAAAAGATAAAATACTTTAGAACTTATTAATAAATAAATAAGTATTTGGAATTTATTCAATTATAGAAAAAATCTAAAAGTAAATGTAAAATGATCTAGAATTTATTTTGATTTGATAAAATTCAATAGAAAATTCAAGATATTCTGGAATTATGCTATTATGCTTATAATAAATTCCAAAATATAAATATATATAATATTAAAGAATAAATTTTTTTTAAATTAATTCATAAGTCTAAGAAATTGTGAGATTTTAGCTATAATGTAAAAATTCGTAAACTTTTTATTCGTTCTTCAAAGCATGACATAAATTTTTACAGACTTTAAAAAAGACTGCACTTTTAGCGTTACATTAACAAAATTAGTTAATTATAACAGGAATAATTTGCTTAAAAACATATTAACAATTACTTAGACTGATGATTAGTAAAAGTTGATTAATTAGGTTATGTTTTGAAACATAATATGTCAAGAAACTGGAAAAACAGTAATTCCAATTATTTTACAAGCTACGGTTCTATTCCTTACGTTTCATGTATTCATACGAAGAAACACGAAGACGCCCGATCGATTTGGAACGAGATTCGGCTTAGCCATTAGGTTTTGCGTGTGTGTATTGCCTCACCGATTTAGGAACCACCTAAGCTTCGAATTTTGTCCGCAAGTGCGCATACGATAACAGGAAACAATCTTTTGCATTACGTGCGTACTCTCAGTTTCTCTCTGATCCTATCTATTCTTTTAATCTGAATTAGTTAAAAATAATTAATTATTAATAATAATCAGAATTTTACTAAAATATTATTTTTTTGATATAACTTAAAAATAAACTAAACTAATAATTATTTATTTTTTACAAAATGATTAGTAGAAATATAGCTTTTTGAATTAATAGCTAACTTTTTGATTTCAAGCTAGTTATTTTTAACTAACTCAGATTTAGAGAATTTGTTAAACGTTATTTATGAAAATAAATAGTATTTTTAATAAGAATTTGAATAAATAAAAGTTATTACAACTAAAAATTGAAAGTAATGAATTAAGTAGATCTTATAAAGGTATAATAAATAAAAAGTTAGAAAAATAATAATTTTAAAAAATGACATTTATCGTGTAGAAAAGTTCGGTGTGGCGCCAGTTGGGCCTCATATGGGTTTCCCAGATTTAAGGTGGGCCCCAGTTGGGTTATCCCACTGGGAAATTAGTGGGCTTGTAATGCTCAACCCGGTTAGTGCCAATTCACTAAAGAAGATCATAAAAATGTAAGAGCGTTAAAAAATATTCATTACAACTTTTTGCAATATTTTCTATCAAAATTTTCTTTAATGAAATAAAAATTAGTTAATAACAATTGTTGCATGTAATTTTTAATTTGTTTAAACAAACTAATACATATTGTTTATTTGAAACTTTTCATCTAATAGAGCTAGAGCCTTGTAAATTTTTCTTAAATTTGCAAATATTGATGCCTACAAAAAATTAATATTAATAATAAACAAAAATCCACAATTATAAAAATTGTTTAAACAAATTAATATTGTTTATTTGTAACTTTTCATCTAATTGAGCTAGAGAGCTGAAACTTTCTCTTAATTTTGCAACTTTTCAAGCTTATGAAAGCTTAATATTAATAATAAACAGAAATCCACAATTACAAAAATTGTTTAAACAAATTAATATGGTTTATTTGCAACTTTTCATCTAATTGAGCTAGAGAGTTGAAACATTCTCTTAATTTTGAAACTTTTCAGACTTATGAAAGCCTTATATTAATAATAAACAAAAATCCACAATTACAAAAATTGTTTAAACAAATTACTATTGTTTATTTGCAACTTTTCATCTAATTGACCTAGAGAGTTGGGACCTTCTCTTAATTTTCAAACTTTTTAGACTTATGAAAGGCTAATATTAATAATAAACAAAAATCCACAATTACAAAAATTGTTTAAACAAATTAATATTGTTTATTTGTAACTTTTCATCTAATTGAGCTAGAGAGCTGAAACTTTCTCTTAATTTTGCAACTTTTAAAGCTTATGAAAGCTTAATATTAATAATAAACAAAAATCCACAATTACAAAAATTGTTTAAACAAATTAAAATTGTTTATTTGCAACTTTTCCTCTAATTGACCTAGAGAGTCAATCATTATTATGAAACTCTCTTAAACAAATTAATATAGTTTATTCACAACTTTAATACAGTTTGGGAACTGTATTACAATATTAATATTAACAATACTAATTTGTTGAAACAATTTTTATAATTGCTGATTTTACTTTATGATTAATACTGGGCTTCATTAGGATTGAAAAATTGCAAAATTAATAAAAAGTTAAAACACTGTAACTCAATTAGATGAAAAATTGCAAATAAACAATATTAATTTGTTTAAACAATTTTTGTAATTGTGGATTTTTGTTTATTATTAATATTAATCTTTTGTAGGCTTCAATATTTGCAAGTTTAAGAAAAATTTATAACTTTCTAGCTCTATTAGATGAAAAGTTGCAAATAAACAATAATAATTTTGTTTAAACAATTTTTATAATTTCATATTTAATTTTTTTTTCTAATATTAGGATTTACTCAACTTAAATAGTTGCAATATTAAAAAAAAGTTACAAGTCTCTAACTCTATTAGATGAAAAGTTTCAAATAAACAATATTAATTTGTTTAAACAAATTAAAAAATACATGAAACAATTGTTAGTAACTAATTTTTATGTAATTAAAGGAAAGTTTGGTGAAAAATGTTGTAAAATGTAATGAATATTTTTTAACGATCTTACACGTTTTTTTCGTTTATGAAGATTTTTTATGGCCCTTTAAAAACTAGTTAATAATAAAAAATTTGTTAAATAAATTATTGCATCTTATTCTTTAAACTTTTCTGAGGAGAAACAGCTTTATTTGATCGAAAAATGTTAATTTTTATGGATTTTATATCAATTCTATGGAAAAGTTTTTTTTTTCATGCATTTTGCATGGGAAACTTTGTGCGCTTTGACCGAATTTAATGAATTTTTAAAATTGAAATGCAGGAAAATTGCAATAAATAAAGCCAGGTTGACGATAAGTTTAGTATTGAAACTATTATTTAGTAACAATTTACTTATTTAAAAAAAACTGGGAAGCCCAGGTTGGCCCCAACTGGCGCCCACTTACAAACTGGGAAATACTGGGAACTTTTCTACACGGGATAGCTATTTAAAAATAGTAAAGAGTAAAAATAACCATAATTGAAAATTTTCAAAGCAAGAAAGAAACTTTAAAATATAAAAATCTGCCTTTAAATTACAAGAAATTTTTATTTAAAAAAATTTACAAACATAGAAGTTTAGAAGTTGTAAAATATATGTTTGATGTTTTAATTTTACAATGATAAAAAAACCAAGTAGAGCATCATATCTGAAATATATTTAGGTAATTTTCTTTTTAATTAATGTAAAAAACAAATATTGTTTAATTTATTATAAAATTTATCATTTTAGTATTAAATGTAAATAAATATTAAGAATTAAACTATTTATAGAAATAGACAATTAAAGAATCAAAATATTATAAGAATTTAAAAAATAAACTAATTGAAAGAGTAGTCAGTAAAATATGAAATATCTAACGAGTTTTCGTTTAAAATTTTTTTGTCATAGTTTCATGTTATAATTCAACGTAAGCTAGGCTAGCCTCTAATATAAGTAGGTATTAAAATTAATAATTTAAAAATCATTTTTCTTTGTTTTAATAGAAAGAGTTCTTGTGGAATTAACAGACAAATGATATGTGATCGCATCTGCAAATTAAAAATGAAAAAAGAGGGGAAAAGTTTGATTTATCATGCGATAGGAATAAATTCTGAGTTTTGAGAAGAGTTTACCATGCTGGAGAGTCATTGGACTTAACGCCGATGCCAGAAGTCCGATTACCCGCAGCATGGTAAACTTCTGCACATTTCTCGGCAAACTCTTTTCAACTTTAATGCACATTTTACAGCTTTAAGCGAGTAGTCTTTTTCAGTCTACTTTTGACTCTCAAGTACCACGTATATGGGAAAATTTTTCTTATTTTTTGAAAATAACTATCAGAATTTTGAACATAATATCTCAATTGTAACTTTGATCCGAGGTCCTGCATATAATATGGGAAAGATTACATCAAAAGTTTTCCCCGTGTACTCAGTAAGCAGTTATCAAATTTTGAGCCGGTATAAAATGAGAAGGTCAAATTTGTCCTTGGCTCGCGGACTATTAATACTGCGTTATGAAAAAATTATGTTCATTTTATGGATATTTCTCTTCAAAGTAAGCAAAATAATATGCTTCCTCATGGAGGAAGCAATACATTATTAATATCAATGTTACTTGCAGAAGTTATTAAAAAAAATAATTTTAAATGCAAGAAAAAACAGAAATACAGTGAGTCCTCCAGAATCGTCGAATCTTTCGAAATCTCCCCTCCCTTCATCCTTCGTAATCGTCGGTCGCGTAAGCAGCGCCCCTTTGACGATTTCAGGAACGTATGATTTATAAATTTCTCCCAGAAACGGACGATGCATAATAATGTGCAATTTTGTTATTTCATATATTTAAATTGAAACTTTTATGTTCAGGTTATCTATTAAAATTATATTGAAGTTTAGTGCATTTAATGTGAGTTGTAATAATTTTGAAACTCATGTAAATTGAAAATATTTAAAGCTTTTACGAATAAAATTTGTAATTGATTTAATTAATCAATATTTTAAAAATTAAATATATAATTGATTAAGATTCGAATCTTTAAAAATTCTAATTAGTAGAAATTAGAATCATTTAAAATTTAAATTAAATAAATTTTAATAAATTGAGATTTTTGTAAATTAAGCCAAAGATTAATTACTAAAACCTTTAAAATTTTGTAAAAAAAAATATATACAAATTAAACTTCTTCTTTCAATTATTAACAATTTTCTTTAATTTTAAATTCAATTGTACAAATATTTTCTGCAATTCTCAATTTTTTTTCAAATTTGAATACCATTTTTCAGTTAGCAATAGTTCTCGCCTTTTTTCAGTTATTCTTTTCAATCTTTTATTGAGATTCTTTAAATTTAAATTTCATTTTTCAACTTTTAATTATTTCCTTAAAATTTTAATTGTTTTCGTTAATTTTTAATTATTTTCTTTAATTTCAGTTACTTCCTACTTTCAGTCCAGTTGTTCAATTTACAATTATTTTCAACAAGTATTCCTACAAATTTTAACTTTTCTTTTTGCAATTATTTTCTTGAAATTTAATTTTTATTGTTTTATTTAAAAAAAATTTTCAGTTGTGTATTAATCTAGCAATTTTTTGAATTTTGTTTCCAATTTTCAATAATTACTTTCGCCTTTGTTTTTGTAATTTTTTTTAAATTATTCATTATTTTTTCAAATTTCAATTCAATTTTAAAATTTTCTATTGATTTGATTTCATTATTTTATAACTTTCTTCAATTTTCAAATCTTTTCTTCAATTTCAGATATTTTCTTTGATTTTCAATATAGTCTCCCTACTAAAAAATCCGGACTTATTCCGTACAAATTCCAGACGAATTCCAGACAAAACAGTCCGGTCTTATCTGGAATTAATCAGAAATGTGTCCGGAAATGATCCGAATTAGTCCAAAATTTGTCTGACACAAAAAATTTGATCTGAAATTAATCCGGAATAGTCCGAATCTTGTCCGGCAATTGATTTCGAAATTATTTATAATCAAAGTGAAGTCCGTTTTTTGTCCGGTCACGTCCGGAAACTGTCCGACACAAAATTTAAAATCCGCTTTAAGTCTGGTTTTAACTGGAATTAGTCCGGCATTCGATTCAGAAATTATTTTTAGTTAGAGAGAAGTCCGTTTTTAGGACGGACACGTCCGGAAACTGTCTAGCTGGCTCTACATGCAAAACTAACTTTGATCCGACACGACATGTCGGACCCGACTTGCACGAGATAGAAAAGGACAGAGACTCTCTCCGTCCTTTTCTATCTCATGCACGACGTGCGTGCGGAGCAGTGTTAGGTTCACATGTAGAGCCAGCTTCTGGCACAAAAATCAAAATCCGTTTTAAGTCTGGATTTATCTGGAATTAGTCCGGGAGTCAATTCCGAAATTATTTATAGCTTAAGTGAAATCAGATTCTAGTCCGTTCACATCCGGAAGTTGTCCGGCATAAATTTTAAATCCGTTTTAAGTCTGGTTTTACCTGGAATTAGTTCGGCAGTCAACTCCGAAATTATTTATAGTCTAAGTAAAAACCGATTCTAGTCCGTTCACATCTGGCAGTTGACCGGCATAAATTTTAAATCCGTTTTACGTCTGGTTTTATCTGGAATTAGTCCGGCAGTCAATTCCGAAATTATTTATGGTCTAAGTGAAATCCGATTTCAGTCCGGTCACATCTGGCAGTTGTCCGGCATAAATTTTAAATCCATTTTAAGTCTGGTTTTACCTGGAATTAGTTCGGCAGTCAACTCCGAAATTATTTATAGTCTAAGTAAAAACCGATTCTAGTCCGTTCACATCTGGCAGTTGACCGGCATAAATTTTAAATCCGTTTTACGTCTGGTTTTATCTGGAATTAGTCCGGCAGTCAATTCCGAAATTATTTATAGTCTAAGTGAAATCCGATTCTAGTCCGTTCACATCTGGCAGTTGTCCGGCATACATTTTAAATCCGTTTTAAGTCTGGTTATATCTGTAATTAGTTCGGCTGTAAATTCTGAAATTATTTATAGTCATCCTATTTTCCCTTCCCCGCTCGCTCACCTGCGGATTCCGGTGATTTTAGAGATACATTGATTTGGAAATTTTCTTAGAACATGCGGAACATTCAATTATATTTTATACGTGACTTTTCTGTTTTTTAATCCCGTCTGAAAGCAGTAAAATATCTGCAAAAGCATTTATTTTCTGTTAGTAGTGTTATGTCAGAAGGAGAAGTCCTGTCAAATCTTCCCTAAGTTCCTCGTTTTAAATCAGTTTCGGTGGGAATCTGATTTGGGTTGAAGATAAGTCAATGAGCAAGCTAGGTTTATTATAATAGAATATTTATTAATCGGTAAGAGAGAAAATCTTACAATAAAAACAATTTCTTATTATTTGAGTCTTACTTTGGAAGAGAAAACAGTCCTTGTGTGTGAAGAATCAGTGAAGATCCTTATCTTGAGTGTGAATACCCGAGATAGTAGTCCTCGTTGTCTTGAGCGATTGGTATATATCTCGTAGTCGGCTAACTCAAGATGATTGTAGACACTAGATAAACGTGTTTGGAACTGGTGTTTAGATTAATGATTTCACACTTTCAAAGTTTGAAGAAAGGCCTCGCAGGATCATTGAGAATGATCGTTTTCTTTTGGATAGTCACAGTTTGAGATGAATTAAGATTTCACTGCACTGAAAAGGTTCAAGAATCATTCGATTACTTGAACTGATTTCTCCTTTCGATGTTCGAGCAAATAACTGAGTTAATTGGGAATTTGTAGTTAACTTTAAGTTGGCACTGTTCTGATGTTAACTAGGATTGAGCACTGTAGACTGATAACTGATATTGACGCAGACAGAGACTGATTTTGAATTAAGAACTTGAAGTTTAAATTTGACGGGTTCAGAACTGGTGTTAACGTTGACTAAAGCTGCTTCTGAACTAAGAACTTGTGTCTCCTGTATTGTTGTTTCAGATTTTATAGGTCCGAATGCAAAGCATCAATCCCTTCTTATCAATCCCCTTCTTATCAATCCCTTTCTCTTGATTCCCTCTCTATGGATGAACCTTCCTTTGAACATCAATCTCTTCACTTTGCTGAGTATCGATCTTTCTGGTTGTTCCGAGTTTAATTATCCGCTAGATGTGCGTATGTAGGTCACTGCAAAATAGTGAGACTTGTTGACTCTTCGGGTAATCACCAAATTCTTCTTGTATCGATTTGTAGGTTGATTCTTCTTAGGTTTGAATGAGTCTTGCTTCATGGTTACCACTTTTATATCGTAGACTGTGTTCTCTCTTTCCAACGTAAACTCTTTGTATACAAGTATCAAATGAATTTCTATCCAGTACTATTATAAGGTTAAACATATTTGGATTCAATATAATTTATATAATAAAGAATTTAACCCATTAACGCCCAGACGGACGAAAAATTTCTGTTGACTTTGAGGACCTCCCTTTTAAAAAAAATGCCTACAAAAAAATTAGCACTTATCATTTTTAACGTAAAATTTACTCCTCTTTTAGATTCTGAAGTTAAAATTTGTTTATAACAAATCGTTAAAAAGTTATAAACAATTTTTTGCAAAAAAACACGATTTTTTGAGAAAAAATTTTCATTTTAGACATATTTTCACCGGAAAAAAGCAAGTAGATGCTCTCAAAAGCTCAAAATATCGCGTCCATGGACCCCCAGCTATAAGACCCTGAAGCAAAAAAATTTTTTTTTCAAAATGGCGGACGCCAATATGGCGGCTAAAACTAAAAAAATGGCTCAGATATGAAACAGGGTGCTCCAACTTTTTCATGTGACTGAAATCGCCTAAAACTCTTTATACGGGGGTTTTTGGGGTCGCTGATTACGAATATGATGTCAGTTTTTAAAAATTCAAAATGGCTGATCCAATATGGCGGACGAATTTTTATAAAAATTTTGGATTCACTTGAAACTCTCCACTCAGGGGTTTTTGGGGTCGCTGATTACGAATATGATGTCAGTTTTTAAAAATTCAAAATGGCGGATCCAATATGGCGGACGAATTTTTAAAAAAATTTTGGATTCACTTGAAACTCTCCACTCAGGGGTTTTTGGGGTCGCTGATTACGAATATGATGTCAGTTTTTAAAAATTCAAAATGGCGGATCCAATATGGCGGACGAATTTTTAAAAAAATTTTGGATTCACTTGAAACTCTCCACTCAGGGCTTTTTGGGGTCGCTGATTACGAATATGATGTCAGTTTTTAAAAATTCAAAATGGCGGATCCAATATGGCGGACGAGTTTTGTAAAAAATTATTGGATTTACTTGAAACTCTCTATTCGGGGGTTTTTTGGGTCGCTAATTGCAAATCTGATGGCAATTCTTGAAAATACAAAATAGCAGAGTCAAATTGTTTGAATTTCAATAAGTATTATACAATGAATAAGAATTTTTTGGTCCGTTTGCCGTCGAATAATTCGCCGTTGCCCGACTCTTACCGCGAGGAGGTGGACAATAAAGAGTCTTTTTTTTTTTCGTTTTTTATTTTATTTTATTTTTTTTTTTTCGTTTTTTATTTTATTTTTTTTTGTTTTTTTTTTGTTTTAATATTTTTTACATTTTTACATTTTAGGTGTGAAAATCCTGAAAGCAGGAAACGCATAAATATGCATCACACTCCACGCACTTTCGTTGCGTTCTACAGGTGCACTTGGAGAAATTAGAGCAGTTTTTCTTTTGTTCAACTCTTTGAACTTTGTGGTTTTTGATGGATTCAGATTTTTTTTAGATATGCTTCTGCAATCTGTAGAGCCATGTCTTTAGTACCTATTTTTTTTTCTTGGACAACTAAGTTTCTTAGAACAGTTGCATTTGCAATTGATGCTTGAACGAGTCTCATAAGTATAACCCAAGTCCATTTCTTCGACCTTATGCATGGCATCAAATTGCTGCAATGTGCGTCGTGCAAGTCTACTCCGCCCATAAACTTGTTGTAGGTTGTAAAAGCATTAGGAAATGCTATATCAACTTTGCTCTTTGTCTCCGAAGAATATCTTTTGACTGAACTAATTGGTGTAACACCTATCAGTGTTGACAGTATAGACACTACTTTCGAATCTTTTACTGTGACATAATTGACACCACTGCATTTGTCATGCTTGGCAATAAATGTCCCTCTTGGATCCTTTTCCGTAATCGGATTTTTTACTTGAATTCGATTAGCTCTGACTGTCCCTGTTGCCCGCAAACCAACTTTCTTCAGATGAACCAGTAAATCTGGACTTGTAAAAAAGTTGTCAAAATATACGTGATATTTCACTACATTTCTGGGTACAACTGAAGAAAGAAGGTTTTGGAGAAGACCAACGACAATGCAGCTACCTAAAGCACATTTATTTAGCTTTTCTTCATTGCCAAAAAAAAACTTTTTGAATTCTTGCCACAATAAATGTCACAATCGAATAAAAATCCTTCGGAACTACAAAGAGCCCACATTTTGATACCGAAACGGACAGGCTTGTTTCTTATAAACTGCTTCAAAATAGTTCTTCCCCGAAACTTTACCATCATTTCGTCAACTGACAAAGCTGATGAAAAATACCCAAACTGCCTCGCATTTTTCTTAAAAATCTCCAAAGGACCTCTCACTCGCCAAGCTCTATCATCAGCATTTTCATCTTCAGGTTTGGATAGCTTTAGCTTGGACTTGATATCTTCAAACTTGTTGCGACTCATAGCTCCAGCTACAGCTTCACAACCTAGAAGATGATTCTGAGACCAATAATCTCGTTGAGATTTCCTTTCGTTGAAAATAGACAAAATAATTATTCCAAGAAATTTGTCTAATTCAGTCAACGAAATTTGACAATCATTCAGACGTGTTGCGTCTAATATGAATTCCTTTAGCTCCTTGGAAAAGAAAAATTCAAATAGTTCAGTTGACGAGGATGACCGAATTTTTTTTGCAACGCTATCAGGTATAAAAGTTTCATTTTTATACTGAGGATCATACTTCTGTTCACCATCAACCCATTCAAAAATATGATCTGGCTCCAACTTCGATTGATTTGAAGTATAATTTTCTCGAATCGTCTGGTATGAATTTTGCGGTAAATCGGCACATTCATTCTTAAGCGAATTTTCTAGCTCTTCATGAATAGCATCATCATCTGAATCAGATTCACAATCAGATTCGCCAGAATCATTCGAGTTTGGTAGCATTAGCACATCTAGGTGTTCGTCATGTTCTTCAACTTCGAAACTCTCGGCGTCATTTACAACTTTCTGCCGTTTCGACTTACGCTTTGTTGACATTTTTAAAATCGACCCAGTAATAAAAGAATGCTGGCGCAGTGCAGACAACCAGTGGTGCACGTGAATGTTGGCACAATGACGACAACTAGTGCTGCAAACGAATGCTGGCACAGTTACGACAACCTGAGCTGCACGCAAATGCTGACACAGTAACAACAACCAGTGGTAGAAGCAAATGCTAGCGCAGTAACAATAACAAGAGCTGCAAGCAACGCTGGCACAGTAACGACAACCAGTGGTGGAAGCAAATGCTTCGGCAGTAACAATAACCAGAGCTGCAAGCAACGCTGACACAGTAACGACAACCAGTGGTTGAAGCAAATGCTGGCGCAGTAACAATAATCAGAGCTGCAAGCAACGCTGACACAGTAACAATAACCAGAGCTGCAAGCAACGCTGACACAGTAACGACCCTTACAAAAAAAGAGTATTAGAATGAGTATTGAATAATGAGTACTGCAGTGAGTATTGCAATGAGTATTGCAATGAGTACTGCAATGAGTATTGAAAATTCCAGTACTTTTTTCGCCAAACATTGTTGAAAATATAATATGTTGCGCACTAAGTTTCAACGGCTCCTACGTCTGCGCACTACTTTTTTTGTTGTAAACTAAATATACAGAAATACATGGAACGCAAAATCACAATTTCATTATAATTTTAAAAAAAATTGTTTACTGTACTTAAAAAATACATGTGGCGAAAAAAGTACTGGAATTTCCAATACTCATTGCAGTACTCATTGCAGTACTCATGCAGTACTCATTGCAATACTCATTGCAATACTCACTGCAGTACTCATTATTCAATACTCATTCTAATACTCCTTTTTTGTAAGGGGACAACCAGTGGTAGAAGCAAATGCTGGCGCAGTAACAATAATCAGAGCTGCAAGCAACGCTGGCACAGTAAGGACAACCAGTGGTGGAAGCAAATGCTGGCTCAGTAACAATAGCCAGAGCTGCAAGCAAATTCTGGCACAATGCCAACAAGCAGTACAGCAGTAATAACTGCATGCCATTGCATTTTCTGCAAAACTAGTAATGCGCCGACTTCGAAATGCCAGATCTTAGCGGAAACAACAAGCGCAAAACCGTCTTAGTTGTGAGCATAGTTAAAAGTTATACAGCACCACAGCAAATAAATCAGCGTCAAATAAACAAAAATAACCAAAAAAAATAATAAGACTTAAAAAATTTGCCAACTCCATTTTGAATTTTTAAAAACTGACATCATATTCGTAATCAGCGACCCCAAAAAGCCCTGAGTGGAGAGTTTCAAGTGAATCCAAAATTTTTTTAAAAATTCGTCCGCCATATTGGATCCGCCATTTTGAATTTTTAAAAACTGACATCATATTCGTAATCAGCGACCCCAAAAACCCCTGAGTGGAGAGTTTCAAGTGAATCCAAAATTTTTTTAAAAATTCGTCCGCCATATTGGATCCGCCATTTTGAATTTTTAAAAACTGACATCATATTCGTAATCAGCGACCCCAAAAACCCCTGAGTGGAGAGTTTCAAGTGAATCCAAAATTTTTATAAAAATTCGTCCGCCATATTGGATCAGCCATTTTGAATTTTTAAAAACTGACATCATATTCGTAATCAGCGACCCCAAAAACCCCCGTATAAAGAGTTTTAGGCGATTTCAGTCACATGAAAAAGTTGGAGCACCCTGTTTCATATCTGAGCCATTTTTTTAGTTTTAGCCGCCATATTGGCGTCCGCCATTTTGAAAAAAAAATTTTTTTGCTTCAGGGTCTTATAGCTGGGGGTCCATGGACGCGATATTTTGAGCTTTTGAGAGCATCTACTTGCTTTTTTCCGGTGAAAATATGTCTAAAATGAAAATTTTTTCTCAAAAAATCGTGTTTTTTTGCAAAAAATTGTTTATAACTTTTTAACGATTTGTTATAAACAAATTTTAACTTCAGAATCTAAAAGAGGAGTAAATTTTACGTTAAAAATGATAAGTGCTAATTTTTTTGTAGGCATTTTTTTTAAAAGGGAGGTCCTCAAAGTCAACAGAAATTTTTCGTCCGTCTGGGCGTTAATGGGTTAAAGTATTAATATAGGTTATGGACATAACACCTCCCTCCCCTAGTTTGAGCATAAGAGAGAAGCGAAATATGCTCAAATTTGAAAATTTATAGTTTAGAAGAAAATGCTAAGTCCATGTATATTTTTACTGATAAAAAGATAATGTTATATGTTTGTAAAAAATGGTAGAAGAGAAAAAAAAAAAAAAAAATACATGAAATTATAAATTATTGGTTTTGTAAATAAGTTTTTTACGTGCATTTTATATAATCTAGGTTTCATACATTCATTTACAATTAATTCTCATTCATTTTTAGTTATGTTGCTTAAATATATTTTTACTGTTTTGTAACTTAGAATGAGCGATTAACTATATTTTTGCAAGTACAACTAATATGATAATGTCATATGTTTATAAAAATAGTAGAATTTCTAAGTGATTTATATGTTACGAAATTATTTTGCTAGAAATGGTTTTTACGTGCAAAAATATATTTTATACAATTTAGGTTTTATACGCTCATTAATAATTCATTCTCATTCACGCAAATTTTGAATTTTGATAAAAATAATTTAGGTTGGAGACGCATGACTATGTTCTAATTCCGATTAGTTCGAACTTTCATTTGGTCGAATTCTATTATCCAGAACATTCGTGAAGCTGAATTCTCATTTCATGGAAATAATATTTTACGGAAGTCAGATAAAACCGATATTTCATATACTAAAATTCATGTATAACCGAAGTTTTATTTGACAGAATTCATATTTGATCGAATTTCCATTTAACAGAATGCCTAGGTGATGGAATTTCTATTTTATAGAATCGACATTTAAGCGAAGTTTCTTTTGCCCGAATTTCAATTTACACGAAGTAATACTTAATAGAATCCTTAATAAAACGAAATATTATTTGATATAATTCCTATTTCATTAAATATTTATATAGTATAATGTACAGGTAAGTGAACATTTATTTAATAGAATGCGTTTTTTAGGTTGCATAGCCTTTATTTTATATAGCTTTTATTAAAACTTTATATAATCAATGGCGTTTGAAAGTTAATATAATATAATTTGTTACATTGTATGATTTTTATATATTCCTGTTGTAATAAAATTTTATTCATTCATACTTATACATGTAAGATGTATTTTATGTTTTATTTGAACATTATTGACATGAATCTAGCAAAAATTAATAATCTTATTTTTAGGACAGCTAGAAAAGAATAGCCTCATATATAAAAAAAAATATATATTTCAATAATTTTCTCATAATGAGTCATGCATGCATATTTTCTTATCTCCCATTCTGAAAATCATATTTTTTGAGAATGGAAGAGCCCCAAATCCTCTCGAGATTCCGGTGAATCTTGAGTTTGAGGATTACGACATTCACCGCTGCTAAAAGATTAGGATTTTTTTGTTTTGAGATATCTTTATTATGCGTTCGATAGATTTTAGGGCAATAAAAAAAGTGGGGAAAAGGTCTGTATTTTGGTGGGGGTTTTTCTGTAGTTTGCCTTTGTCTAAGGTAAGTTTGCAGTATCTATTACGATTAGTTCCTTTTTTTTTTGTCGAAACGTTCAAATCTTACGAAAGTATGGAGCCCGAAAATACTGATGTTTTTAGTGATATATTTAATATCTTGCATCAAGATTTGAAGGATTTTGAAAATAATCAAGCCAGAAACGCAGATTTAGTGCTTGATGAAATGCAAAAATATACTATTATTGATTTTGATATGAATTTTTTGCGCGATGATCCATCTTCTGGTGAAGAGAAAGACTTGGATACTAGCTGTGGTTCAAGTTCTCAGATAGTGAATAATGGAATTGAAATTGAGTTAAAGGGTGATCAAGTTTTTAATGAAAGATCAAGTTTAATTGTCAGGGAGGACTTGGAGAACGTTGAGGTCATAGACCTTGACACGGATATTGAAAAAGAGTTAACTGGTAGCAAAAGGGAGACCGAATTGGTTATTATGGATACTTGTACTGGGCTACTTGCAAGTGATTTTTCGGGTGTTTCTTTTAATTTTTCTGTAAATAGTTATCGCTCGATTTTTGAACATCTTACTTCTCTAATCCTTTTTGTTGATGTGTGGAAAAAAACCGATACTGCTAGTATTTTTCAATTTAATTTTAATGACAATTTTTACGTTGGTCCTGCTTGGTGGTTTGATCTACCGTGTAAGGACGTTTTGCTACAACTTGTTATGTTGGAACTGTCAATTTATGGACCCAGTGGACCTTTCTTTATTGGTGGGCAGTATTGCAGAATATGTCAAACTTCAAGTCGGATTATTTTGGTAAGTGAGCGAAACTTATAACCCTAGTTGTTTATGCTAAAAAATTTAAATATTTCCAAGAAGTTTAAATTTATAATTACACGGGGAGAAAGAAAAATTAATATTCTTATTTGAAATTTAATATTAGATTCAAGCATAAATTTGGAACAGCAATGAATGAAAAGAGTTATCTCTTTTTTTAAAAAAAAAAAAAAAATAGGTCTTCTTTCTGTTTTTTGAACTGTCTTACTTGATTCCGTGATCACATATTTAATTTGAATATACTAAAAAAAAAATTTAAACTGGAGACTTTTTGATAAGATAGTATTAAAAAGTCGCAATTTATTTTTTTATAATCATTATATTTAACCAAAGCCATTATTCGTGTACGAAATAAATTGGCAAAAAGTGATTTGATGATTCGATTCCATCTCGATGGAAATATGTAATTTGAATTATTTAGTTTCATTTTTAGAAAAAACAATTAGATTAAGGTAATTAAGATTAGATAAAAGACTTTCAAATTGAAGTTTGAATCGATTTAAATTTGGATTAAGTAAAATTTCAATCAAAAAAGTGTGACATATAAAATGTTACAATTGGGTTTGATTAAGCTTGAAAAAATTAAAAAACTGAAGTTTACATTAATTGAAAGTTATATTAACCAAATTTTTAATTTCTAGTAATTATATAATAACAGTTTAAATTCAAATATTACAAATATTACGATATAAATGGAGTTTTACGAATGAAAATGATTAAAACTAAATATATATAGTTAATAGTTAATTGAAAATTAAAAGGGTTAACACTAAAAATAAAATATCTATAAATGTTACTTTTGAAATCTACAAACTAATAAAAATGCAATCATTAATTAAAAAAAAAAATTTTTTTTTATTAAAAAAAAAATATATATTTACTAAATTTAGTAAAAAAGTTTTAATATTTTCGTAAAGGACGCTTATACCCTCAAGCGGTTCTCATTCTATCGGACCATGATAGTCAATATTTTTTTTATTTATTTCTTATAATTTTGTTTCTAAATAGTATTTTGTAGTTAAAATCATTACACAACAAAAAAAAAATTTTTATTGAGGAAAAAAATTTTCGTTGAAAATTTCAAGCTATAAAAATTTGTCTTCCTAATTATTTCAAAAAATTGAAGAAATACTTTCCTTAAATAACATTTTCTTAACAACAGTACGGTAAATTAATTAAATATTGTTGTAAAAGTTGTATTATATTACAGTTTAAAATATAGTAGTTTTTTTTAAAAAAAAAAAATTGTAGAACCGTGTTTTTATAAGTAAATAAAATATAGTCATTTCGCGCGTTGTGTTACTGTTTCCATGTAAAAGTACCAACTTTATAAGTTTATATCTTAAAAACGGAACGGTAAAATTCAATAAAATTGTAATAGTACCTGTAAATTAATGCATTTAATATGTCATAAAAATTTTATAAGAAACTGTAGAAAATTGGTTTTTTGAATAAACCTCCTTAAATTTTACTGTTATATTTTGGTATTTTGGTATAGTAGTTCTTAAATTTTTTCGTTAAACTATTAATAAAGAAATTATTGAAAAATTAATTTTTAACTAATAAAAATATATAAGTGGTAGAGTCTTAATTTTTATCTGTTTCTAAAAGCATAATCCCCTTTTTTTTATTCTTAGGTTGTTAAATGAACATGTCTCTAAATTAGAGATTTTATATAATGGCATTTTTTGATATAAAGTTTTGCAAAATAAAGCATAACTTGTTATTAAAAGTTTGATTGTAATGCTTAATTTAGATTTATTTGGAATTCTCTGCGATTAGAATTCCACTCATTTTAAGTTTTGTGATTGAGAAAAAAAAAATTTTTTGTTTGTGTACATTAATCTTTATTTTATTGTGATTAAAAATAAATTAGTATTATTATTATATTTTTTTTTATACAAAAAAAAAAGTCGAAGAATAATAAAAAACAATATGAATTAAAGAAAGAGACAAAAAAAATACATACATTTTGACAGGTGTAAAAAGTCAAATTATTATTTCGTTGGAAAGAAGTAAAGAAAAATAATAAAAAAAATAAAGGATGGTTATTTAAGAAATTTTATAGTTGTAAATGGACAATGATCTTTAAAGAAAAAGAAAAAAAAAATTTATATTATTTGATTTTATGTTTAAAGGTTGATAAAGAGAGTATAACTTGGGATGGAAATATACGTAAAACCATACTTTTTCCAAATTTTTGGTTGAAAAAAAGGATATTTACACTTCCTTTTGAATTTAGTATCAAAGCTAATGATCTTGGAGTTATAAAAAGAGGAATTCTGAATTTATATAAGGACACGAAGAATAAATTTGTTCTTTTCAATCGAAAACTAGTATTTGATGGATGCCATGTTGTTCGTGTGAGTAAATAAATTATATAGAGTAAAAAAAAAATTTTTAATTTTTGAGTAATATCTGAATAACTCATTTTTTGTTTGTACAGGTTGGAGGTTACAACGATTGGTTCTGTAATAACTCTGGTTCCAAACTTAACCCTGAAGATTTACTTATAGGGGAAAATGTATTTGGCCTGAAATTTACTCTTCCTTTCGAATGGCGAGCAAACTTGCATTGTTCAACTTCCGAAGGAATCCGTTCTTTAAAGGCACATTTGATAAATTCACGTGATCCTTTAAATACTGTTTTCCAAACAGGATTGGTGAAATAGAAAATTCAAGATTTACGTATTTCTCGGGTATGTATAAAGAGTGTAAAAAAAGAAAAATATATAAATAAATAAATAAACTTATGTGGTTAAAAAAAAATTGTAAAAATTAAAAATTTCTTTTTCAGTATTTTGGACCATAAGGGAAATTGGTAGAAGTTAAAGAGATAAAGAAGACTTCTTTTTTTTTTGTGTAATTAATAAGTATAATTATGTATGTTTATTAATGTATATACGCGTTTGTGTGCGTGGGTATGTAATTTTTATATGTATTTGTATTTTTTTTTTTTTTTTTGTATATATTTTTTTGTAAGGAGAGAGAGAGAGAGAGAGAGAGAGAGAGAGAGAGAGAGAGAGAGAGAGAGAGAGAGAGAGAAAGAGAGAGAGAGAAAGAGACTTTTTGATTCTAATAAATTTCATTAAGAGTTAAAATAATGCAGTTTTTATTTTCTTATCTTATAGAAAAAATTCCTGAGTATTTTTATTTCCAAAAATTACTGAGTATTTTTAAAATTTTACTTGAGTAAAAAAAAGAAAGAGACGAGAACGAGAGAGAAGTAAAAAAAAATTTAAATATGAATGAGTAACAATAAATAAAGAGAGAAATAAAATAATTTTAAATTTTCAGAGTGGTACATTAGTGTTATTTCATACCTGAGTTTGATTTCCACAGTTTTCAGAAACTTTAATATATTTTCCATTTTTTATGCCAATATCTACTAAATAGCTTGTTTCGATTATTTTCTTATTTGTTTTTAGCTTAAAAAAAAATATGCATATTCCAATTAAATTTAATATCATGATTGCAATTAATATTAAAGTTACTTTTTCTGCAAAGTTAAGGTTTTTATCTTTGTTAACAAAACTGGGTTTCATTGTAGCTTGGAATAATGGAATTTCATGTTCATGATTATTGGAAAATTTTGTGATGTTGATTTCAGGTATTTCAAAAAATGATTTATTTAAATTTGTATTGAAGTTGTCCAAGGGTATTTTTGATAATTCAGTAATTTCTAAGGGTAGAATTTTGTTATCTTGGCTAATTGAACAGTCTACAGGTATTTCTAAAATTCCTGAGTTGGATATAATATGAGAAAATCTGTATTTGCCTAAGCAGTAAATTTCTATTTTTCTTAGTTTTGAGGTAGTATACAACCATGCATTATGCATTAATAAGGGTGTAATTGGTGGATAATTTTGTTTGCTAACGACTATTTTACATTCATGTGACACTAGATTTATTAATAGATTTGATTCACAACTTGGATTAATGTCTGTATATTTAATGGATGGTGTAGATTTTTTCTCTAAATCGGAGCTGAAAAAATATCTTTTTTTGTTGGTTGATAAGCCTATATATTCATGGTTATTTTTTATGTAAATTGCTATTGAAGTTTGGAAAATTGGGTATGAATAAACTTTAAATACTTGAAATTTTTCTGACATTGATTTTGGCAAAGAATAAATAAAGAATAGGTTGTTTTCTGATCTAAAAGATTGAATTTTTAAAATTTCAGGTAGCTTATGAATTTTAATATTTAAAACCAGTAAGATTTTATATAAAGGTATTATTCGATGCCATTGATTGTTTAAGGAGGTAATTAAAGCTTCTTGAAGTGATTCTGAGGTAGTTAAATAATTAGAAATATTTTTATAGAGACTGGTTAATTGCTTGTAATAGGATGTGTTTTGCGGTTCAATTACAAACTTTTGAATAAAAATTTGTGTTATGTAGGTATTATTATCTGCTGTTTTGAGAGTTATATTATTCATTGTTTTTTTTATTTTCTATGAAGTTAAAAATGCTATTATTTGTTGTTTGCTCTGTTAAACTTTCAATTAAATTTTTAGTGTTTGTAATGGTTTCTCCTATTTCCTCATTTTTTGTTTCAAATAATTCTCTCTGTTTATTACAGTTATTAGTGTCTGGGCAATTTTGATTAATTGTGTTAAATGCTACATTAAATTCTTTTGACTGAACTAATAATTCTTTGTAATTGGCATAAAAAATGAATTCAATTTTTCCAATTAGGAATTGTAACATTTTTAGAGGTTCAAAATACAATCCAGGTGGATTAAAAAATGGTGTATCCTTTGGCTCGAATTGTGTGGCTATTTGATGTACTCCTATTAAAATGATAAAGAGTAAATAAACCATCTTTATTCCGAAGTCCATTTCCTAGAACATAATTTTGGTGTTACTAACTTTATAGATTATGATAAATAGTATGGTGGTGGCGACTAAAAAATTGACACTTTCGAAAACTCTTTTTTTCTTTTGGAGGATTTGATTGGGGAGTTTGTTGAGATGTTGTGTGAGTATTAGTACTTGTAGAAGGTTGTTCGTTGTCGTTTGTTATAGTCATTTGTTGAAAAGCGTTATCTAAAGAATTTTCCAATGAATTTTGATTTCTATTTATATTGTGTAAGTTTGCTAGAATTTTTAATGCTACTAAGGCTTTCGCTGTCATGGAACTTCTGGATAACTCTGATTTTTTTATTTCACCTACGCTTCCAATTACAATCCAGTTGATGTTACTAGGTGACGTGTTTGCTTTTATGATGGCATATTTAGGATTTGGTAAATTATTATTATAACAAAATTGGTTCAGTTTTTGAATCGCTCGAATTTTGAACATTGTTTTTGTTTTATTTAGTAAGGATTCTTTATTCTTAGTAAGGATTTCCAGTAATTGGTAGGCTGCATTTTCTTCTGACAAGACATAGTCGTGACTTGTACTACAGATGACATAATTTTTGTACTCAATTTCTGTGATAAATTGCGGTTGAATGCCTGCACTCGGTGGTGATTGATACATAGTTTTAATCGAAATTTCTTCTTTTTTATTATTTTTTAGCAAATCATTTAATATACTCAAAAAATTCACAACCAATGTATTCTGCATCTTTATAGGTAAAAATTATTGGATGATTTACTAGTGTTTTCAATAGGGTCTAATTGAGGGTATAATTGTATTACCTCTTCTTTGTTGATATTAGCTTCTGCTTTTGCAAGTAGTTGGTTTTCTTCTGAAGGTGCAGAGGGTTCCTTATCTTCTGGTTTACTTGTTGTTGTTGTTCCAGTAGTTGATGTTGTGTTTTTCGAACCTAAATGTAATAGTACATTAGTTACAGAGTCCCAAATTGACCCTAAAAGATGGAAAGACCATCCAAAAACACTATATAAGGCGTAGCCATGAAGGAATGTGTCGGCTATAAACTTTATACTTTTTAATAAGATTAGTATTCCTATTAAACCTGCGCTTACAGAGCCAAAACTTGTAAATGTTGTCCAAATTTTTACCCAGGCAGAATTTGCTATCTTATCTATTGTACTTTCATCTAAAATATTTGGAAATCCAAATCCAGGATTAGGGATATTTTGCCCTAACATTCCACGTGCTAGTGTATTTAAAATTATGGGTTTTTCAGCTGGTAGCATAATGTGATTTCTTAATTTTTCTAAATCTTTTGACGAATATAACCCGCTAGTAGCAAGGTTAGCGGGGTTCCGATATTCCCATTTTTCTTTTGTTTCTGGTTTCATTATTTCCGGTTCAACTGCTGGTACCAGATTTGCTAGCATTTGGAACCATGAATTACCTATCATAAACATTGCGGGTAAAAAGGAATTGCATTCTATTGGAGTACCCACCGTTGTTAAAACATGAGTAATAGGAGTTAAAAAGTAAGTTTTATTTTCTCTGGTAACGGGTAATTGCATATAACAATCTGGTGTTTGTCTAAATTTTACTTCTACTGGTAAACACTTTACTAAATGTATAACTTCTCCGGCTAAGATTGACATGTATCCTGGCTTTTTCATTACGTGGTAGGCAAATTCATCTGGTGCTTGTGTCACAAGAATTAATGCATTTTTAAATATTTTTTGCTCCATTAAACAACATCTGGTTAAGACATCATAATAAAGTTCATACATTTCCCTTCTTATATGTCGTTCAACGTAAATAAATTTGGAATTTATATACGAGAACATATCCATATTTTGTACTAAAGGTTTTTTATTCTGTAAAGGTGATCCTCCCGGTCTTGTTTCTAGGATAATTAATTTGGGATGTTCTGTTTTTACGTAATTGTAACCGCAAATTATTTCTCTAGCTTTTTCTGCTAAAGCAAATGTTATATCTTGTGTTTCTAAAGAATAGATTGTTTCAAAATTGTTTTTATCTCCCTCAGTTGTTTTGTTTGCTAAACCTTCATAAAGTACCTCGTATTTTCTCATACTGCATACATCATCAGGTAGTGTATTCCAAAATGTGTTTCCATTTTCTCGATCTATACATGATCCTTCTGATGATGTACAAACTGTACCAGATTGTAAATGGATTTTATCTGTGTCTAAATTTATCGTTGCATAATATTCTTGTAATGTGATTTTGTACGATGTTTGTACTAACACATCACTCCAGCGGCCGTAAGCATCACTGTATGTAGTTCCTTGGCATTTTGCATCGAAATTTAATGATCCTGCTAAAGTTTCGGTACGATAATTTGTTGCATTTATTTTTAAACCGTCAATATTTACATTATCATTTGGTTTGTAAGTTCCCATCAGATGCATGTTTTTGCAGACATCATAAGCTAATTCCTTAATATATTCCCCTTGTCCTTGAGAAACTGGTGATGAATGTGAATGCATACCGCAATGTTCGATAACACGTCTAAATTCTATTTTGCATTGTATAACCTTTGTTGTTGCAAATCCGCTCAATTGAATTAATTGTATGTAAGTTTGGTCAGTTTTTACCGGTTTCTTTTTTATATCGCATTCGCCAACATTAAGCAATGAGAGTGTCGTGATGTTGAGTTCCGTTGATCCACAGTCATATCCAATAATAGCATGAATTGTACTTATTCCCGAAATTAGTAAGAGGAGATGTAAAAGTTTCTTTATTCCAGTTGCCGTCATCTGGGAACAGATAACATTTCTTTTTATTTTTCTTGTTCAATACGTGATAATTTTAGTCTGTTTACATGTACTATTTTTTGTTTATTTTTTACTTGTATTTTAATGTTTCCTTTATTTAAAATTTCTAATACTTTATGTGGTCCAGAGTATTGATTTGCAAATTTGTGAATTTTCCCCCCTTGTAATAAAAAAACTTCATCTCCGGCTTTAAAATTTTGAGGGTTACATTTTTTATCATAATAAGTCTTTGATTTTTCTTTAGCGGATATTAGGTTTTCTTTTGCAATATTTCTCATTTCGTGCAATCTTGTTATTAAATCTGTAAGGTATTGATCATATGTTTCTAATTTTTCATGTTCTAATGGTGGATCACTGGATGGTAATCGTGCTAACTTTCCGAATATTAATTCGTACGGAGTACATTTAGTGCCTTCATGAATACTTGTATTATAAGAAAACATAGCGAGTTCTAACCAGTCATCCCATTCTTCATTTTTATTGATAAATTGTTTTAAATATTCCCCCAAAACATGGTGGGATCTTTCAAGTGATCCGTTAGATTGAGGGTGGAAGGCTGTTGTTTTAAACTGTCGAATTCTAAACCTTTTTGCTAAACGTTTCATAAGATTGCTTAAAAAATCTGTTCCTTGGTCTGTTAGTACTCCTTTAGGTAATTCATAAATACAAATAAATTTTTTTATAAATGCGTCAGCTATTGTACTAGCTTGATGATTTGGAAGTGCAATTGCTAAAGAATATTTCGTGAGATTATCCTGAATGGTTAATATATATTCGTTTCCTGTATTAGTTTTAGGAAGTGGTCCAACGATGTCCATTGCAATTTTTTCGAATACTGTACCTGGTGTATCAGTTATTATCATTGGATCTTTCGTTTTAACTAGTACTAATTTTTTTAATTGGCATTGTAGGCAATTTTGGATATATTTTTGAATATTAGGTTTCATATTTTCCCAATAATAATTTTGACGTATTCTACCATATGTTTTGGTGACACCCTTGTGTCCTCCGATTGTACTGGAATGTGCTTCTTCTATTAATTGCATATATTCATCCTTGGTAGGATATTTCGTAATTCCGTTACAAATTATTATTTTTACAGTTGAATTTTCGAAGACTGACTTAAATATTGACAAAATTTCTTCCCAATTTACATTATTTACCTGAGCCGTTTTTGCTATACTTATTGTTTTTAAATTTAGTTTTTCGGCTATACTTTTTAATGAAATAATTGATGATTTAATAATTTTTACTGTATTGGAGATATTTTCTTTTATTTCGCTTTCAATAGGAAGGGCTATGTGGTAAAATGCCCCCTTTTTTACTTTTTCAGCTAGACCCAATTGGAGCTTTCTAAAGTTGGGCAATTTGTCGCGTTTTGCTAACGATCTAGAGCCATTACCTCTAGGTTCTCCATTAACTGAAATAAAATATGTGAAATTATCCTTACGCATTGGTAATTGATCCCTACAATCGATAATATATTTTTCTTTTTTGAGATTTAGGTTTGTACAATTTTTGTTTTCCTCTAAAATGTTTTCTTCTTCTGATGATTCTGAATCTGTATTTTCATAACCAAGATCAACTTCTTCTTTATGAGTTCTTTGTTTTTGTTTTATATCCCCCCGATCTGACATAACCTCGTCAGAATAGACTTTATTATATGATTTCTTTTGATTTTGAGTTTGTTTTTTATATTCTGGAGCTGACATGACTTCATCAGAATAAATTTCATTATAGAATTTCTTTTTATTTTTCTTTTGATTTTTGTTTCCTTCATTAAATAATTTTTTTGGCCTTCCTCTTTTCTTTTTTATAGAAGAGGTTTTTAGATGAATTTCTTTTCTTAGTCTTCCTCGTTTTTTCTTCTTTTCTTCATAATTATTTGATTTTTCTAAGATTTCGATTTGTTTATTTTTTTGATTTTTGTTCATTGTTTCTTCTTTTTTTCTTTGTTGTCTTGTGACGACATTGCAGACATTATGCAATGTATTTTGATTTTTTGAATCAGATATGATTTTGATAAATGTTAGAAGATTGATTATCTCTTTATGTATAGAATAATTTTCCCTAGTTTGGTATCCATCTCTTGGATCCAATAAATAGTTTGTAATAAAATGGAGAACTTTTGTAATCTCCGAATTTGTATAATATTCATTTTCTTGAAATACAATTTTCATTATTGATTGGAGATATTTACTTACCTCCGAAGTAGAATAGGAATCATTGTCCTTTAGTAGAGATTGTTTTTTGCAAATTTTTTGTATAATAGAATGGAGACATTTTTCTATCTCCGATTTACTTTCTGACAATTGTTTTTTATTATTAAAAATACTTTTTATCAAAGAATGTAGAAGTTTTATTTGCTCTGAATTTTTGTTTTCTTGAGATGCTTCGAATTGAACACCTTGTTCTTTTTTTTTATGAGTTTCTTCTTGGACACTTCTGAAAGTGTATTCTTGATAATCTTCTTGAATTTTTGTTTCAATTTCAGGTGTGTTTTCTTGCTTTATAATCTGGAATTTTCCCTCATTATTTCCCTCATTATCTTCTTGAAATAGATTTTGAGACAAAGCGTCAGCGTTGACGTTTGTTTTACCTGCTTTATAGACAACACTAAAGTAATACTCTGCTAATTTTAATTTCCATCTTGTGACCCTTGAACATGGATCTTTTGAATTTTGGAACCAAACCAAAGGTTTGTGATCCGTTACTAAAGTGAATTTTCTTCCATAGAGATATGGTCGAAAATGCTGAACACAGTATATAATTGCTAATGCTTCTTTTTCGTATGTATCGTATTTTCTTTCTGTTTCGCTTAAAGTTCTTGAAGTATATGCAACTGGTTGGTCTTTTCCTATTTTTCCTTGGGATAAAATACCTCCTATTGCGAAACCTGATGCGTCAGTTGTTAAAATAAATGGTTGGGAAAAATCTGGTCGTTTTAAAAGTGGTTCTTCACGAAGTTTATTTTTTAAAGTATCAAATGCTGTTTGTTGTTTTTCTGTCCAAAGAAAAGGTACATCTTTTTTCAAAAGTTCATTTAATGGATTTGCAATTTTTGAAAATTTATCTATAAATCTACGATAATAACCAGAGAGTCCTAAGAATTGTTTTATATTTTTAACATTTTTTGGAATTGGGAATTTTTGTACTGCTTCTACTTTTTTAGGGTCTGGTCGTACTCCTTTTTGATCAATTATATGTCCTAGATAGCATACTTCTAACCGTAAGAATTCGCATTTGTCAGGTTGCAGTTTTAAGTTCGCAATTCGTAAACGTTCCATAAATTTTGAAAATTTTTCTTCATGTTCCTCTAATGTGTTTGCATAAATTACTACGTCGTCTAAATAAACAAATAATTCGATTCCTTGCAAACCTAATAACACCTGATCTATGAGTTTTTGAAAAGTGCTTGGTGAATTTCTTAATCCAAATGGCATTCTGTCGAATTCATAGTGTCCGTAAGGTGTTGAAAATGCGGTTTTGTGCGCGTCTCTTGGATCCATTTTAATCTGATGAAAACCGGAAGCTAAATCAAAGACGGAAAAATATTGCGCGTTTGATAATTGATCTAATAAGTCGATTATATTAGGCAAAGGATAAAATTGTCCAACTGTGCGTTCGTTGAGTTTCCTAAAATCTAGTACTAGTCTCCATTTTTTATTTCCATGCGAATCGTCTTTCTTTGGCACTATCCAAATAGGTGTATTGTATGCTGAATCAGAAGGTTTAATAATTTTTTGTTCTAACAATTCATTTACTTGACGTGTCATCTCTTCTTTGTGAACTGGTGGAAATCTATATTGTTTTGTTACAATAGGCGTATCATCGGAAGTTATTATTCTATGTTTAATAAAATCAGTTGCTTCTAAATATTCTCCAGGTATATGAAATCTATCTGAATATTTATTTATTAATTTCATAACGTGTTCTAGTTCTTCTTTATTTAAATGTTCTAAACGAAGTAACTTTTTTATTTCTTCTATCCTGTCAGTTCCCGTGATATTAAAAATGTTATCTGTTTTACCTTTGTTTGTAAATGTATCAACTATTTCTTTAATTAAAATGTTACTATTTTTCTGATTTTCATTTTTTAATTCTTTGAAATCTTCTAATTCTACATTGATGATTGGTAGATTAATGGGTCCATTACGAGTATTAAATGCTTTTAAATATGCTATTCCTTGTTGGTTTACTACTACCGCGTTTCCTGCGAAAACACCATCTGCTATTGATTGTTTGGGAATAAAACCAATTTTTTTATCTTTATTTGAAATTTTAACGTAAATGTTATAAACTGATCTTGCTGGTATTGTAAAGTAATTCTTTGACTCAAAGTTAATTTTTTGATCATTTATTTCTAAATTTCTTTCTTCGTAATTTATTTTAACTTTATTATTGACAAAAAATTATGTCCCTAATATGCCATAATGTTCTATTGGAACTTCATTAGACAGTAAGTTGAAAATAGTAGGGATTCCAAAAATGTTAATTTGTACCTGTCCTAAAGTATAAACTGCATGCTCATTAATTCCTGTTAATTTAAGACATTTATTTTTATCGATTTCTAAATCTGGATGGACTGCTTGAATTTTTAATAAATTAGGTCCTGCTCCTGTATCAATCATCATAGTTATTGGTACATTTATTCCATCAGTATCTATCTGAACATATGGTATTGAATTTGTTTTTGCTAAATTGATGTGTTTAGTTGGAAATTCATTGTTACTGGATGCGTTTAATTTTTTCCATCTGTCCTCAGAGCATCCTATTGAGGAAGGATTTTGGAGTTTTCCGAATTTTCTATTGGAGCATTGGTTTGTTGTTGGCTATTGTTATATATTCTTTTCCTACATTCGCTAATGATATGTCCTGGTTTTTTGCAATAGTTACATGATATACTTTGATTATTGTGAGTGGGATTTATTGATGGATTATTTCTACTTGTGCTTGGTCCTTGTTGTTGTGTTTGTTCTTTTTGTTGATTTTGATATCTATTTTGATATGGATATTGATTTTGTCTCTGATTTTGGTATGAATTTTGGAATTGATTTTGCGCTGAAACTCTATTTTGGTTTTGAAATTGGTTTTGAAATTGGTTTCGCGGAGAATAATTTTGGTTTCGATTTTGAAATGTATTAAATGGTTGGCTTTGATTCCTATCATTAAAACGATTTTGATATTTAAAAGGTGGTTGATGTTGATTTCTATTACTGAAACGACTTTGATATTGAGTTTGAGACGAAGAGAATGATTGATTTTGATTTCTGTTAAAACGATTTTGATATTGATTTTGGTTTGAAAAATTTTGTTGTGAATGCATAAAATTTTCTTGTTTTTGTCCCAGTAATTTATTAATTTGAAAACAATTAACTGCGAAATGTCCTTTTTTACCACAAAGTAAACAAGTAATAATTTCATCCTGAGCAACATTTATTTTTGTTGTTTTAGCGAATTCTTTATTATTTCTAAACATATGTTCATTTTCATTTTTTTGTATATTTCTTCTTAACTCATTACGCGACAATAATTTTCTTTATACATCTATAGCCTTATTTACTGCGTCTTTAAATGTATCTGATGTGCCTACTCTTAATTCTAATTCTGGTCTTAGTCCTCGCGTGAAACAATCGACGGTAGTTTCTTCTAACCCTGTTTTAAATGTTGCATCTACTGTATTTTCATTATTAATTCTATGTGCATCTAGAATTCTTTCTGCCGCTTCTGCGATTCTTGAACCGTATGAAACTACATTTTCATTTTCCCACATGTACATTGCCCCTAACTCCCCTTGCAATTGGTAAACTGATTTGGCCGGCGCGTATATTGTTTTTAATCTCTCTGCTAATTCTTGAACTGTGTTAAAACTATTCCCTAATATAATTTTTCTTGCTTCTCCCGAAATTTTTCCTCTAATTAATTTTACTAAATTTTTCTCAACTTCAGCATTTTCTGGAAGCATGGATTTTGCTTCTACACAACCCTCAATAAATATTGTTAGTGGTACGTTTTTGCCATCAAATAATGGTATAGTTTCTAGGGCATCACGTAAAGAGACTTGCTGATTGTTTGGTACGGCCATTTTTGTCGAGTCAAGATTTTAAGAATTATCAGAAAATTCGCTTTCTGAAGTTTTGTCAATTTCTTCTATTAAAGTTTTATTAAATTTAGACTGAGATTGATTAAATCCAAATTCTTCTAAATTGTTTAAATGACTGTCTATTAAAGTTTTTTCCGCTGTTAATTCCTCGCTATCGCTATTATCACTATTAGTATTATCGTCACTGTCAAAAAGGTGAGTTGAAATAAAGCCTGAGTCGATTTCTTTTTGTGTAAGGTTAGGATTTGATTTAGAGTACCTTGGTGTACTAGTGTGAGGTTTTGATTTATTATTAGGGATTCCTGGATTTAGAGATATTTTTGGATTTTCTTTTATTTTTGAACGAGTTAAATGTGAAGAAACAGTATTGTTTTTATTTGGAGTAGACATAAAATTTGCCCTGCATAATACTTGAATTTCTAATATTCAATAAAATGTAAATGTGCTTAAAATTTGCGTAAACAAGAAGCAATTTGTAAAAAATAAGATTTAAAAAGAAAAAAAGAGTTCTGTACAGAATATACCGTAAATTTTAAGAGGACTCGAACCCCTGTTCATTAATAATAGACCTTTATGATTTATTATTATGAACGCACCTTGCAATTACGAATTATGTGCAATAATAAAATATTTTTCTCCTTTTTTCTTTTAATAATAAAAATTTAGTTTTGCGTTAATTTCTTTTTTAGTTAATTAAGTTAGTTTGCTCATTGAATTAATTAATGCATTACAATTTTATAAAAATTAAGAAAAAATAAAAAAAAAATTTCTATGAATTTTGACTCATTGACTTGTTTGTTTCCCGGACCGATGCACCAAAAATTTGAAGGGCTTCTGTTATGTCAGAAGGAGAAGTCCTGTCAAATCTTCCCTAAGTTCCTCGTTTTAAATCAGTTTCGGTGGGAATCTGATTTGGGTTGAGGATAAGTCAATGAGCAAGCTAGGTTTATTATAATAGTATATTTATTAATCGGCAAGAGAGAAAATCTTACAATAAAAACAATTTCTTATTATTTGAGTCTTACTTTGGAAGAGAAAACAGTCCTTGTGTGTGAAGAATCAGTGAAGATCCTTATCTTGAGTGTGAATACCCGAGATAGTAGTCCTCGTTGTCTTGAGCGATTGGTATATATCTCGTAGTCGGCTAACTCAAGATGATTGTAGACACTAGATAAACGTGTTTGGAACTGGTGTTTAGATTAATGATTTCACACTTTCAAAGTTTGAAGAAAGGCCTCGCAGGATCATTGAGAATGATCGTTTTCTTTTGGATAGTCACAGTTTGAGATGAATTAAGATTTCACTGCACTGAAAAGGTTCAAGAATCATTCGATTACTTGAACTGATTTCTCCTTTCGATGTTCGAGCAAATAACTGAGTTAATTGGGAATTTGTAGTTAACTTTAAGTTGGCACTGTTCTGATGTTAACTAGGATTGAGCACTGTAGACTGATAACTGATATTGACGCAGACAGAGACTGATTTTGAATTAAGAACTTGAAGTTTAAATTTGACGGGTTCAGAACTGGTGTTAACGTTGACTAAAGCTGCTTCTGAACTAAGAACTTGTGTCTCCTGTATTGTTGTTTCAGATTTTATAGGTCCGAATGCAAAGCATCAATCCCTTCTTATCAATCCCCTTCTTATCAATCCCTTTCTCTTGATTCCCTCTCTATGGATGAACCTTCCTTTGAACATCAATCTCTTCACTTTGCTGAGTATCGATCTTTCTGGTTGTTCCGAGTTTAATTATCCGCTAGATGTGCGTATGTAGGTCACTGCAAAATAGTGAGACTTGTTGACTCTTCGGGTATTCACCAAATTCTTCTTGTATCGATTTGTAGGTTGATTCTTCTTAGGTTTGAATGAGTCTTGCTTCATGGTTACCACTTTTATATCGTAGACTGTGTTCTCTCTTTCCAACGTAAACTCTTTGTATACAAGTATCAAATGAATTTCTATCCAGTACTATTATAAGGTTAAACATATTTGGATTCAATATAATTTATATAATAAAGAATTTAAAGTATTAATATAGGTTATGGACATAACAGTAGCGAATTAAGCTAATTTAAGGAAATTAGGAATCTGAATTGTTTTTATAATTTGCCAGTGTTTATTGGATGGTGACATCTAAAAAGATTTGCAATGGATCTTAGAAAAATAGAATATTTTATTGCTTTTAATTATAGGAAGTCGGAAAATAGTTGCATTAAAAATAATTTAATTTCTGAATGATTTTCTTTTACTTTCGCTTCAAAAGATTCTGAATTTTCGTCAGTTAAATTAGCTCTCTGCATTTTCTAAGAACATCTCCATCTTTTTAACTATTTTTCATTTCGCCCTTTTTACCGGAATACGGAAAAAGTCTGGCATATCTTTTACAATCCAGAAAGAGTCAGGTGAATGGCAAGGAGTCTGGTGAAGTTTGGGTATAATCCAGTACTCGTTTTTAAATCCAGAAAGAGTCCTGTTTAGTGCAAAAATATTCCTGCATTCTTTTTGCGATCCGGAGAAGCCAGACAAATACTGTTTTTATCCGTCACATGTTTTTAAATCTAGATTATAGTACGATTTATTAAGAAAATAGGAAACAGTAGATAAGCTGGGGGGTTCTGAATATAAAAGTGTTAGTGAGTATGTATGTGAGGTAAGCATGTGTGTGTGTATCCGTGAGACTTCCTATAGATGGGCGTTACGTCATCAGAAAGAATATTATTATGCTTTCTGCTTTCTAAGAATTTGTCAATGCTTTATAATAATTTGTTGCTTTTGTTTATTAAGAATTAATTTTAATCGTGAGAATAAAAGTCTAATTAGAATAAAGAAATTAAAAGGGGTGTTGCGCAATCGTGATTTCCGGTCCCAGATTCCATCGTCTGTTTTGACTATCTTATTCTTATAGTGCATTTTAGAGCGGATTTATATGACAGTTTAAAATCATGAATTTGGTCGGCTTTTGTTTAAGAAAAGTATATTTTATTATATTTGCATAGTTTCAACGTGCTTAAACGTGCTTTAAACGTGCTTCAAGGTGTATTACGTCATCGGAAAGGAATTTGCAACTCTTGACAAGTTTCAACATGTATACAATTAGCGAATATAATTTATGGTTTCAGATTTCTTAGAAATTTGATTCCTTTTGTCTAGACTTTAAAGAATTTGTTTATTTAATTTCAATGTTTAAAAATCATGCCTTTGTCAGCTTTTGTTTATTAAGAATATAATTTATTGCTTTCTAAGTTTTGTTTATTAAAATATTGGTTATTTAAGAGATTTTATTCTTATAGTATATTCCAAAGCATTGTTAACCATTCCATGGATTTTTAGTAGTATGAAAGAATGTGACTAAGATAGTGACACAAGACATAAATCAAGACACGAGATATAAACCTCAAACCTAAGCCTAAATAATAAAATTATTAACATAAAACTCATTAATTAAACTCAACCTTAAGATTCAAAACATAGGACATAAGACATAACCATCAAAATATATGAAACTCAAAGTACAAGGATAGAACACATTTGCTATTTGAGACATGAGATCAAATACTTTAAACATAAGCCTTATGACATAAGATTTTTAACGTAAAATACTTCAAAAAATCTCAAACCTTGAGACTTAAAACATATGACACTAGATGTAATATTCAAGAAAAAAAGCCTTAATTCAAAGAACCTGAATCTTTTAACAAATTACTTAAACCTTAAGTCATAAATAGAAATTAAACTAAGATTCAAATCATAATCCTAAAGTCATAATACTCAAACACAAACCATAAGAATAGAACACATGACACAAGACATAAATCGAGACACGAGATATAAACCTCAAACCTAAGTCTAAATAATAAAATGATTAACATGAAACTCATTAATTAAACTCAACCTTAAGATTCGAAACATAGGACATAAGACATAGCCATCAAAATACATGAAGCTCAAAGTACAAGAATAGAACACATGACACAAGACATAAGATTTGCTATTCGAGACATGAGATCAAATACTTAAAACATAAGCCTGAAGACATAAATTATTAACATAAAATTCATGAATAAATCTCAAAACTTAAAGCTCAAAACATAAAACAGAAGATGTAATACTCAAGAAACAAGACTCAATACACAGAACCCATAAATTTTAACAAATTATTTAAACCGTAAGACATAAATAGAAATTAACGTAAGAATCAAATCATAATCCTAAAGACTTAAGACTCAAAACACATAACAGAAGACTTAAGACATATAAATCAAGACATGAAATATAAACTTTAAACCTAAGTCTAAATAATAAAATAATTAAAATAGAAGCTCAACAATTAAACTGGACTATTAGATTCGAAACATCAAACATAAGATATAACAACAGCAATACATGAAACTCAAAGTATAAGAATAGAACACATGACACAAGACATAAGATTTACTATTCGAGACATGAGATCAAGTACTTCAAACATAAGCCTTAAGACATAAATTATTAACATAAAATTCATAAATAAAGACATGAAAATCTAAACATGAGATAAAAACTTTTGAACATACGCATAAAGACATAACATTATCAATATAAAACTAAACAACTAAACTCAAACCTTAAGATTCGAAACATCAGACATAAGATATAACAACAAAAATACATTAAACTCAAAGTATAAGAACAGAACACATGACACAAGACATAAGATTTGCTATTCCAGAAATGAGATAAAATACTTAAAACATATGCCTTTAGACATAAGATTATTAACATAAAATTTATCAATAAATCTCAAACCTTAAGACTCAAAACATAAGACACAAGATGTAATATTCAACAAAAAAAAGACTTAATATATAGAACCCAAATCTTTTAACAAATTATTTAAACCGTATGACATAAATAGTAAATCATAATCCTAAAGACATAAGACTCAAACTCAAAGCATAATAATCGAAACAGATAACAGAGGACTTAAGACATATAAATCAAGGCACGAGATATAAACTTCAAACATCAGCATAAAGACATAAGATTATCAACATAAACTCAACAATTAAACTTAAACAATAAGATTTAAAACAGGAGACACAAGATATAACTCCCAAGAAAAAAATACTCAATATATAGAACCTAAAAATTTCGATAAGTTACTTAAAATATAAGACTTGGATCGTAATGAACCTAAAACTTAAATAGTAAAACTAAAGAAATTAGAGTCATTAGAAACAACTCAAAGCATAGGAATCAAAACAAATAACTCAAGACAAAGGACATGAAAATCTAAACATGAGATAAAAACTTTTGAACATACGCATAAAGACATAACATTATCAATATAAAACTCAACAACTAAACTCATACCTTTAGATTCGATGAAACATAAGGCAAAAGATATAACACCTAAGAAAGAAATGCTCAGTACATCAAACCTAAAATTTTCGATAAGTTATTTAAAATATATGAGACTTGGACCCTGATGAACGTAAAACTTAAATCATAAAACTGAAAACATATGACTCAATACATCAAACTTAAAAAATATAAGAATCGAAACACATAACACAAGACATAAGACATGCAAATCTAGACATGAGTTATAAACTTCTTAACAGATGCCTCTAATGACATAAGATTATCAAACATCAAACTCAACAATAAAACTTGAACCTTTAGACTCGAAACATAAGACACAAGGTGTAAGACTTAAAGAGAGCACACTTATATTACATATAACCTATAAATTTCGACAAATAACATAAAATATTAGACTTGAACAGTAATAAACCTAAGAATTAAATCATAAAACCAAGAACATGTAACTCAATACATCAGTTTCAGAGCTTAAGAGTTAAAAACAAATGACGTCAAACATGAAACTGGAGGCATGAGACAGAACATTTAAAACATAAGCCTTAAGATGTAATATTATCAACATAAAACTTAATAAACCTTCAAATTTAAGACTCTAAATATAAGGCACAAGATGTAACACTCATAGAAAATAGATATAGTAAATAGAACCTATAAATTTCGATAAATTATTTAAAATATAATACTTAATCTCTAACTACGATATAAGACATATACATATAACTGAAGACATGAGATGGTAATACCTAAAACATAAGATTTTCAACACAAGATGATTGATATCAAAATCAACAATAGATCTAAAGAATTCAAACTCGAAACATAAGGCTCAAGATATAACCCATTAACAAAAAAGACCTAATACATAGAACCTAAACATTTTTAACGAATTACTTAAACCATAAGATTGGAAGAAACATCAACTAAAAACATGTAAGATCGAATACATTAATTTCAGGTCTTAAGAATTAAGAAACAAAAGACATGCATCTCGAGATATAATACGTAACTGATAATAATTGAAACATTAGGAGTTAAACCTAATATTCAAACTACCTAATACTACAAAAAGAAGCAAACAAATGAAAAAAAACTAAAGACAAATAACTCAAAACATGGAACTCAAAGTAAAAGTATCTAACACATGACACCAGAATTAGGACATACAACAAGAGACATAAAATATAATAATAATAATAATAATAATACTAATAATTAAAACACAAGTATTAAGACATAAGATTATCGGCATGAGATTATCGACATAAAACTCAACAACAAATCTCAAAACTTAAGACTGAAAAACATAAAACATAAAAAGCAAAAGATCAACACTTATAAACCCCCTAATATAATATACTTAAAATATAAGCCTCAAGACATACGATAATCGACATAAGACTCAGTAATAAATATAAAGAAACTAAGATTCGAAACATAAGGCACAAGATATAACCCATCAAGAAAAAGACCTTATACAGAGAGCCTAAAAAAACATCAAAGAATTACTTAAAATATAAGATTGGAAGAGAAATCAACTAAAAAGTAAGATTCAAACCACATAACAAAAGACTTAAGACATGTAACTCGAAACATGAGACAGAATACTTAAAATATAAGCCTTGAGATTATATATATCAACATAAGATTGTCAACATAAAACTCAACATTAAAATTTAAAATTTAAGACTCTAAACATAAGGCACAAGATATAACACTAAAAGAAAAGAGACACAATAAATAGAATCAAAATGTTTCCTTAAATCATTTAAAATATAAGACTTATTCTCTAATTACTACAATGAGACATGTACATATAACTGAAGACATGAGATGGTAATACCTAACACATAAGAATCAAGACATAAAATTTCCCGACACGACATTTTTGACGTTAAAATCAACAATAGAACTCAACCCTTCAGACTCGAAACATAATGTACAAAATATAACACGCAAGAAAAAAAAAGACACAATACAAAATAATTCAACAAATTACTTAAAATAAAATACGCGAACAGAAATCAATCTAAGATTCGAATCATAAAACTAAAGACATTAGACATAATTAGTAATGAACCTAAGATTCAAATCATAAACTAAAGTCATAAGACTTAAACTCAAAACATAAGAATTGAAACACATAACACAACACTTAAGATATGCAAATCGAAACATGAGAATATATATATATAAGACAACTTAAAATATATAAGACTTGAATGATAATAAACCAAAGCCCAAATCATAAAACTGAAAAATATAAGACTCCATACATAATACTCCAAGTTTAATAATCCAAACACATATTATAAGACTTAAAACATAAGATATAATACTTAAAATATACACCTTAAGACATAAGATTATTAACATAAAGCTCAACAAAACAATTTTTCAAAAACAAACTCAACAATCAAAACATAAGGCACGAGATGTAACACCCAAAGAAAGCCCACTTAAATTACGTATAACCTATAAATTTCAACAAAGAACATAAAATATTAGACTTGAACAGCAATCAACCCAAGAACTAAATCATAAAACCAAGAACATATAACTGAATACATCAATTTCAGAGCTTAAGAATTAAAAAAAAACAAAAGACTTAAGACTTACGTCAAAAGACTTCAGAACTACAACATAGTATTTAATGAATAATACATAAAACATTAATACTTAAACAGAACTCAACGTAATACTTAATTAATAGTTAATCTAAGTACCCAATAAATTAAAGAAAAAACTCAATACATGCAACACAGAGTATATATATGACACAAGACTTAAGACATGAAACTCGATATATAATGAGATATAATACTTAAATCATGAACTTTAAGATGTAAGATTATTAATATAAAACTGAACAATAAAACTAAAAACTTAAAAACTGAAGCATAATGCACAAAATATTATAATAATAATCAAGAAAAAAGACTAAATACGTAAGAACTAAAAGTTTCATCAAATTGCTTAGAAATATAAGACTTGAAGAACAATCAACCTAAGTCTAGAACCCAAAAAGAACTTAAGACTCAGTACATTAAACTCGAAGCTTAAGAATCAAAGCAGTGAGATTACTATTTAAGTTTTAGGTTCATTACGATCCAAGTCTTATATTTTAAGTAACTTATCGAAATTTTTAGGTTCTATATATTGAGTATTTTTTTCTTGGGAGTTATATCTTGTGTCTCCTGTTTTAAATCTTATTGTTTAAGTTTAATTGTTGAGTTTATGTTGATAATCTTATGTCTTTATGCTGATGTTTGAAGTTTATATCTCGTGCCTTGATTTATATGTCTTAAGTCCTCTGTTATCTGTTTCGATTATTATGCTTTGAGTTTGAGTCTTATGTCTTTAGGATTATGATTTACTATTTATGTCATACGGTTTAAATAATTTGTTAAAAGATTTGGGTTCTATATATTAAGTCTTTTTTTTGTTGAATATTACATCTTGTGTCTTATGTTTTGAGTCTTAAGGTTTGAGATTTATTGATAAATTTTATGTTAATAATCTTATGTCTAAAGGCATATGTTTTAAGTATTTTATCTCATTTCTGGAATAGCAAATCTTATGTCTTGTGTCATGTGTTCTGTTCTTATACTTTGAGTTTAATGTATTTTTGTTGTTATATCTTATGTCTGATGTTTCGAATCTTAAGGTTTGAGTTTAGTTGTTTAGTTTTATATTGATAATGTTATGTCTTTATGCGTATGTTCAAAAGTTTTTATCTCATGTTTAGATTTTCATGTCTTTATTCATGAATTTTATGTTAATAATTTATGTCTTTAGGCTTATGTTTTAAGTATTTGATCTCATGTCTCGAATAGTAAATCTTATGTCCCTTGTCATGTGTTCTATTCTTGTACTTTGAGTTTAATGTATTGTTGTTGTTATATCTTATGTTTGATGTTTCGAATCTAATAGTCGAGTTTAATTGTTCAGCTTTTATGTTAATAATTTTATTATTCAGACTTAGGTTTAAAGTTTATATTTCATGTCTTGATTTATATGTCTTCTGTTATGTGTTTCGATTCTTATGCTTTGAGTTTGAGTCTTATATCTTTAGGATTTTGACTTGAATCTTAGGTCTTATGAATCTTGTGTCTTATGTTTTAAGTCTTAAGGTTTAAGATTTATTGATAAATATTATGTTAAAAATATTATGTCTTAAGGCTTATGTTTGAAGTATTTTATCTCATGTCTTGAATAGCAAATCTTATGTCTTGTGTCATGTGTTCTATTCTTGTACTTTGAGCTTCATGTATTTTGATGGCTATGTCTTATGTCCTATGTTTTGAATCTTAAGGTTGAGTGTAATTAATGAGTTTCATGTTAATCATTTTATTATTTAGACTTAGGTTTGAGGTTTATATCTCGTGTCTCGATTTATGTCTTGTGTCATGTGTTCTATTCTTGTGCTTTGTGTTTGAGTATTATGACTTTAGGATTATGATTTGAATATTAGTTTAATTTCTATTTATGACTTAAGGTTTAAGTAATTTGTTAAAAGATTCAGGTTCTTTGAATTAAGGCTTTTTTTCTTGAATATTACATCTTGTGTCTTATGTTTTAAGTCTCAAGGTTTGAGATTTTTTGAAGTATTTTACGTTAAAAATCTTATGTCATAAGGCTTATGTTTGAAGTATTTGATCTCATGTCTCGAATAGCAAATGTGTTCTATCCTTGTACTTTAAGTTTCATATATTTTGATGGTTATGTCTTATGTCCTATGTTTCGAATCTTAAGGTTGAGTTTAATTAATGAGTTTTATGTTAATAATTTTATTATTTAGGCTTAGGTTTGAGGTTTATATCTCGTGTCTTGATTTATGTCTTGTGTCACTATCTTAGTCACATTCTTTCATACTACTAAAAATCCATGGAATGGTTAACAATGCTTTGGAATGTACTATAAGAATAAAATCTCTTAAATAACCAATATTTTAATAAACAAAACTTAGAAAGCAATAAATTATATTCTTAATAAACAAAAGCTGACAATGGCATGATTTTTAAACATTGAAATTAAATAAACAAATTCTTTAAAGTCTAGACAAAAGGAATCAAATTTCTAAGAAATCTGAAACCATAAATTATATTCGTTAATTGTATACATGTTGAAACTTGTCAAGAGTTGCAAATTCCTTTCCGATGACGTAGGAGACACATGTCAACGGTTGACCTTGCAAATTCCTTTCCGATGACGTAATACACCTTGAAGCACGTTTAAAGCACGTTTAAGCACGTTGAAACTATGCAAATATAATAAATTATACTTTTCTTAAACAAAAGCCGACCAAATTCATGATTTTAAACTGTCATATAAATCCGCTCTAAAATGCACTATAAGAATAAGATAGTCAAAACAGACGATGGAATCTGGGACCGGAAATCACGATTGCGCAACACCCCTTTTAATTTCTTTATTCTAATTAGACTTTTATTCTCACGATTAAAATAAATTCTTAATAAACAAAAGCAACAAATTATTATAAAGCATTGACAAATTCTTAGAAATCAGAAAGCATAATCTAAATATATGAGAGAGAGTTGAAACTTGTCAAAGGTTGACCTTGCAAATTCCTTTCTGATGACGTAATGTAGCTTGACACTTGTCAATGGTTAACCTTTAAATTCCTTTCTGATGACGTAATATAGCTTGCAACTTGTCAATAGTTGACCTTGCAAATTCATCTCTGATGACGTAAGAGACACGTTGACACTTGTCAAGGGTTGACCTTGCAAATTCCTTTCTGATGACGTAACGCCCATCTATAGGAAGTCACACGGATACACACACACATGCTTACCTCACATACATACTCACTAACACTTTTATATCCAGAACCACCCCAGCTTATATACTGGAAACACATTTTTTAAAACAATTTTTTCTTGAGGTCGTTTAGCCATGTCGTGATGTGTCGTTGTAATGAAAATGATAATAAATAAAAGTAACATTTGGACAAAAAAAACAGATTACAATAAACGGATTTCAGTTTGACTATTAATAATTTCGGAATTGACTGCCGTACAATTTTCGGATATGAACGGACGAAAAACGGATTTTAGTTAGACTATAAGTAAATTCGGAATTAAGTACTTGATAAATTCCTGACTAAACCAGACTTAAAGCGGATTGTGAAATTTGTACCTGACAGTTTCCGGACGTGACCGGACTAAAAACGGACTTCACTTTAACTAAAAATAATATCTAAATGAATTGTCGGACTAATTCCAGATAAAACCCGACTTAAAATGGATTGTAAAGTTTGTGCCGGATAGTTGCCGAACTTGACCGGTCTTAAAACGGATTTCACACTTGAGCTATAAATAGATTCCGAATCCATTTTTTATTTGCAGTAAAACCCTCACATATCGGATTCCAAGGGTCTGAGAATTTTTTTCGATATAAGCAGGAATTGTATTTATTCGGGTAAAAATTCATTATATTTAAATTCAAGGGACCGGCAAAAATATCTGCTATAAGCGGGAATCCGATATATAGGGTCCGATATACGTGGGTCCTACTGTATTTTCTATATCTCCCTTGTTACCGTGTAATAAAGTGAACTCTATCCGGATTTAAAAACGAGTGCCCGATTATGTCCGTACTTTGCCGTACTATTTTAGAATTATAAAAAGAATGCTGGATTATTTTGATACTAAACCAGACGCTATCCGAATGTGAAAGCGATTGCCGTATTATTTTCATACTAAACCAGACTCTTTCCGGATTTGAAAAGTGTGCCGGATTATATCCGTACTGTACCGGACTTTTTCCGAATTCTAAAACGAATGTCGGATTATTTTCGTACATACTCCCGGTTCTATTTGGAATTAAGAATTAGTGACGGATTGTATCCGTACTTTACCGGACTCTTTCCGGATTTAATCCACAGATTAAATGTACGTTTGATTTAACAAGTTGAACCTCAGAGCTCGTATAGCTCAGTCGGTTTAGGTTCTGCGTTGCGTGCGTAACATCCCGTGTTCGATTCCCCTCATGCGTGCGATTTTGCTTCTTTAATACAACTGTTGTATATAATCGTTGTAATAAATGTATGAATATTTGTGTAATGTTAAGTTCCAAACATTGTTTAAAAATGACTTAAACAATTAAAAAAATTTTTTTTTTTGCTTTTCCGACTAATTCCGGATGAAGCCAGACTAAATCCGGATTACAAAAAAAGTTTAACCAGATTTGTTCCGGACTGTACCGGACTACATTCGGATTTAAACAACGCTCCGGGCCTGATTTGTTCCGTACTGTACCGGACTTTTTCCGAATTCTAAAACGAATGTCGGATTATTTTCGTACATACTCCCGGTTCTATTTGGAATTAAGAATTAGTGACGGATTGTATCCGTACTTTACCGGACTCTTTCCGGATTTAATCCACAGATTAAATGTACGTTTGATTTAACAAGTTGAACCTCAGAGCTCGTATAGCTCAGTCGGTTTAGGTTCTGCGTTGCGTGCGTAACATCCCGTGTTCGATTCCCCTCATGCGTGCGATTTTTCTTCTTTAATACAACTGTTGTATATAATCGTTGTAATAAATGTATGAATATTTGTGTAATGTTAAGTTCCAAACATTGTTTAAAAATGACTTAAACAATTAAAAAAATTTTTTTTTTTGCTTTTCCGACTAATTCCGGATGAAGCCAGACTAAATCCGGATTACAAAAAAAGTTTAACCAGATTTGTTCCGGACTGTACCGGACTACATTCGGATTTAAACAACGCTCCGGGCCTGATTTGTTCCGAACTGTACCGGACTATATCCGGATTGGATATGGCCGGATTTATTTCGGATAAGACCGGACTAAATTCCGTGCCAAAAACCTACGTTAAATCGGACACTTTCGGACTAATTTCAGATTCGGAATTAATCCGGACTTGTCTGGAATTTTGTCTGGAATTCGTCCGGAATTCATCCGGATTTCGTCCGGATTTTTTAGTAGGGCTTTCAATTTCATTTTAAAATGGAATGGAAATTTGAAGAAAGTAATTGAGAATTGAAGAAAATATTTGTAAAATTGAACAATTGAATTGAAATTTTAAAACAATTTTTATGACAGAAAACATAATTGAAAACATCCGAGAGTTATTGAATATTGTGGAATTAATTGATAAACGATGAAAATAATTGAAAGAAAAGGAAATAATTAAAATTGTAAAAATAAATTGAAAATTAAATAATTAAATTGAAGCTGTATGATAATATAATTGATAATTGTAAAGAAAATTACAAAATAACGAAAATAATGAAATATTATGGAAAATAATTGTCAAATGATAAAAAATTCGATAAATGGCGAGATTAATGGGCATCAGAAAGAAATAATTTTAAGGATTAAAGAACAACTATATAATTGAGGGATAATAATAAATTGTCAATTAAAAACTGTAGATAATAATTAACGAAAAAAATGTAGGAAAGAAATTAAAAGTGAAGAAATCGACTGGAAATTTTAGAAATGTATTGAAATTTCAAGAAAATAATTGATAATTGAACAGAGGCGAGAATAGTGAATAAAATAATTAAAAATTGAGGAAAATAATTGAGAATTGACGAAAGAAATTAAAAATTAAAAAAAGTAAATTGAAGATTAGAGAATTAAATTTAAATACTATGAAAATAGGTAGTTGACAATGGAAAAAAAGATTAAAAAATGACGAAAATATTTGTATATTAAAGACAATAATTGAGAAATGAGGAAATTAATTGACAATATTGCAAAAATTCTAAAACTGACGAAAATAATCGACAACAGAAGAAATTAATTAAAAAAATTTAAGAATAAAATCACAAAATTTTAGGAGAATAATTGTAATTTGGAAACTGTTGGCAATTATAGAAAGAATTATAGATTTATTAATAACAAAATTAAAATTATTTCATATATAGATTCTCCTAAATATAAGATAATTTTCTTGGATTTTCAAGTATTCAGGTAATTTTATTTTTTAATTAAGCACTGAGACAGATTTGTTGAGAACATGAATCGTAATATGTTCTCAACAAGTGCACCTTATTTATTGTTACATTTGTAATTATACTAAGTGTGTGTAACGCATAACCTATGTAATTGTAAATATGTAGAGGCCTCCTATAACATTTTCTGATAAGGAAATATCAGTAACAAGTGTTAAAGTAATATGAAAAAGATAAAAAAATAATCAAGGCATGTATATACACATTTTGAAGGTTATGTATGCATATGTCGATTATTTGTGATTGTGTTGTTAATTTACCAATATTTGGTAAATATACAACACAATCACAAATAATCGACATATGTATACATAAACTTCAAAATATGTACATACATGCCTTGATTTATATTTATAAAAGTATCTTTGATAAAAGATATCAAATACACTGTCACTGCTAACTAACAGGAATATCGGAATTTGAACCACACGTGAAAAATAAATTTTCAAGATAGTTGGCAACAGTGACTTTTGCATTGCCAATCGACGCCGCGTCGACGCGACGTCGACGTGCTATTTGTATTGGAGAATCACCTTGAAAACCCGACGACGTAAAATGTCACCGCCCAAAAATCCAACGTTTACGAAGGATCTGCAATTCCAGAGTTCAACGATTCTAGAGGACTCACTGTACATGAATTATTTTACGAATTTTAGTAGATAGGCTGAGAGGTTTCTGAATAGCAGGAATCTGTTACCGGCATTACCGACATTTTTTTAAGCAAAAATTAAGATTGCGGCATATTGCGCAATTTGAAAGAATGATTTGTGGAGGGTGCATTCCTTGAGGATGACGAGGTTCTTTGTTTTAAGGTGTGAGAAATTGTTTTGACATTATTGATATTAAAATTCTTATGAACTACATTTTGACAGGTTTATAACTTCCGGCAAGTCTTATCTGTTTTGTTTAATTCAATTAATTCGTGGAATTGTTGTTGAGAAAATTCTTATATGCCTAAAGTAGTGTGTATTACGTAATTGTTTAGTCTACTATATATTTTTTCATAGAATATTATGATTCATAAGAGTTAAAAATAATTATTATTTCACCATTTTGTTATTTTTATGAGTAATTTTCAAGCATATAAGCAGCATTCTTCGCAGTTTTTAAGTCAGTCTAAAAAAATTTTTTGGGTGAAACCATTCATATGTCAAATAAAGCTAAGAGAGTAGAGTTACAGTGTCGTATTAATAGTTTGTTAAAGAATATTCAAGAAATAAAGAGCAGTCTTGAAAGTGTGCAAACTTTTCGGAGATTAATTTAAGATTTAAAAAAATTAAATATCAGTAAAAAATGAGTTTTGCTAAATTAAACAAAGCCGGCCAAGGAACAAGCTTTCTTCCAACAAAGAAATTAAGTGAATTAGAAGAGAATCAACTGTATAACATTTCGAACGTGAAGACTGTAAAAACCAGATTTGGACCCAGGGTTGTTGCAGAAATTGAGAAGCAGTATCAAGTGTTTTTACCGAAGAGAATTGTGGATGTGATTAGTGAAGACGACAATTTATTACCTCATTTAAAAGAATTAACCTCACAAAAAAAATTGGCTATTAAATATTTAGGCGGAGAATATAATTCTATTGAATTCGTTGAATTTTGAGATATGAATTGTATGCCAAAAAATCATCTAATTCTCTCAAGTTCATTTAATCTAAATGCATCTTTCACAAAACAACTTACAATAGGAGCCGAATTGTCATCAAATAGAAAATTAACCAGTGTTGTAAAATTTGTGTCAAGTCATCCACGAAGTAATATTTCTCTTGGTTTTAAGGATTGGAATATTTTAAAAGATCATATCACGATTATAAGAGCATATTTTGAAGGTGAAAAAACTCCTCGAGAAATAAAGTGCGGTAATTTTTATCTACGATTTGGAATTTTGTATGGAGAAAATGCAGTTTCACTGGAGGATAGACGTGACAAACATTTTTACTATCCGTTTATTTTAAAAGAAGCATCTTTTAAAATTTTTGAGAATCTCATTTCTTGTGTTGACCAACGGTTCGAACATTTATTTTCTATGCATTTAAAAAAAGTGTACAATTTAATTATAAAATCTATTGTGGAAATTTTGTTTCAACAACATTTTTTAAATGAAAAAGAAATTGAAGTTTTTATTAATAAAAATTATAAAAAGTTACTGATAAAACTTGAAAGTAAATGTGATTTTACATCTAGTTTAGAATTTAAGACTTTATTTGTTGATATTATTACTTTTAATTTGAAACAATTATCAAAAACAATTTTCGAAGTGTTTCATAGACTTAGTAGCGCCGGAACTAGTATAATATAAACAATTACTTTGTGTGAAGGTAGTATGCGAAGAAAAACAAATGAGTTAGATGTGTGAAATAATATCCGCGATGACGTCATTATATAATATAGATATACTGTACATAATTCGAGAAAAATTAATTGATTTAAATCTAGATCTTTGTAACGACGACGATGATGATAAATTTTTGTTAGCGTTAATAGATTATTGTAACCTATCTGAAGCATTTTCTTTACCTTATTTGGAATCGAATTTAAATATAATAAAAGCAATGACAGGGGACCGTAATCGTATTTGGTCATTAAGATATAATGGCTATAGATTTCCTGATGATTTTATTGCATTTTTTCAAAATATTTTTGATTGGATACCAATTTGTTGTTTCGAATATGAAGATATAAATGAAGACTTAGCTTCAAGATTAAAGTAAATTAAATTACATTATTGTAAAAAAAAACATTTAGTGATGTAAAGGTAAGAAAAAATAAATGTTGTAATAAGAGGCAATTCGAGTTTTTATTTTTTGAAACCTTTATTTATTTTTCAGAAATTTTAAAAATAAATTACAAATCTGAATCATTTATCCAGCTGTTATGTGTACCATCAAACCCTAACCATTTTACAAATACTTTTTTACCTTGTTTTCTAATTATTTTTTCAACTAAATAAATATTTGGATATTTAACTTTGGAAAGTTCTTCTTCGTAAAAGCTACCACTAATTGGATTTTCTTGGTAATCTTTAAGAAGGTAAGTAACTGGTTTTGTATTTTTTATATTTTTTACAGTAAAAATTTCAGTAGTCCAATTTGGTGTATAACCTTTCTCAAAAACATGTTTATATTTACTTATACGCACTTTATCACCAATCTTAAATTTCTTATATTGTCTATTAACTGAAACTTTTTTGAAAATATTTGACAACAAATCACTTTCATTTTTGACAGTTACATCTTTCGGTTTCATTTTGATGGTTCGATGTTTGGTATTATTATACTCAAATATTAAATCACTTAAAATGTCTATCCATTTATAATTACCTCGTAAACTAAATTTTATCCACATTTTATTTTTTAAGGTACGATTAAATCGTTCACAAATTGACGCTTTTAAACTACTATAAGTAGAGTACAAATTGATGTTAAAACTTTTCATGAGATTTTCAAAATGTTTATTATAAAATTCTTTTCCTCTATCAACTTGTAAATTTTTTGGTACGCGTTTTTTATTGAAAACAGATTCCATTGCTGCAGTGACATCTTCACCTTTCTTGGACTTGATTGGAACAGCCCAGGCAAACTTGGAGAATATATCGATGATTGTTAACATGTACTTGTAGCCTTTATTTTCTCGCGCATAAGGTTGCATTTCAACGAGATCAGCTTGACAAGTCTCATCAATGCCTCGAATGTCAACTTTTCTGCGTTTATAATTTCTTCTAGCCGGTTTATGTAATTCTTTCACCACATGTTCTTTTTTATCATCCATTTTTATTACAAAGGTTGCTTATTTTCAAGTGCTTGCAGTCTAGTGTCCAAATGAGAAATGACATCTTTCATAGACAACAACTCTATATTTCTTTCAGTATGCGTTTTAAAATTCTCAAAAAATCTTGTTGCAGTATCTTCCAAAGTTCTAATTCTTGCATGATTGTCTTTTTTTAATGCTTCTATTACATCGTATATGGCGTTGGATTTAGTTTCTATAATTTTGTTAACAAAATTTAAATTTACAGCATCACCTCCGCTCTGAGCATCGGCAATGTTGCACAATTTTTTATTTTCCATGTTAAAATCTCCTTCAGATGTAAGCTTAAATCCAAGCCCTGGAGGACCGCGATTTGGAGTTTCTGTGATCCTTAATGAACGTCCGAATATGTCGATACTCATCTTGCAAATGATAAAAATTGTAATGAGCAATTGATTAATAAATAATTCTTGTTTCACGCAATTCTTCAATAATTGATAATATCTCATTATTATGGCTAGGATTACCAGCTGCTTGAGATGCTAAAAGTAACCTTAAACGATCAACCAATTCATTAGGGTCATCCCAGTATACATAATCCATATTCTTATTTTTTCGATCAATCATGTATTCTGGAATCAAGCCTTTACCGGAATGTGTTGCTATATAGTTTTGATATTTAAAATTTTTTTTATCACGAACAGCGCCATCTACTTTGTAATATTTTTTATGAGCATTTTTTGAAATAACAAGATTCTTATAATTTTCACGATCTTTTAAGCTTATCAAATTTTCTTCAGGTGTTTTTTTAAATAATAGTTCAAGTAAACCTTCAGTGGCAGGATAACTTGAATTGTTGATTAAAATATCATTTTCTTAAAAAATTATTGGTGAATCACCAAACATTAATTTTCCTTGAGATAATTTTCTAACACCATATAAACTGTCTACGTCCTTTTTTTCACATCTAATAATTGCAGATACACATTTATAATATTTTCTCTTAAAGTATTTGGTGAATCCAAAACTGTTGAACTATTATGTTTAATTTTTGTAATATCTTCATCTGACGATGCTGTTCTAAATGAAGCATTATCATCATAAGAATCGTCTTTTATTTGAGAATATGTATAAAAATCATTGTCATTTTTTGAAATATCGTTAAGATCAAAATTTTCTTCCAGTTTTAATCTTTCTTTATACTGATTTTTCTTTTCAGCTTTTGCTGGACGAATATGTTTAACTATTTCAATGTCATCAATTATTTTTTGCATTGGTGTTACTACAGGCTTAAAAGTATCATTCAAAAATTGTTCACTTTGTTCTCTGCCCAATTTTAATATTCTATGTTTTCGACGAATCGCTTCACTTGCTTTAGCAATTTCACCAAGAATATTTTTTTGTTGCCTCAAATGTTTTACATGTGTAGAGGCCATGTTGTTTGTTCAATGTTTCAAATTATACTGTCGTTTTGTTGTATTACTCTTCTAATTTTATAAAACAATCAAAGCATTTTCTATATCTACCTTCATTAAGTTCACGATCTTTATCAATTACAATAAAATCGTGCTTATTTTTCCAACAAGAAGTACAAATTTTTTTAAATTGCGTAAACGTCATGTCACTATTTACATGATCATCGTAAATGTGCTTAAGATTCATTTCATCTTGCCTAAATAATACTAATAAATTAACATTGTCACGTATTAAATGTTTCGGAATGCGCGCATAAGTCTGGCATAGATAAAAACAGTCAACGGCCTTATGTCGACCCATAGCAAAGAAAGCCTTGATATTATCTTGTTTTTCACAAGCTACGTCATCAAATATAAATATTGAGTTAGGTCGCGCATCGTTTGGCCTTATAACATCTGCATGTTCATTAAATGCAAAGTATTCAACACCATCTACTGGTTGTAAAATTTTTTCTTAAAAGTGATACTTTGGTTGATATAATGATTTTGAATAAACGTAGACATTTTCAAATCTTAAACCGTTTGGATGTGTTAATAATGCAAGCAACGCATTTGTTTTTCCACAATTAGATGGTCCACAAAATATCGCACGTACACTGTTTGGTAGTAAATCACCATGACGATTTTCTCGTTTTTGATCACATTTTTGAGCAAGCTCATCAAAATTAAAAACAGGTAGTTTAATAGACTGTGCTTGAAACTCCATCTTGATAAATACTGAGACAAAAGCTATAAATGCAATGCTTTTATTTGTTTCCTTGTCATTTCATAGAAAGTCGCTCATTAGTTAACACGTATCCAATTTTTCCACGGTGATGTTTAAAAACTTAGACTTTGGCTTAGGGGGACTTTCGTTGGCTGCTTTGAGTATACAAATGATTATGAATCAACTGCATAATTGACTATTACTGTCGTACATTTTTTACTACCTTTCTCAAAAGCTCGTGGTCATCTGACACAAATAGGTATAAATATCTCCCTTTTATACTTTTTTCACTCAGTTTGAAGAGTGTCTCAAAGGTAGTATAAATATGGCAGTAAGGAGAAATTTAATCAGTTGTAAAAAAACTGTTCAACGTGGTAAAGGTATTTTGAATAGAATTATCAACAATTTACCAGTAGAATTACATATTCCTGGATATCAATATTGTGGTCCGGGGACAAAATTAGCAAAAAGAGTAGAGCGAGGTGATCCTGGAATTAACCCTCTTGACGCAGCTTGCAAAGAGCATGATATTTCATATTCAAAAAATAGGGAAAATATAGAAGCAAGGAACGCCGCTGATAAAGTTCTTGCTAAAAAAGCTTGGCAACGTGTACGTGCTTCAGACGCAAAATTTGGTGAAAAAGCTGCTGCTCTTGCAATAGCTAGTGCAATGAAGGTAAAATCAAAATTTGGAATGGGAATTAGAACAAAGAAAAATATGAAAAAGAAGCGAAAAAATAGAAAGAAGAAATCGACATTGCGAAAAATTGTAAAGGCTGCTAAAGCATCAATGAAAGTAGGTACAGATGCACAATCAACTATTAAATCAGCTCTTAAGGGTGCACGCGTAGCAGTAAAAAATGTTGGCGGCAAGAGAAATATAAATAAACCTCGTATTTTACCAATACCATCAAAGGTGGGTGGTGTTTTACCTTTTCTTATTCCCTTATTTGCGGGTTTAAGTGCTACAGGAGCACTAGCTGGAGGGGCAGCTGGCATTGCAAAAGCTGTGAATGACGCAAATGCTGCAAAACGTCAACTCGAAGAAAGTAAACGTCATAATGCGGCAATGGAATCTATTGCTGTAGGAAAAGGTCTTTTTTTGAAACCATATAAAACTGGACTAGGACTCTATTTAAAACCATACAAAACAGGACAAGGATGCATTTCAAAAAACTTAAAGTGAAGCTACCTCACCGAGCCCTCTCAGACTTTGATTTAAATAAATTTGCAAAGCGTTTGAAAATTCCACATTTTCGAGGAGTTTTTATGAGAAACGAACTCCCTGCACTTGGTCCTAATAAAAAAGAATCAGCAATTGTAAATTTAGATGATGAAGATGGTCCTGGTACACATTGGTGTGCTTATAAAAAAAATAAAAATGAAATAATTTATTTTGATAGTTTTGGAAATCTTAGACCACCTTTAGATCTTATTAAGTATTTTGGTGCTGGTAGCATAATGTATAATTATGAAAAATATCAAAATTATGACTCATTTATATGTGGTCATTTATGTCTAAAATTTCTATGTAATCAGTTGAATTTTCCTGACATGTATTCTTTGAATATAAATAAATGATATTTTCTATTTCAATGTTAGTTAATTATTCGACCTCAACATGGACGATTCACTTATATTAACGCTTTCTGGAAATTCTTCCATCTTGGAATCTCAATTTTTTCCACCTATTGAGTTGTCTCAGTTTAAAAATTACGCTCTTGGACTTGTTGAATTTTTAAGTTTTCATTCAATTCCTAATGTTGACATTGGAAAAAATAAACTTTATGTAGGGGATGAAATAATTATTATACCCACAGGAAGTTATGAAATTAACGACATTCATCAAATTTTGAATTTTATATTGAAAAATAAAGGAATTAATTTTAAAATAAAACCTAATAATAATACTTTAAAGTGTACAATTTTTTGTGATAAAGAAATTGATTTTTTACCCAAGGACTCTATAGGCAGTTTGTTAGGATTCTCTCCACGAAAATTAAAAGCTCAAGAATACCATGAATCAGATCAACCAGTGTCAATTATTAAAATGAATTCATTAAGAGTAGAGTCTAACATCACTACAGGGGCATATATCAATGGAGAAAAAGTGCATACAATCCACGAATTTTTTCCTACTGTCCCACCAGGATATAAAATAGTGGAAGTGCCAAATCACGTCATATACCTACCAGTCGCTGTGAAGACAATAGATCATATTCAGTTAAGAATTGTTGATCAAGACAGAGATTCAGTTAATTTTAGAGGAGAGACTATAACAATTAGACTGCACATCAAATCTCTGAAATAATGGGTATTGTTTTTTACAATGGAAAAAAAGTTGGTTATGGTTATAAAAAGAAAACACCATGCCAAATTCAAATCAGTCAACGACGAATTCTGAAGAGATTAACACATCAAAACCTGCAGCTGCTCAAAAATCTCGGTCTCAAGATCGTAAAAAAAAGAAGATAAAAACATTCAAGATTTTTTGCACCTGTATCTGTGTATTTGTATTTAGAAAAATTATTTTTTGCTATGGAAGGGGAAATTTTAAACATTGATTCACCAATAATTTTTGATGAATCAATTGCTAATTATGAGGTGCATGCGCAACAGCCGTATACCTCGTCAACGTACAATAACAGTGACGAAATTCGAATCACAGTACAGAATCAAGATCACTGTCTATTTCCCAGCAAAAGTTCGATTCATGTGAGTGGAAAACTCGTGAAAGCCGATGGAACAGCTCTAGCACGCACAAGTTTAGTTTCTAATAGTGTCTGTCATTTATTCGAAGAAGCAAAATATGAGCTTAATGGCGTAGAGATTGACAAAAATAAAAATGTCGGTCTTACAAGTTTAATAAAAAATTATATTTCTCTTGATGCAAGTCAAAATAAATTTCTTGAAAATTTTGGTTGGTTAGAATTTGATAATGAACAAACATTAACTAATGATGATGGTTATTTTGATGTTTGTATACCGTTAAATATGATTTTTGGCTTTGCTGAAGATTATCAAAAAGTTATTGTAAACGCTAAACATGAGCTCATTCTCACGAGATCTAGAACAGATTCTAATGCAGTTTTACAGACAGCGCCTATTGAAGATTTTAGAATTATAATTGAAAAACTTGAATGGCTATTGCCGTACATAAAGTTATCAGATGCTCGAAAATTTAAATTATTGAAATATATTGAAAAGGATCCATCTATTCCAATAAGTTTTCGTACTTGGGAATTATATGAATATCCTTTATTACCTATAACTCCTAAACATGTTTGGAGTGTTAAAACTTCAACGCAATTAGAAAAACCTAGATTTATTGTATTAGGATTTCAAACAGACAGAAAGAATCAAACTGTAAACAATTCCAGTATATTTGATCACTGTAAAATATCAGACGTTAAATTATTTTTAAATTCTCAATGTTACCCATATGGAAATATGAACCTTAATGTTGATAAAAATCAATATTCTACTTTGTATGAAATGTTTACTAATTTTCAATCATCATATTATGGTAAAGAATCCCAAACAATTTTAACAAAAAGAGAATTTTTATCATACGCCCCATTAATTGTAATTGACTGTTCAAAACAAAATGAGTCATTAAAAAGTGAACCAGTTGACATTCGATTGGAATTTGAATCTAAAGAAAATTTCCCTGCAAATACTTCAGCTTATTGTTTAATTTTACATGATAGAGTTATTGAATATAAACCAATAAGCGGAATTGTGAAAAAAATTGTGTAAATTTTTATTTGTTAATCATAATGTAACTGTTAATAATAATAACAATTATTTATTATTAATCATTATTAAATATTCACTGTTAAATTGTAATTTATAAAATAATTTTTAATTTAATGAATTTTTGTTTTGAAGAAAGACATGATTAATAGCTTTGCAATACGCTCGACCTTGTGAGGAATTTGTAGCAGGTCAGTTATAAGGGGTCACTTAAGAAAACATCTGTTATTACATAAGCGCACGTGAAAGTGGAAAGACTCTTAGAAGCCAGTGATCTAGCTGCATGAAAAACTCATCGCTTACGCATAGCCTTACTTTGCTATATTTAACTCTCTACTAGAAAAAATTAAAGTGCCCTCAAAGAATGGAGTATGTAATAGATGTACAAGGATTTAAATTACCAGTTAATAAATTTGTTTTAAAAGAATTAGCTGTAGTTTCCGTAAATGATGATGTGATACCATTTAATATAGTATTTCAACCCCCGTGTGCATGGGATTGTATCTCAAATAAATATAAATGTGTCAATCGTTGGTTAGAAAAGAATTTTCATTGTATTTCTTGGAATGACGGTGATATACCTTATTCTTTTATGAATGTAATGTTAAACAGTATATTGAAAGAAGCAAAAATAATTTATGTTAAAGGTTCCGAGAAAAAAAAATGGTTACAAAATTTCATTGATGAAAGTTCTAAAATCATCGACATGGATGATTTGAATTGTCCTTCCATTAAAAAATTAATAGATCCAGCATCCACAAAAACTTGTACAAAACATTCAATTAGAAAGAAAACATTTACTTGCGCTCTTCAAAATGTTATGAAATTGAAAAATTGGTTTTGTAATAATTGTAACTTATGATTATTTCAAATAAATTTAAATGTTTCTGTATTTTTAGCGTTTTTTATTTCACACAAAAAAGTTACATGTTTATTTAAAAAAGTTATGGGATGAAAATTAGTAAAATTTATCTCAATGTTAAACATCTGTCTCTCTTTTTTTTCCTTTTATTGCAAAAATAATGTGATAAGTAAAAAAAAGAAATTGTATACATACCTTCTTGAAGTCAATGAACATTCGGGTTCTCCTTGTTGAAGCATGCGTTTTTCATATAATTCTTATAATAAAAATTAACATTGAAAAATAAATATTGAAACTTTATAATTTTTTTATTTTCTTAGTTAATAATTTATGCTAAAAAAATTTTTTTTCTTTAATAAAAGTTAAAAACAATTTAACACTTGAAAATTTTTTTTTTATTTCTATTTTTAATAATAATATAAAGTTAAACAAAATTACGGGGATAAAAAATGGTTTTCTGAAAAATTGTATACAAAGAGATTTTATTACTTTTTTACAATATATTTTCTTAATACATAGTTTAAAAATTAAATTTTTAATTTTATAATATTTATTTATTTATATAAATAACTGATTATAGTGTTACAAATAAAAGGATTTTTTTTTTGTTTTTGAAAAAATATATATATAAATAATTATAATTATTTTAATTATAATATTTAAAATAAAAAAAATTATAGTAAGTATAAAAAGAATAAAAATAATTTTTTTTCGAACAACATCATTATTCTATTATTTTATCTTTTTCTGCTGGCTTGATTTTCACTAGCAGGTCAAGAGGGTCTACGTCTTTGACGCCTTCCACTTTCTGCTCCCCCTTCTGCTTCTCTTGACTTCCCCCTTGGATTGCCGAATCTCCAGCTGCATCCTGATCGCGTTGCCCGTAGAAATTTACTTCCAACTCTGAATTTGTTTCCATATCAGACTCGTCTACATCTGCAGCATTTTCTTGAAAATTTACCTTCTGTAGATCATCCTGATTATTAATTATATCAAAATCAAATCCATCTCCCAAAAGCGTTTTTATATCGGGTCTGCGTTGCAAGAAGAACGCAAAGCCTTCCATCTGTTTTACTTCAACAACGATCCCTAGATGCTCGAGAAAGTACTCGTCCTCACGAGATGGTGTTTCATTAAACAGACCATATTTTTTAACCCCTGCCGCCAATGTTATGAAATCTGTGAGCCTTTATAAATCAATGCAATTATTGACCCATTCAATTGGTATATGGAAAATCATTTTGAAGCCTGAATAGTTATTTTCATTCTGCAACAAACGAATAATCCAAAAATTATTTATATAATTTGTTTAAAAAATTAAATAGTTTAAAGCTATAACTTTAAAATTATTATCATTAAAGAAAATTAAAAAATAATTAAAAAAATTTAAAATTTTAAATATTAACATTAAAAATTTAATAAATTAAAAATTAAAATACTAAACTCATTAATATTGCTAAATAAAAAAATAAAAAATAGTTTAACTTGAATAAATTAAATTTATTTTTTAAAATATTTATAAAAATAGAATAAAAATATAATTAATATATATAATTGGTAAATAAATAAAAATTGTTTAACTTAAATAAAAATTAAATTTATTCTTAAAAAATATTTATAAAAAATTGAATAAAAATATTATTAACATTAAAAAATTTAATAAATTAAAAATTAAAGTACTAAATTATTATTATTATTATTGACAAATAAATAAAAATAGTTCAACATAAACAAAGTAAAAAAAGATTATTATTAAAAATTAAATAATAGAAAAAATTATAACTTAAAAAAGTTTATTAATAAATTATTATTATTAAAATTAAATTAAAGTTAAAAAAACACTAATTTAAAAAATTACTTACCAAAATTTCATTGAATTCAAGATCCACTCTCCTTATCCAATATCCACTGACCATGCCGTGAACTTTTGCTCGCACCCCGTTGAAGTTTAAAATAACAGGTGAAAATGGATCTACAGCCTCATTGAAAATATCTCTCGATCGAATGGCTAATCCAGTGATACACAGTTCTTTGAAGGATTCAATGTTGCTATCTTCCAGCCATTTCCTGGGCGCTTGTACAAGTACTATCATTGTTGCGTACCCGTTCATTTTTTCTGTATCGCTTTAAGATTCAAGATTTCAAAAAATAAATTTAAAGAATAAAATTTGCAAAAACTCTAATTTAAAAAATTTATTCAAAACGTTATTTATAAACAATGTAATAAATAAAGTTTTTTTTTAATAAATTATAAATGACAAATAAATATTTTAATAATTTAAAAAGTAAATTTAAAAAAAAATTTAATAATGAATATATTTTTTTAAAAAAAAAAAATGTTCAAGTAAAAAAATCATAAAATAGTTTATAAAAAAAGAGTCAATAAAAACTAAAAAAAATCAAAATGTGTTTAAAAAACTTTAGTAAAACTGAAAAAAACTTTTTAATTAGGATTTATTAAACTAGTGAAAAATTTAAAAAAAAGTTTGAATAAAATAATTAAAAAAACAATTTTATTTTATACAATATTCTTTTTTTAAATTGATTAAAATGTTTTTTAATAATCAAAAAATATTAATACTTTTACTCACTTTTTTTTCACTAAAATCGAAAAAGAGATCACCACAATACACCGCACTATGCTCGTGTCAATGATCCAATTAAGAGGTCACTTTTAATTAATATGAGCCTCCCATAGAGCCAGCCGCTTTTTATAACCGGTCCCATAGTTTACAAATTGAGGAACAAGGATGGAAGTATATATTGAAAGGAGAGGGAAAGAGTGTTAACGCACACATCAAAGCATGGTGATGACTAAAATAAAGACACTATGAGAAATAGAAGTAGAGAGAAAAAGAAGAAAGATATATTTTAATGTATCCAAATCTTTCTTTTTACTTCTTTAAAATCAAAAAAACCTTTTCAATTATTTGACTTATTTTTGTAACCCCAAGGAAGAGTATCTGTACTTTTTGGTAAAAGAATGCGTTTATCATCAAACCAGCTTAAAGCTTCTTTTCTTTGTTGCACAGTGTAAACTTGATGTTTGTTACTGCGAATTAAATATTGGTTTTCTACTAAGTTTTCGTAAGAAAAAAGTGTTTTTTTATAGTCCTCAAAAGTAATTTCTTTTAATGTTGATGATCCAACCCCTTTAGCTCTTTTCTTCTCGCGATCTTCGTTTAATATTTTATAAGAATATAATTTCGATCTTAATCCAATAAATTCAGTAATAATTTTTCCATCGCATTCGTCTTTCATTAAACCCAGCACTTTCTTGTTTTTTAATTTTATACCATAACAATTATTTTCTGGATAATTGGAAGTATCGAAAAATTGGGAATCTCGTTTAATATAATCATATATGTTTGGAATTTTAATATGATAAATTAAACTATCAGTGTCTGTATACATTAGTTTTGATTTATCAGTAAAAGTTTTTTTAATATAGTTATAATGAAAATCATAAAGAAAGAGTTTTGATATATAAAGAATGCTAAATCCAACGTACATCGGTTTATTAAATTTAATTTGAACTTTATTCATTTCAATTATAACTAAATTTTCGTCAAAAATATAACAACTGTTAAAATTTGGTTTACTAATAAGAGCTTAAGCTCCAAATCTACCTTCCCATTTCGTGATAATTCTAATATCTTTATGCTTTCTTATATTTTCCATGGTTTTGCCAAAAACAGAATTGTTTATTAACTTGTAGAAATTTTTTTCAAATATATTTTCAGCCTTTTTTCGGAATTCTGTATTTAAGTCAATATATTTTTTTAACCATTGAGATTGCTTAAATTTTAATATTCTATGAATTTTCGTTAATTTCATTCCATGTTGCAAATAATATTTTAAATTTTTATAATGAATTACGTATTTTGTTCTTGAAAATAAATGTGGTATTAATTTAGGTAATTTGCTCCCTTTAGCAGGGGGAATAAAATGTTCAGGGCATAAGGGCAAATCCTTATGAAAATCGTGAAGTTCTTCAGGATAATCTAAATCCACTTCTAAAATATATCCATAAGGAGAATCATCCTGAATTTTATTCACATCAAATCCTGATAAATTAATTTCCCATTCAAAATCAGAATAGGGTAAAAAATCACTCATCGCAGCGCCATATAAATTATTGACGTCAAAATATATTATATAAGATTCTTCAATTTCTGAATTAAATTCTGGCCCCATAAATCGATTGTTTGCTTTCGCATATCTATTTGAGCATTTGGAAATTCCTCCTCTAATCCCTTTTTCAATGAAAAGTATCATTTCCATATCCTGTAATAATTCTAATTCAATTTTTGTTAATTTTAACATTGCATCAAATGCAAGTCCTGGGGCTGTAAAGTAGTGCAACGGGTCTAAATTATATGCTGATAGGCACGTTTTTCGAAAATTTTCGAAAATATCAGCTAAAAGTAATACGTCGGTTTTTAAATATAAATCGGAATATTCCCCCAAGTTCTTTATATTAAATATATTCCATACTTGATGAGCATGCTCATAATCTTCCTGTGATATGTTTGAATTATTTAACTTTGAGAAAAATGCTTCTATTGGTGGCAATTTATTTTCCTCCAATTTTTGCCAACTATCAATATATTCGTAAGGGAAAACCCCTTTTCTGACCAGTAAATTAAATTCATTAATATTATTGCAATATTTTGCAGTTATTTTTTTTTCCTCATTATTTAAGAATCCTGCTAATTTTTCTAAACTGCTAGGCATAAATCTAAACGAGTCTAAGAACTTAAAACATACACTTTTACCATCTACATATTTAGTAAATGAGATATATTTTTCTTTATTTATAGGTAAAAGTTTTACAGGTCCCTCAAAACTAGTGCACAATTCTTTTATAAAGAAATGAGCATCATAACCTGACAAATTGTGAAACACTACAGGAATCGTTTGTGAATTTTTATAGTTAATATTGCAACCCTGATGAGCTGCACCCCTAAATTTTCCAGTGAAATGACAGTGATCTCGATGTTTCTGATCATTATCTTCATATACATTTTCACAAATATGACAAATATTTGTATTTTTAAATTCTAATTCTTGCTGAAAAGTTAAAGTTTCCATTGGCACTATTTTTTTTAAATATGAGTCAATTAAATCAGCAATACTTGTTAATCTTTTCATAAACCATGAAATGCAATCCTCTCCTCTATAAGTTTCAAATACTGATAGTGAATCATTAAAATCACATTTTAAATAAAATGCAACGCTTGTCGGAATATGTTTCTTATATGCCCCACATAATATTTCATTATCATAAAAAGGTTCCAAAAGGCTTTCAGTATCCGCATACAGTACAAATGGCACCTTTTCTTTAAATCTAAAATTTTTAAATTTTAAAATATTTTCCTCATCTGTCGGTAAAATAACCTTACACTCATTTAATTTCATACAATCGGTTTTATGTCTCAAAAATGATTTCTTATAATTAAAATGACATAAACATCTATCACATAACCAAGTGCGATTTTTATGTTTTGTGATTTTAATAATCGTGATAAATTGCGAATCCACGCGAAGTGATAATTATTATTATTATTTGTAAGATTATTTAATTTATCATTTTCATTTATTGCAGAAAAAATGCCTTCTTTTTTTATCATTAATAAATGAATAGTATCTTTTTTAGAGAAATTATCACTTAAATAAAAAGAAACAATTTCTTCTTTATTTTTACCAACTTTTTCCAAACCATAAATATTTATTTTCAAACTATTCATTTTTTCAAATTTAGACACATCTTTTAAACGTATAGGAAAATTTATACCCTCATATTTTATCAGTTATAAATTTTGGCAATTTCGTATTTTCAGAACAACCCACTTGAATTGGTGCATGTCTATTTATATTTACCATTAGATTTAAAATTTCCTTTAATGACCAACCTGATTTGTTGTCATTAAATTCCTTAACTTCTTTAAGGATATATTCATTTATTTCATTAAGAATTGAATCCAAGTCGGAAAAGGGGAAAATAATTTCATTTTTTGTAATAAAAGATTTTCTTTCTTGTATATTTTCACCGCTTTCAATAGTTGTAAAATTTCCTATTAACACAAAATTTACTTTTACGCTACTATTTTCTTTTAATGCTTTTTTAAGACGAGATTTTATTAAAGATTTCGACTCTTTTAAAAAGCTAAATAAATCTTTATGTTTTAAATTTATCACTGTTCCTGTTCTAATTCTATTCTCAAAGGCTGATTCTAAATTTTCCCATTTTATTCTCTTTTCTTTTCCTGTCAATTTACCTCCACCAGTTTTCTGAATGTCTGTGAATCTTTCACAAATAGTTTTTAAAATCCCAACAGTTGTTAAAATTCTTTTTCTTTTACTTACGCTAATCAATTCCTTTGTTGATTTTAAAAGTTTATTTAACAGACTAATATTTTTCACTACCAATTTAATCCATTTTTCCGATTCAAAAAATAATCTTTTTCTACTCTTAATATTTTTCACTATAACATAAGCATTCTCCGTAATTTTAATAAATTTTTCAAAATCTATAGATTTTTACGTTCTTCTTTCTTTGATAATTAAAACGAACTTATTTCTTGTTTAATAATCACACACAACCTATCAAGCGATTTGTTTACTTGTAACTAATAATTATAACAAGCGTATCCTCACTTTTATATTGCTTTTACAAGGTCAGATGAATAAAATATGTAATTGTTGAAAATAATTCCAGGAAATGAATTAAATAAACATTTCTCTTTTCTCACGATCTAAAAAATGAGATCATGCAATGACTAATATCCTAATCAAAAATATCTAAATACTGGCACCTAATTAAGATATAAACCTATAAATCCATTCACACTTCAAAAAATCTAAACACATTTTGTCAGCTATTCTCCAAAAAATGTAACATTATACTTCCTGCTCATATCGAAAGAGATTGTTTATAAACATTTTAAAATCGTGCTAAGATGAATAAAAAGAATTTGATACCCGAATTACAAAACATATCAGTACTGAGAATTTGCATATTAAGAGAAAAAACAGGTAAGGCTTGCGGGAAATTATAAACCTGTCAAAATGTAGTTCATAAGAATTTTAATATCAATAATGTCAAAACAATTTCTCACACCTTAAAACAAAGAACCTCGTCATCCTCAAGGAATGCACCCTCCACAAATCATTCTTTCAAATTGCGCAATATGCCGCAATCTTAATTTTTGCTTAAAAAAATGTCGGTAATGCCGGTAACAGATTCCTGCTATTCAGAAAACTCTCAGCCTATCTACTAATTTTTGATCAAGTACTAAGGTAATACAGGTCAATTTTTTTTGGCAAAAAACGATTTTTATCAAAAAAAATTTCGTCTAAAAATCGTAATTTTCCATTTTGCTTTGTGATCGTTAATATTTTTGTTTTTCCAAAAAATCTAAATCGACTTACTTTCATATGAAAAGTATAAATTTTCATTTTTAATCAAATGTCCATATGTGTCTCTGTGTGTGTGTAACGTTTTTCTTTGCCAGGATATCTTTATAATACCCAATCAAGTTTTTTTGAGCACCCATTTTCATTGAAAAAAATTGTTTTCTGTCAAAATTTTCTTCCATACTAAAAATACAACTTCAGGAATACAAAATGTCATGAAATGGACATAATTTTCACCTAGTTTATAATATCACAGAAAAATCCTGAACTCATATTAAGACCGTTTTGACTAGTTTTGAGACGCAGCGGAAATGAGATTCCCATTAATCTTGTTAAGTTTTAGTCCAAAAAGTTGGAAAATGACTTATTAAAACTGAAAAAATCATTTTGCAACTTTTTGGACTAAAACTTAACAAGAGAAAAGAAAATCTTATTTTCGCTGCGTCTCGAAAAGAGACAAAATGGTCTCAATATGAGTTCAGGTTTTTTCTGTGATGTTAATTTTAGTGACTTTTGTTTGGAACAAACACGTAAATAGTAAGGAAATCAGTTTCATCATAATTTTTGTTTAAAGCCGCTTAAGAAGAAAATTACCCGTACATACGACTAGTTTCATCCAAAATTATCATTTCTGTTATTAGTTAAATTAAAAAATAAAAAACTTGGTGCGAGAAATATTAGGATTTAAATGTTAAGAGAATTCTATCTAAATTGAAAGTATAACCCTCCATTTTGTTAAGACATATTTTTGATATTAAATTCTTAAAATAATAAACCATGTACAAACCAAAAAATGTTGTTATAAATCATATATCGTACTCATTTTGTTTCTTCGTGTAATTATCATACGAAGAAAAGGCCGTGTGTCTGTAAATTCCACTGAACCACCAAACTTCAAACCTTCATAACTCGTGAACTAAATGAGTCTCCATTAATTGTTTTTTTAAATTAAAGGTGAAATGACAAGGAATATTATTAAAAAATGAAAACTTAAAAAAAAGGGAAGCTAAAGTCCAAAAATCAAATCAACGATTTTTTTGGACTTTTTTGGGCGTAAATTAAGAAAAAAATTTCTTCTGATTTTTACATAAAACTACAGTTTATTTTATAATATGCCTTTAAGTTTTATTAAAATAAAAAAATGATTGTGGAAAATATAACACTTTGAAAAATAAACTTCCTCAAATTTCAACGTGGTGTAACTTCTGCCCTTTATTATTATTAGCAATAATTATCTCTGTTTGGTTTAAATTAAAATTTAGTTAGTGAAAATAAAATATTAATTTTTAGATATAATTTTAATATGACATATTGTTATTTAATTTAACTAATTTTTATTATAAAAGAAATTATTTTCATTTTAATATCTTTAATATTATGTTTATATATTTTAAACTATTTTATATTTACTTTATATTATTTTATATTATTGTATATTAATGATATAAAATGATTTTTATTCATTTTAAATTAATTTAAAAGTTTAATTATAAATTTCTTTCCGTATTTTATTTTGACTGGACAAAAATTTAAATCTAAAATTTAAACCGAAATTACATTCTAATATATTAGATTTAATCAATAATAAGTTTTATAAGATAATTTTAAATAGCAATTTAAATATTATTGAAATTTTAACTATTATTCATAAATTTATTTTACTCAACTTAAGGATGCTGCAATTAATTCTTTATTTATTATCTGTATCTATTTGTTTTAGCTACTGTAATGTAAAATGTTTTAAACAATCAATGAAATTAATGAATAGAGATATATAAATAAAATTAAAAACAAAGTTGTATTCTGCTAGTAAAAAGATAATAATTAGATTTTAGAATGCAATCTTTTTTTTATAAAAATAATAATTATAAATACAATTTTTAATAAAGAAATGGTTTTAAATAATCTTTAAAATGATTTAAAGCACGATAATTTTGTTGATTTTGTTAGTTTTTCTTTACTGAAAATTTGTTTGTAAATATATATAAATTCTAAAACCTGATAATTATTTTTAATTTAATAATACATTTACTACAAACGCTGTCAATTTGTTATTAACAGTAACGGCACAGTACGGGCAAAACACAGACAAGCAGTGCTGATCGCCAGTGCAGAAAGTCGTCTACATGCCGGCTTTGATTTAACGGTGTGCCTGTATTGACACTCTGTACTGCACCGACACCGTCGAAACTGGCACTATACTGAGCCAGAGGACATTTCTCATTGGGTATTACACTACGCCAATCAATTAAAAGTTATAAATTTTTAACATGGTTCTGTCCAATTTGCGTACAATAATATTACAGTGAGCACTACAATTTATAATTAGTTTGATTTAATTAAATTAATTTCATTTCATTAACATCATAAACTCACAAAGCTTGTTTGAAATAATCACTGAAATTTTCGTTTACACAGGCATTTTATAATTCGAATGGTATGTTTCTAAAGTTTTTAATGTTGATTACAAATTTTTAATGAATCTGAGTAATTCAGTCACTAAATAATTTATTTATTTATTATTTATTTAAATTTAATAAAGTTCCTAGGGCTAGTTAGCCCTCCATGGAACATAATACAAATGTAATTTACGAAATATGTACAAGGCCTTAATTGACTAGCTTGTATGAATACTTTCTTGCATACAAAAATATAAATGTATATCTAAACACACACACACACATCCGCGCTTGAGCATATATACATAGCGTTACACATCCTGTTTACCAATAGGTGATCTCAAAGATCGTGCTTTCGTAATTGAATAGAAATTTGAAAAAAAGAGTCTTGAATAAATGATGCGTAGAAGCGTTTCTAATATTAGTGGGTATTTTGTTTCAAAGCCGAGTACCTCTAACAATAAATGAGCGCTGGAATTTACATGTGCGATGGGGAGGTACTATTAAAATCGAGGGTCTATCACGAAGTCTACGGGAATCTGATACATTGCTAGATCTAAGCTCAAAGTATTCAAAAAGATACTCGGGAACCCTGTTCTGGAAAATGGAGAAAAGAAGATTGCATATAAAAAACTGTCTTCTCTTTGCCACATTCAAAAGTCCAGCTTTAATTCTAAAGGGAGTGATATGCACATCTTTTGTAATCTTAAAAATAAAACGAATACATGCGTTAAGAGTCCTCTCCAGTTTGTTATTAAGTTCATCTGTGATCTCATCGTAAACGATACATCCAAAATCGAAGTAAGGAAGGATAAGACTCTTAACGAGAAGCAGCCGAGTAGAAGTTGGCAATGAGTCCCTGTTTCTATACAGTTGCCTAAGAGTAATATATGATTTGCGACTGATCTCAAGAACATGCTCCTTCCAAGACAGTAAACTATTAAGGGTCATACCAAGATCCTTTACCTTTTCTTGGAAAATAATTGCCGACCCTCCTTGATACAGTGGATTAAGAGCATTTAAGCTTTGAAGGTCAAAATTCTTAGGTGTGTTGAATATCATAGCATGGGTTTTAGCTGGATTTAGTAAAAGTCCATTTTCCCTCGACCAGTTGACAACTAAATCCAGATCTGACTGCATATTTGCAAGTAAAGTTGACAAAGAGGATAAGGGCCCAGAAATATGTAATTTGGAGTCGTCAGCAAATTTGTGATATTTACAATGAACTAGTTGGCTGCCAAGATCTGAAGTGTATAAATTAAATAGCAATGGAGCAAGAGAAGAGCCCTGAGGGACACCGCACTTAATGTTAGCCCAATCTGAGAGCTCTCCTATGCTGTTGGACACTCTATGCTTACGTGACTCCAAGTAAGACTTGAACCAGTTAAGGACAGATTTTGACAATTTGAAGGTATTTAATTTTCTCAGCAATAAGTTATGGTCCACTAAATCAAATGCTTTAGAGAAATCAAGGAAAACAGCAAAAGTGTTTTCCTTGGACTCCATGGCAACTTTGATGTATGTAGTAAGTTTGAGAGAGGCTGTGATAGTACTGTGTTTAGGACGGAATCCGGATTGAAAAGGATCTAGCAGATTATTATTGATAAGGAATTCAGTCAGCTGTTGATGTACAATCTTTTCTAGGGGTTTAGCTAGAGTGCTGAGTATTGAGATAGGTCTAAACTCCGACACAGATAATGGACTAGATTTTTTAGGGATAGGTCTGATTATTGCTTCCTTCCAAACCCTGGGAAACACACCCACTTGGAGAGAGTAGTTGTAGATATGGAGTAGAACTGGGAAAATAATGGGAAGGGAAAGTTTAATCATATTTAGAGAAATACCATCGGGGCCAATAGCGTTAGTTTTAATTATTGAAAGGGTTTTGATTAGTGTTTCTGGGGGAATATCACTGAAAAAGAAATTCGAATCATCAAAAGGGAGAACGGCATTTAGGGGAAGCAAAGAAGGTAGGGAATATATCGGATCTATAGTAAAGAGGTTAAGGAACCCGTTTATTGGAAAATTGTGGTCCACAGAATTAGTATTGGATGACATAATCTTAAGTTTCTTAAGCGTCAGCCATATATTATTTTTTGCCTTATTAATAGTAAGGAAATTATGCCTGTGAGATGCATCTCTTATCTTTGTTTGTACTAAGTTTTTCAGCTTACGATATTTAATTTGAACATTGAGACTTTTTGGTCTCTTACATAATCGATACAAACGATTCCGATCCTTAATAAGAGCCCTAATCTCATCAGTGAACCAAGTAGGAGACTTCTTTCTCTCCCGAGGGATATGCAATGGAGCAAAAATATCAAAAGCGGATAACAAGATTTCAGTTAATTTCTTGACCTTACCGTCCAAATCTGTGTCAGAGATCAAACTCATCCAATCTCTCTCAGAAAGGTACTGTAAGAGTCCCGATTCGTCAATGTTTTTAAGGTTTCGGAAAGGTTTACAAGGGGGGGCAGGGTTCTATGCACCATGGAATATAAAGTTGATATCAATAAGGTCATGCGTAGATAGGAAAGACACAGGTCGTTGTGAGGAATGAGAGACCTTCTCCAAGTCATCCACTATAAATAAATCTATTCTGGAGCTGGAAGTAAGAGTATGGTGAGTAGCAGCGTGAGAAACTATAGAAACACCAGTAGAATGAAGCAGTGAAGTAAGATAATTTGTAAGACTATTAGCAATATTGATGTTAGTGTTGAAATCTCCAGTAATAATGATATTGGTATAGTTAGAGGCAAGAGAGTGAATTTCAGCCTCAAAAACGCTTCCAAAAGAGGCGTTAGGGGGCTTGTAAACAACCCCGATTAGCGCTTTATCAACCTGAGACCTAACTTCAATAAATAGGAATTCTGGTGAAAGGTAAGGACTCGCGGAACTGTAGACGACATTAGAGGACTTTAAACTAGTATGTACATAAAGACAAACTCCACCCTCCCTTCTCCCCACTCTGTCATTACGAAGGAGCATGAAGTTATCAAGCTTAATAGAATCTGAATCCCTATCGCCAGACAGCCAAGTCTCAGACACAGCAATGATGTGATAGAAACAGGAACTAAAATTTTTTTTAAATTTGAGAAAATGCGCCTGTAAAGATTGGGCATTGACATGACAAATTCTCAGGGTTTCTATTTTAGTATTTGGGGAAAAAGATTAACCAGAATAAAGTTCCCAGAGAGCAGGAGTTTAGAGTTTAACTTAAAAAGCAGGTACTGTGTATCTAAGTAATAGTTTAAATAGCAATAACACAATGTGTAATGGAACATAATAATATTTGCATCATGTAAGAATATAAAGCATTTATAAAGTGACTCAACAAAAAAGTTTAAACATATGATAAAATTTAAGATAAGTGTAACAAAAACAAAAGAGTGGATTGAATTAGTAAATGAAAAAGAATATAAGTAAAAATGGGAAGAGCAAACCAAAGAATTAATAGAATCAAGCAGTGCTGAGGATCCCAGAGAAGGTGATTGCTATTTAAGCTTGTCCACATCTTGAAGGCAGACGAGTGGCAGTCTTAGAGCTCCATCCTCACGCCAACAAAAACTCCTTCCGCCAGATATCTAAAGATATTTTATCTTTTGATATCTTCTGAGGCTGAGCGCCGCTGAGTAGATCCTCCGGTTGAGAGGGGAGAGAGGTTCACGTACATAGATGGAACGCTTTTCACTATCTGGCCAGCCAAGACTAGTTGTAGAGAGTGCAGGAGTCAGTTTACGCTTCTCAATAATAATATCCCTTAGATTTTCTCTAAAAAGTTTCACCCTAATAGAAGGGGGGTAAAGAGAATTACCGTCACCTTTTCCCACACGGTAGATATTGGAGATATCCTCAGGACCAACGGAGACATTAAGAGCCTTGATAGTGTCACAAAATAATTTATTTAAGTTCTCATTAGGTTTTAGTGACAGTATTGTTGAGCTCAGCATTAAATTCCTTTTGTTTGTTTTCAAAATCAGAGAATATTTTCGTAATGTCATCTTTAAAACGTTCATATCCATCCATTTGCGCCTGTTTAACTGCAGCCCGGATAGCCTCTAAGATTGTAGGTGATAAGACAGTAGGGTCAGACGCAACATTGGCCTGAGAAGACGACTTTGTCAATGTATCGACAGAGAAGCCGGTTTGTCTATTAGATGTGCCTAGATCGCCAGAGGTGTCACCATAATCAGAACAAGAATATTGTTCTAAACCTTTTTTAATTTTATCAAATTTAGCCTTAGAAATGTTAACATTGACACACGCCAAATGGACCAGCACCTTACACTTTTTACACGCAGCAGTGGTCTCACCTCGCGGGATTGCTAACGTACACACCGGGCAGATGGCCATTTCACAAAATTCACCGTGTTCAATCAGAGCAACAATACAAAAATGATGTTAAATATCGAGTCAATCTCCACAGAAAAAAATAGATGAAGTCCAACACACCCGGATGTATATTAGAACACGCAACTTACAAAATAAGAGTGTAAACTCGCGAACTGTAAATGAAAACTTTCAAAAAAGACAGGCAAACAAGAAAGCACGACAAGTCAATCGGCCATGTTGAATTATTATTTTAATAATTATTAATTATTTTAATAAAATTTTAATAAAAATTTGTTTCAATAATTAAACAAGTTAATTGCTCAATAAACATTAAATTATTAAAGTTCCAAAATTAAATCAACATTTTGAGAATTAAGCACCTTGAATTTGAGGTATTCATTTATTTACTTCATAATTGTTATAAATTACCAAGGGTTAATTGGTCTTTCTATAAACGGCCTAGTACAGATTCAGAAGTAATATAAAAGAAAATTTTGCTGAATTAGAACAATTAGATACTTGCAGATAAGACTGAGTAATTGGAATGTTATTAGATCTGATTTATAGGTCTAATAGCAATCTTATTATTTCCGTTATTATTGTTTGAGATTGAAAATTTAAGAAATTAACTTCTGAATTTAATTCGTTACGGTATTTTAATTAATTAAAATTAAAATGATTAAATTCGCTCTCCTGGGAAGAAAGTATCTGCGTCCTCTCTTCCAATGATCTTAGAAAAAGACGTAACAAGAAGGCTCGCGGCTCTTCCGTAGTTGCTATGGGCAGCTTTTCGCAAGAAGGTGGCTCGTCCGTTCGCGCTATAGTTTATATATGCCGTCCGAGAAATTGATAACAAGCTTCAACGGCATGGTTGTCAGCCTACCGGACTAGCAATCTGACCGTCCGGGGATCGAATCCTAGAGGGATCAAATTTTTTTTGTATTGCTTATTATTGGTTAATAAACAATAATTAATTATATTAATTTTTACAATTTTCAATTTCAAATGAATTTTAATAACCAAATTTGTTTTGTTAATCATTATTTTCCATTTAATCGAAATTTTCATATCTTTTAATTAATGAATTGAAAATTTACTCTAATTTTGTTATCGCTCTTATTATTAATGAAAGATTTCGAATTTTTGAAAGCTATCGGTGGTTATTAACTTGGAAACAGTACAATTTAACAAATTAAAATTTTAATTGTTTTGACAAATTATTCAGTCAATTTTGTTGTTATAAAGCATTGAAAGTTTCAAATCGTATCCATCTAAAGGATGTATAGATCTGCCGAAAGGCGTTTACCAATCACTTACTTTTCAATAATAATTAACCATTTAATCACCGTTCCTATGTTTATTAAAATTAGACTTTTTGAACTTGTAAGCAATCCGACGAAAGGCGTTTCTTAAAAGTTCTGGAGATTACTCTATCGTGCCGAAAGGCGTTTAGCAATCTTATATTTTTCTAATTTTTAATTAACATAAGTAATCAATAAACGATTTTTAAACAAAATCAGAAATAGACAAGATAATACTCTTGTTTTATTCACTAACATATTATCATAAAATGAAATTCATAAATCCGTAAAAGTTTAATGAAATCTATATTATTTATTTAACAAAACTGTCAATCCCACTTCTGACACAAAATTAAGCTGTTACATCCGAGAGAACAGTGCATAGAAACTTGGCAGGCAGAGAAGCAATCTGATTGGCTCGAGCTCGGTTATCTGAGCGCGCAGCTGAAATCTTTACCGAATGATCTCTACTTACCGAAAATTATTTTTTTTTAAAATAATTAAAAAGTCAGACATTCATGACACACTTCAGGACTTTTTGAGATGATTCCCAAAGTTTCAGAAAGATATCTTCATTAGTTTAGCCATAAGTACGTGTAAAAAATGTGTCCTTCTGATTGGACATTGCACTTCTGGGACATGGCCTTAATATCTGATATAAACAAATGCAGTTTCTGTTTATTACTCTGCAAATATATTGCACATATTGTATATGATAATATTAATTATTTCGATATTTTAATTATTACTACACTTGCTCACATCATACATTAACTTGGAACCTCCTTTGACTGAGTTCTGATAATTGTTTTGTATACTTTCGGCAGTACACCTCTTCTTGCCAGAAAGGCATTGGTCTTTCAACAATTAACATTTGAAATTAGAAAACTAATCAATCATATATGCATACATTAATATTGTACTCATACATGATATTTTGACATGTGACCTTTTGTCTTTTTTTAGTTCTTTAATTGTGCATTGACTTATCATATAATAAAATCTATTAATTTCAAATGCAATTGATGATGCCCATGTGTCACTTACGCTTGCTTCCACGTTTAGGGTGTTAAGTTACTTTTATCATAATGTCGAGTGGATGAGCAAGTGAGAAGGTCGTCACCGCGACCTTGCACCTGCTCTCGGTTATGACATATCAAAAGAATGCATACGTAAGGATAACTACATCATTACTATTCTTATACATTTAAATATGTCGCCTTACAACCGCATTCTTACCTTATTGGTTTGATATAATATTGAAAGTAATAACATCATTTTGATTATTACTTAGTATCTATTTTGTTCAGTAGAACTAATTATTTAGGTTTATAAAATTTTAAGTTACTGGCATGTAACAGGGCCCCCCTAGTTACTGTCGACAAAGAAAATTTTGTATTATACATTGTTCATTGTTTCACAACTGTTAGACTATTAATTCAGACCGTCAAATTTATCACCTTCAATTGCAATTTAAATTTGTGTCTGGCGGTAAAATTAATTGAATGAAAACTACTTTTAAACTTTTTGACACTACCATTAATTATTTATACTACAAATTCACCAACTTTTATCAAAATCAAAAACTTGACTTACAACTTTGATCTTTTTGGTATGGAAACTCTTAGCTTGATTTTCACGAATTTACGATTTTTTCGGATTATTGATACAGAATTAAGTAATTTCATTTAGTACTCTCTATAGTCTAGATATCAGAAAATATTTATACGAAGTAGCAAACAAAAATAAATAAAAAAATGAATAAAATAAATAAAGAAATAAAATGAATAAAAATGAATAAATACCGCCCTACTTGGCGGTATCTTATAAGTATCTTATTTTAAGACATAAGATATTTATAAAGCGTCTTACGGTTATCTTTAAGACACTTTCTCAATGGTTTAAAATTAACACACCCTAAAATGTCTTAAAAGTGAGGACAAAATCAACACTTGTTTTAAGAGTCTTGCACTAGTTTTCTTTTTAAATAAAATGGTATTTTAAAAAACCGGTATTATAAAAAAAAACGGTACCGACAAGTGGGGCTATTTTGTGCACAAAACCGCTCTTTTTCCACTCTATGCTTTATTAAAATTCAGAATCTGAAAAAATAAGGAATTTATCTATTCAGTTATGTTGTAGACATCCTTCTAAAGGTGTCCTATGAGTAAGCCGTCAAGAAAAAATTTTTTGTCTGAGTTATAGAAACTCAAAGTTGTGCACAAAATTAACCCCATGGTGGGGCTATTTTGTGCATCAAAGTTTGCGTATTTATAAAGTTGTGTAAAAATTTTTTTCTAACGTTTTTGCTGTATGACGTATTATTTCCAGATATTTTAGAGTACAATAAAGGAAAACAAAGCCAGAAATATTTTTTTTCTAGGAATTTTTTAAGTAATTTGAATGTAAAACACTAAAATCTCCTAAAAGAAAAACGAGAACCCTTTCGGCTACGTTCACGCGTAACTCGTTTCCTGCGTTTCCTAGTCAATTAGTTGTTCGATAATTTCGATAATGAACTTATCGATTAATATTTCTTAAAATTTTAAAAATTAAAGTTTGTTATTAATAATATATATATTTATATTTATTTAGTGAAAATTGTTATTAAAATGAATTGTCGTTTACTTAAAGAAATATAGTTACATTGCATGTAATTTCATTGGGAGTTCAGTCAAAGTTCAGTTTCGCCACGTGTTTTTTGTAAACAGTGAAGTTGGTTGAAATTTAAAGTGTGTTAACGTTTGTCATTAAAGATATATAGTGAAAGACATATATATTCTTTTAATAAGTAATTATTTATATTATTCTGAAGTAATAGCGTAGTGTGTAAAACGAATTTTGTTAAAATTGTGTAATTTCGTTGTGGAAGTGATGTTGACAGTTAAAGGTTATGTATTCTTAACGACTCACTATTTCTAATTGCATGTTATTTTAGTAAGTATAATTTTATAATAATGAATTAATAGTGCATCGTGGATTAAAAAAATTAATTTTACAGAAAATAATTAATGAAAATGAATTAAATACAAATTTAGCGTAGGGTAAGTTGCTTTGTTTTAATTAGAATTCAAAAGATTTTAATTTTTCTTTTATTAAGGAATATAATAATAATGTATAAGTTTTATGTTGGAAATATTTATTAAATTTATTAATTATAATAAGGTCATTAATTACAATTATTTTATTATTGTTCTTCATTAACTCAGATGATTATTATACTATTCATAAAATTATTTTAATAAAAGATAAAAAAATTTATTTTTATTAAATAAAAAAACATAAATTATTATTGTTTAGTTTATTAATAATAATAACAATTTCTTCAATAATTAGATTTTATATAAAAATGATTATATATTTTTTTTTTTTTTTTGCGTAGGATGTGAAAACCTGCCTTCAGGTACCCTGTAGCCCATACTACAGGGTTATGCGGGGGTGGCGATGTTCTGCCGACCCGCTAAAAACACACCCTTATTTAGGGGACCTTAAGACCACTCCCGGCTAGCACTTTTCGCGCGTATCGCCATCGGGAGTGGTCTTATACCCCATTGCTGCCGCCGAAGCGACTTTCTCCGGTCCGCGGGACCAACTATCACTGACGGTCGTGGAGGCCCTTAACGCACACAAGTTGAGTCAAGGGTCTCGACGAACCGTCAATTCGCTCTAAAAACGTTTCAAGAGGGAGAAAGCTTCCTCTATTCGCGTTTTTTTTGCGGCCTAGGTGGTCGGCTTCTTCTTTCTTCGCCTGTTCCAAGATTTTCCTGAAAAAGGAGCACTTCCCTGAACCTGCTTTATGGGACACCTCTGTCGTGCTCGGATCTTCCGAGCACAAAAAACAAACTGCCTCCTTGGTACACTCTGCACGAGAGTGGCCAGACTCCCCGCACTTGTAGCATGCGGAGGATCTGTCCACCCCTTTGCACTCAGCCTTTCTGTGGCCATACGCCAGACACCTGTGGCACCTGGTCACCATCAGCCTCCTTCGGACCTGGCAACTTAAAAAGCCTACTTTTAAACGTCCGACTTCTACCAATTTCTTGGCTTCTTCCTGCTCGGTGACCACGATGGCCAACTTTGCTCCTCGCCTGTTAGGTCCCAGGACCATCACCTGTCTCTTCTCTCGAGGTGTCTGCAACAGCTCCTCGAGAGCACAAACCACTTCCTCCTTTTCTGTGAGACCGTCAAGGTCCCGGATTTCTAAAGTTATCTTCTGATCCTCCGGGGTCCTGACGGTTCCAATGCCATTTACGGCTTCGGCGACCTTGGCCGCAAACGCCTTACAGTCTGAACCTCCTCTTAAACGTAGGAGAAGGTTTCCTTCCTTTGTGGGTCCAACGCCCACTACAGTCGCCTGACAAGAGCCAGGATCGACGTCCTTTCTGAGTTTGCCAAGGACAGAGGCATACGTCTGTCCCTGGCAGACTCGCACTACTAGCGTCGCCTTTTTAGGCCGCACTGTTTCAACTGTGACCTGAGGGAGTGGCACAGGCACTACCGGCTTCTTCTTCTTTTGTGGAGCCTTAACCTTTGGAGGAAGAGACTCTTCTTTTCTTTGCTTCTTTGTCTGAGTCTCTTCTTTCGGGGGAGATCGCTCAGACGCGGCTCTTTTCTTTCTTTCGCATTCCAGGACAAGGCTTCTCATTGCCCTGGCCTGGAAGCGCTCCCTTACCTTTTTTCGGTCAAGCCGACCTTCCTCTACCTGCTCAAGGCCCGTTTCAAATGTCCAAGCGGCCTCGTCAGCCTCTTCGTGTTTCATCCTTAATGCAGGGATCCATTGCTCGAATTTTCTCAATCCCGCTTGAATCTCCGCAGCTACGTTCTTTTGAACAGTAAGCTTCGCCAACATGATTTGAAGCTCACTTTCCATCTCTCCTATAATGTCGGCTTCCTCCGCTCGCAACTTTTTAAGCTTAGTCTTGTCTGCCTCACAAGTACTAAGCCCATAAGCTGTGGCGTTACTAAACGCGCTGCCACATCTGCTTATGCTTGCTGCACTTCCTCTTCTTGATCTTTGCAGGTCCTCCACAATTAAGTACGGTGGACCTGCGCTAGCGTCCTTCCTGCCAGCATTACTCGATGACCTCGAGCAACCTCCCGCGTTTTCTGAGCGCCTTTCTTCGTCGTTTAATTGAAAATTGAAACCTTCCATGTAATTCCCACGAGCCTTGGAGAAAAAACGGTCCACCCACACAGAGCTCCGATGTGTAGGTAAGGCATTGAATCACTAGGAGGGGGCCCGGTATCCTAGGACCACAGCTCGCGACAACTCCGAGCGTTACACTGACGACGACAGTGCGTCCGCCGCCCAGGCCCCCGGCATCAGCAACCGACGCCTGCACTTTACAGACGTCAAATTAAAGAGCACGTAGGTTGGGTGACGTTCGCACCATCCCCAGCAGCACCACGACCGGATTTTTTGACCCAGTTGCCATCCATCCATCGGCACGGTGTAAGAACCTTGGATTGGGGGTGTCGTTGGTCAGATCGGACAGACAACCGGTCCACCGGACGCCAACACTAGATCGAGACTACTCTACACCAACTTAGAAAAACCAAGAAGGCAGGAGTGTCCTATTTCTCCTAGAAACCATGTCGTCCACAGCTGATGAGGATGGTTAGCCCCTATTTGGAATCTGAATTAACATCATCCGCACAGGATAGCTAGTGCTGTATATTTTGTATTAACCATAATATGACGTTTCGACATATCATTTTTTATTAATCTTTCTTTAAATTGTAAAAATCAAAAGTTTATTAATAATAATATATATTAACATTAATTTTTTTTAATTGTTGGTAAAATGAATTGTCGTTAACTTAAATAACCATTGTTGTATTGCATGTAATTATATTGGCAGTTCTGTTTCGCCTCGTGTTTTTTGTAAACAGTGAAGTTTGCTGAAATCTAAAGTGTGTTAACATTTGTTATTAAAGATATATGGTGAAATAAATATATATTCTTTTCATAAGTATTTGTTTATAGCCGAAAGCAAAATGAATTATGTTATGAAGTAACAGTGTATCGTGTGGAACGACATTTGTTAAAATTATGTAAATTGTGTAATTTCGTTATAAAAGTAATTTTGCCAGATAGAGGATATATATTCTTAACTTGCCATTTCCGTGAAAATAATGAAGTAAATTGCATGTTATTTTAGTAAGAATTATTTTATAATCATGAAATAATAGTGCATCGTGTAATCCAAATTTTTTGAAGTGTGTAAATAGTTTAATATCGCTGTAAAATCGGGACGTAAGATTAAGTTCTAAAATTAATTATTTAGAATATTTATTTCATAGAACTTCATTAGGATGAATTTTCTTTTAGTCGAAATTCCACATTTTCGAATATGTTTTCAATCAAACATAAATTAATCCGAAGTTTGACCTAACAGAAGTTTTAGGTTACAGAATTTTTATTAACCAGAATTTTCATTTTATAGAAATCCTTTTAACCGACTTTTCATTTAAAAGAATTCAAATTTAAACGAATTTTAATTTAGAATAATTTGTATGTTACAGAAGTATAGGTTAATCGAACACTTAAATACCAGAATATTCATTCGACAGAATCTTCATTTGTCCGAAATTGTACTAATACAAATTGACATTTAAGAGAAAACTTAAAATGCAAAATGTTCATTTGTCCGAATATACATTTGGCCAAACTTTAAAGTCACCGAACACGCATTTTTCAAACCATTCAACTCTTCGAACTATCATTTGTCAGACCCTTTAACTCACCGACTACGCAAGTCACCGAATTTGCATTTATCAGACCCCCGGAAAGTAACCTTTCTAAAGGAGCCTTCTGATTAGCGGGTAACTTTCCCGGAAACGTTACCAGACAATCAGAAAGCTTCTTGAGAGAGGCTACTTTCCGAGGGTCTGACAAATGCAAATTCGGTGATTTTAAAGTACGAAGAAATGCAAGTTCGAGTAATTGAATGTTTTGTCAAATGCAATAAGTTCGTTGATTTCAAAGATCAGACAAATACAAAATTTAGGAATTTTGAGGTGTAGACAAATACGAGTTTGCGGAGTTGACAATTTAAAAAAGGCCATTTCGTCAATTTAAATGTTTTGGCAAATGGGAGTTCAGTGATTCTAAAATTACGACAAATGTATATTCGGGAAGTTAAAAGTTCGGATAAATGCAAGGTCGAAGAATTGCCAATTCAGACAAATGCAAGTTCGGAGAATTACATATTCGGACAATTACATTTCTGTCAATTACAAGTTCTGTCAATTGAGTTTTAGAGGAAATGCAGGCGACCCCAAAAGATAACATTCTCTCATATATAATACACGAAGAAATACAAGAAGTAATGCATGCTAACCCATTAACGCCCAAAACCCAAAATTTTTTGGTCCATTTTCAAGCTATTTTACGAGAAACAAACTAAATAAAATTTTTTACCAAAGATACATTTTTTTCTTATGTTTTAAGTGTGTTATTTCGAAATTCAAGTCACAAATTAATATTTTTTAAACCAAAATAAAATACGGTGGTTTTAATGTAAAAAAACACCAAAAATGTTCAAATTTTCAATTTTGATATTTTTTACCCAGAGAAAGTGTGAGCATATAATTCTGCTTTCAACTAAAAGTTCATAACAATTATCCATTTTAACGATATGGAAGGCAGACTTAAAATTTTCAAAATGGCGGTTCTAATATGGCGTCAAATTCATTGCAAAATTTTCAACTTTATGTACACATTTTACTAATCGACAAAATATCGTCGGATTCGACGAAATTTTATTACCTGGGGATTTCTGGGGTCGCTGATTACGAATCTGAAGTTAGAATTTTAAAATTCAAAATATCGGATGACAAATTTAAATTTTTGTCCGATTCGGTTCAAATTTGTTATCCGGAAGTTTTTGGGGTATAACTTGTAGGTTCTAATGACACAATCTTTTGAAGAAAATGTTTTTTGTTTACTTTTGTTATATGTGTCGTGTGGCTTTTTAAATTTCTAAGCAGCGTTTCCAGCATATAATGTTTTGTAATTGCAAGAACATATTTCTGTGTTGTAACACTATGTTCTTCCAAACATTTGCTGAATTGTATAATAATAAAATTGCATTCACAAAGCGAAATTACTTGATTATATCAATTTGTCGCACAACTTCGTAAAGTATATAAAAACATATACAAAAATACTCAAAAATAATAACTTCTTTCGCTGCTGATTAAAAACACATGAAAGACAAGTAATCAGGAATAATGAATTATGAATGCAATTTTATTATTACACAGTTCAGCTAATTTGGAGGAACATAATATTAAAACACAGAAATTTGTTCTTGAAATTATAAAACACTATACGTATACTGGAAACGATGATTTGGAAGTTGGAAATCCACACGACACATGTAAACACAAGTAAACAAAACATATTTTCTTCAAAACATTGTGTCATTAGAACTTACAAGTTATGCCAAATATGTAGTAACAAATTTTAACTGAATCAGACGAAAATGAAAACTTTTCATCCGCCATATTGGATCCGCCATTATGAATTTTGAAAATCTAAATTCAGATTCGTAATCAGCGACCCCAGAAACCCCCAGATAAGGAATTTGAACCTGATCGAACGAAAATTTAAATTTGTCATCCGTCATATTTTATCCGCCATTTTGAATTTTAAAAATCTAACTTCAGATTCGTAATAAGCGACTGCTAACACCCTCAAATAAGAAAATTTAGGCGAATCCGACGACATTTTGTCGATTAGTAAAACGTGTGTATGAACTTGAAAATTTTGCAATGGATTTGAAACCCTATTAGGCCCGCTATTTGAAATTTTTAATTCTATCATCCATATCTTTAAAGTGGAAATCTTTAATGCACTTTTGGGTAAAAACAGAATTATACACTCACACTTTCTCTGGGTGAAAAAAAAAATCAAAATTGAAAATTTGAATTTTTTTACATTAAAACCACCGTATTTTATTTTGGTTTGAAAAATATTATTTTGTGAATAATTATTCGAAAATAACACACTCAAAACATAAAGAAAATGTATCTTCTGTAAGAAATATTATTTAGTTTGTTTCTAGGATCATAGCTTGAAAATATACAAAAAATTTTTAGGTTTTGGGCGTTAATGGGATAATAACAAAGATATTGAAACTCAAATGCATTTATTATTTTCATTAAAACCAGGAATGGATACTAGACGGTACAATGTACAAAAAATTAATGAAATTGCAGCTATTTTCGCAACAACAGCTGGCCGTGAAATTTCAGAGTCGTATGTCAGTATACGTAACGAAAATAATAAAGAATTGTAATATACCTATTAGCAGCATGAATCCTTATGTGGAACCTTGGATTTATCCATTATTTTATCCAGATAAAATAATACAATAGGTTGGTATAATAATATTTTATTAAAAAATGGAATTCATAACCGTGTGACACGGACAGCATATATTAAGTATAGAATGACAACAAGAAATAATAAAATTTTTTTAAAACTAGGAATACTTTTTTAACAATGGATTGTTGATAGTTATGTTAAAGTTGAAAAAGACATAACACATTTTTGTAGAATGAATCAAAAGACACTTCTTGCCGATAGTTATGCAGGATTAATAGATCATTTGCAACAAAGAGGACATGAACCATATTTGCAAGTAGGAAAAATTCTTATTTTACCATCTACATTTACGGAATATTTTGCAACATTATCAAGATTGCAATTGTAAGTAAATTTGGTAAGCTAGATATATTCATAATAGTGACATGCAATCCACATTGGCGTGAAATTCAATAAAATTTATTACCAAATCAGACTGCATCATAGAGACCCGACATTGTTTCACGGGTTTTCCAATTAAAGAAGAATGGACTTATTAATTATAAAGTTAAGCAACATTAATTCCGTGAGATACTTGCATATGTTTATGCTGTTGAATATCAAAAGCGTGAATTACCACATGTTCATATCTGAGTCACATTAAAGCAAAATTATAAAATAGCTGTTTGTGAAGTTGTCGATAAATATATTTCTGCAGAAATTCCATTCCCAAAAGATAATCCTCAGCTTCATGATATTGTTATGAAAAATATGATTCATGGTCCATGAGGCTCTTGGTGTCAAGACGACAAAAGACAATGTTCCAAACATTTCCCCAAACCCTTTCAGAAAGAAACAACACTTGATGAAAATTGTAATCCAACTTATCGTAGAAGAAATACTTGTGTTTATAATAATCCGAATAGACAAACAGTAGACAATCAGTCTGTAGTACCTTATAATAAACGTAATTACTACAAAGATTTAATTGTCACATTCATGTTGAAATTGCTTAAAGCATTAAGTCTGTTAAATATCTGTATAAGTACATTTACAAAGGAAATGATTCTGCTGTTGTTGTTATTACTGCATCCGACAGTATCAATCCTACTTTAAAACATAATGAAATAAAACACTTGATAGATACACTCTATGTTGCACCTGTTAAAGCGTGTGATAGAATATTTGGAAGACTACTATTATGTAAAATTCATGCAATCACTCCCTTACCAGTTCATCTACCTAATAAACAAACTAACGTTATTTATCTGAGAGACAATAGGGATTTCATTACAACTTTCTTAGAAAAGCAAACCCTGATAATCGATTATTTTCATTTAAAAGAACGTAATTAAGGAGCTCAACATTTTACGTATCCTGAAATACCATGCCATTACGTGTTTAACAAAATGGAAACTACATGCACATTGTTAAGACGTGAAACACGTTACACGATTCAATGTTATTGGTCGTATGTATTTATGTATTCTATAAGTCCCACTCATGTAGAACTATTTCATCTTCGATTGTTACTTCTTACTGTTAAGGGTAAGACAAGTTTTGAACACATTTTAACAGTTAATGGAGAAACTTATGACAATTTTCGTGTTGCATATCTATCTTTAGGTCTAATTGAACATGATGCAGAATAGCATAATGCTATGAAGGAAGGACAAATTTTGATAATGCCTTGAGAGTTAAAGACATCGATAGGAACAAATAGTTCGTATCTTAATTCATTGCGAACCAATTTGTCCATATGAATCATGGGACACATTTAAAGAGGTCTTATCAGATAAGTTCAAACGGTAGTATAGCGATGAGAAAGCTTATCATCAAGCTTATAAAGAAATTAATAACTTTTTTTTAAAAGACGGTTCTGACATCAATTAATTTTTTTACAATCATTCAGTTAAAAAATTATCTTATTCGTTCCGTCAATGATATTAATGTAAACACTTCCAAGTTTGATCATGCGCACATTAGTGAAACACAAAATTTGACATTGAATTGAAAGCAGAAAAACGTAGTTGATACCATCTTCAAGGTTGTTATGCAAAGAATATATACGTCATGTTTTTAACTCGACGGTTCAGGTGGATCTGGTAAAACATATATTATATACAACACTATATCATATACTAAAAAGTAAAAGTAAAATTGTTTGTCCAATGTCCTTCACAGGTATTGTAGCCATTAAATTCTATGCGATAAAACCCTACATAAAACTGTCGGTATGCCAGTTCTACTGTTTCATGATTCCGTGTCAAACAGTAAATGCCTAAATAAAGAAGATGACTTTCTTAAATCAGTAGATATTTTAATTTGGGACGAAGCTCCAATGGCACCACGATATGCTTTAGAATTAATTGATCGAACTTTATGTGATTTCATGAATATTAATTTACCTTTTGGCGGAAAAACTGTGTTATTAGTTGTAGATTTTAGACAATTACTACCTGTTAACCAAATGCTAATCGATCAGAGTTAATTAATTTATCAATAAAATCTACATCATTATGGAAACATTTTTTAACCTTTTCTTTAACAGAAAATATGCGAACATTAAAATACAGAAGTAGAATTCGCCAAATATTTATAATACATAGGTAATGGCACTGAAAATAATAGTGATAACAACATTGTGCATCCAGAACAATGTTTCATTCCACAGGCTACAGGTATCGTTGAAGAAATATCTGGAGAATTAATTAGAAATCGTTGATACATTGATGTTGCCATATTATCTGATAGGAATGTTAATGTTGAAGAAATGAACAGAAAAGTTAATGAATTGCTTGATAAAACAACAGAGCGTATTTATAGAAATATTGATAGTACTGATAATTGCGATAATGGGTCATATCGACAACGTTATTTTACTTGAATACTTAAATACTTTAAATCCTCCAAACTTCTCACTTTACGAAATAAAATTTCGATTAAATTGTATTGCCATGTTAATTCGGAATCCAAGTATTCATGAAGAATTGTGTAATGGTACACGATTACAAATTTTAGAACTTGGAAATAAATTATTTTCCTTATAAAACTGAAAATTATTAAGTGACATTATTCCAAAATTTTCTCCCCTCCAATTCTGCCCTACAACAAAAAAACAGACGTAAACCATAAACAGGTCTCACGGAGATAATCAAGAAAAACCATTTGCATCTAGAACGTATGTTTATAATCATTTTACAATAATAAAAGTCATTGTATATGGGTAAATAATACCTGCTCTTTCCAATTTTGCAATTAACAATTTATAATTTAAACAATCTCTATTAAATTAAGTACTTTTAAATCACTACTATTAAATTAACTATTAAATCCAACGCAAAGTCCTTTGCTGATTTTTCTGCTGTAAAGTCTTTGTGCGGAACAAAGAAAAAAGATGCCGAGCCCGACACATTTACAACGTAAGAAACCCGCAAAGTTCCTCCCGTGTGTTTTTACTGTGTATTTTATGACGTATTTGATTTCTTCCTACAGACTTTGGACTCCACAAAGAACTTTATGTATTTTTTTCCGTTGTAATTTTTCATTTTTCGCGAATTGAAATATATTCAATGTCAATTATTTATTATAAATAATCAATATTTTCAATTTTAATTTGTACAGTTAGATAAAGTTTTCTCTCACGAATACACTGATACCAAAAACTCATTTTCCACCAAAATATCACTTACGTGTGTTTTTCCATTGTAGGACAGAATCGTCAAATTGTATTTTAAAGGGTTCATTCTTTTAACACGAGAATTGAATTCAAAAACTCATTTCCTTTATTATTACATAATAAATACAATAATTGCTATTCTCATTTGGTTTCGAAATTTTACAAGTCAAGCTTAAAACATACCTTCTATAACTCACCAACATACCAGATCTGAATACGTAAGCATTCGGTCTCGTTTCAGAAAAATGTAGATTTCCAAAAAAAGTTATTTCTTTAAGAAAATGTTACTTAAAATAACTTCTATTACATTTCTTGAGTTATTTTAAGAGAAAAAGTTTGAAAATTAAATTGAAAAGGTTATAATTATTAATGTTACTTTTTTGAGGTTTTTATGGCACCATGTGTAAACCTAAAAATTTATGCTTATTTCTTATCTTTTATAACAAAAATAAGACAAAAATGGTTCAAAACGAAATTCTAAAGTAATTTTTACTAACTACAAAACAAATTATTGAAAAAAACTTGATTTTAAAGAATGCACAAAATAACCCATCAAATCCTGGTTTTTCAGTTTTTTACACTTTTTTCTTAAAATATGCAATAAAAAGTTAGCGGATCACGTATACATCATCACAACTAAATGATCAACAAGTATTATTAATACCTTTAGAAACACTTTTAAACTTAGGCAGATCTGAACAGAATTTTAAGAACTTTGAAATTTTTCTGCTTGATTTTCATAACTCTGCGATTTTTTTTCTGATTTCTGATAAAGAATTGAGTAAATTCATTAAGTACTCTCTGTAGTTTAGATGTCAGATAATATTTATACCAAGTAGCAAACTTAAGCAACTAAATATAAAGATTTTATTCATTAAAAACCACGCGTGCACAAAATAGCCCCAAGGCACACAAAATAGCCCTATTTGACGGTATTTTTTAAAACACGAAATTTTATATTTCGGTTTTAAAACCGAAACCCGACTTTAAATCCGGTTTTTTTAAAAATCGGAAACCGGTTATGGATTTTCAATACCGCACAGGCCTAGTTTTAAAACCGAAACAACCGGTTTTTTTTAAATACCGTTTTTTTAAAAATACCGGTTTTTTAAAATACCATTTTATTTAAGAAGAAAACAGTTTTAACACTCTTAAATAAGCGTCTTATTTCGTCCTCACTTTTAAGACATTTTGGGGTGTCTTAATTTTAAACCATTGAGAAAGTGTCTTAACAATAACCGTAAGACGCTTTCTAAATGTCTTACCACTTGTCTTACCACTTGGCGGTATCTTACAAGTATCTTATTTTAAGACATAAGACATTTAGAAAGCGTCTTACGGTTATTTTTAAGACATTTTCTCAATGGTTTTAAAATTGAGACACCCTAAAATATGTCTTAAAAGTGAGGACAAAATAAGACACTTGTTTTAAGAATGTTGAAACAGTTTTCTTTTTAAATTAAATGGTATTTTAAAAAACCGGTATTTTTAAAAAAACCGTATTTTAAAAAAACCGGTTTTTTAAGTCGGTTTTCGGTTTTAAAACCGAAATTTAAAATTTCGTTTTTAAAAAATACCTTTTTTCTCTAATACCGGTTTTTTAAAATACCATTTTATTTAAAAAGAAAACTGGTTCAACACTCTTAAAACAAGTGTTTTATTTTGTCATCACTTTTAAGACATTTTAGGGTGTCTTAATTTTAAACCATTGAGAGAGTGTCTTAAAAATAACCGTAAGACGCTTTCTGTATGTCTTATGTCTTAAAATAAGATACTAGTAAGATACCGCCAAGTAAGGCGGTATTTATTCATTTTTATTCATTTTATTTATATATTTTATTCATTTTTTTATTTATTTTTAATGAATAAAATCTTTTTAATTAATTGTTGAGGTTTGCTACTTCGTATAAATATTTTCTGATACCTACACATACTTTTGTGTCAAAAATCTAGAAATAAGTTATATAATTAAAAGCAAATTTTAAGTTTGCGAGAAGTATAGCATAACCTGAAAAAGTTACAGCGATTATTATAATTTGGTCGTATTTAAAATATATATTAAAGGCATTAAAAGCTTTTTTTTAGTAATATAACCTTAAATTAAGATAAAAACTATACCAGTGGAAGAAGTATTATATCCAAGTCTTTATATCTTTTATCCATGTATTTTTGCGCTATTATACCAAGTAGAATAGGATACAAGTATACTAAAGATTATACTAAATGTTAAAATATCATTATTATTATATGTATTTCTGTGCTTTTTCGAAATCGAATACAACTCTGCGCTATGCATTCGTTTTATCGCAGGGGGGTCGAGCGTTTATGCTAACGCGGAAAATTGTAACGCTTGTAGCTATAATTTAATATGTGAGGCATTCTCTGAGCAAGAAGCCACCCTAAAAAAAAAGTTGCCTAATGTTTTGGTCAATGGCATGTAGTCAAAAAACAAAAATTTTAAGTGGGTTCTTAGGTCTGTGTAATGCGTGGTTGCCATGTTATCAGGGGCCCAATTTTATTGCAGCGTAATTTTCAACTGCCAATAACTTTTAACCGGATAAATGGATTTAAAAATCTTATGGGTTTTTTTTGTGCAGAATTTCCTAAACTTTCAAATAAAATTACTCATTATTTTTATAATTTTATTTTTGACAAGAAAAATGCAAAAAAATGTTTGTTTTTTAATTTTTGACCAACACTCCCCCCTAGGAACTTTTTCATAGCTACCTAGAAATGATCCTTATTTTATAAGCTTTTCAACCCCCTAAATGCCATTTTGGGAGAGCAAGATTCGTAGAAGCTATAGGTGAATGTGTGCTACAGTACACCTTACAAATCGTTCTTTTTGTTGTAGAAAAAACAATATATACTATTTTTTTACTTTTTTGTTCAAGTATAGAAAGTTGATAACATTAAAATCATTTAAGACTATATAAAAGAAAACTGGATGTAAATTTGTAAGGTGTACTGTAACACACATTCACCTATAGCTTCTACGAATCTTGCTCTCCCAAAATGGCATTTAGGGGGTTGAAAAGCTTATAAAATAAGGATCATTTCTAGGTAGCTATGAAAAAGTTTCTAGGGGGGAGTGTTGGTCAAAAATTAAAAAACAAACATTTTTTTGCATTTTTCTTGTCAAAAATAAAATTATGAAAATAATGAGTAATTTTATTTAAATGTTTAGGAAATTCTGCACAAAAAACACCCATAAGATTTTTAAATCCATTTATCCGGTTAAAAGTTATTGGCAGTTGAAAATTACGCTGCAATAAAATTGGGCCCCTGATAACATGGCAACCACGCATTACACAGACCTAAGAACCCACTTAAAATTTTTGTTTTTTGACTACATACCATTGACCAAAACATTAGGCAACTTTTTTTTTAGGGTGGCTTTTTGCTCAGAGAATGCCTCATGTAAGCGTAATATTTCCCTCGAAATTTTTTTTTATGTCGAATAAAATTTCTAGTAATGTTTCGTCAATAAGAAAATTTCTTTCCTTATGTTCCGAAAAGTTTGAGGAGGGAGATGTTACGTCCTCGTAACTTTATAAAAGAAAATATATTTGTGTGCTGAAATAAGTCTAAAGCAAAAGAAAAAAAATCAATACCAATTGTATTCTGTGACCACTGACTTGTGCGCAGAGTTCGGGTGACACGTGCTAATGTCCTTTCTCGAATTGTGCGCGAGCCCTCGAGCAACACACTGAAACCACCTACAACAGGGAAGCACCCCTCCGATTTTCAAGCCTGAGGTACCTCCTCTGTCACCGCTCTGTATTCCAACTATGGGATCTTCCGGCCTTCCTCCCTGATCTTTTAGAACTATGAGATGTCCACCCTCATGTAAACAGGGTCACCTTTAAGAAGGGTCAAGAGTCACCCCATCATTTTTTCTCTATATAAGGGAAAAAGTAGTAGTAGGAAAATCAGTCTGTGATGGTCCTCTGAATCTGTTACTCGAAATCCTTAATCAGGAAATTTAGTCTGCGACGAACCTCTGAACCAGATCATCTAGAATTCGACGACTTCTAACCCAGACTGCTGAATCTGGTACTCAAAGTCAATTTACTAAGAACTCCAGTTTATTCTTACTATTCTTCGAGGTTGCCCTTTGACAACCTGTTATTTACGGTGTACTCTGTGCTACGCCAAATTTCTACGTGAGCCAAGCTGAGAATCGAGTTTCTTCAAATTCAGTCATTGCTGCTGGCCTGCCTGACACCTGGGGTGTTTTGCGTGGAAACGGCCGTAAATTTCCTGTGTTGTCAAGTCGACACACTCTCGCCTCGCAGACTCCGGATTTCCTAGCGAGACCCGTCAACCATCATTTTCCAAGACTACTCTCAGGCTCATTCAAAATACTAAAAAGTAAGTAACAAATATTTTCATCTCTATCTCCTTCAATCCTATTCATTGACAACCAATTAACGAGTTCACCTTTTTTCAGTGGACTCTTTCTTTCCCAGGATTGTCATCTCAACGCAGAAGTTTTTCTCTCACTCAGATCAGTTTGTAACAATAAATAAATCGGTATTGATATTCTATATAAAAATCATTGTCAGTTAACATTTCTTTTCCTGCTCCCTTAGTCCTAGGGGTATCCCTAGTAGATAAATCAGGGGTTTAAAATATAAATTTTGAATAGATTTAGTACGTCCCTTCTGGACGTTACATTATTAATGATTAAAAATGAAATGTTTAATTACAATTTTATTTAAAATTAAAATGATAAAATGAAAAAAAAAAATTTTTATGTGTTTTAGAATTTAAAATTTTTTTCAAATCAAAATTTTTTTAAATCCATTCGTAATTTTGTTTAAAATTGTAAGAAAATGGTGTTAAAGAAAATTAAAAATTGTAGAAGAAGATAGAAATTTTAGGTTTTTTCTTGCATAATTTATTTTGAATCTAGAATTACAGTATATTGTTAAAAATTGAAAAATAAAGTTTTTTGACATACAAATTTTTTTTTATTTTTTTATTTTTTGAATATCCATACATAATTTTGTTTATAATTGTAAAAAAGCAAGCAAAAAATAGTCGATAAAAAACTAAAAATTGTAAAAAAAAAGATTTTTAAAAATTTTCTTTTTTTGCAAAAATAAAAATTTTAAACATGTCCAAATTTTTATTTCTTTATTTTTAACATTTTAAACATTTTATAAAATAATTCTAAATGCCCAAATTAAGCTAAAAAAAATTGGCATCTCTATGCCTTATAAATTTGAATGGGTTAAAATTTCATCGGTGCCTCTCCTTAATCGATAATATTTTTTAAAGAATTAAGTACTCCCTGAATTAAATAAGTGAAAATTCACTGGTAAATCAATGAGAAATGAATAATTGAATTTAAACCATTGAAAATTTATACAATTAAAATTCTGAATTTCGGAATACATATAATTTTGTTAGTCAATTGGAATGGGTTCTTTAAGAAATTCAATTTAAAATACCTATTTTTAGGGTTCCATACCGTTCAAAAAGCGATTATTCAATTGATTTACAGCCAAATTCACTAATTCATCAGCGTATATACATTGTTTTGAAACAGCTGTATACTTTGCACTGTCGAAAACGTGAATTTTCGCTGTTTCAAATTTAGAGAGTATTAAAATCACTATATATGTGTCCCTTGTTGAACCCCCTTTAATTTCCAAACAATTTAAGATCGAGATTTAAAATTTGGTACACATACGTTATCTTGTCATAGCATTATGAAGAAAAAACTTTTTTCAAAGAAAGCGTTTCCCCCTTTCCTCTGCTTACAATTTTTGACTTAGAGTGCTGAAATTTGGTACTCATATATAGTTTTGCATGAATATGCCACAAAAATATGGAAAATTTAATTGGAGGTGATGATTATTGCGTTGTAAAAGAAAAAAAGAACAATTTTTTGAATAATTGATTAAATTGTAATAAAATACATATGCTTTTGCTCTTGAAATTAAAAAATTAGCGAGGTACGGAACCCTTCGGTTTTAGAATTTAATTTAATTAATGATAATTTTAGTAGTTTAAAGTAAAATTAAGAACTAGATAATACAATAATTTTATAAATTGAAAAAATGGGTATTAAAGCTTTACTAAATATTATAAATGAAAATTCCTTAAAAAGGTGTATATATAAAGTTTAATATAAAGAATTTAAGAAATGCAGGCTATATAAGGAATTCTTTTTCAGTAAGAAAAGTAAAGTTGAAGAATTTTTTGAAGAAATTACCATCTTTTAGATACCTGGCAATTTGGTGAAAGGAATTATGGAAAACAAAGATAGATATTTGAAGTTAAGTGATGAGGATTTAAAAATTATTTTAACTGAGGGGTAAAGACCCAATACTGATTTTAACGGGAACATAAATTGTATCAATGCAAATAAAGCGTACTACTTTTATTGATAGTCTGAACTATTTTCAACTTCCTTTGGCTGCATTACCAGCTGTCTTTGGTTTAAAAGGGATTGGTAAAAAAAAGGGTACATTTCCTCATTTTTTTAATACACCTAAAAATAAAAATTATGTTGGTAAGTTACCAGCTTTGGAATTTCATTCACCGGATTCTATGAATGAAAAGGGTCGAATTGAATTTCTTAATGTTTAGCATTTCGTAAAATATTTCTAGAATGTGAAAATATTTGTCCTTTTACAGACACACCAACTATAGCCTCAGCTTGTAATAAATTCTTTAGAATCCATTGTTTACATAAGGATACTATTGGAATTATTTCAAGAGGGGGATATAGGTGTAAAGATAACCAATCCCGTACAGCTATTGAATGGCTTTTTGTATTAGAAAACGAGGTCGGCGTCAAAATCAAGCATACTGGTCAAGGTAGAGAGTATCGTTTACCTGAAGGCCCTCTTGTTGATGGTTATTACGAAAATAGCGAGAAAACCATTCGTAATGTATACCAATTTCAACCTTGTTTTTGGCATGGTTGTCCTGAATGTTATAATGTAAATAGGGATAAGAAATTACACGGTACACAAAAGTCAATGAACTCTCGGTTTATTCGTACACTTGCTATGTCAGATTAAATTCGCCGTTGTGGGTATAAGTTTATTGAAATGTGGGAGTGCAAATTTAATGCATTAAAAAAAATTATGAAAGATTGAAAAACTTTTTAAAAAATCACCCTATTTTAAATACTTCTAAAGTATTAAACCCTCGTGATGCGTTTTACGGCGGTAGAACAGGGAATACGAAATCATTTTATAAAGTCAAGCTCGGTGAAATGATTGAATATAAGGACGTATGTTCTTTATATCCCTTCATTTGCAAAACGGGAAAATTCCCTGTTGGACATCCGAAACTTTACATAGGACGAGAAGAGTTCCAACAATTTACAGATTGTCACAATGATCTGAAAAATGTTGAAGGGTTAGTACTTTGTACAGTTTTGCCGCCTCGAAATTTATATCACCCAGTCCTACCTGTCAGACACCACGGGAAACTCATCTTTCCTCTGTGTCGAACCTGCTGTGAAACTCTTGAGCAGGGTGAATGCCCTCACGAAGATGAAGCACAGCTGGTGATTGAGGGTACATGGGTTTCCGATGAGTTAAAAGAAGCTGTGAAGCTCGGATATAATATTGTCGAAATTTTTGAAATTTGGCAATATGAAACAACTCAGTAAAATCCAGCCGCTCATGAGGGAGGTCTTTTTGTAAAATACATTAATCAGTTTTTAAAAATTAAACAAGAAGCGGATGGTTGGCCAAGTCATTGTGTTGACGAAGCTTCAAAGCTTGCCTACTTAACACATTTTGAGGAGGTAGAGGGTATTAAATTAGACCGTAAAAATATTTTTAAAAACCCAGGTCTTCGCTCTGTTGCGAAACTATGTTTAAATTCTTTTTGGGGAAAATTTTGACAGAGAGACAACTTACCACGAACAACGGTAGTGCGAAGCCAGGAACATTTACTAAAGTTAATAACGGATCCGGAAATCGAGGTAAATGACATTATACCTGTAAATGAAGAAACTCTTTATCTTGGCTGGCAGTATAGAAAAGAAGCTTCTACTTCCCAGCCAAACACTTATGTTGTTATTGCTGCTTATACAACTGCACAAGCTCGATTAAAACTCTATCATTACCTTTCAAATCTAGGTAAAAGAGTATTATATTATGATACGGATTCGTGTATTTATATAAGCAGTAACAGGCCTGTTGAGTGCAAACCTTCTGTAGGCTCATTGTTGGGGGATTTAACGGATTAACTTGAAAAAGACTATGGCCGTGGTAGTTACATTCAAACTTTCGTTTCCGGTGGGCCTAAATTTTACGCGTACAAAGTAAAAGCATACGATAATACTGAAATAACGATATGTAAAGCAAAGGGGATCACTTTGAATTTTAAAAATTCAAAAGTGGTCAACTTTGACTCTTTACGTAACCTCGTGACATTAAATGCAGAACCCATAAAATTGTCATCAAGGGTTATTCGTACAACTCGGTTACACGATGTGATAACGCGCGATGAAGAAAAACTCTGCAGGGTAGTAAGCATGAAACGTCGTAGTATTGAAAACTACGACTCATTACCTTATGGTTACAAAAGACCACGCAAAGATTTTTAGTTTATTCCGATTATTTTATACGTATTTATTATTTATTTTTTTATTTTTTTATGATTATTTATTTAAATTATTTATCATTATTTATTTACTGTTAAATAATTTATTCATTGTAAATTCTTTATTATAATTTATTGCAAACTCTGAAAATTTACTAGTCACAAATATATTTATTATTCATTTATTGTGATAACTTTATTTACTTATTATAATTTAAAACGTATTTATTTATTGTTATTATTTATTTATTTATTTCAAACGTTACTTATACTCTAGTCACAATTTTTTACTACGCGATAAAATTAAACGCTATGAAATTTATGTACGTATACAATATTAAAGTTCAAATACAATATTAAAGCCATAATTTATTAAAAATTTATATAATATAATTTATTACTCTTACCATTATATATGTTTATTGTTTTTTTCACAGATTGGGAATCTACACCAATTGAGGTAATTGAGGAGGAGGGTGGTAATGAGGGTGAGATTAACAGAAATATTGACGACATCAACTTATCCCCTTGTATTCTGAATGACGATATTCAAGTTTTTGACGAAGACTTTGAAGAAGAATTTTATTATGTGCGACACCCCATAGAGTCTGGAAGAAGTGACCGTGTCAATGAATTGAGGAAGCAAGATCTTAGTAGAGATATGTTCGACTTCGTAGACACACAAGATCTAGCCATTGACACTACGTCGAGAGAAAGTAGTTTCCACTATTCGCCAAACTACGTTCCAAGTCTACCTACTCCACCACCACCCTGGTACCGACAATACGCTCAACAACAATTTTACCGTTTGGGTTCAATAAGCTATTGGATAGGGTCCAGAAATAAATTTTAATAAAATAACCTCTTCCTCATTTAAGTTTACCTTTCTTCTTCAGTGAGTACGTGTATGTGTGAAAATTTGTGAATATTGTGTATTATTAAAATATATGTGTCTTCCTTAAAACTCTGCATTTTTAATTTCATTACCTTGCTTTTAGATCTAGTAATTTCGAAACTAAATTTTAAAATTTTAAAACAGCAAATTTAGAATATAATCTCTAATTAATGAAAAATCAGAAATATTTTAAATATAATAATTTAAAAGTAAGTTGTCTTAATAAAACAGCTTGAATTTAGAATAGCAGAATACGCAGAAAACGAGCTTTTAAAAACAGTTTAAAATCTAGTTTTTATCTAATTTTAAGGCTCCTTCTTTTTCTTTCCCCTTTACCATCCTCATTCTTTCCTTTGAAAACCTGTTTTCTTGTCTTGAGTTCTAGCAAACCATTTTCCTTCACGCAGACTTGTTTAGACTAGACGTCATAACTTACTACTCGCTCTCATTCACCCTGTTCTATACCAACATCCTCTCTCTCTCTCTTTCTCTCTCTCTCTTCCTTTTGTTAGTCCCTAAAAACAAACACACTTTCCATTCTTTACAAACACCCCCACCCTCCAGGCCCCAAAATCCTCATAAGCTCCACTCTTCTCCTATTAAGAGACCATAAAGACAGACACACCCACAACACCCTTAATCACCACCACTCCCAAAGGCCCCAAAATCCTTACAATCCCAACTCTTCTCCTATTGGAGGGCCGAAAAGACTGACACGCCCTCTACTCCTTCCAACACCCCCACTCTTACCGTCCCCAAAACCTAACACACCCCACTCTTCTCCTATTGGCGGGCCGTAATTCTGACACGCCCCTTTTAACTCCTTCCCAACTACCCCCACTCCTCTTCACGTCTCCTTTCTCTCTCTTCCCCACTACTTCCTCCCACCCTTCTCTCTCACTCTGGCGCTAGTGACGTCATAGTCTCGCCCACTTTCCGGCGGGCCCAAACGGACACTAACTACTTGTATCAAATTAAATGCCATTCAATGCCTTCAAGAAAACAATTTTGAACGTAGTCAATGAGTCAAGAAGTTTAATGCCGTTCTATGCCTAATATGACAGCAGATTAAAAAGATGACATCCTGCTATCGTTAAGTTGTTCATTCTTTGCCGCGCGTCGTCGTGGCATCTTTCTATTTTGTGTCGTTCGATCTATTTTAACAAAATCGCGTTATTGAAGTGAAAAACAAAGTGATTTTGTGTCTAATACTAATAGTTTACCTAAACATAGTGAAGGAGTGAATGCAAACACAAGTTTTAAAGTCATTTTGTCATTTTTTGTTGTATGCAAGACAAAATACGAAAATGACGTTAAGTGTTAAATTTCGTGCTTATATTTTATTCTATTTTGGTCTACTATTTAGCTGAAGTTAACCTATTAACATATTTGAACTTAAAAAGTAAAATATTGATAAAGACAATAATCAGAGTAAAACATAACAATCACATGTTCAATTTTCCCCCTGCAATATGGCTGCTAATTTGTTTTTAGTCATTTGAAGGCATTCATACAAAAACGGAATCAAAGCGCATTGAAACGCTTTAATGCGTTTTAATCAGCCTCTTTTTACCGGGGTCGAATGTCCATTCATAAAGAATAAATTCAGACACTTGGTCTGAAAAAGAATGTCTAATTCTTTAAAGTTATGGATTGTTGCTTAATTGTTTGTAAAAATTGTTTACAACAAAGATTTATGACAGAAATTGTTTGTTTTTGAACTGAAGTTGTAAAAAACTGTAGGGGAGACGGTGGCTGTTTAGCGCAGGGGCTGGTTGACGCACATGAGTTTATTCAAACGTGAAAAGTCAAATTAATTTTTTTCTTAATTCAAATTAATGTACTTGATGAACTGTAACTTTGCACCTTATTTTATTATTATAGATTGATTATTTTGGACTATAAACTCAAAAAACCAATTTTGGTACTCAAAAGTAAATTTTGATGCCTTCATTTTTTTGTTATATCTTTTTACAAAATGCGATCAGAAAAAAATTATAAATAAGGTTTTCTGTTCTGAACACTTGCTTTTAAGAGTGTCAGTCAAAGTTAATTCGTTGTGATGATATTTACGATCTAAAAAGTCATTGTCATTTAAGTCTTGTAGAATTTTACTAGTATTGGTTCGGACTTTGCTTAACGGATTTAATCTTAAAAGCTTATAAGTAGAAGAGTCACATAGCAGGTCAGACATTTTTTGATAATAAACAGATTTGTATAGGCAAACGGTAGTGTTTCCTTTGTCAGAATTAGTAAACATTATATCTGGATTTTCTTTTGAAAAATCGTTTGTAGATTTTATTTTTTTTTGAAAATTGTTTGTCGTCATGTGAAGTTTTCGCAACTTTTTTTAAATTAACGTTTAAATTGTATGTAATATTTTCTCTAATTTTATTTTTCGAATCATTATCAATAAGTAAAGTCCGAACCAATACTAGTAAAATTCTACAAGACTTAAATGACAATGACTTTTTAGATCGTTAATAACATCACAACGAATTAACTTTGACTGACACAGTTTTAGCTAAGTGTTATGGACTTATTTATTATTTAGTGTTTTTTTGTTTGTTTTTTTTGTTCCACTTATGTTTGTGACAATTCATTAATTTTGTTAATAAATTTTAGAGCCTGATGATGATGACGAACCAATGTCATCGAAACGTCGTTCTGACTGTTTAACAAATAACACTGTTTTTTGTTGTTATTTATTTGCCTTCCTTTGATCGAACCTACTTTCTCACAAAATAAACATTTCGGAAGGGAATCTACTTTCAATTATATTATTATTATTATTATTATCTCATAATTTTACGTTTTCAGATATTTGTTGTTTTTAGGTTCGTTAACTTCACGTTTTGAACCAGATTGACCTTTATTTTTAATTCACATTTTTTCAAGATAAAATTTTCTTACAAGACTTATTATTACAATGAAACATATTGATTGATAATTAATCACACATTTTAATTCATGCGCCAGGTAACCCTGGGCTGGCGTAGTGCGCCAAGTAGCCCTGGGCTGGGGCTGGTTGGCGTACTTTGGTTTTTTCCAAAAAGTCTGTTCTAAAAAAAAGTACAACTTTTTTTGGAACTTTTGTTTTTTTAAATCAAAGCTGATATGTTAAGCAGAGTTTGTGTACAATATAGTTTTCATGTATACAAAATTGCCAGAGATAATCAACAAAGAGTGAAAAGTGCGCCAAGTAGCCCCGGTATCCCCTATTGTATTGGTATTTAAAAGCTTTAAGTAAAAATTAAAAAAATAAAAATTTAATTATTTATTGCTGAATTGTTAACAACCTTAAAACAAGTAAAAATTTAACAATCGGTCTCGACAAATCTTTGCACAATTTAATAAGCTTTAAATTAAAAAAATACATGTTAATTTGTCAATAATTGTGACCTACAAGTCAATTTGTTCATGAAGAGCCGGTTTTGGCCCACTGTAGGTCGCAAAAAATACTTAAAGTTTTAAATAAGTTGTTACTTGTCGTACAATTAAAAATTACATTTTTTTAAATTAATATTTATGCGATATCGTTATATTTTTTTAACATTTCTGAAGAGTATAATTATTTGCATGTTTATAACTATTACCTTTTATCGATTTTATAACAAATTTACTAAAAAGTGATTTTTTTCTATGTAAAAATACATGGAAAAATTTGGTTGTATAGAGACAGGTGTATGTATTGCTTGATTTGGCTCAAACTTAAAGGAATTTCTTTGGTTTTGTACCTTGTTGCCTTGATCAATTTTCTGGTTGAAGGCCGAAGAATTGAAAACATTGCCTAATTAAAAGCCACCCTAATATATATATATATATATGTCGTAGGCAATAAGAAAAATCCGTCATTAAATGCCTGCAACCAGATAAATGACACGTGAAAGATCCTGTTTTTTCTATTTATCTGGAATCAATTAGTCATTTAGCTTATTGCCTGGGCATTAGGCTTAATGCTGAAGGCGCATCCGGCAAATAGAAAAATGAAAATATGTGCGTTTGCAATTCACACTACCTAAAAGAAAATATTAAATTCTTCTTTTTTCCTTCAAAAAAATGAATAAAATGAATAAATTCATATCTTCACAAAAAAATGTATTACTTTAAACATGGATTTGTCAAACTTGAATGAAATACCAGATTCTTTGGATATTTCTCAATTATTTCCTCAATATGGATCAATATGGAATATGATTCTCAATCAAACCTTTTCCCCTGACACACTTGGCACTTCTTAAATTAGTTTTCACATTTTCTTATTGTTTTTTATTCAACGTACTACTTTTAATTTTTAATATTCTACAATATAAACTTAAACAGTAGATTCCAAATAATAATATTTCAATACAAAGTACAAACACATATTTATATACACAGTTCGAAAGCTAACGAAATCCAAAATTTATAATTAATAATATTGAAAATCTAAGCCTGTAATTTAATAACGTAAATAATTGACAAATATCCAAAGAAGATTTTCATATTTTCTATTATGTAGTGTGAATCGCACATATTTTCATTTTTCTATTTACCGAGTGCGTCTTCGGCATTAAGCTTAATGCCCAGGCAATAAGCTTAATGACTGATTGATTTCAGGCAAATAGAAAAATAAGAATCTTTCACGTGTCATTTATCTAGTTGCCGGCGTTTAGCTTAATGCCTATGCATTAAGCTTAATAACGGATTTTTCTTATTGCCTACAACATATATATGTAATAATATTATTATTATTATTATTAATATTATAAAATAGTAATTATAAGTATGTTATTATATATTATTAATATTAAAAATAATGTTATATGAAATATATTAATATAAATTATTACATTGCACACTGGGCCAGGAGACCCGGTTTTCTGGCCAAAAGTCGACTTTTTTAACTTTATCTTTTTTTAAAGTAGTTTATGTAATTTTAATTAGTGATATTTTTGGCATCTATTTTGTAAATAACTCAGTAATTTTTAAAAATCTGATAGTTTAATGACTATGTAAAGTTTAAAAATATTTAAAAATTTCTCTTGCAGTTTTCGTTGAATTACTTTATATTTCAGAAAATGGAGTTAACATTTTTTAATCGTTACTTCATGACATCTAACCTTAGTCTCAAACTAGGAAAAAAAACCAATAACTAATTATTGGATATTATATTTTCACACAATTTTAACACTATAAAAGATAAAAATGAGCACAATTTGCGAAAAGGACAATATTTGATTCAAGGGTTCCCCGGGGTTCCCCAGCTTTTTGAAAAGTTGTACATGTTTATGTATTCTTTGTTATACGTACTTTAAGCTTAATATGCTCATTTTTGCTCGAATTCATAAATTTACTTTAAAAATATAAATAATGATGTTTATGATCGCCTCACAGCATGCCACACACCTGAGGTCGGGTGGCTAAGAAGTTTTTTATTTGCATTTTGTAAAAAATACTTAAATTCATTAAGATTTATTGTACTTAGTATAAGTTCAATAAATTATATTAGATACTGAGTAAATTTAGTTACAACTATTAATTAAAAACTGTTTAAACAAATACTTTATGATATTTACCAACTTTTTACACAATGCACTTAGAAAGATGCAGTTTCCTCCTAATTTTGCAATTTATCGACGCGGTAATTACAGATAAAAATTAAACATGAAATTGTTATTTAAACAATTTTTAAACAAATTATTATTGTTATTTTCCAATACAATGCACCTAGAAAGATGTAGTTTTTTCCTTCTTTTGAAATTTACCGAATTACTGCGCATCGTCAAACTGCATTGTCTAAAAAGTAAGTAAATAGTAATAATTCCTTTAAAAGTTATTTCAATTATATTTTCATTTATAATCGTTATCGGTAATTATATAAAATTCGGTAAATTACAAAATTAGAAAAAAACTGTATTTTTTATATGTATTGTGTAAAAACTTAGTAAATAACAAGAATTATTTGTTTAAAAATTATTTAAATAATAATTTTATTGATTATTTTTATGCATAATTATATAAAGTACGGTAAATTGCAAAATTGCGAAAAAAAACTGCATCTTTCTAGGCTAATTGTATAAAAAATTTGTAACTAAGAAAAAAATTTGTTTAAACAATTTTTAATATTAGTTTTTACCAGTTTAACTTAATTTTTTCTTTTATTTATTGATTAGTACTAACTAAAGCTAAAAAATAGAGAAGTTTTAAAATAGTTACTACTCTCTCTGTTCATTTGAAAAAGTTATAATTTGTCAATAATAAGTTGCTTAAACAAATGAAAAATTCAACGTAAAATTATTAAAATACAAAATCTGTTAATACACAACAATATTACTCCTATCCTATACAGAGGATAGGGGGACTCACACAGAAAACTCCCCGAATGTGAGAGGAGAGGGGAACTCACACAAAAACCTCCCCGAATGGGAGAGGATAGGGGAACTCACACAAAAACCTCCCCGAATGTGAGAGGATATGGGGACACACACAGAAAACTCCCTGAATGTAAGAGGATAGGGGAACTCACACAGAAACCTCCCCGAATGTGAGAGGAAAGGGGAACTCACACAAAAACCTCCTCGAATGTGAGAGGATATGGGGACTCACACAGAAAACTCCTCGAATGTGAGAGGAAAGGGGAACTCACATAAAATCCTCCCCGAATGTGAGAGAATAAGGGGACTCACACAGAAAACTCCCCGAATGTGAGAGGATAGGGGAACTCACATAAAAACCTCCCCGATTGTGAGAAGATAGGGGAACTCACACAGAAAACTCCCTGAATGTGAGAGGATAGGGTGACTCACACAGAAACCTTCTCGAATGTGAGAAGAAAGGGGAACTCACACAAAAACCTTCCCGAATGTGAGAGGATAGGGAAACTCACACAAAAACCTCCCAGATAATTAAAAGAGGTGTGGACTTATACTGCAACCTCCTCGTGGTATACCTTGGTAACTACTAAGATAGTAGGCTAACTGCAGGCAAACGAACCTTTCAGTTTTTAAAAATTCAACCACCTTATTTGATTCACCATTTTTTTTTTTGTGGTTTTGATGTGAAATTTGGATTCAGAAATATCGAAAAAACCCATAAATAAAGTTTCGACAAAATCCAAAAATTTTATTAAATTTTTGTCCGCCATATTGGACCATACATTTTTTTAATGAACATCCGACATCAGATTGGTAATCAGCGACCTCAAAAACCCCCGAGTAAAAAGTTTTAAGCAAATCTATAGTCTTTTCAGATTTCATGCCCGCCATATTGGATGAGCCATTTTGAATTTTGAAAATTCGACATCAGATTCGTAATCAGCGACCCCATAAAACCCCCAAGTAAAAAGTTTGAAGCGAATATAAACATTTTTTTTAATTTTGGACGCCATGTTGGATCCATTATTTTGAATCTTAAAATTTCTACATCAGATTCGTAATCAGCGACCCCAAAAACCCCCGAGTAAAAAGTTTTAAGCAAATCTATAGTCTTTTTAGATTTCATGTCCGCCATATTGGATCCGCCATTTTGAATCTTAAAATTTCGACATCAGATTCGTAATCAGCGACCCCAAAAACCCCCAAGTGAAAAGTTTCAAGCAAATCTTTGCACTTTTTCGACTTTTGGCCAAAAATCGGGTTTCCTGGCCCAGTGTGCATTGTGAAATTCTTCGAAGTAACGTTGAATTCTTTTAGATTTTAAGGTTAAGCGGGTTGAAATGATTGTACTATATATTAATATTATAAAATAATAATTTTATTCTATATTATTAACATTAATTATTAAATAATAACTAATATTAATAATAATAATATATATTATATAATATTTGAATTATTATGTTATAATATTATATACCTATATAAATACGCCTTTAAAATCTAAAAGAATCTCCCGGTAATTCAATAAATTTAACAATGTACTAAAGTTATCTAGGTTTCCAATTTTTTAAATTCGAAGGGTGACCATCAACACACATGGTTCAATGTGTGGTTGTGACGTGTATAGGTATTGTTACTTTTATATTTGTATGATTTTCAAAATTTTGATTTGCTTCCAATAATGCATTATAAAAGAGTAAGGGTCACTTATAACTTTTTAATTTAATATATTTTAAATAAATATGTATATCCATTTTAAATAAAAAATTCATACCTTAATAATGTTTCATTAAAATTAATAATAAGATTAAATAATAAAACACCATACCGCTGTTGGACGCGCGCTGTCAGCGCGCGTTTACTTTGCTAGTAATAAAGGTGATTCTCTAATACAAAAATTCACGTCGACGTCGCATCGACGTGGCGTCGATTGGCAATGCGAAAGTCACTGTTGCCAACTATCTTGAAAATTTATTTTTTACGTGTGGTTCAAATTCCGATATTCCCGTTACTTGGCAGTGACAGTGTATTTTGATATCTTTTATAAATAATCAAGGCATGTATACACATTTTGATGCTTATGTACGCATATGCCGATTATTTGTGATTGTGTTGTAAATTTACCAATTATTATTTATATTATTTACCAATTATTGATAAATTAACAACACAATCACAAATAATCGACATATGCATACATAACCTTCAAAATGTGTATACATGCCTTGATTATTTTTACATGTTATTTTAACACTTGTTAATGAGATTCCCCTATCAAAAAATGACATAGGAGGCCTCTATTTACAATTACATAGGTTATGTATCTCAGTTACCCCTTTATAAAATATATTGACCACTTCAGAACGGAAGGCAAACGTGATTATAAAGTGGAAAATAATAAATGAAGTAAATTAAATGACCACTTTATAAACAAAATAAATGACTTGTAAATATGTGGGAATACTTAGAAATAGGGAATATTCGGAATACTTGAAAATCCGAGAATATTAGCTAATATTTAGTAGAATCTATATATTCTAATAATTGGCAAATTCTTTCATTAATTCATTTTGTCTGTCGACAACTCAAGTTTGGCACTTTTATTTTATGTTTTAAACCAGCTAAACTTTTTAAAAAATGTATTTTTTACATTCATCAATATTTTAATTTAAAAATATCAGTTGAAATAATTTTAATTTTATTATTAATAAATCTGTAATTTATTTAAATTTAAAAAATTCTGTGAAAAAATATCGGACATTTAGCTCCGCCGGGATTCGAACTCGGGTCTTTCAAATGGCGCTTGACTGCTCTAAACCAACTAAGCTACAGAGGTCCATGTCGGATATAATTTCACAGATTGAAAGACCCGAGTTCGAATCCCGGCGGAGCTAAATGTCCGATATTTTTTCACAGAATTTTCTAATTTCAAATAATTTAATCTTGAAAAATCGAAAATTCATTTGAATTTTCGTGTTCCAATTTAATTTAAATATCGAGAAAATCTTCCTGAATTTACGAACTTAGTGTCGATATAGTAGGTTTCTGAGATGCACGATTTGTGTACAAGCCTACTCATGATTGGCGAATAAAGTTCAACACCAAAAATTCTGGGAAAATTTGAAATCTGTAATTTAGTTTTCAAATTACAATTATTCTCCTAAAATTTTGTGATTATTCTTAAATTTTTTTTAATTATATTGTTCTGTTGTCGATTATTTTCGTCAGCTTTAGGATTTTTTTCAATATTGACAATTATTTTCCTCATTTTTCAATTATTTTTATTAATATTCAAATAATTTCGTCATATTGTAATCTTTCTTTTAATTATCAATTACCTATTCACTTAGTCTTTAAATTTAATTCTTTAATCTTATATTTACTTTTTTTTAATATTTAATTTTTTTGTCAATTCTCAATTATTTTCCTTAATTTTTAATTATTTTATTCACTAATACTTGCCTTTTTTCAATTATCGAATATCTTCTTTAAAATTCAATAAATTTCTAAAATTTCCAGACAATTTCTTCAAGTTTGATTTCTTTCCTACAATTTTTTCGTCAATTATTATCTACAGTTTTCAATTGATAATTTATTATTACCCCTCAATTATATAGTTGTTCCTTAATTCTTAAAATTAATTGAAGAATTAAATAATTGAAGCTGTATGATAATAATTGATAATTGTAAAGAAAATTACAAAATAACGAAAATAATAAAATATTATGGAAAATAATTGCCAAATGATAAAAAATTCGATAAATGGCGAGATTAATGAGCATCGGTAAGAAATATTTTTAAGGATTAAAGAACAACTATATAATTAAGGAGTAATAATAAATTATCAACTGAAAACTGTAGATAATAATTGACGAAAAAATTGTAGGAAAGAAATGAAAATTGAAGAAATCGTCTGGAAATTTTGGAAACGTATTGAAATTTTAAGAAAATAATTGATAATTGAAAAGAGGCAAGTATTAGTGAATAAAATAATAAAAATTGACAAAAAAAATTAGAAATTAAAAAAAAAATAAGAATAAAGAATTAAATTTAAATACTAAGAAAATAGCTAATTGATAATTGAAAGAAAGATTACAATATGACGAAAATATTTGATAATTAATTAAAATAATTGAGAAATGAGGAAAATAATTGACAATATTGAAAAAAATTCTAAAGCTGACAAAAATAATCGACAACAGAAAAAAATAATTTAAAAAAAAATTTAAGAATGATCACAAAATTTTAGGAGAATAATTGTAATTTAAAAACTAAATTCCAGATTTATTAATGATAAAATTAAAATTATTTAAAATGATATTTTTAAATTAAAATATTAATGAATGTAAATAATACATTTTTTAAAAAGTTTAGCTGGTTTAAAACATAAAATATATAAGTGCCAAACTTAAGTTGTCGACAGACAAAATGAATGAATGAAAGAATTTGCCAATCATTAGAATATATAGATTCTCCTAAATATTAGCAAATATTCTCGGATTTTCAAGTATTCCAAATATTCCCTATTTCTAAGTATTCCCACATATTTACAAGTCATTTATTTTGTTTATAAAGTGGTCATTTAATTTACTTCATTTATTATTTTCCACTTTATAATCACGTTTGCCTTCCGTTCTGAAGTAGTCAATATATTTTATAAAGGGGTAACTGAGATACATAACCTATGTAATTGTAAATAGAGGCCTCCTATGTCATTTTTTGATAGGGGATTCTCATTAACAAGTGTTAAAGGAACATGAAAAAATAATCAAGGCATATATACACATTTTCAAGGTTATGTATGCATATGTCGATTATTTGTGATTGTGTTGTTAATTTACCAATAATTGGTAAATAATATAAATAATAATTGGTAAATATACAACACAATCACAAATAATCGGCATATGCGTACATAACCATCAAAATGTGTATGCATGCCTTGATTATTTATAAAAATAAATATCAAAATACACTGTCACTGCTAAGTAACGGGAATATCGGAATTTGAACCACACGTGAAAAATAAATTTTCAAGATAGTTGGCAACAGTGACTTTCGCATTGCCAATCGACGCTGCGTCGACGTGACGTCGACGTGAATTTTCGAATTGGAGAATCACCTTAATATACAATGTATTATGGAAATCGTCGCGCAATCGTTCAGTTTGAAATTTCGCGCTGAGAATGCAAGTGTCACTTTAAATGTTAAAATCGAGCCAAGAGCTCGAAAATAAAACTCGCACCGATTCTTCACTCACACACGAAAAAGGTGGACGCCTGGAGAGAGTAGCTTGACGCTCCAAAGCCAGCACAGTGGGCTCTAGAGGGGGAGTTACTATATTTCTCATTTAAATAAACTTGTGACGATGTGAAATTTGGAAATTTAGAAAAAGAGAAAAATACTATATTCACATCGTCACTGTAGTAAAGTTCAGGTTGGCTTGTAACCCCGAGTCAGTGCGACCGAGCCTGTACCTCTACCAAGCTAGGCTGCTCAGGTAAAGCGAGAGATGTGCGTGGGTCCTCCGCCACATTTTTTTTTTGCTCTGGGTGACTAGTAGACCAGATTGACCCCTGAGAACGTGCAAGGATTAGGCAGAGGTCATTTTCTCCTAAAACTCGCACAGAAAATCCAAAACCTTTAAGGTGAAGGGTTACCTAGACGGTCACCGAACTAGTAGAGGTACTTCTCTCTAGTTTGGTGAACGAAAAGGAAGATTTGCATCGTCTGTGGGTTCTTCTATGGCGTTTTAGATCCACATTATTCTAGGTTTTTCTCAGTTCTTGGCTAGAGAGAGAAAATATTGGTCCTTCTGTACGCTTTCTCTCTACCCAAAAAATAGATTCAACTCTGCCCTTGGCGGGTTTTGTTGAAAATAGGCGGTAGAGGGTGGCAGAATTTTTATATACGGTTAATTATAAAATTTTAAGGGTAAAAATATAAAGTCGGAAAGTTTGAACCAGAAAACTGAGAAAGAAAGTAAATTTATCGAATTCGGTTATTTTATAAAAGAAATTATTTTGTTAAGACTAGGAAAAGAAAATTAAATCTTTGTTACAGATCCAAGCTTAGAAATTCTAGTACGGCCAGTTTTGGTTTATATCGTCAGAAGAAGATGAAGAGAGTAACGTATATATATTCCCAAGTAGAAAATTTGTCGGTAATACTACCGACAGTCTGTCGGTAGTACTGTCGGTAGTACTGTCGGTAGTACTGTCGGTAGACTGTCGGTAGTCTGTCGGTAGTCCATTAGAAGAACCTCCGGTAGTCCGTCGGTAGAACCTTTGGTAGTCCGTCGGTAGAACCTTTGGTAGTCCGTCGGTAGAACCATCGGTAGTCCTTCGGTACTCTTGCGGTAGGTCACATTCTCACCACTTCTTCGGGGCAGTTAACCTCAAATTTTAAAACTCGAAGTAAAAATTGTACCCAAGTGCCCCACCGTTGTCCAGGTCACATTCTCACCACTTCTTCGGGAAAGTTAACCTCAAATTTTAGAAATCGAAGTAAGGATTTATACCCAAGTGCCCCACCGTTCTCCAGGTCACATTCTCACCACTTCTTCGGGGCACTTAACCTCAAATTTTAAAAATCGAAGTAAGGATTGTACCCAAGTGCTCCACCGTTGTCCAGGTCACATTCTCACCACTTCTTCAGGGCACTTAACCTAAAATTTTAAAAATCGAAGTAAGGTATGTACCCAAGTGCCCCACCGTTGTCCACGTCACATTCTCATCACTTCTTCGGGGAAGTTAACCTCAAATTTTAAAAATCGAAGTAAGGATTGTACCCAAGTGCCCCACCGTTGTCCAGGTCACATTCTCACCACTTCTTCGGGGTACTTAACCTCAAATTTTAAAAATCGAAGTAAGGTATGTACCCAAGTGCCCCACCGTTGTCCAGGTCACATTCTCACCACTTCTTCGGGGAAGTTAACCTCAAATTTTAAAAATCGAAGTAAGGATTGTACCCAAGTGCCCCACCGTTGTCCAGGTCACATTCTCACCACTTCTTCAGGGCACTTAACCTAAAATTTTAAAAATCGAAGTAAGGTATGTACCCAAGTGCCCCACCGTTGTCCAGGTCACATTCTCACTACTTCTTCGGGGAAGTTAACCTCAAATTTTAAAAATCGAAGTAAGGATTGTACCCAAGTGCCCCACCGTTGTCCAGGTCACATTCTCACCACTTCTTCGGGGCACTTAGCCTCAAATTTTAAAAATCGAAGAAAGGATTGTACCCAAGTGCCCCACCGTTGTCCAGGACACATTCTCACCACTTCTTCGGAAAAGTTAACCTCAAATTTTAAAAATCGAAGTAAGGATTGTACCCAAGTGCCCCACCGTTGTCCAGGTCACATTCTCACCACCTCTTCGGGGAAGTTCACCTTAAATTTTAAAAATCGAAGTAAGGATAGTACCCAAGTGCCCCACCGTTGTCCACGTCACATTCTCACCACTTCTTCGGAACAATTAACCTCAAATTTTAAAAATCGAAGTAAGGATTGTACCCAAGTGCCCCACCGTTGTCCAGGTCACATTCTTACCACTTCTTCGGGGAATGTAACCTCAAATTTTAAAAATCGAAGTAAGGATTGTACCCAAGTGCCCCACCGTTGTCCACGTCACATTCTCACCACTTCTTCGGGACAATTAACCTCAAATTTTAAAAATCGAAGTCAGGATTGTACCCAAGTGCCCCACCGTTGTACAAGTCACATTCTCACTACTTCTTCGGGGAAGTTAACCTCAAAATTGAAAAATCAAATTAAAGATTGTACTTAAGTGCCCCTCCATTGTCCAGGTCACATTCTCAAGACTTCTTCGAGGAAGTTAACCTTAAATTTTAAAAATCGAAGTAAGGATTGTACCCATGTGCCCCACCATTATCCAGGTCACATTCTCACCACTTCTTCGAGGCACTTAACTTTATATTTTAAAAATCGAAGAAAGGATTGTACTAAAGTGCCCCACCGTTGTCCAGGTCACATTCTTTCCATTTCTTCGGGGAAGTTAACCTCAATTTTAAAAAATTAAAGTAAGGATTGTAACCAAGTGCCCCACCATTGTCCAGGTCACATTCGCACCACTTCTTCAGGGAAGTTAACCCTGAATTTTAAAAATCTACGAAGGGATTAAAACAAAGTGCCCCACCGTTGTCCACGTCACATTCTCACCACTTCTTCGGGGCACTTAACCTCCAATTTTAAAAATTGAAGAAAGGATTGTACCCAAGTGCCCCACCGTTGTCCAGGTCACATTCTCACCACTTCTTCGGGGAAGTTAACCTCAAATTTTAAAAATCGAAGTAAGGATTGTACCCAAGTCCCCCACCGTTGTCCAGGTCACATTCTCACCACTTCTTCGGGGCACTTAACCTCAAATTTTAAAACTCGAAGTAAAAATTGTACCCAAGTGCCCCACCGTTGTCCAGGTCACATTCTCACCACTTCTTCGGGGCACTTAGCCTCAAATTTTAAAAATCGAAGAAAGTATTGTACCCAAGTGCCCCACCGTTGTCCAGGACACATTCTCACCACTTCTTCGGAAAAGTTAACCTCAAATTTAAAAAATCGAAGTAAGGATTGTACCCAAGTGCCCCACCGTTGTCCAGGTCACATTCTCACCACCTCTTCGGGGAAGTTTACCTTAAATTTTAAAAATCGAAGTAAGGATAGTACCCAAGTGCCCCACCGTTGTCCACGTCACATTCTCACCACTTCTTCGGAACAATTAACCTCAAATTTTAAAAATCGAAGTAAGGATTGTACCCAAGTGCCCCACCGTTGTCCAGGTCACATTCTCACCACTTCTTCGGGGAATGTAACCTCAAATTTTAAAAATCGAAGTAAGGATTGTACCCAAGTGCCCCACCGTTGTCCAGGTCACATTCTCACCACTTCTTCGGGGCACTTAGCCTCAAATTTTAAAAATCGAAGAAAGGATTGTACCCAAGTGCCCCACCGTTGTCCAGGACACATTCTCACCACTTCTACGGAAAAGTTAACCTCAAATTTAAAAAATCGAAGTAAGGATTGTACCCAAGTGCCCCACCGTTGTCCAGGTCACATTCTCACCACCTCTTCGGGGAAGTTTACCTTAAATTTTAAAAATCGAAGTAAGGATAGTACCCAAGTGCCCCACCGTTGTCCACGTCACATTCTCACCACTTCTTCGGAACAATTAACCTCAAATTTTAAAAATCGAAGTAAGGATTGTACCCAAGTGCCCCACCGTTGTCCAGGTCACATTCTCACCACTTCTTCGGGGAATGTAACCTCAAATTTTAAAAATCGAAGTAAGGATTGTACCCAAGTGCCCCACCGTTGTCCACGTCACATTCTCACCACTTCTTCGGGACAATTAACCTCAAATTTTAAAAATCGAAGTCAGGATTGTACCCAAGTGCCCCACCGTTGTACAAGTCACATTCTCACTACTTCTTCGGGGAAGTTAACCTCAAAATTGAAAAATCAAATTAAAGATTGTACTTAAGTGCCTCTCCATTGTCCAGGTCACATTCTCAAGACTTCTTCGAGGAAGTTAACCTTAAATTTTAAAAATCGAAGTAAGGATTGTACCCATGTGCCCCACCATTATCCACGTCACATTCTCACCACTTCTTCGAGGCACTTAACTTTATATTTTAAAAATCGAAGAAAGGATTGTACTAAAGTGCCCCACCGTTGTCCAGGTCACATTCTCTCCATTTCTTCGGGGAAGTTAACCTCAATTTTAAAAAATTAAAGTAAGGATTGTAACCAAGTGCCCCACCATTGTCCAGGTCACATTCGCACCACTTCTTCAGGGAAGTTAACCCTGAATTTTAAAAATCTACGAAGGGATTAAAACAAAGTGCCCCACCGTTGTCCACGTCACATTCTCACCACTTCTTCGGGGCACTTAACCTCCAATTTTAAAAATTGAAGAAAGGATTGTACCCAAGTGCCCCACCGTTGTCCAGGTCACATTCTCACCACTTCTTCAGGGAACTTAACCTCAAATTTTAAAAATCGAAGTAAGGTATGTACCCAAGTGCCCCACCGTTGTCCAGGTCACATTCTCACCACTTCTTCGGGGAAGTTAACCTCAAATTTTAAAAATCGAAGTAAGGATTGTACCCAAGTCCCCCACCGTTGTCCAGGTCACATTCTCACCACTTCTTCGGGGCACTTAACCTCAAATTTTAAAAATCGAAGAAAGGATTGTACCCAAGTGCCCCACCGTTGTCCAGGTCACATTCTCACCACTTCTTTAGGGAACTTAACCTCAAATTTTAAGAATCGAAGAAAGGATTGTACCCAAGTGCCCTACCGTTGTCCAGGACACATTCTCACCACTTCTTCGGAAAAGTTAACCTCAAATTTTAAAAATCGAAGTAAATCCACTTTAATCTTAAATGCATTCAGCCTAAATCCCATTTGACCTAAAATGAAGTAATACAAAAACTCATTTGACTTAAAATGCATTCAGCCTAGAACATGATTAACCTATAATACATTCAGCCAAGAACCTGATTAACCTAAAATGCATTCAGCCTAAATCCCATTCAACTTAAATGGGAGTTAAATAGGATTAGGGCCAAAAGGAATTCGGACGAATGGCGTTTAGGTGAAATGGGATTTAGGTTAAATGGAATTTAGCAGCCCCCTGACTAATCAGAAATTTATTCGCCTGGTGAGGGCGCCACCTGTGCAGTAGGCTGGCGTGTGTAAAGTATATAAAGAGAAAAGGTGTAAATAATGTATTTTTATTTAAATAATATTCCATTTCTTCAATTACTGTTAATGAGTAATTATATTTAATATTTCTAAACTTATATTTATTAATTTTTAGCTAAATTACTTTTCATAAATATAAAAATAGATTAATTTTGAGATGAATAAATTTATACTTTTCTTGATTTTTAACTACAAAATAATTATTACTTTTATATAATCAATTTTTGAAGTTAATATAATAATAATTCTTTAATTTTCATAAATAAAATATTTAAAACATATAACATAATTAAAAGATAATTAAAATAATTAAAAAATAATGGAAATAAATTAAAATCGAAGAAAATAATTTAAATTTGAGAAAAATAATAATTGGAAAAATTAAAAGATGGAAACAATATTATGAAAATCAAAAAGGTAGTACTAAATAACAGTTGAAGAAAATAATTCAAATTTTTAGAAATGAATCGGAAAGTGATGAGAATAATTAAAAATTGAGACAAATAATTTAAATGTTATAATTTAAAAGAAATAATTGACATTTAAATTGATTTATTGAAAATTTAAGAATTTTCTTAAAAGAAAATGAAAACAATAAAAAAGAAAATAATAAATTAATTATAGATCAAACTTAAAATTGTAAAAAATAATTAAAATTTAAGACAAATAATTGAAAAATTTAGAATATACTTGAAATAAAATAAAAAAATGATTTAAAATGTTAAAAATAAAAGTAAATAATTTACAATTGAGATAAATATTTGAAAATTTAAGAAATTAATAGACAAATAATTATAATAACTAAAAATGGAAGGTAATAATTGAAAAATGATAAAAGCATTGAAAAATTAAAGAAAAGAATAAAATTTAAAAAAATTAAGTAGGTAATATTTATGAAGTGATAAAAAATAATTTAAAAATTATTGTACAAAATGGTAAATTGAAAAATATATATGAAACTTGTGATAAGTAATAGAAAATTTAGAAAACTAATTGGAAGATAATAAAAATATTTAAAATCCGAAAAATAACAAGTTGCTTATGTCCTTTACCAGAAATTTTAAATTGAATTATTTATGCCCTTCACAATTTTAAAAAAAATGTAATTTTTATTTATTCTAATTTTGTTTTACCCAATTTTATTTATTAATTAATTTTTTTGGTAGCTAAAGTAAAGTTTACCTACTTAATTTTTAATTACAATATAACACAAAATAATACACATTAAATTTTCGAGTCAAGATTATACTAATATTTTATTTTTATAATTATAAAGAATTTAAAATATAATATAATTAAAAGGTAAATAAAATAATCAAAAAGTTATGAAAATAAATTAAAATCGTAGAAAATAATTTAAATTTGAGAACTTTTGAGAAAAATAATTGGAAAAATTAAAAGCTGGAAACAATATTATGAAAATCAAAAAGGTAGTACTAAATAACAGTTGAAGAAAATAATTCAAATTTTTAGAAATGAATCGGAAAGTGATGAGAATAATTAAAAATTGAGACAAATAATTTAAATGTTATAATTTAAAAGAAATAATTGACATTTAAATTGATTTATTGAAAATTTAAGAATTTTCTTAAAAGAAAATGAAAACAATAAAAAAGAAAATAATAAATTAATTATAGATCAAACTTAAAATTGTAAAAAATAATTAAAATTTAAGACAAATAATTGAAAAATTTAGAATATACTTGAAATAAAATAAAAAAATGATTTAAAATGTTAAAAATAAAAGTAAATAATTTACAATTGAGATAAATATTTGAAAATTTAAGAAATTAATAGACAAATAATTATAATAACTAAAAATGGAAGGTAATAATTGAAAAATGATAAAAGCATTGAAAAATTAAAGAAAAGAATAAAATTTAAAAAAATTAAGTAGGTAATATTTATGAAGTGATAAAAAATAATTTAAAAATTATTGTACAAAATGGTAAATTGAAAAATATATATGAAACTTGTGATAAGTAATAGAAAATTTAGAAAACTAATTGGAAGATAATAAAAATATTTAAAATCCGAAAAATAACAAGTTGCTTATGTCCTTTACCAGCAATTTTAAATTGAATTATTTATGCCCTTCACAATTTTAAAAAAAATGTAATTTTTATTTATTCTAATTTTGTTTTACCCAATTTTATTTATTAATTAATTTTTTTGGTAGCTAAAGTAAAGTTTACCTACTTAATTTTTAATTACAATATAACACAAAATAATACACATTAAATTTTCGAGTCAAGATTATACTAATATTTTATTTTTATAATTATAAAGAATTTAAAATATAATATAATTAAAAGATAAATAAAATAATCAAAAAGTTATGAAAATAAATTAAAATCGTAGAAAATAATTTAAATTTGAGAACTTTTGAGAAAAATAATTGGAAAAATTAAAAGCTGGAAACAATATTATGAAAATCAAAAAATTAGTACTAAATAACAGCTGAAGAAAATAATTCAAATTTTTAGAAATGAATCGGAAAGTGATGAGAATAATTAAAAATTAAGAAAAATAATTTAAAAGTTATAATTTAAAAGAAAGAATTGACATTTGAATAGATTTATTGAAAATTTAGGAATTTACTTTAAAGAAAATGAAAACAATAAAAAAGAAAATAATAAACAAATAAATTAATTATAGATCAAACTTAAAATTGTAAAAAATAATTAAAATTTAAGATAAATAATTGAAAAAATTTAGAATATATTTGAAATAAAAGAAAACAATTAAAAAATAATTTATAAAACTTATGGGTTATAAACTTTAGTGCAATAATTCTTGTACTTAATAAAAATTATATTTCTGCACAAGAGTGAAGAATTAAATTTAATAATTTTTAATAATTTCAGTTTTTTAACAATTATCATTTATAGTTTACATAACATAGTAGATTAATTTTGATTTCTTAATTAATTCAAATCCGTAATAAATTTTGATTTTTAAAATTATCGTAAACAAATTTGTAATTTTTTGAAAATTCATTTTTCCAACAATCACAAAACAATTGTATTCTATTAATTTAATTTTATATATATAAAAAAATTTGCATACAGCTTTAAAATAAATCGATTTGCCTATATAATGTATAGATTTGATAAAAATTTGAAAAATTATAATTGGTGTTTAAGACGAAACGAATAGCAAATAGCGAAATAAAGATATTCAATGTAAGACTCTTATTGTTTATAAATTTAAAAAAAAAATTATAATATATTCCTAAAAATGTTAGTAAATGGAGAAGTAATTCACTAACATATTTTTAATGTCGGTTTCTAGCAACTTAATATTTAATTATTTATACCATTCATAATTTTTATTTATAACATTTTCATGTACCCAATTTGATTCATTACATAATATTTTTGACATCAGGATGTGAATGTTTTTACGTGTATTATAATTAAATTATTAGAATAAAATTATTGTTTACTATAATAAAAAAAAAATCAAAATTAATTAGGGAATTAAATTAATTAATGAATCAAAATTAATCTAATATGTTATGTAAAATATAAATTACAATAAAATTGTTGATAAAAGTAAATTATTACAAATTGTTAAATTCTATTCGTCACTGTTTTTCAGAAATATAATTTTTATTAATTACAAGTATTATTTGCTCTGAATTTTATAAATCATAAGTTTTATAGAATTTAATATTTAATTTTATAAATTTCATTTTTAACAACTTTTTTGAATTTGAATTTTCATTAATACATATTTTTTAATAAATAATAGAGGTTCCTCTTTGTTAAAAATGTTTTATGTTTATTATAGTGTCATGTCACCATGACTATTAATTAATTAATTAATTAATATTTAATTAATATTTTAATCACATTTTAGTGCAATAAATAATACAAATTTGTGTTGTTTTATGTTTACACAATTAACTTTTATTTAGTGAAGCGGACAAACAATTAGTTAAGTATAAATTATTAAATCATTATATTTGGTTTGTTTAAACAAATAATTGGATTGTTTAAACAAATTAAAATAAGAAATTAAGTAATGTTTATCATTCGACAATTGCTTTATATTGAAACCACACATATTGACGAGTTTATTTAAATAAATAAATTGTTTAAACAAATAAACAAATTGTTTAAACAAATTGAAATAAACAATTAAACGATGTTTATGGTTTCTATAGAGATGACCTTGAAATTAATTACAGAAATAACTATTGATTTTGTCTGATTTGTTTGAACAAATAAATAAATTGTTTAAACAAATTAAAATAAACAATTAAACAATGTACATGGTTTCAATAGAAATAATCTTGAAATTAATTACAGAAATAACGATTGATTTTGTCTGATTTGTTTAAACAAATAAATAAATTGTTTAAACAAATTAAAATAAACAATTAAACAATGTACATGGTTTCAATAGAAATAATCTTCAAATTGATTACAGAATAATAATTGATTTTGTCTAAATTTGTTTAAACAAATAAAATTGATTGTTTAAACAAATTTAGTTAACTGAACACTAGATGTCTACTAGCAAAATAATTAGTTATTAAATATTTATCTCTTTATAAAATAACAAATGTAAACTTATTGTTTAAACAAATATAATTCTTGTAATAAGCGAATTCATAATCAGCGTTATCAACAATTATGTTATTTTCTCAACGCACACCTGTTTTAAATAATTACACGAATAAATCATGTATTTATTAATTTGGTTAATTGAAAAGATAGAGATTGTTTTCCTCTTGGTAAATCTGAAATGGGTTCAACGCAAAGAAGAAGACGTGCAAGGCTGCAACACATAGAAGAAAACCTACACAGATACAACACACAGAAAATGACGCGCAACGGGCCCGCTGTGCCTTCAGCATCTCGTACTCCAAAAACTGTGCCTTTTTTAGACAAAGGGTCTGTGCCTCCAGCATCCTCGTACTCTAAAAACTGTGCTTTTTTCAAACAAAGGAACTGTGCCCTATTATGCAGCATAACGAAAAATGTGCCGAAAACGAAATAAGGTGCCTCGCTACTCAAAAACTGTGCCTTTTTCTAGACTATAAATATCGAGCGACTTTTTAGTCAGCAGTTCAGTTTGAGTTCAGTTTTCGATTCAGTTCAATCATCAAGAGAGATCGAAACAAGTATTTTCCGGAGTCTTTCAACTAGTTTAATCAGAAGTCAGATTAAAACAAGTGTTTTTTTTTGGAGTCAATTATTAAAGTTGAAATTTGAATTCATAAACGAGAGCCGTTGGAAGAAAATTGCAGTACCAGCTACTATCGAGAACAAGCCTTCCGCAGTGCCAACCGTAAAGTCTTTGCTGAGGACAACAATTGCAGGAATTTACTACCTCTATTCACGGACAAACCATTTGAGTCGGAAGGTCTCCTAGCCCACTTAAACTCATAAAAAGGTAACAATAATTCAAAAATCCCAAAAAGATAGAAAAACCAAGAATCTTCGAAAATAATGTATATGAAGAAATTCTAATAGTAAACTCTTGTTACAGATTTCGAATCTTTAAAATCCATTAAAACTATTTGGAAAACAATTTCAAATTTACAATTAACCAAAAGATTTCTTCTTGTTATAATAAATATCGTTTAAATGTACCTTTGTGTATTTATTTGACTGGCCTCATCCCTGCGACGGTTATTTAGTTAACCTAGCTAAATCGAGGAACATTAGGGAAATAGTTTCGTTCTTAGCTTTAGAAAATCTATTAATTCCTTTTTTTGAATAATAATATTAATAATAAAATTAACAATATTAGGGACGTAACAGGACGAATCTTAATTTTGGTGCATCGGCCGTGTTGAACCAGTCATTTAAGTTAGCAAGGTTACATGAACATATCAAATATTAGCATTTCTTCAATATTTAAAACAAATAATTATTTACTTTTTTTTGGAAGAATTTTGAAAATTTATTAATCCGTTTCTTTTAGCATTTCTTGTGTTTTATACCATATTTTTTCCTTGACATTGACAAATTTTCTTTTACTTAAGTGAAAGTGATAAAAAAAAATAACGTAAAAGAATTTTTGTCTGCTTAGAATACTGTACATTTGTTTATAACCGTTAGTCTCCTTTTGGGTTGTACGTTCGAAATTATAGAACGGCCACCATTGCACAAAGGGTAGGAGCCGAATTTAAACAAATTAGGACGGTAGCTATACTTCGCGTGCTCGCAAGCTCTGGCTTTCCTTAATAAAATAATCGGTTCCTCCGATTAACCTTTTTGTAAGTGTGTAGCCACTTGAACAAGTGAGGAGGATTAAAATAAAGTGAAAACACAAAAATTTTAACGCGATCATTGTTTACACCCGTCAATTTTAATAGTGCGTGAACACACGAGTTAACACAACAAATTACACCTTATCTCTTATTTCAAAAAGAATTTTCAATTTAAACAAGGTTAAAAAACAAAATAAATAAATAAATAAACAAAAAAAAAAATTAAGACAATTAGAAAACAATAATAAACAAATGTATTCTTATTAAAATAAAAGCAGTATTTAAAATTTTTATTTTCTTTTTACATAACTTTAAAGAAATAAACATTTCAATAGACAAGTTAACAAGAATAATTATAAATAAAATAAAATAAAAATAATATGTTCATTTAAAAGCTATCAATATTTTCCTTTTCGAAATATATTTTCTATGTAAAACTTCGAATCTTACACTAGTATATTATTTGCATATTTTACATTTTTACTTAATTTTACATATTTTACACGAATTAACTTGTTATTTGAAATGATTATTACAAATGTCTTATAAAGCAGACCCAGCAATAACTCGTAATAAAAGTAGAAACAACCCCGAATTAGCAAAGGAAGTAAATAAAAATAATAGATCTGCTTTTCAAGATAAAAAACAACGAACCGACAAAAAATTTAATTCTACTCTGACCACTAAACAACTCAAAACTGACTCACCACATCCAGATAAAAGCGTAATAATTAGTGGTAGTAGTAAAATTGACGAAGAATCAATCCTTTTTGATCCTGAACTATCAAAGGACTCTTTTGTAAATTCAACATTTAATCCGAACGACTCGACAGTAATTGATAACGGAGACAAAACATTATTAGCCGATAATAAGGACGAAAATAAATCCGAAACTGAATCAGAATCAGAACCAGACTCTGAAGATTTCGATATTGATAATTTAGAAAAATCAATCTCTAATAAAAAAGATATTTTAAAACCTTTACTTAAAAATAAGAACAAAGATAAAGTAAAATCGTTATTATTTAATTATTCTGATCACGATCTAATTTATCAACCCTTAACAATAAATCATCAACAACAACAAACAATGGCTGTTTCTAATAATCAAACAATTTCGTTACGCGATGCATTAGAATTAATACCTACTTTTACCGGTGATAACATTTCCTTAGATCAATTTATCTCAGCATGCACCGAAGCAAAAGACATGCTACCAACAACTGCGGAAGCAAATTTAACAAAACTAATTAAAACAAAAATCAGGGGTGAAGCAAAACAATGCTTACTAGATGAAACGTATAATAGCATCAATGACCTTATTAATAGTTTAAAAAATGTTTATTCTCCAAACAAATCGATTTATCAACTCCAAGGCGAATTGGGAAGCATTTATCAATGGGAAAACGAAAAAGTGATTTCTTACGGGACTAGGATTCGAGAATTAGGAAATAAAATATTAGATACTCATAGGCGGATTAATCAAGGCGAAGAAGATGAAAATTTTCTTGAAGGATTAAAAAAAGACATACTGGATTGTTTCATGAGAGGACTTAAATCAGACATAGAATCAAGATTAAGCAATAAGGAACCAGCGACATTTATAAATGCTATAAACGAAGCAATTGAAATAGAAAGAAAAGTAGCAGCTACATTAGCGTTACGATCATCTAATAGGAACAGAGACGAAAGACAGGAATCAAAACGGGATAAAGTTCATACTGTTCAAAATGATTTAACATGTCAAATATGTAAGAAAAGAGGTCACAGCGCCCTTTTCTGTCGTCAATTAAACCAAAATACTAATTTTAATAATAGAAATCCTACACAAACTTTTAATAATTTTAACAGACAACAATATAGTAATAAATTTCCACAAAATCTAGCTAACCAACAACAACAATATCCAAATCAAAGAAACTTTAATCAACAACATCAAATTCAGTGGCAGCCTCGTCAAGACAGAGGATTTTCTGAACAAACAAATAATAGACCATACCAAAATATGTTTAATCAAAGAAATAATTCAAATAACTTCAATCCTCCGTATTCGAATCGAATTCAAGTAGAATGCTTATATTGTAAAAAACCAGGACACACTATTAGTGAATGTCGAAAAAGAATATACAACAACCAACAACAACTTCAACATTATCAACCTCAAACACAGCAATATCAAAGTCAAAATCAACAACCTCAACAAAACCAAAAACAGCAACAATTTAGTCAACAACAACAACAACCACAATCATCTAGATTTCAACCGCGAAACGCAAGAAACCAGGGAAACTCCAAACCCCTCCCCACTCCGGGTGCAGCTCAGGAGGCTCAACAATAAAGGAAAATGCACCTAAAATGAAAGCAAAAGAATTAAAAGAAGTAAAAATAAATATTAGTTCCGAAAAACTAATTCCTTCAATTATTACCGAAATAAATGGTTTAAAAGAACCAGCACGTATGATGGTAGACACTGGAGCAGGTAGAAATTTAATAAAATTAAGTATTGTTGATCATACAATTGAGATTAAACAAGATGAATTATTGCGACTTACAGGAATTAATAATCTTCCAGTCTATACCCTAGGTAAAATGACATTAAATATTTTTGGTTTTCCAACTATCTTTCATTTAATCCCCAATAGCGTCCCAATAGAAGAAGATGGTGTCTTAGGATCAGAATTTTTTATCAATAATAACGTTAATATTAATTATGCATTAAAATGTTTAGAAATTGAAGGTCAAAAATACTTTTTTCAAAAAGAAGAATCAATATTAAATACTAAAAGTATTAATCAAAATTACTTAACCTCAATTGAAGAACCACACTTTGATAATTGCCAAATTAATAACATTAATGGCGAAGATAGAACCGAACAAATCAAAAAATTACTTCGACTGGACCATTTACACTCAAGAGAATTATCACATGTAGAAGAGTTGGTTAAAAAACATGCAGATCGATTTCAATTACCTGACGAACCACTTGAAGTCACACCCCTTTTAGTACATTCAATTCCTACTACTGACGAACGCCCAATAATGACTAAACAATACAGATTTCCTCCAGTACATAAAGAAGAAATTACCAGACAAGTAAATGATCTTTTAAAGAACAAAATTATTAAACCATCTCAATCACCATATAATACACCTATCTTTCTTGTACCCAAAAAATTAGATTCTCAAGGTCGACGAAAATGGAGAATGGTTTTAGACTTTAGGAAATTAAATGAAAAGACGGTTTCAGACAATTTTCCTATACCCAGCATTCTAGAAATACTAGATCAAATTTCTAACGCTAAATATTTTTCGGTATTCGATCTTGCAAATGGATTTCATCACATACCAATGGATCCAAAAGACTCGCATAAAACAGCATTTTCAACCCCTTATGGACACTACGAATTTGATAGCATGCCTTTTGGTTTAAAGAATGCCTCAAGCACATTTCAACGACTTATAAACATTACTTTAGATGGACTAATCGAAAATGATCTCTTTGTTTATCTAGATGACATAGTTATTTACTCAGAAACTTTGGAAGAACATGAAGCTAAAATTAACAGACTTATGGAACGTCTACGGTATGCAAATTTACGTTTACAACCAGATAAATGCGAATTTCTTAAATCTGAAATTACATATTTAGGACACATTATTGATAAAAACGGAGTTAGACCAGACCCCAAGAAAGTAGAAGCAGTTAAAGAATTCCCAATCCCTAAAAACGAAAAGAACATTAAACAATTTTTAGGTTTAGCCGGATATTACAGAAGATTTATTGAAGGATTTTCCAAAATAACAACACCTCTGACTCAGTTATTAAAGAAAGATACACCATTTCAATGGACAGAAAAACATCAAATTGCGTTTAATACTTTAAAAGAAAAATTATGCGAAGAACCATTATTACAACGACCGGATTTTACTCAACCATTTGTACTTACTACGGACGCATCAGGATATGCAATCGGAGGCATACTTTCCCAAGGAAAAATAGGACAAGACAAACCTATAGCATATACATCGCGTACACTTAATGATAGCGAAAGAAAATTTGATACATATGAAAAAGAAGCTTTAGCCATTGTTTATTGCGTACATCACTTCAGACCGTATCTTTTTGGAAGAAAATTTACTTTGGTCACAGACCATAAACCATTAGTTTGGTTTCAAAACACAAAAGATCCTGGTTCACGAGTTACCCGATGGAGATTGAAATTATCGGAATACGAATTTGACGTTGTCTACAAAGCAGGCAAATCAAATGTGAATGCAGATGCACTATCACGTAATCCAATTGATTTAAATGAATCAAACAAGTTACCTAAAAACAAAATAAATTATACTAACTTCCAACAATATAATAAAAACAGTTATTACTATGAAGAAACAGATACAGAAAATACAAGTGAAGAAGAATCAGATGAAGAAGACTCATACTACGAATATTCAAGTTCTAGTAGTGAAACTAGTGAAGAATCAGACGACGATTTTCTCGATGAAGTAGAAATAAACGAAGAAAAAACTGAAGAAAAAGAAGAAACAAATAAGGACTTTAAAGAAGAAACAAACGAAGAATCAGATAAAAGAAATTTATTCACAGGATCTGACAATCAAGGAAAATATGAAATCAAAAACGATGAAAATAAAGATATAAAAAATATACATGTTGAAAATAAGAAACAAGAAAATGAAGAAAAAGCAATTCCACGAAATCTGAAAACAAATAACTTGGTAACAAAAACCCAAACAGAAGAACAAACCACTAAAAACTTTGTAACAAAAAATTATGAAGAAAATAATACAACTCAAAGTAAAAAATATACAAATTCCAAAATAAATGCTATGGTAACAAGAAACCAAGCAAGAAAACAAGAGAATCAAAATAATACAAACATAGAAAAAAGCGAAAAATCAACAAATATGAAGAATAACCAACCTAAAACCCCTTCGTCTCTACAAAGAGAAAGGCAAAGAAAAGGAGAGAATTATTCTATCATAAGAAAAAAGAAACAAACGTTAAGCGAATATATAACAGAAAGCGAAGAATCAACAAATATGAAGAATAACCAACCTACAAAACCTTTACCTCTTCAAAGAAAAAGAGGAAGGCTAAGAAAAGGAGAGAATCATTCTGTCATAAAAAAGAAGAAATCAGCTATTAAAAAATCGAAGAAGTTTAGGAAAGCGCAAAAAGACTCTTTAGATTCAGATCCAGAATTTACAACGAAACCATTAATAAACAAAAAGAAAAATAAAAAACGAAGTCCTAAATCAGAAACATCAAGTGAAGAATACCTTTTCTCAGAAGACAGTGAAGAAGACACATTAAACGAAATATTAGAGGATAAAGAAAAAGAAGATTTACATCATTCATCAGATACAGAAAACCGACCACCACCAGAGCCCCCCCACCTGCAGAAATAAACATGCCGGATGGACAATTGATTAGAAACAACAATATTGTAGAATGCCGCGATCAACTTACTATGCGTAAGGATAATTACGTTTATTTCACCTCAATTACTGGAGAACCCAGGGACAATGGATCAAAAGCCCTTTCTAAAAGAAACGAATTACCAAAATTAAAAAATTTATGTTTAGGAGAAGTTCACGAATATCGTCGTGGTAATCAGTATCATTTTGTATTACCAATTGAATCAGAAATTAAACTTAATCTTACGGACAAACTTAAATATATTAAAGCTTCAATTAATTCTTTATTTATAAAAGCTAAAGAGTTGAAAATTCGTTCACTTAGCATTGCAAAAACTTCTGAAATTAATCATATAACATGGAATGAAATTCTAGGGATTATTAATACTATTCTTGAAAATTCATCAATTAAAGTTGTTATCTGTTTAGGAATAATAAAATACGCTACTAAAGAACAACAAGAACAATTAATAGAGGAAGCTCATTCTTCAGCACTAGGGGGTCACAAAGGAGTTTCAAAAATTTATAATCGTATTCGTCAGAATTTTTATTGGCAAAATATGAAATTAGCTATACAAAAATATATACAATCATGCTTAAAATGTCAAATTAAAAAATTAGTAAGAGTTAAAACAAAAAATCCTATGGTCATCACAGATACGCCAGGCACAGCATTTGAGAAAGTCTCAATGGATATAGTAGGACCTTTACCTGTAACAGAGAAACAATACGAATATATATTAACCATTCAAGATAATTTTACTAAATATTCTTTAGCTATTGCACTACCAAATGCTCTTGCAAGTACAATTGCGGATACATTTGTTAAAAAATTTATTTGTATATTTGGCTCCCCAAAAGCTGTTCTTACCGATCAAGGACGAAATTTTCTTAGTGTTCTTATTAGAAATTTAGCAAAAAGATTTCGAATTAGACAATTCAAAACAACTGCCTTCCACCCTCAATCCAACGGATCTCTTGAAAGATCACATCATGTTCTTGCAAAATATTTAAAACAATTCGTAGACAAAACTTCTGAATGGGACGACTGGCTTGAACTAGCCACATTTTCTTATAATACTAGTATACACGAAGGAACACGTTGCACTCCATATGAATTAGTTTTTGGTAAATTAGCAAGATTGCCATCCAGCGAACCACCTGAAGACATCGAAAAACTCGAAACTTACGATGAATACTTAATTAAACTAGTAACTAAACTACACGAAATTAGAGGAATAGCCAAAGAACATCTTGTTGCAGCAAAAGAAAAATCAAAAATTTATTATGACAGAAAAATCAACCCACAAGATTTTAAACTTGATGACGAAGTATTTTTATTAAGCGGACCAAAACCAAAGAAATTAGGAGACCAATATTCAGGACCACATAAAGTTTTAGATATTTTAGGCAAAGGAAACGTTAAAATAGAAATAAAAAATTAACCAAAGGTTGTACATGTAAATAGATTGAAGAAATCAAGAATAAATTCAAACACACATAAGTAAAACTAAAAATTCAAAAACAAGTAATAGAACATACCACACATCTAAGAAGTAATAAAAATTAACACACACACATATATAAACATAAAATATCACATTAAACTTACTAATTTCATTGTTCCACATGTTTTTCGGAAAGTAAAAAACTTCCCACAAAAGTTATACACTCCTTGTGGTTTTTCTTCAATTTCTTTCCTAATACTATCCCTCAGAAAATGTTGTTGCTCAACTGGAAATTCAGTCCACCAACTAGGACCATAAAATTTTTTATTCCCTGAATTCATAATATAGAATTTGTTTTTGCAATCACGTACTGTCCAAATATCGTTACACCAGTCTCCTGTAATATCCACAATTACCCTTGGTGTAACAGACTCATTTTGTCTCAGTTCATGCAAATTAGAACTATTAGTTTCAATTATACTATTCTCATTTAACTCCCGCAACACTTCTTGTACATGTCTATTATTGCTGGTATCAAGCAAAATGGCATCTAAATCCATTTCAAAATCTGAGTTAACATTTTCACCTACCCTATCGCTAACTAGCCTATCAAGCTCGTCTACCGAAGCTCTTTCAACAACTTCCTCATCTAAATCCTTAATATCTATATTATCAAATAAATTACTAAAATCACTAGCCATTTTTTTCCCCTAATTTTCTCTTTCCTTTAAAAAATACTCTTAGTAGAAAAGTAAAACGACGACTGAAACCCTTTAGAGACATTTCTTATTTTCCTTCTACTTTTCCCTTTTTCCCTACTTTTTTGGCAAAGTTAAAATTCTCAAGGATTTCAACAAAAATCAAAGATTCTCAAAACACAAAAGTTCTCTTCACAGTTTGAAAATAGACGAAAGTACCCCTTTTTTTCTGTTACGTCTTTTAAGTCAAAGTTGAGTGGACACAGCACGTCCAAGAGGAAAAATCGAGAGATAATAAAAAAAAACAGCTCTCGCAGACCAGTCCTTACCTTACCCCTAATAAAGTAATAAATCTACTCACCATTGACGCTTCACCTTTCGCTCCTCTAAAATGCATGTTTACATCTTTACAGTTTTCTCCTTTCCTTTTTTTTTCTCTCTCTCTTTCGCTTTTTCTAAAATGACTTGTTCATGAAAATACAAGAATTCACCATCCGAATTTCTCGCTACAAATATAACTTAGTACAATTTAGCGAGAACTTCTGAAACAGAAACTTCATAAAAAAAGAGCATGAAAATTACCTTCTCAATAAATATAATCATTTATATTTTTGATATCACTGTCTAAAAAAAAAAAAAAAAAAAAAAAATATATATATATATATATATATATAAAGAATAGAACGATTGAATGAAGCAACATAAAGTAATCAGTTTTATATTTTATGCATGAAATTAAATGAATAAGACAAAAACGCATGTATAATTAAAATAGAAGAATAACTTACCTTTACTCATATTGTATTGCATTTTTCTAAATAGTAGTTGCGTGTATGTTCCAGAAAATGGCTGCGCAAATTCGTGTTATCAATGTTGATACCATTAATAGCCCTGCACAATTGTTAAACGAACTTTCCATAGAGTATGATTTTTCTACGCCTGAATATGAGATGGAAAAAGTCCCATTCATATTAGCACCGAGATATAGAGCAAATTGTAGATTATTCAAAAATGCAGTAGAATTCTTTACAATTAGTAGTGAAGTTTCAACTAAAAAAGAAGCAAAGCAGAACGCGGCGCGGAAAATGCTAATAGAATTGAACCGAAATTTCATATTCAGCGAACAGAATGGATTGCATGAACCTTGATTAGACATTGATATCGAAAATCGAACAATATTATTTAAATGGACAGGCGCATGCGAGCGATGTTTCGTTAGAGGGCATAGCATTTACGTATGCCGAGGGCCTATTAGGAATAAAAACTTAAGATAATAATTTGATTAATATACTTGTATAGACTTATATTTTTCCTTTTTTTTCTCTTTATTTTAAATTTAGATGTTACCTGTAGAAAATAACATTGAAACTGGAGAAGAGGGTAACGGATTAAAAAGCGCCTTCATTGTAAGAAGAATTTTATCACTTTTTTACTGTACTGTAAAATGTACTGATTTAACAGTATTTTATAATGATTATAGCGAAGAATTAATATGTGAAAATTGTTACGAGAACAAAGTTTCGGACCAAGGAAAAATATTCTGTAGAATTTTTTACCCTATCCATTTTCCTATAAAAAATATTACCCACTTATATTGCAAAAGATGTCAAATACAATTATTTGGAATAATAATTCGAGCGAATTCGTGCAGAGAATGCACCGTCTTCATTTTAAAACACCCAAAAATTTACCATGCAGATCTCCAAGGCATCTGTCCTGTTTATGATCCCAGGTACAGTGAAGCCTATGAACTCAATGGAGAAGAATACGATTCCGAGGCCGAAACTGTCATACTCGAATAGAATAACACAAATTTACAGACTTAAAGAATATATAATTATAAAAATATCCTCAAACTTATATCGACAATTCCGACTAACTTCGTTCTCCGATATTGTCGATTTTTCAAGGGGGGGAGGTGTCATGTCACCATGACTATTAATTAATTAATTAATTAATATTTAATTAATATTTTAATCACATTTTAGTGCAATAAATAATACAAATTTGTGTTGTTTTATGTTTACACAATTAACTTTTATTTAGTGAAGCGGACAAACAATTAGTTAAGTATAAATTATTAAATCATTATATTTGGTTTGTTTAAACAAATAATTGGATTGTTTAAACAAATTAAAAAAAGAAATTAAGTAATGTTTATCATTCGACAATTGCTTTATATTGAAACCACACATATTGACGAGTTTATTTAAATAAATAAATTGTTTAAACAAATAAACAAATTGTTTAAACAAATTGAAATAAACAATTAAACGATGTTTATAATTTATATAGAAATAACCTTGAAATAAATTACAGAAATAATTATCAATTTTATCTTGATTGTTTAAACAAATAAATAAATTGTTTAAACAAATTGAAATAAACAATTAAACGATGTTTATGGTTTCTATAGAGATGACCTTGAAATTAATTACAGAAATAACTATTGATTTTGTCTGATTTGTTTAAACAAATAAATAAATTGTTTAAACAAATTAAAATAAACAATTAAACAATGTACATGGTTTCAATAGAAATAATCTTGAAATTAATTACAGAAATAACGATTGATTTTGTCTGATTTGTTTAAACAAATAAATAAATTGTTTAAACAAATTAAAATAAACAATTAAACAATGTACATGGTTTCAATAGAAATAATCTTCAAATTGATTACAGAATAATAATTGATTTTGTCTAAATTTGTTTAAACAAATAAAATTGATTGTTTAAACAAATTTAGTTAACTGAACACTAGATGTCTACTAGCAAAATAATTAGTTATTAAATATTTATCTCTTTATAAAATAACAAATGTAAACTTATTGTTTAAACAAATATAATTCTTGTAATAAGCGAATTCATAATCAGCGTTATCAACAATTATGTTATTTTCTCAACGCACACCTGTTTTAAATAATTACACGAATAAATCATGTATTTATTAATTTGGTTAATTGAAAAGATAGAGATTGTTTTCCTCTTGGTAAATCTGAAATGGGTTCAACGCAAAGAAGAAGACGTGCAAGGCTGCAACACATAGAAGAAAACCTACACAGATACAACACACAGAAAATGACGCGCAACGGGCCCGCTGTGCCTTCAGCATCTCGTACTCCAAAAACTGTGCCTTTTTTAGACAAAGGGTCTGTGCCTCCAGCATCCTCGTACTCTAAAAACTGTGCTTTTTTCAAACAAAGGAACTGTGCCCTATTATGCAGCATAACGAAAAATGTGCCGAAAACGAAATAAGGTGCCTCGCTACTCAAAAACTGTGCCTTTTTCTAGACTATAAATATCGAGCGACTTTTTAGTCAGCAGTTCAGTTTGAGTTCAGTTTTCGATTCAGTTCAATCATCAAGAGAGATCGAAACAAGTATTTTCCGGAGTCTTTCAACTAGTTTAATCAGAAGTCAGATTAAAACAAGTGTTTTTTTTTGGAGTCAATTATTAAAGTTGAAATTTGGATTCATAAACGAGAGCCGTTGGAAAAAAATTGCAGTACCAGCTACTATCGAGAACAAGCCTTACGCAGTGCCAACCGTAAACTCTTTGCTGAGGACAACAATTGCAGGAATTTACTACCTCTATTCACGGACAAACCATTTGAGTCGGAAGGTCTCCTAGCCCACTTAAACTCATAAAAAGGTAACAATAATTCAAAAATCCCAAAAAGATAGAAAAACCAAGAATCTTCGAAAATAATGTATATGAAGAAATTCTAATAGTAAACTCTTGTTACAGATTTCGAATCTTCAAAATCCATTAAAACTATTTGGAAACCAATTTCAAATTTACAATTAACCAAAAGATTTCTTCTTGTTATAATAAATATCGTTTAAATGTACCTTTGTGTATTTATTTGACTGGCCTCATCCCTGCGACGGTTATTTAGTTAACCTAGCTAAATCGAGGAACATTAGGGAAATAGTTTCGTTCTTAGCTTTAGAAAATCTATTAATTCCTTTTTTTGAATAATAATATTAATAATAAAATTAACAATATTAGGGACGTAACAATAGCATTAATTGAAAGTCTAAAAAATAAAAAATTATAATTATTGATATTTGAAAAGAACTGAATATTTTCTAAATATGTTATTTATAAAAATAAAAAAATTATTATAGTTTTGACTCGAAAATTTGATTTGTATTATTTTGTGTTATATTGTAACTAAAAATTAATAAAACAATACTTAAGCTACCAAAAAAGTTAATTAATAAATAAAATTGGGAAAAAAATTTAAATAAATGGAAAATTATGTTATTTGTTATTTTTCGGATTTTAAATATTTTCATTATCTTCCAATTAGTTTTCTAAATTTTCAATTACTTATCACAAGTTTCATTTATATTTTTCAATTTACCATTTTGTAAAATAATTTTAAATTCTTTTTTATAACTTCATAAATATTACCTATCTAATTTTAAAAATAAGTTTTTCAAATTTTATTCTTTTCTTTAATTTTTCAATGCTTTTATCATTTTTCAATTATTACCTTCCATTTTTAGTTATTATAATTATTTGTCTATTAATTTCTTAAATTTTCAAATATTTATCTCAATTGTAAATTATTTACTTTTATTTTTAACATTTTAAATCATTTTTTTATTTTATTTCAAGTATATTCTAAATTTTTCAATTATTTGTCTTAAATTTTAATTATTTTTTACAATTTTAAGTTTGATCTATAATTAATTTATTATTTTCTTTTTTATTGTTTTCATTTTCTTTTAAGTAAATTCCTAAATTTTCAATAAATCAATTTAAATGTCAATTATTTCTTTTAAATTATAACATTTAAATTATTTGTCTCAATTTTTAATTATTCTCATCACTTTCCGATTCATTTCTAAAAATTTGAATTATTTTCTTCAACTGTTATTTAGTACTACCTTTTTGATTTTCATAATATTGTTTTCCATCTTTTAATTTTTCCAATTATTATTTTTCTCAAATTTAAATTATTTTCTTCGATTTTAATTTATTTCCATTATTTTTTAATTATTTTAATTATCTTTTAATTATGTTATATGTTTTAAATATTTTATTTATGAAAATTAAAGAATTATTATTATATTAACTTCAAAAATTGATTATATAAAAGTAATAATTATTTTGTAGTTAAAAATCAAGAAAAGTATAAATTTATTCATCTCAAAATTAATCTATTTTTATATTTATGAAAAGTAATTTAGCTAAAAATTAATAAATATAAGTTTAGAAATATTAAATATAATTACTCATTAACAGTAATTGAAGAAATGGAATATTATTTAAATAAAAATACATTATTTACACCTTTTCTCTTTATATTCTTTACACACGCCAGCCTACTGCACAGGTGGCGCCCTCACCAGGCGAATAAATTTCTGATTAGTCAGGGGGCTGCTAAATTCCATTTAACCTAAATCCCATTTCACCTAAACGCCATTCGTCCGAATTCCTTTTGGCCCTAATCCTATTTAACTCCCATTTAAGTTGAATGGGATTTAGGCTGAATGCATTTTAGGTTCACGGTAATAGAGAAATTTCGTAAACTAGTGTTTACTGGTAAACGGAACAGTAAATACAAAATCTTTTTTTACGACTGTTAATGAGAAAATATCACTCTAATGGACACAAATACGTTTTACGATTAATCTAAAAGGTGAAATAAATAATTTTAGTAGTAAAAGAAGGTAAATATAAGGAAAAAACCGATGATTTCACTAACCGAAGTTTTACACATACATTTTTCATCACGTATTCTTAGGATAAAATAAAAAATTTTATTTATAAAATTACGAATCTATAAAATCAACGAATATTATTAATATAATGTGGAATTCATCGCATTAAAAAATCCTAAAAATTAAATAAAAAATATAAATTTAAAAAAATGTTCTTTTTTTAATTCCAACAATAACATTTTTCAAAATGTCTATTATTTTTAAAAAGCTTAATTCGAAAAAATTTTTTCTAAAATTTTCAATTATTTTAAAAAACTTAAATTTAAGTTTTTTTAAACTTTGTAAATATAAATCTTCTTAAAATACATTCAAACGTTTTTAATAAAAGATAATCTAACATTTAATGTCTTTAATAAAATTTTATAAACTTTTAAATCTTGCAAAATTGAAGTATTAAAAAAAACACTTATTACAATTTTTTAAATAATATTTTTTTTAAATTTATTTATTATCGGATAATATTTTTAATCTTAAACACTTCAAGGTTATCAGAAAAATTCCATTTTAATAATATTAAATTCAATTATTTCAAAACTTTTTTAATTTCCCTACTAAAAATAAGATCAGAATTAATCAAGAATGGTCAGCAGTTCTGAACAGTCCTGACAATTCTCACCATTTGTGACTGGTCTCACCATTTGTGACGGGTGTCACCATTTGTGACGGGTGTCACCATTTCTAACCATATCTGTAGATTACTCTCACCACTTGTGACGGGTCTCACCATTTCCAACCATACAGTTACTAAGCTCCTCCCATTCAACTCCCGCTATTTTTAAGACTGCGACTATTTCTCAACGTATATATAACTTATATTTTATATTTCGTTAATTTGTAATTATAAATAACAAATTTATATTACACGTACTATACAAGTTTAGAATTATATTCTGCGTGTTAATCGTTTAATACTCATAATTTACTAATGATAAGTAATTAACTTACTCGCTTTATATAATAAAACAAACACTATTATTTTTTGAAATTACGAACTCAAAGTTCTAAATACGTTTAAAAATATAACATTCTAATAGAAATTATAGGTATTTAGAGGTATATCTGCTTTTGTATTTGTAATTTGTTATTTTCTCATAGTACATTTATAGGGTATGTGAGCCATATAAAATTATCAAATTCCAAATATTATACCGTTTTAGTGAACCAATGTGGTATCTTAGCATAATGATTAATTTATTATTGTATTTTAAATTTTGTAACAATGCCACATATATTTAGGTCATTAATTTTTTTTAACACATATCTTACATATCAAATAAAATCTCGAAATTATTACATCAGCTAAAAGTTAAACAACATTTAAGTATATTTGAAAAGAAATGGAGTTACAAGTGGCTCTGTGGCACAGTGTTCAAGACGTCGGACTTGGCTAAAGGTCTCGGGATCAATACCAGCTAGACAGACTTTTTTTTGTGTAATTTTTTCTTTTTTCTTCAAGAGGGGGCCCCAAACACCCTACTTCGTCCCTGGTAAAAGGGCGGAGCCAGCGGAAATATTGTGACCAGTTTTGAAAGTTCCTCACCAGTTATGCTATGTTTCTGACCAGATTCGTCCAGAAATGTTACAAAACTGGATTAAAAAGGTCAGACTTCCTGACCAGATTTCTGACCAATCCTGTCCTAATTTTTAGTAGGGTTAGCTCTTTGTAAAAATTAATTTATTTTTGTAAAAATTGTACACTATAATTTATTTAAAATATTGATGATGTTAATGATTTTATTATGTTCATGATAAACTAGGTGTCTTGTAAAACATTATTTTTAAATTCCCGGATGGTAAATCTTAATTTTCTTGGATTTCCTTTTTTAATAATTAGGTATATTATTTAAATATTGAATGGTTCAAAAGATACATTAAAAAGATAAGTTTTAAAGCATAATAAATAAATCTATGGAAAAAAGTAATAGACAAAAAAACCACGGGGGTGAAAACAACAGAGGAAGGGGAGAAAGAGGATTTGTGTCAAAAGTAGAAGAATTATTAACCAATTAAAATAATGCTAGAAATATATATAATCGAGCATGTCAAATATGAATTTAAATAGTGAAATGTGTTTTGTTTATGAGTATCATAACCTACAGTGCCGTCCAGCAGGATTTGCCCACCCATCAGAATTTTTGTCTTTACCAAAATTACCTTTGGAAGGTAATTTTATCACCTTTAAAACAAATTTTTAAAAATTGTTTTACGATTTTTTTTAACAAAGATATAGGTAATTATTTAAAAAATCAGCACTTTTTTGTAATTAGTCATAAATCTAGAACGGTTGATTTTATAATACAATTAAAAAAAACAAAAATGTGTCCTTTTAGGTGTAGAATAAGAAAAAAATATTTAGAATTAAAAAAAAAAAATTTTTTTTAAGCTATTTTGAGTTTTTTAAAAATAGGGTAAAAAAAATTTTTTTTTTATTCCAAATATTTTTTTCTGATTCTACACATAAAAAGACACATTTTTGTTCGGAATAATTTTTTTTCAAAATCAACCGTTCTAGAATTATGACTAATTACAAATTTTTTTTAAAAACTCAAAATGTGGTAAAATTTTTTTTTTTTTTAATTCTAAATATTTTTTTCCGATTATACACATAAAAAGGCACATTTTTGTTTTGAAATAATTCTTTTCTAAAATCAACAGTTCTGGACTTATGCACAGTTAAAAAAAGTGCTGTTTTTTTTAAGAATTACTATATCTTTGTTAAAAAAAATCGTAGAACAATTGTCCAATATTTCTTTTAAAGGTGATAAAATTATCTATTAAATGCATTATCTGTAAATAAATGTGATAATTCGTTTAATTAATATATCAGTTTGAAATTTACCCATAAAAATGGAATTTTTGGACTATTGTTAATAATAAATAAGTAATGAAACAATTTTTTTCCCTTTCGCTTATTAGATATCCTAAAAGTAAATTATATAGTATTATTATATTATATTATATAAATAGTAAAATATAAAACTTTTTGTAAAGACAAAAATTTTGATGGGTGGGCAAATCCTGCTGGACGGCACTGTATTTTGTGCAAAAAGTAAAAAGTTTATTGATTTTGAGGTTTCCAGGTATGTAATCATTAATAATATATTTATTTCTTCTATAGAACCAATATTTATTTAATTGAAAATCAATTTCTTTTTATAACATTTAGTGTAAGAAAAAAGAAAGGTAAAAATGTTTAAGCTTTTGTAGGATTTTGTTTTAATTAGTTAACCTTTAAATATAAAATTTAATTGCCTAAATTATTATTTCTACTATGGGCTAAAGTAATGTTACAATATAATAAATTACTTTTAAATTGTGTTTAAGCATATTAAAATATTATTTATTTCCAAGTGTCATGTAGAATGATTAGTTCAGCGAGGTCAACAGGCTGCCGGTAAAATTTCATTCATTTTTATTTGTAAGTTCATACTTAATAACATTAATATTAAACTATTACTAGAAACACATTATATAAAATATCATAAAATATCAAAATAGAAATATAAAATATTTCTACGACTTTATAATTTTCAGTTTCCATTTTAAAAAATGAATTTTTTTAATAGTTTTCTTAATCTACTAAATAATATTTGATGTAGGTATTAAAATTTAACACTTTTTAAATTGTATTTAATTTATTTAGTACATTTATTAATTTATTAATTTTATAACTTTAATTTTTATTTGTTAAAAAATCTATTCAAATTTTTTCTAAATATAAATTTATTCAAATGTCATTTCCCGTGTGGAATTTGCCTTTATAACCCCATTCCTCGTAAAGGGCCCCGCCAGTGACCCGTATGGAAGATGTATATGAACAAATCCATAAGTTCCTTTGCAAGGTTCCCGCTGTTTGCCCTCATGGTTGCCCTGCTCAAAAATATTTCTTAGTACGAATAGCAATTTTTTTTGTCAAACAATTTTTAGTTTAAACTGTTTCAAATAGACTTTAAAAGTACTTAAAATTAAAATTTCGCGCCTTTGTTTTAAACTGATTGTCCGAATCAAACTTGCGCAAGTCTCATAAGCTCAACTGTTCATTGCGCCAACACTCAATTCATCGCTGTGTCATTTTCATAACCTCAAAATCTGAATTTGGTTAATTGTGCTTATTATTTATTATTGTGGCAGTTGATTAAATATCAGAGTATTTATAAACTATGAATATAAAAAAAAAGAATACTGTCAGATTTAAAAGATACCGAGAGTTTTAAAATAGTTTAAGCCAATTAAATGATGAATTAACTGATATTAATTTCGATAAAGCACAGTTCGAACAACATTCTTTTATTTACCTAAAAAGTTCTCGAAAGGATAAGCACAAATTTAATTAAACTGCATATCATAAAATCGACGTCATGAGCTAAATGAATTATACAATGCTTTTTTATGTTTTGTGATTTTGGCCCATAAAAGTCTTTTAACGCTACAAAAAAATTCTTTAAATATTCTTTTGCTCGCTTATTATGTATAAGTCACAGAGTATTAGAGCATAATATTCTACATGCAGCATGAAATAGCAAAAAGTGATTGTATAAATCTACTCGTAATAAAGCAGAAAAAATTTGTATTCAACTGCTTTCCATTTTTTAACATGCTCTATGGATTTTGAATGTCTTTGAAATTCTACTGGTATTTGGGAATAGAAAATATTCTGATACGAAAAAGAAAACCATATCAATACGTGGAAAAATTCGCTCTAAAAGCGAAGACCCATTATGATGTTCAGTTTGTTAACGATTTCTAAATGAAATATCACTTCGTTTCTTGCATCAACAGAAGAATATGTCATCGTGCGGTCAACGGATTGTCTTTCAATTTAACATCTCTCACAACCATTTGTTGCAACATGATTAACAACCTTTTTACATAAGATTTTGCAGGGAAGTCAGAAACAACACCTTTTATACGAACGTCAAAGTGCTTGTCACAAACCACAATTCCATTGCTCTGAAGATGGTTAATTTCATTAACCAATTGTTCTTGGAATTGGTCTCTGTTTGGTTTCGTTTCACCATAAAATAACGAAATCGGAAAAACATCATAGACGTCAGGTTTAAAATAAATTCTTCTTGAAGTAGCCCATAAACTATTGGTTCCTGATTTAGTTAAGGGTAAACCATTAAAATTAATAATTATGTCAATAGAATCTGTTTCGTGAATATCTACATTAACGCAATTTTGAAGAACTTCTTCAATACCGAAATTTACAAATTCGCCTTTTTTGCCCATTGAATCACACTGAGAAAACTGGAGTGTTAAATTTTCATGATTAAAAAATTGTTTAATTAATCAGGCATTGCACATAATAGCATTCACTCTCTACTATATTTTTCTTTAGGTAAATATTACCTTTAGATTATAATTTATTTTGCACTTCAGAATGTTATACTAATGAGTCAGATATTCAATTGTACAATATGCGAGTGTAACCAAATTTTCAATAATAAATGAACAACGATAAACACAATTTGTCGGTTTAATGCATACATATTTTTTCTTAATATATTTGGTTATTAACAAATTAGAATGTTTTAATTTGATCAGTAATTTTATTTATATAATTCAAAAATTATAAACAAGACTTTCTATGATTTTAAAGATTTTGATGTTTTCAATTATTTCTAAAATTACTTAAAATTTGTGATATTCTTATTTGCTTTCTTGAATTTATCCCTACTGAAAAATCCTATATAGGATCCTACATAGGATCCTACATAGGATCCTATATAGAATCCATATGGATTCCTATGAGAATCCACGTAGGATCCTATATAGGATCCTATATAGGATCCTATATAGGTATTGTCCTATAGGAATCCACGTGGATTCTCATAGGAATCTATGTGGATTCCTATAGGTCGCCTATAGGACAAGTCCTATATAGGATCATATGTGGACTCTCCTATAGGAATACATGTAGGATCTCATATAGGATCCTGCATAGGCGTCCCAAAAAATTTTTGTACACCCTCCTACATATGATCCTACGTAAGTTCCCATATAGGATCCTATATGGGAACCCATGTAAGATCCTACATGGGTATCCCCAAAAAAATTTTTTGTACCCCTTCCTCATGCGCAGTCGTCTTTTACGTATTCTACAATACTTACGCCTGCGCAGTAAATATTTTTCGTCCTTATAATGGTACTTAATGTATATTTGAATAAAGTTGTTTAAAAAAAAAACAATTAATTCTGTGTACATAATTTTTTTTGGGCGCCCATAAAAGATCCTATATAGGATCCTATATGGGAACCTACGTAGGATCCTATGTAGGGGGGTTTACAAAAATTTTTTTGGGACGCCTATGTAGGATCCTATATGAGATCCTACATGTATTCCTATAGGAGAGTCCACATAGGATCCTATATAGGACGTGTCCTATAGGCGACCTATAGGAATCCACATAGATTCCTATGAGAATCCACATGGATTCCTATAGGACAATACCTATATAGGATCCTATATAGGATCCTACGTGGATTCTCATAGGAATCCATATGGATTCTATATAGGATCCTATGTAGGATCCTATATAGGATTTTTCAGTAGGGATAAAAACTCTATTATTTAAAATTTCGTACTTTTAGTAAATCAAATCAACTGTACAAAAAGATTCTCTTTTTATGAACTTTATTTTAATAGAATACATTTTTAAAAGATTATTTTAAGGTCCTGGAATACTTATGCAGTTATACAACATTTACAGAATCTACGTCCTTATTAAAAATTAGTTCAATTTATTTATTTATTTATTAATTTATTTTAAATCTTTTTAATTACTTCAAGTTATGATACAAAAATTAAAACATTCCTGAATTAATAATTTTAAAACTTAAAAATTTGTGGTGATTCATTATTTTTACCACTTAAATTAAATATTTTGAAATGTTGAAATTCATTTTTTTTAAAAATGAGCGCATCTATTTTAAAAAATTAAGTTTAACCTGTAAAACTTATTTTATACCCTTCTGGAGTGTAAAGTTGATTCTCCCTAAAATTACCAAGTTTCTCATTTAAAAGTGTGAAGTGAAATCTTTAGAATTGTCAAACAAAATATCCTGATTTGACACTCTGTAAATAATAACCTACACACTATAGAGTGTTGTCCTATAGTTGACACTGAAATATTATTATATTTTACACTGCTCAAGGTAAATCTAATTATCCTTTTTTCTCAGTGCAACCATATTTATTATATTATACTTAGTATCATTTGTATTTAAAAATGTTTTTCCAGATTTAGGTAGCGTGGGCAACAAAGTTTCTTTTAAAATTTTTAATAATTCATTAAGAGTGTTTAAATTAATTTTTTATCCTTTGCCCAATCTTTTAACTTTTGAATTTCTGGCCTTTCATATTCATCCAAATTAAATTCGTCACCTATTTTCTCATTGTCTTCTGTTAAGTCATTTTTTGCATTATGGATTGTGTGATTGTGAATGAGGATAAAGATGACACTGATGACGAGTTCGTTGATGAAGAAAATGAATTAACAGAAAACAATGACTTTTTGCTTTTTCATGCTGCATGTAGAATATTATGCTCTAATACTCTGTGTCTTATATATACTAAGCAAGCAGAAGAATATTTAAAGAATTTTTTTGTAGCGTTAAAAGACTTTTATGTTCCAAAATCTCAAAACTTAAAAAAGCATTGTTTAATTCATTAGCTCATGACATCGCTTTTATGAAATGCAGTTTAAATGAAGTTAGTGCTTATCCTGTCGAGAACTCTGTAAGTAAAATAAAGAACCTTGTTAGAACAGTGCTTTATCGAAACTAATATCAGTTAATTCATCATTTAATTGGCTTAAGGGGTCATCCACAAATCATGTGATACTTTAGGGTGGGGGGGGGGGGTGTCAGCAAAATATCATGCTACCTAAGCAGCAAGTAATATTACATGAATATCACAGTGACATCATATTGTAATATTCGTAATATTGCAGTGATATTAACGTGATATTAAAATGTCCGCCTCAAGGTAATATTTTAAGTAATATTACAGCGATATTGATGTAATATTACAAGCAATATTACGGTAATATTACAGTGATCTTGAGGTAATATTACGATTATATTGAGGTAATACTACAAATATTTATTTATTTATTTCAATAATTATTTTAAATTAAATAAAATATTTAAAAAAAATTGGGCTAACACGGAGTTTCAACACGCAAGGTTCGACACGACGTGAATATGCCTTGTACCTCTCGGCGATCTAGCTCTTGGAATGTATTTCAGAAAGTGTTCTTCATGTATTACCTTATACTCTGTTTGGTGAAATTTTAGGTAAATTGAAGAATCTTGTTCGAACTGTGCATTATCGAAATTAATATCAGTTGACTCATCATTTAATTAGCTTAAACTATTTTTAAACACTGGGTATCTTTTAAATCTGACATTATTCTTTTCTTTTTTATTCATAGTTTATAAGTACTCTGATATTTAATCAACTGCCACAATAATAAATAATAAGCACAATTAACCAAATTCAGATTTTGAGGTTATAAAAATGACACATCGATGAATTGAGTGTTGGCGCAATGAACAGTTGCGCTTATGAGACTTGCGCAAGTTTGATTCGGACAATCAGTTTAAAACACAGGCGCGAAATTTTAATTTTAAGTACTTTTAAAGTCTACTTGAAACAGTTTAAACTAAAAATTGTTTGACAAAAAAAAATTGCTATTCGTACTTAGAAATATTTTTGAGCAGGGCAACCATGAGGGCAAACAGCGGGAACCCTGCAAAAGAACCTTATGGATTTGTTCATGTACATCTTCCATACGGGTCACTGGCGGGGCCCTTTACGAGAAATGGGGTTATAAAGGCAAATTCCACACGGGAAATGACATTTAAATAAATTTATATTTAGAAAAAATTTGAATAGATTTTTAAACAAATAAAAATTAAAGTTATAAAATTAATAAATTAATAAATGTACTAAATAAATTAAATACAATTTAAAAAGTGGTTAATTTTAATACCTACATCAAATATTATTTAGTAGATTAAGAAAACTATTAAAAAAACACATTTTTTAAAATGGAAACTGAAAATTATAAAGTCGTAAAAATATAATATATTTTATATTATGTGTTTCTAGTAATTGTTTAATATTAATGTTATTAAGTATCAACTTACAATTAAAATGAATGAAATTTTACCCGCAGCCTGTTGACCTCGCTGAACTAATCATTCTACGTGTCACCTGGAAATAAATAATTTTTTAATATGCTTAAACACAATTTAAAAGTAATTTATTATATTGCAACATTACTTAAGCCCATAGTAGAAATGATAATTTAGGCAATTAAATTTTATATTTAAAGGTTAACTAATTAAAACAAAATCCTACAAAAGCTTAAACATTTTTACCTTTCGTTTTTCTTACACTAAATGTTATAAAAAGAAATTGATTTTCAATTAAATAAATATTGGTTCTATAGAAGAAATAATTATATATAATTAATAATGACATACCTGGAAACCTCGAAAGAAATAAACTTTTCACTTTTTGCACAAAACACAGTGCCGTCCAGCAGGATTTGCCCACCCATCAAAATTTTTGTCTTTACAAAAAGTTTTATAATTTGTCAACTAATTAAGATAAAACAATAAATGAGCACTTAGTTTAAAGCTTAAATGATCAACTTTTAAGATCTCTGATGAGTGAAAGAAAAAAATAGTGTATTAAGTATTAAGGGGTTGGGCACTTGGTTACTCTCCTGATTTCGATTTCTCAAATTTAAAGATAGGTTCTACAAAGAAGTGCTGAGAATGTGACGTGGACAACGGTGGGGCACTTTGTTTTAATCCCTTCGTAGATTTTTAAAATTTAGGGTTAACTTCCTTGAAGAAGTGGTGAGAATGTGACTGGACAAAGGTGGGGCACTTAAGTACTTAGTTTACTTCAATTTTTCAAATTTGAGGTTAGGTTCCCCGAAAAAGTATTGTGAATGCGACCTGGACAACGGTGGGGCACTTGGATGCAATCTTTACTTCGATCTTTTATATTTGTGGTTAACTTCCCTGAAGAAGTGGTGCGAATGTGACCTGGACAATGGTGGGGCACTTGGTTACAATCCTTACTTTAATTTTTTAAAATTGAGGTTAACTTCCCCGAAGAAATGGAGAGAATGTGACCTGGACAACGGTGGGGCACTTTAGTACAATCCTTTCTTCGATTTTTAAAATTTAAAGTTATGTGCCTAGAAGAAGTGGTGAGAAAGTGACCTGGATAACTGTGGAGCACATGGGTACAATCCTTACTTCGATTTTTAAAATTTAAGGTTAACTTCCTCGAAGAAGTGTTGAGAATGTGACCTGGACAATGGAGGGGCACTTAAGTACAATCTTTAATTTGATTTTTCAATTTTGAGGTTAACTTCCCCGAAGAAGTAGTGAGAATGTGACTTGGACAACGGTGGGGCACTTGGGTACAATCCTTACTTCGATTTTTAAAATTTGAGGTTAATTGTCCCGAAGAAGTGGTGAGAATGTGACGTGGACAACGGTGGGGCACTTGGGCACAATCCTTACTTCGATTTTTAAAATTTGAGGTTAACTTCCCCGAAGAAGTGGTGAGAATGTGACCTGGACAACGGTGGGGCACTTGGGTACAATCCTTACTTCGATTTTTAAAATTTGAGGTTAATTGTCCCGAAGAAGTGGTGAGAATGTGACGTGGACAACGGTGGGGCACTTGGGTACAATCCTTACTTCGATTTTTAAAATTTGAGGTTAACTTCCCTGAAGAAGTGGTGAGAATGTGACCTGGACAACGGTGGGGCACTTGGGTACAATCCTTACTTCGATTTTTAAAATTTTAGGTTAACTGACCCGAAGAAGTGGTGAGAGAGGCCTGGACAACGGTGGGGCACATGAGTACAATCCTTACTTCGATTTTTAAAATTTAAGGTTAACTTCCTCGAAGAAGTGTTGAGAATGTGACCTGGACAACGATGACGCACTTAGGTACACACCTTACTCTGATTTTTAAAATTTGAGGTTAACTTCCCCGCAGAAGTGGTGAGAATGTGACCTACCGCAAGAGTACCGAAGGATTACCGATGGTTCTACCGACGGACTACCGAAGGTTCTACCGACGGACTACCGGAGGTTCTACTAATGGACTACCGACAGACTACCGACAGTCTACCGACAGACTACCGACAGACTACCGACAGACTACCGACAGTACTACCGACAGTACCACCGACAGTACTACCGACAGACTGTCGGTAGTAATACCGACAAATTTTGTACTTGGGTTGTCGGGATGTTTAAAGAAGAGATTATTGTTATTAAATTATTTGTAATTTTTTGTAAGCTTATTTTTATTTTATGTAAATATATTTCTCATCTTATTCTTAAATTAAGAATATTTTGAGTTTTTACTGTCTACGCCTGTCCTTGAGAAATTAAGAAATTAGTTTTAACGATAAATGTCAGCCAGCAGGCTAAGATTTACTTTGCATTTGCTTTTCTTTTAATTTTCAGGTAGAAAAATAAGTTAAAACTCATCGTTGGGTTGTAAATTCCATTTAAATTTTGAGGTTATGAACGCTGGACAATCTGACGAGCATAATCCGGAGCAACTTGGATAATTAAGAAAAAGTCCTATCTTTACAAACTATTAATAATCAAAACTAAGCTTATGCTTTAAAGAATAAGACATACTAAATAATCATTGCATATTTACTTGGTAAAAGATATTGTAAAAAGTATTAATTTTTTCTATCAACTAAAAATATTCCAAGTGTCCAGAAACAATAACAAAACTATCTACTTCTGTATAAATCAATTTCAGATGCAACGAATGACAAAATCGAGGGATTGGATTAATTTGTAATGATTATGATGACGACAGCATCAGGAATAAGTTATCAATTATAAAATAAGAACCATTAAATTGACTATTAATGAAATTAAAGGTCTCATCATGATTTAAAAATCAAGTATATTAAAGTGATGATTAAGGTGAAACAAAGAACCGTTACAGTTTTTAGTTCAATTTGTCATCCAGGTTCTAGAAGAAATGGAAACTGCTTTTTATACACTTTAGTCTTAACATTGAGCTATATTGTCAGTGTTCTCAGTGAAAACCATAATTGGAACTCCAGAGTATCTCGAAGTATCAAAGACTTACAAAGATTCGTGTTGAATTCAGTTCAACCAGGTCCTTCTGCAGGATATTGTGATTTTGAAGAATCTTGTGATTGGTCTTGGAATGAAACTTCTGGTTTTAGAAACACAAAGGCTCCTGTGTCAAACCATGTTGGACCTATAACTGATGCTAGTTACAACAAAAATGGTGAGTAAATAAATTTTTAATAGGTACGTCTTGTCAAAGAAACTTACCACCGCGGGCATCTATTTTATGTATTTTATACCTATATTTATTTACTGGCCTATTTTATCTATAAAAATAAATATGGCTGACATAAGAGTGTTCTTTCAGACAGTGCAATGTTTAAAGTTTATTTTTACAATAAATTATTATTTTTTAAGTGTTATAATTTAAAAACTTATAACGAAATTTTTAATTCTTTTAAACTAATTATTCAATAAGTATTCAAAATTAATCAATTAAATTACAATTAAAATACTTCAATATTTTTCGCAAAATAAAACCTCGTTACAAGTTTGGCTTGCAACGTTTCTCGGTATTTTCACTTGGGAAAGCTCGAAATTTTCAAAATTCACGACTTTACTCGTGCTTCTCGAGTGCGCCAGGTAATGATTAGAAGGATTTAATTATTACTGCCACAAATTTATCAACAATGCGAATCAAGCCTCAAAAACACCACTAGCTAGCTCATCTGGTGCGGAGAAGGGCGTGAGTCGACGAACGAAGAAATTCTTGGAACTCTCGCCATGATTCCTGGAAAAACTTCTTGCTCTCTTGAGGGAGAACAAAATTCAGGCTCGAAATAAATTGACACTCTGCTTTTAATTATAAAACAACATTAATAATATTTACTAAAAGAAAAGTTGAGGAAGTTAAGGATAATGATTTACAAAAGAATAAATTAAATTAATAAATAACAATTATAAATTCCTCAGAGGAAGGGTACTTTAATACTCGAATATTCACTACTCATCTCGAGATCGCTTTATAGGGAAAAAGTCTACTTTACTAATTAGTCTGAAATAAATACAATCCGACCCGACTCGGTCAGAAACACATGGCAATGACAAATCTTTTACAAACAAAATAATAGCGAGCCGCTTACCATTGGATCGATGACTCGTTGTGCCAATCACCAATAACATTCAGCACTAATTTTATTAATAATACTTTTGTAAAAGTCCACCATCAGGGCGGTTAAAAACTTAAAGCAAATAAAACTGCGTGGACTTAAATCCACGACCACTAAAGACGAAGGCACAACCAGGAAGGAAGATGGTGGCGATAATTGAGGGGCTTGTCTTGTGCCTTCCCCCTTCTTTCCCTTCAAGTCATCATTCCTTCTAATCGGTCATTAGCAATCAAACTTATTTTTGATTGCGATAGATGTCCTTTGCTGTGTGATTTGTCCCCTTTGCTTCTCGCCAAGAGAGTCTCGAAGAGCGGGAATCTCATCCGCTCAATGCCCTCGTTGTACAGCCCTTGGCCGCGCTCTTGGCGAAAATTGGTGCGACACTGGCAACCTTCCTTGGACCACCTTACCAGGCGTTGGACGGCATATTGTGATAAAAATAATTAAAATAAACATTTTTAGAAAACAATTCTCCAACCAAAACGACCCCGGAAGAGCATGAAATCTCTAATGATTCGCCCACTCCTCAGAGAGAAGCAAATAATGACAATAATTTTCCTCTAGAATTTGAATCTTTTGCTCCCTGGTTGCGCGAATCCGCGACGGGCTCCTTCGAAAGTTAGTAATAAAACAAATAACGTGTCAGAATCAATCTGCCACGTTATAACACCTCCCCCCCTAAAAGGGGCTTACGGGTGGCAAATTTTGGAGTTTTCGCTCCTAGCAAGCGGATGGCTTTACAATGTTTCCAGGAGCTTCTACTATAACAGGCTCTCATTCCAAATTCCATGCTCGTGGGTCAATAAACAAAACTTAACTTAAATTAAATTCTAAATTTTAAGAAAATTCAATCGATTTTGAGATAGGGCAATGAATATAAAAGAAAATCAAGAAAAAGCAAATTATTAAGCTGTGTTTCTTAGGTGGAAGGCCACACTCATAGCAAACACATTATTATTTGCATTGTTTTTCCGCTTTTTAAAAATTACTGAGGTCACAACCATTTTACTCTATTTGCTCTGACAGTGCCTTACAAAAACAAAGAAGGAGTACTTTCGACCGTTAAAAGTGCCGTTTCAAAACAAAAAAGCACGCAAAAAGAGTAGGCCTTAGTTCATCCAGAAAAAAATGGTAACTTCAACCTCAAAGTCTGGCATGAAAATTTTGGGTTAATGGACTAAGTGTCCTGGCGGTAATGAATTAATACAAAAAAGGACAAGGATTTAGAAAACTACAACCACACAAAAAAGACATTAAGACAGGAGTAGGAAAAATAGGATACATTAGTCGGCCTAATATCGCTTGTCGCAGGGCCAATCCTCTTAATACTAATGACAGTATTGTGGTCATAAGAACTGAATATTCGTAAACAAAAGAATACTAACATAGAACAGCCCTTAGCACGTCCGTAAAAAAATGTGAGCGCGCTCTACAAGGCGTGGAAAGGACAGTAACTGTTTTAATCAGGTTCAGGCGATCTTCCTCTTTTCTTGGAGAGCAGTCGAACTAAAAGTTTCATCATTTCAATTGAGTAGGCGTTAGTATCTTTGGACTGTGGCATTTGCGCAAAATTATGATACGGATCTGTGCTTTACACCATAGCACAGACACCCTCCACCCCTAGAAATCTTAAAATCCTTGACAAATTTCCTCTTGGGTGTCAATTATCCCACAGAAGCTTAATTTCCTTTTTACATTGGAAAGCGGATAAGTAGCTTCCCCTTCCATATTGGAAGGCGGAAGAACATCTGAAGTTTGTACATTATCGAAAAAAGGTTTCCCCTCTCCACTGAAGGGCGAAACGGGTACTATCGCTTCCCTATTGTAGGACGAAAAAAGACTGTGTTTCCAAAGAAACGAGACTCCCCTCAACCTTGGAGAGCTTTAAACACACTTTCGCTTTCGAGTTGGAAGGCGGCAAGAAAATCTTTTCTACCACAGGAACTAAATTCCCCTCAACCGATGAGGGCGACAAAAGCACTTCCGCTTCCACATTGGAAAGCGGAAAGAAAATCTGTGGTTCTATAGGAACATAATTCCCCTCCAACTTGGAGGTCTTGAAACGCACTTCCGCTTCCGAGTTGGAAGGCGGAAAAAAATTTTTCTGGAAAGCTACTCCATCATTGAGAACTATGATAAAAGGTGAATTCTGGAAACATATCAAAATCTTGCTTTTTTTTAAATACTAATTGGCGTGTACAAAAAACGTAAATATTTAATCTCATGTCTCTTTTATGTTGGTTATATTTGATAGCTCCTAGAATAACTGATAGAGGCGTTTTGTAAATTTATACTGCCAATAAGCTTAACACATTCCCGAGCAGGGTTTTAAGAGCTAACTAACGTAGCTCATACTCGGGTTTCCAAATATTGTTTTTATGTTTAACCGATCCTTGAATTTACAATATTGGATTTACAAGATAAAGCCTATGTTTGTGCCAAAATTGACTAGATTATGTTCCGGGTCCCATATAAAGCTAATGTTTCGGCCGATATAATTATGAGTTTAACGGAAATAGGAAAAAATCAAAAAGTAAAAGCAGCAGCTATCTCACCTATCAGAAGTTGTAGATTTTGACATTTAATTTTAAAATGTTATAGTTCAAATCGTAAGAAGAAAGGGTAATATTTTAAATACATATATATTAAAATTTTGCGTTTCAGAAAGTTTCTATTGTTTCTTGCGTTTTATGAAAAAACTAATACTTTTAAGTGAAAAATAGATTGATTAAAAGTGGTAGGCTAGAAAATATAGTCGCACATTTTCTCCAAATCCCAATTTACCGATCTTGCAATTGCCCGAAATTTAATTGTTTCAATTTGCATCTTCACGAACTTTAATTTTTCCGAACTTTCAACTTGTGAATGTTACTGGGCCGGCGCGAACTGTGTGGTTCGTGAGAAGTATTCCATACCCCAAAATATTTGGTGTGTGGAATTCCACACCCCAAATATAAGCTCTAAACCGTTACAAACGTTTTTTAATTTTTTTATCTCACCTCCCTCCTTCAAAATCCTTAATAATTCTACACCCCGGAAAAATTTGTTCCGCTAGACCTGGATTGTTAATTTGTCAAAACTCTTAAATCAGTGAACTAGCATTTGTCAGAACAGTGAAATCGTCGAATTTGCATTTGTTAGAATTTTCAACTCCCCGAACTCGAATTTGTCAAAACATTCAACTCCCCGAACTTGCATTTGATTAAATATTTAAGTCCTCGAACTTGCATTTGTCGAAAGTTTTAAATTACCAAAATCGCATTTGTAAAAGCTTTTAGCATCCCAAACTTGCCACGGTGCGCTTGGAAAAAATTAAACCAAAAGTCAAAACACTTAAAATTTTCTTGTGAATTTTGAAAGTGTTATGTTTATAGATTAAAAAAATCGAAGAACCAAAATATATCATCAAGAGCTTTTTGAGAAAAGCGGAATTGAATTTTTTTTATAATTGCACTGTGTAACAGTTAATAGAGGTTTTATGTTTCAAGTAAAATTTACGGTAGAAAAAAAGTAAAAAATTTAAAAAATTGTCAATTTTTTTAATCCTTTTAACTTTTTCAATGATTTATGAACCAATTTTATTTAAAACATTTTTTTCTGTGCTGAAATATTTAAAGTGTATTCATTCTGCGTCAAATGAGCTTTTTTGAATTAAATGGGTGGAAAATTTTCAGAGTATTTGCACTTTTTATCTTTACTTTCGCAGTATTTTAATTAAGTAAAAAAAACGAAAATCAAAAAAGTTGACATTTCTTTTTATTTTTTAATCTTTTTCTACCGTAAATTTTACTTGAAACATAAAAATTTTTTTAGGTACCGTCAAGTGGGGCTATTTTGTGCACAAAACCCGTTTTTTTCCACTCTATGCTTTATTAAAATTCAGAATTTAAAAAAATAAAGAATTTATCTATTCAGTTATGTTGTAGACATCTTTCTAAAGGTGTCCTATGAGTAAGCCGACAAAAAAAATTTAGTCTACGTTACAGAAACTCAAAGTTGTTCACAAAATAAACCCCATGGTGGGGCTATTTTGTGCATCAAAGTTTGCTTATTTATAAAGTTGTGTAAAAAAATTTTTTGAACCCTTTTGCTGCATTAAGTATTATTTCTAGATATTCTAGAGTATAATAAAGGAAAACAAAGCCAGAAATATTTTTTTTCTAGAAATTGTTTAACTAATTTGAATGTAATAAAACACTAAAATTTCTCAAAAATGTAGATTTACAAAAAAAGTTATTTCTTTAAGAAAATTTTACTTAAAATAACTTCTATTACACTTTTTGAGTTATTTTAAGAGAAAAAATTTCAATACTAACTTGAAAAGCATGTAATTATTAATGTTACTTTTTTGTGGTTTTTAAGGGACCATGTGTAAAACTGAGATTTTATGCTTATTTCTTGTCTTTTATAACAAAACAAAGACAAAAATGTTTCAAAACGATATTCTAAACTAATTTTTACTAACTACAAAACGAATGATTGAAAAAAAGTTGATTTTAAAGAATGCACAAAATAACCCACCAAATCCTGGTTTTTCAGTCTTTTACCCTTTTTTCTTAAAATATGCAATAAAAAGTTAGCGCATCACGTATACATCATCAAAACTAAATTGTCAACAAGTATTATTAATACCTTCAGAAACACTTTTAAACTTCCGGAGATCTGATCAGAATTTTGAGAATTTTGAAAATTTTCAGCATGATTTTTACAACTTTACGATTTTTTTTCTGATTTCTGATAAAGAATTAAGTAAATTCATTTAGTACTCTCTGTAGTTTAGTTATCAGAAAATATTTATACGAAGTAGCAAATCTAAGCAACTGAATATGAAGATTTTATTCATTAAAAACCTCGCGTGCACAAAATAGCCCCACGGCGCACAAAATAGCCCAACTTAACGGTATAGAAATCCTTGTTTTTCAGCTTTAAATTAAAACAAAAAAATTAAATCGGACCTAAATTGACAAAGTATCCACAAGAAAATTTTAAGTGTTATGACTTTTGGTTTAATTTTTTTCAATGCATTTAACCGGACACAAAATGTAAAATTTCTAAAAGAGCCTTCGGATTGACTGATAAATTTTCAGAAAACATTACCAGACAATCAGAAAGGCTCTTTTAGAAATTTTACTTTCCCGGTGACTATCCGGGATACACTCAATAACTAATTATTTTTATATATTGCAAAATAGACTTAAACTCATAAATATAGCTTTACGGTTCCTCAGAAACAAAAAATCTTAAACTTATTAAACAGAGTGCATTACTTGAAATGTCATTTTAATTTATTAGAGAAGAGCTTCGCCTGTCTCAATAACTCAAATGGAACAATTAAGTGGGTTGCCACGGATACAGCCTTTAATAATCAATTACAGTCGGGGAAAATAGTAAATTTAACGCATATAGATGTTAACCAGTTCTTAGACGATGCCTTTGTTCTCTTCAAAAATCATGTCGAGACTTGTTTGAACACGCTTGGTCCGGTAAAAACGTACACGGTATTGTACGCCAAATTTAAGAAAACCCTACCTGACGGTTCAGAAGAATTTGATTTAAAACACTTTGCAGTTAAAGCGAGTGACATTTTACCTTCAACTCAGTTAGATGAATTTTATAATGTTAATGTTAAACAACTAATACTTAGAAAAATAGAGGAATTTGAGGAAAAAGAATCCAATTGGACTCTTGACTCTATCAATAGACTTGATGTTAATATTAATAAATTCAACCCCATGCGCGCTAGTTCTTACATTCGTCTGCCAAAAGTTATTGAAAATAAGCATGCCTGCGTCCATGTTGTTAATGAGCATAATAATCAATGCTTCAAGTGGTCGATTCTATCAGCATTGCATCCTGTTATTTATAATCCAAATCGTTTATCTAATTACGATACCATTAAGTGTGACTTAGATTTTACCGGGATTAAATTTCCTGTAGCTCTTAATGATGTTGCAAAATTAGAAAAACTAAATAAAATTTCAGTCAATGTATATGGTCTTCGAAAGTGTGAAAACGATTTTAGTGTAACACCGTTACATCTTACACCAAAGAAAAGAGATTCTCATGTGAATCTTTTACGCATTGAAGATCATTACGTAGATGAAAGTTTAAGTGCTGAGGAAGATGCTTCCGCTGATAAATAGATTCTTTCATTCAACTATCACTACGTTTGGATTAAGAATTTATCACGACTTGTAAGTTGCCAATTGTCTAAACATGGTCACAAGACGCATATTTGCGATCGTTGTTTGCATTACTTTCACAGTGATGAAAAACTTATTGAACACACCGAAGATTGTAACAAATTGAATAAAACTAAAGTAATTTTACCACAGCCTAATAACTAACAAGAACTATTTAAAATGACAGGTTCGATTATAGCGAGTTCCTCGAAGTCACAATTTAGCAAATCAATTTCATATAATTATAGAGTAGAATTTGATTATTTAACTGGACCAACAATGACTAACAGGAATAATGTTGCCGAGATACAAGATTTATATTCGCGCGTTACAAGACCGATACTGGGCAGATACAATATTCTTGGATATAGAACCGTTGTAGAGCTTAAGGAACTTCGTTGCGACTCCGGTGATGGTAGCTGAGGAACTGATTCTTCGTTTTGGCAAATTTGTGAAGAAACCTCGGTTTCTTAGTATTTTCAACCCCTCTAAATTTTGCGGGGGTTTAGGCTGTTCGCACTACAAACCACGAATGCCACCCGTTTGTGGCATCAAGCACGACTTTTATTTTATTACATATCTTCTAGGGTGAATAAATTAAAAAAGCTAGAGCTATCCTCATGCTCACCTACCTTCTATTAGAGTTTATTGCACAAGTATTGATTTTAGTCAAAGTAAAAGATTCAATATAATTTATTTGAGAGAATAACGATAGCTTCAGACAAAAATACACATTTCTTTATTTAGATGTTCAAAATGTCGACGTTTCGAAGTCCATATGACTTCCTCTTCAGGACAATTCAAGAATTATTTTTATTATGTAAAAAGTCGAGTCTGTAATGCAATTATAATATACAAAAATTTTGGATTAAGTCAATTAAAATCAATTAAATCAAATTATGTTAACATTAATACGCTTAGTTGAACAATATCACATTATCAAAACTACTTACATGAGCTTCATTGTCAACTATGTCAAAAAAATTGTATTAAAACAAAAGAAAAAATCCAATGGAATTGATTCACCATCTTAGTCACCAAATTCATAATATTTCCTTCCGTTCCACTCTGAAATTCGATTTATTTAAAACACATAAGTTGATGTGAAAAAGAAAACTTTATTTATTTACTAAAATTTATAATTATTATCAATAATACTTTTGTAATTTAAAATAACATTTTACCTCATAAAATATTTATTTTTATGTTTGAAACGTGTTTAAAATTTAATAATTTAAATTAAAATTGTACCCGACTGTAACCAACAGGTCTCAGAGTCAAACTGACGGAAAGATTATTTACAATAACAAAGTTACACTCATTCTCACAATACAATTTCAGAATTCAAATACTTATAACTTTAGATTCAGAAATAATTATATAATTAAATGTAATTAATGATGGAATTATAAATAGGACAGTAATTTTGCAAATCCGTGATTTTATTAATTCGGTTCAGTTGTTCTTTTTTTATAAAAATCATTTCAGCAAAAATTCTCTTAAAGTCATTTGTTTCTTTGTGTAAAATTTTTATATTCTCAAAATCAAAATCGTAATTAGATCCATTAACATTAATATTTTCAAGTCTGTGCTTGCTGATAACACATTTATTAACAAGTATATAAAAAATAGAATGTTTTTCCTGAAAAATAAAAATAAAAATGTAAATAATAAATAAATTAAAGATATTGATTTTAAACGCACAGTTTTACTACTATATTTTGGACGTTTTTCAGTGAACATAAAACAGATTTTAAACAGGAAAAATATTAATTAATTATTGCTGAAATGATTTTTATAAAAAAAGAACAACTGAACCGAATTAATAAAATCACTGTCCTATTTATAATTCCATCATTAATTACATTTAATTATTTAATTCTTTCTGAATCTAAAGTTATAAGTATTTGAATTCTGAAATTGTATTGTGAGAATGAGTGTAACTTTGTTATTGTAAATAATCTTTCCGTCAGTTTGACTCTGAGACCTGTTGGTTACAGTCGGTTACAATTTTAATTTAAATTATTAAATTTTAAACACGTTTCAAACATAAAGATAAATATTTTATGAGGTAAAATGTTATTTTAAATTACAAAAGTATTATTGATAATAATTATAAATTTTAGTAAATAAATAAAGTTTTCTTTTTCACATCAACTTATGTGTTTTAAATAAATCGAATTTCAGAGTGGAACGGAAGGAAATATTATTTCCTTCCGGAAGGAATTTGGTGACTAAGATGGTGAATCAATTCCATTGGATTTTTTCTTTTGTTTTAATAAAATTTTTTTGACAAAGTTGACGATGAAGCTCATGTAAGTAGTTTTGATAATGTGATATTGTTCAACTAAGCGTATTAATGTTAACATAATTTGATTTAATTGATTTTAATTGACTTAATCCAAAATTTTTGTATATTATAATTGCATTACAGACTCGACTTTTTACATAATAAAAATAATTCTTGAATGGTCCTGAAGAGGAAGTCATATGGACTTCGAAACGTCGACATTTTGAACATCTGAATAAAGAAATGTGTATTTTTGTCTGAAGCTATCGTTATTCTCTCAAATAAGGGTGGTTTTAAGGGGTTCATATTGCTTTTTATTAATTGGTTGAATTATAGAACAAATTCTTGATTATATTTCATTATTTTATGATTGGTTTGTAATTTTTTTGTAGAATTGCAGTTTTTTTTCGAAATCTTTTTTATTATTTTTTTAAAGGGCAGTTTTTTGGGATTGATAATTCTTTTTATCAATTTGAAAATTTAGGGGGGCATTTTAGAGTATGTTTCTTTGTTTTAGATCTGAATTGTAGTTTTTTTTAGAATTTTATTATTTTTTTATTTCTGTTCTATTATTTTCTTTATGTGTTGTTTTTTGGAGTTGATAATTTTCGGCCGTTAGAAATTAAGTTAATCAAATGGCGTCATTTGAATTTGGTGCGAGAAGCATGTGATTTCCTCTGATTGGTGGTCAATCTGAGTAGTTTTCTCATTTTTCAGTCAATTATCATTATTTAGCCATTAAATTATTGATTTACTTTATAAATTATTATATACCTTTTGATAATAATTGCTTTTCAGTGCATTTTGTTTCGATTATTTTTGATTTTTCAGCTGAAGACAAAAGAGGTACACTTTGGGTACATAATGGGGACACTTTCTGTTCCAAAAGTGTGCTCGCATAAATATGCAATCATATTTCAAGCTTTATGAAAATGTTTTTATGAAAATCGACTTTTGAATAAATTTTAATAAGTAAATTTCTTCCTTCTATAAAAAACCTTAAGTGAAATCTGATGTAAGACCATAAGTAAAATCTTACTTAGTTATTTCTGATTTGATTTCTTAAATAAGAAATTACGTGGGATCTTACGAGTGCATTTGTCAAAAGATCTTGCATAAGTTCTTATGTAATTTTTTATGTAGGTTCTAATTAATTAATTAATTAATTTTCAAATTTTTAATTTTAAAAAATGTTATCTTCATAAATTAAATTAATTTTATTTGATAAAAAAATATAGCGTTATTATTTAAATGCATTTTTGCTGCAAACACAGCTCATCAGGCCTATAGAGAGAAAAACATAATAATGTCTAATTTTTTTCTCGTAAACACCACAAAAAATATTTTCTTCCACTCATGCACAAAAACTCACGATTTTGTACGCGTGAAGCATGTTTGGAAATCAAAGTTTTATGGTCAGATGACGTCAGAGGGGAAAACCACTCAGGGTAGTAAAATCAAAAAGATGCTTCGCGTTTGCGCAGCTTCTTTTTCACTACCCTGAGTCTTTTTTACCCTCTTACGTCATTTCACCTAAAACTTCGACTCCGACCGCTTCACACGTACAAACACGAGTTTTTACGCATTTGTGAATGAAATTAAAGTATGAATTGTGGACCTCGTTTATTGACTCACACAATGTTCAAAGAACTCGTCTTCGCACTCGTTTCACTCGAGACGTATGACGGTTCCCTAAAATGATTATCTAGAAAGTTAGATAGGCAGAATTTCAGAAGGCAGAATATTTCTTTTACTGAATGTTTGTTTTCTCGAACTAGAATTTGTAAGAAAACGCATGTAGACAAAAAATTGTAAAATCAAATTGACAATTATAAAAATTTTCGTATGCATTAATTTGGAAATAAGGGAAATTGTAGTTAACTATATTTTTAAATGTACAAATTTTAGTTTAATATGCATTTTTTCCAACAGAAATTTTATTTGTACTAATTTTTGATAAATAGATTGATACTTTAATATAAATGTCAAATAACTTAACTTTTGTGTGTCAGAATTTTTATAAAAGCTTATTTTCATTTCTCAAAATTTTTACTTCAATGAATTATAATTTGACAGATTTTATATAATACAAAATTTATTTAACAGATTGCTTTATTAGTCGAAGTTACCTTTGTCATCATTTTATAAGTTAGAATTGTAATTTAAAAGAATTTACATTTGTTAGAATTTGTATATGGGGCAAAATTTATCAAGTGAACCAATCGAAAAAATGAAAAAGGCACAAAAGGCAGGGAATTTGCACTTAATGTCGTATTCTATGTTAGTACTCAAACCACCAATTATTATGAAATTCTAATGAAAATTGTAGAAGGGGGAAAATGTTGAAGATACTGCTCAAGTGTGAAGAGAGGATTTTTTTAAAAATCATAACTATTATGCAACAAAAATTTGACCCATATGTTTTCGAAAAGTTTTTTCCTCTACATTTCAATGGTGCAAAAAAATTTAAAAATTTTTTAAAATTTAACCTATTTTATCAAAATTTTTTTTTATTACTTTTTTTGAAAAAAGACATTTTTTTTCTTTTTTTTCTCTTTTAAAATAAAGCTTAATGTGTGCACTTTTAATATACGCAATAGAAAAAATGTCTTTTTTCTTTGTTTTCGAACTATTAATTAATGAATAAAAATTCGTAAAAAATGAACTATATCAGAAACCATTAAACTTTTGGTAATTTTGGGTCTGTCAACGTAAAGCTTATTAAATTCCGGATCCAACAAGCATAATTTGAAGTATTGATAATACATGGATACTAAATAAATACACATTTTTTATTTAATTAATTTTTATAAACTATTTTTTTAGCATTCATTTATCAAAAATACTTCAAATTATGATTGTTGGATCCGTAATTCGATAATGATTTGATTACGTCGAGAAATATCAATCGTCGTCAATTGAAAAATCTGTTTTCACTTTAAGTGACTTGCAAATAGACTAAAAATAAATTGTTAGTTTGTAAGGCTAGGTTAAGCGTCGAAAATTTTGTTTCTTTAATCGCAGCTCTAACTGTCCTTTATCTAACTTTGCTTTAATCTTTGACTTTAAGGGGAGATTCCAGTGATTTTAAGGTTTTTTTCAAAGATTTTTTTATAGTAAAAAAAATATTTATTACATAATTTTTTTACAATAAAATACAACTCTTAAAGTAATTAAAAACATTTTTTTTATTTATTTTTTTTTATTAGAGTCTTAGAAAATGTCTGCCGAAAGTGGTTCTCTCTAAAAGTTGTTTACACTTTTTCTCTGCAACGGTTAATGTAAAATAAAAAAATTAAATAGTTCCTTAATCTGTACCATTTTGGCTATCGTGCAAACGAGGATAAAAAATACTTATTGAAAAATAACCGAATGACAGACTTTTGAATTTTTCAACCCTAATTTTGCAACCTAAATTGTTAATAACTTTTTTAAATATTAATGGATCTTAAAAATCCTAGTTTACACGAAGACTACACATTCAAGGAACATGCTGTCCAAATTTAAAGTTATTTCGTTGAATAGTGTCAAAATAAGAGTGTAAACAAGTTGAAAATATGGGGTTTCGAAAAAACGCGTTTAAAGTTTGAAGGCTCAAATGTACAAAAATTTAACTTAAAGTTCGGCAATATTTTAAATAGTAAAGCACAATAAGAAAAATTTATATTAATAGTTATATACATATAACACTTCTTATGTAACAATATACATTTCTTATAGTTTAAGAACTGCTCTTTCAAGCGGTGCACTAGAAAAACTGTCAATTTAAAATGAAACATACTACATTTAGTTAATTAATAAAAAAATACAAATTTTCGAGGTTTTTTTTTACTTCAGACTATTTTTCCCGTCTTTTTAAATAATTATACTAACCAAAAATGAAAAAAAAGAATTTCGATTTTTGAAAAAAAAACACTGTAATCTACTCTTAATAATTCAAAAACAAAGAAAAAAGGTATTTCCTCTATTGCGTGTATTGAAAGTGCACATAGTAAGCTTTATTTTAAAAGAAAAAAAAAGAAAAAAAATAGGTTAAATTTAAACAAATTTTTTACACAATTAAAAAGAGGAGAAAAAACCTTTCAAAAACATGGAGGTCAATTTTTTGTCCACCTTGTTGCATAATAGTTATGATTTTCGAAAAATCCTCTCTTTACACTTGACCAGAATCTTCAACCCCCTCACCCTTCTACAATTTTTATTAGAATTTCTTAATAATTGATGATTTGAGTACTGACATACAATACTACATTTTGTGCAAATATTAGCCCTTTTCATTTTTTCGATTGGTACACTTGAAAAATTTTTCCCCATATTGCAGAATTTAAATTTAATCAACTTTCTATTTATCCAAAATTTTATATAAACGGATCTCTATTTAGTAGAATTTGTATTTAACAAAATTAAAATATAACACATAATTCATGCAACCGAATTTTCATGTAAGCGACTGCTTACGAACACGAATTTTCATGCGAAAGAAGTTCTATGTACTCAAACCCATATTACATAGAATCTCAAAGTGGCAGAACTTTCAACTGACCGACAACTCATATGGTCGAACTTTAGTTTGGCAGAATCGCTATGTGACAGAATTGTCGATTGGCCGAATCTTTAGCCAATCAAATACAACTATGTACTTGAACTGAAATCTGATTGGCTAAAGATTCGACAAATCGGAAATTCTGTCACATAGCGATTCTGCCAAACTAAAGTTCGACGATATGAGTTGTCGGTTAGTTGAAAGTTCTGCCACTTTGAGATTCTATGTAATATGGGATGGAATACATAGAACTTCTTTCGCATTAAAATTCGGGTTCGTAAGCAGTCTGTTACATGAAAATTCGGTTGCATGAATTATGTGTTATATATTAACTAGCTTTCGAGCCCGCCTTCGGCGGGCATCGAAATCTAGTGGCATGCCATCAACAGTATTTTTTAACCAAAAGTATTTTCTGACAGAAAGTATTTTTTAAAAGCATGCATTTTCCGACAGAAAGTATTTTTTGACCAAAATTATTTTCATGCAGGTGTTTGAAACAAACTTGAGTGTACTTCCGATAAGCTTGAACCTCAAGTCTTTTTGATACTTCGTAATTTGGTGCGCTGTTTACAAAAATCATAGTGAAAATTGGCGCAAATTTGAATTTCATAGTAAAAAAGATGTATAAAGAATCATAATAATTTTGGTTGTTTGCATTTATCTCTTTAAATATTGCAAATATAAAAACAAATTTATACAAAAGATGTAGATCTCATTAAAATACATACTTTATGTTTGATGTATTTTTTTATGAAACCAATTAGTTTACGAAATAATTGCAAAAAACATAAATCACCATAAATGTGACCAAATTACGGAAGCCCCTACGCGCTACATCGTAGGAACAAGGTGCAATTTTCTGCTTGGTAGTGTAAAGTGGGAGGAACATAGCAGTCTATTCCTATATGCCTGTATTCCTGTGTTCTTCGTCCTTTGATGAAAACGATGAAAACAATTCAGAATTTTGTAAATGTTAATTTTTGTTAATTACAACATAAATAAAGACATTTTTGTATCATGGAAATTGATTTTTATTGCTAGTAAAATTTGAAAAATCAAAGAAAAGTGTACAGTTCAAAAGTGAAAATAATTTTTGTGTATGACGCAGAAACTGGCGGCCTGAGCTAGCGGCCAGAAGTTCTTTTGTTTTTGTACTTACATATTGAAAATAATAATTTCGACACCAGAATTTCATTTGTTTTTGCACTTAGAATTATCAAAAATGATATTTTTCAAAATGATTATGAGCTTCAGGTACGCTTCACCACTACGAGGAACTAGGACTATAGGAAACAAAACTTCAACATAAATAAACATAAAGTTTTTTAAAAAAAACTTCTGACTAAAAAGTCTTTTCTCCTATTTATTAATTTTCTAAAGTTTCATAATTTTCAGCTAAAGACCAGCTTTAAGCTAGCCTGTGCCCAGCAGGAAATCATTAAACTTTCGAAAACTAAAAAATCGGAGATACTAATTTTCTGCCAGAGCTTTCTCTTGAAGAACTTTTTCCAATAACATTTTTGAATTTTTTTAGCACATTACCCAAATCCTTGCCCAATGCTGGTGCTAAGCAGAGAATCAAAAAACTTTCAAAATATCATAAATAGGAGAAAATACTTTTCTAAAAAAGCATTCTCTTAAAAAACTTTTGTCAATAATTTTTTTGCTCTTTCTTAGCCCATATCCCAAGTGGCGGCCCAATGCTGGAAAGCAGCAGAAAATCTTAAAACTTTTGAAAATTAATATTTACCAGAAATCACTTCGCTGAAAGAGCTTTCTCTTAAAAAACTTTTGTCAATAATTTTTTTGAACTTTTTTAGCCCATAGCCCAAGTGGCGGCCCAATGCTGGAAAGCAGCAGAAAATCATAAAACTGTAAAAAATTGGTATTTACCAGAAATAACTTCGCTGCCAGAGCTTTCTCCTAAGAAACTTTTGTCAATAATTTTTTTGATCTTTTTTAGCCCATAGCCCAAGTGGCAGCCCAATGCAGGAAAGCAGCAGAAAATCTTAAAACTTTTGAAAATTGGTATTTACCAGAAATAACTTCGCTGCCAGAGCTTTCTGTTAAAAAACTTTTGTCAATAATTTTCTTGAACTTTTTTAGCCCATAGCCCAAGTGGCGGTCCAATGCTGGAAAGCAGCAGAAAATCTTAAAACATTTGAAAATTGGTATTTACCAGAAATAACTTCGCTGCCAGAGCTTTCTCTTAAAAAACTTTTGTCAATAATTTCTTTGAACTTTTTTAGTCCATAGCCCAAGTGGCGGCCCAATGCTGGAAAGCAGCAGAAAATCTTAAAACTTTTAAAAATTGATATTTACCAGAAATTACTTCGCTGAAAGAGCTTTCTCTTAAAAAACTTTTGTCAATAATTGTTTTGAACTATTTTAGCTCATAGCCCAAATGGCGGCCCAATGCTGGAAAGCAGCAGAAAATCCTAAAACTTTTAAAAATTTATAATTGCTAGAAATTACATCGCTGCCAGAGCTTTCTGTTAAAAACATTTTGTCAATAATTTTTTTGAACGTTTTTAGCCCATAGCCCAAGTGGCGGCCCAATGCTGGAAAGCAGCAGAATATCCTAAAACTTTAAAAAATTGGTATTTACCAGAAATAACTTCGCTGCCAGAGCTTTCTCTTAAAAAACTTTTGTCAATAATTTCTTTGAACTATTTTAGCCCATAGCCCAAGTAGCGGCCCAATGCTGGAAAGCAGCAGAAAATCATAAAACTGTAAAAAATTGGTATTTACCAGAAATAACTTCGCTGCCAGAGCTTTCTCCTAAGAAACTTTTGTCAATAATTTATTTGATCTTTTTTAGCCCATAGCCCAAGTGGCAGCCCAATGCAGGAAAGCAGCAGAAAATCTTAAAACTTTTGAAAATTGGTATTTACCAGAAATAACTTCGCTGCCAGAGCTTTCTGTTAAAAAACTTTTGTCAATAATTTTCTTGAACTTTTTTAGCCCATAGCCCAAGTGGCGGTCCAATGCTGGAAAGCAGCAGAAAATCTTAAAACATTTGAAAATTGGTATTTACCAGAAATAACTTCGCTGCCAGAGCTTTCTCTTAAAAAACTTTTGTCAATAATTTCTTTGAACTTTTTTAGTCCGTAGCCCAAGTGGCGGCCCAATGCTGGAAAGCAGCAGAAAATCTTAAAACTTTTGAAAATTGATATTTACCAGAAATTACTTCGCTGAAAGAGCTTTCTCTTAAAATACTTTTGTCAATAATTGTTTTGAACTATTTTAGCCCATAGCCCAAATGGCGGCCTAATGCTGGAAAGCAGCAGAAAATCCTAAAACTTTTAAAAATTTATAATTGCTAGAAATTACATCGCTACCAGAGCTTTCTGTTAAAAACATTTTGTCAATAATTTTTTTGAACGTTTTTAGCCCATAGCCCAAGTGGCGGCCCAATGCTGGAAAGCAGCAGAATATCCTAAAACTTTAAAAAATTGGTATTTACCAGAAATAACTTCGCTGCCAGAGCTTTCTCTTAAAAAACTTTTGTCAATAATTTCTTTGAACTATTTTAGCCCATAGCCCAAGTAGCGGCCCAATGCTGGAAAGCAGCAGAAAATCTTAAAACTTTTGAAAATTGATATTTAAGAGAAATTACTTCGCTGAAAGAGCTTTCTCTTAAAAAACTTTTGTCAATAATTTTTTTAAACTTTTTTAGCCCATAGCCCAAATGGCGGCACAATGCTGGAAAGCTGCAGAAAATCCTAAAACTTTAAAAAATTGGTACTTACCAAAAATAACTTCGCTGCCAGAGCTTTCTCTTAAAAAACTTTTGTCAATAATTTTTTTGAACTTTTTTAGCCCATAGCCCAAGTGACGGCCCAATGCTAGAAAGCAGCAGAAAATCTTAAAACTTTTGAAAATTGGTATTTACCAGAAATAACTTCGCTGCCAGAGCTTTCTCTTAAAAAACTTTTGTAAATAATTTTTTTGAACTTTTTTAGCTCATAGCCCAAGTGGCGGCTTAATGCTGGAAAGCAGCAGAAAATCTTAAAACATTTGAAAATTGGTATTTACCAGAAATAACTTCGCTGCCAGAGCTTTCTCTTAAAAAACTTTTGTCAATAATTTTTTTGATCTTTTTTAGCCCATAGCCCAAGTGGCGGCCCAATGCTGGAAAGCAGCAGAAAATCTTAAAACTTTTGAAAATTGGTATTTACGAGAAGGAACTTCGCTGCCAGAGCTTTCTCTTAAAAAACTTTTGTCAATAATTTTTTTGAACTTTTTTAGCCCATAGCCCAAGTGGCGGCCCAATGCTGGAAAGCAGCAGAAAATCTTAAAACTTTTGAAAATTGGTATTTACCAGAAATTACTTCGCTGCCAGAGTTTTCCGTTAAAAAACTTTTGTCAATAATTTTTTTGAACTTTTTTAGCCCATAGTCCAAGTGTCGGTCCAATGCTGGAGAGCAGCAGAAAATCTTTAACCCTTTGAAAATTGGTATTTACCAGAAATAATTTCGCTGCAAGAGCTTTCTCTTAAAAAACTTTTGTCAATAATTTTTTTGAACTTTTTTAGCCCATAGACCAAGTGGCGGCCCAATGCTGGAAAGCAACAGAAAATCTTAAAACCTTTGAAAATTGGTATTTACCAGAAATAACTTCGCTGCCAGAGCTTTCCGTTAAAAACCTTTTGTCAATAATTTTTTTGAACTTTTTTAACCCATAGCCCAAGTGGCCGCCCAATGCTGGAAAGCAGCAGAAAATCCTAAAACTTTTAAAAATTTATAATTGCTAGAAATTACATCGCTGCCAGAGCTTTCTAATAAAAACATTTTGTCAATAATTTTTTTGAACGTTTTTAGCCCATAGCCCAAGTGGCGGCCCAATGCTGGAAAGCAGCAGAATATCCTAAAACTTTAAAAAATTGGTATTTACCATAAATAACTTCGCTGCCAGAGCTTTCTCTTAAAAAACTTTTGTCAATAATTTCTTTGAACTATTTTAGCCCATAGCCCAAGTAGCGGCCCAATGCTGGAAAGCAGCAGAAAATCTTAAAACTTTTGAAAATTGATATTTAAGAGAAATTACTTCGCTGAAAGAGCTTTCTCTTAAAAAACTTTTGTCAATAATTTTTTTAAACTTTTTTAGCCCATAGCCCAAATGGCGGCACAATGCTGGAAAGCTGCAGAAAATCCTAAAACTTTAAAAAATTGGTACTTACCAAAAATAACTTCGCTGCCAGAGCTTTCTCTTAAAAAACATTTGTCAATAATTTTTTTGAACTTTTTTAGCCCATAGCCCAAGTGACGGCCCACTGCTAGAAAGCAGCAGAAAATCTTAAAACTTTTGAAAATTGGTATTTACCAGAAATAACTTCGCTGCCAGAGCTTTCTGTTAAAAAACTTTTGTCAATAATTTTTTTGAACTTTTTTAGGCCATAGCCCAAGTGGCGGCCCAATGCTGGAAAGTAGCAGAAAATCTTAAACCTTTTGAAAATTTGTAATTTTTAAAAGTTACTTTCCTGAGCGGGCTTTTTCATACTAAAGTATTTACATAAATGATGTTAAACATTTTTATCTTATATCCCTTGTTCCATCTTAATGGTGACGGGTGCTTGAAGCTTATAATTATTTTAAAAAAATAATTTTTGAAATTTTTAGGTGCAAAAACAAATGAAGTTCTTGTGTTCAAATTTTTATTTTTAATACGTAAGTACAAAAAGAAAAGTACATCTGGCCGCTAGGTCAGGCCGCCAGTTTCTGCGTCATTTTTTGTGTTATGTTATAAACACAAAAAAAGTTGTTGATATACAGATATTAAATTAAGGCTTATGATAATAATAAATTGTAAGTAAAGAATTGTAACTAATGTTAATTTAACGTTATTTCGAAATAGGTATAACAATATTGAATAATAATAATTATAGAACTGAGAAAATAAGGTTTTACACATCATTTTTTATTTTTAATATATAACCTAGGTATGAAGTACCTGTAAAAATATAATATGCTTATTATAATTAATTATTACTTTAAGAAAATATAGAAATTTCCATAAATATCGTTATTCTAAAATGTGAGAAACAGCAGTGTATTCCTGTTTGCCTCTATTCCTGTGTTCTTCGTCCTTTGATAAAATCAATTAAAAATTTTTTTAAATGTTTATTTTTGTTTATTAAAGAATAAATAAAGTACATTTCTGTATAAAGAAAATGTATTCTAATTTCTAGTAAAATGTAAACAATGAAAGAAAAATGTACAGTTTAAAAATGAAAATAATTTTTGGGTTATGTAAACAAAACAAAGTTATTGATACTGATACTAAATTAAGGCTTATAATAAGAAATTGTAAGTAAATAAGTTTAACTCATGCTTATTTAACGTTATTTTTCGAATAGGGTATTACAATATTGAATAATAATAATTATAGCACTGAGAGAAATAGGTTCAACATATATTATATATCTTATTTTAAATCTGAAACCTAGGTTTGAAGCTATTTTGTTCCAAATATATTACCATTTAAATGTATTACGATTTACGCGCGATATTTAGTTACATGAATCTCCTCTCAAGCTAGGAGCGCCATCTCTAATCTTTTCATATTTGCAGTTGCCCTTCTGGAAAATGTGTTAGTTCTTTGTGAGATACAATAAGCATCGCACGTTTTTGTTCTTGTTTAAAATAAAGTTCACTAATAGTCACCACGTTGTCTTTATTCCTTTTTTGGTATTGGTTTCTACCTACTTGATACCGTTTTGCCGTTTTAACAGGTTATGGGACCAGACATTTTGATTTTATAATGAAATTAGAGACAATCGTGAGTGACTCGGAAAGTGCGTTGTGAGTGTAGTGAATCGGAAGGAATAAAGAAAAATGGCGTCCTCGACCGTAAGAATCGAGACTTTAAACAAAGCGAACTTTGATACCTGGAAAATCCAGATGGAGGCTTTACTGATTAAAAACGACGTATGATGTTACGTTAGTGGGGAAAACCTGAAACCTGCACCCGTGGAAGGAAACGCGGCCAACGCGGAAGAGATCAAAAGGTGGGAAACGGCCGATCGAAAAGCGAAGTCGGATATATTCCTTTCAATAAGTCCGACTGAGCTTAAACAAATAAAAGACTACAATACATCGAAAGAGGTTTGGGAAAGACTATCTTCGATTTATGAATCAATAGGTCCCGCGAGGAAAGCCAGTCTTTTAAAACAATTAATATTACATCGAATGGACGACAGCGGCGACGTGTGCGAGCATTAATTAAGAGAAATGGACGTTAATTTAAACAAAGATTTGCTGTGTATCGTGCTTTTGTATAGTCTCCCTCCGCGATTCAAAAATTTCAGGTGCGCGATTGAGTCGCGTGACGAATTACCGTCGCCAGAAGTGTTGCGCATAAAGATCGTTGAAGAAAGTAATGCCAGAAAAACTGATTGACATTGTTTCTTTTTATTTTTTAAATTTCCAAGTGCAACTTCAGGTTGCAACTATCATTTGTTGATATATTTAGTAGATATTGACATTTGACGTGTGCTGTTTTTAAATTTATAGTGAAATAAAAAAGTTTCTTAAATTTCCAGTTAAAAATAGTGAAATAAATAACTCATAACATAACATAACATGGCAGAACTCATACAAGAAGGAAAAACGACGGTTTTTTATATTATAAACATTCCGATGGTAACAATAATGTTAAATACTGGAGATGCCGCCAGAAATCAGAATGTTCGGCACGAGTAATAACAGTTCACTGCGGGCACAATATAACTATACGCAAGAACTGCAAGCCTGAGGATTTTAAATTTAGTTTCAAGTTTTCAAAATTATGTAGATAAAGATGATATTCTTGGATACTTAAAAGCAGTCGGCTACAACTTACATTTGTAGTCCTTAAAAATGCAAAATTTTTTAATTTGGAAATTTTTATTTTGGTAATTTTATTTTAGAAATTTCATACTTCGGAACTTTTATACTTTGGAACTTTTGTACTTTGGAACTCTTGCACTTTGGAAAAATAAATTTTGGATTATTTAAATTTGGAACTTTTCTCTTGGAACTTTTGGTTTGGAATTTTTGGCAAAAATGTGGGCCACAGCGTGGACTCAATTGAGTCCGCCTTAGGTCTACGTTAGGTCCACTTTATGGAATTTGCTAGAAAACAAGTGGAAAATCAAAAAAATGATTTCTCAAATGAATTGTTATGATAAAACTCATCTTTTTAAAGCGATTTAGTAAGATATGGGAAGGAAAAGAATTAATTTGCGGCTAAAAACATTAGAAATCATTCAATGTTCGTTAATCAAGATTTCTAATGCTTTTAGCCGCAAATTAATTATTTTCCTTCCCATATCTTACTAAATCGCTTTAAAAAGATGAGTTTTATCATAATAATTCATTTGGGAAATCATTTTTTTGATTTTCCACTTGTTTTCTAGCAAATTCTATAAAGTGGACCTAACGTGGAATCAATTGAGTCCACGCTATGGCCCACATTTCTGCCAGGGTTGGAACTTTTGTACCCAAAAATGGACCGAGATTTGGCACCGGAGGATGGGCCATTTAAACATGAGTGACCTTTCGTCGAGCAATCGTGATGGAACAGTGCGCGGAATGCATATTAGGTCTTCAGAACGTGATTTTACTTGTGACGTTTGCATTCTCGGCAAAATGGTGAAATCTTCTTTTTCAAAAAGTCGGAAAGACAAAAGAATGTGTTGGAACTGATTCATAGTGATGTGTGTGGGCCAATGAGGGTCGAATCATTGGAAAAATCCAAATATTTCGTGATATTCATTGACGATTATTCGCGATGGTGTGTCGTTTACTTGTCGAAATCTAAAAATGAAGTGTTAAGTGCATTTAAAGAGTTCAAAGCGTTCGCAGAAAATCAAACTAGCCACAAGATTAAGTGTCTTCAGTCAGACAATGGCACAGAATACACGAGTGGCGAATTCGAAAACTATCTCAAGGATCACGGAATCGAGCGAAAGTTAACAGTGACATACACCCCACAACAAAATGGAGTATAAGAGCGGATGAACCGTACTCTTGTTGAAGTGGCAAAATGTATTCTCATCCAGTCGGGTCTATCATCATGTTTTTGGGGAGAAGCGATAAAAACCTCCAACTACATAGAAACCGATGTCCAACCAGTGCCTTGGAAGGAAGAACTCCGTAAGAAAATGGACCGGAAATGTGCCGAACGTGGGATATTTTCGCGAGTTTGGGTGTCCAGCATATTCCTTGATTCGAGAGCCTAACAAGGGAAAATTTCAATGTCGATCAGAAAAAGGAATCCTCGTCGGATACGCTGAGTCTTCAAAGGCTTATAGAATCTGGATTCCTGATGAACGAAAAATCGACGTTGCCAGAGATGTAAAATTTGTAAAAATTCCTGAAACTTCGAAACAGGTGCAAGGTGATTTTGGTTCGATGAATGAAGAAATTATTCGAAAAGAAATTAAGATCGATTTTGTAGTTCTCAGTAACACGAACGACGAGAACCTCACACAAACCGATGAATCTGATGCCTCGTCCATTGATCAAGATGAAGAAATCGAGCATAAAGTGATCGAGATCGAAGAAGTTCAGAATGAAGAGAATCCTGCGAGAAGAGGACGAGGAAGACCTAGGAGAATACTAACGGGACGCAGAGGCAGACCCGCTAAAGCATATCAAATGGCTAACTTCATGGTCGAGCAAATCGAGTTCGCCGGAACTGCTGAAGTTCCAATTAACGAAGCAATGAAAGGTCCAAATGCAGAAGAATGGCTAGATGCAATGGCATTTGAAATGGAAGCCATTATCATTAACAAAACATGGGTTTTAGTTGATCAACCGAAAAATCATGATGTCATCGGAATCCGAATGGTGTTAAGGGATAAACTAAATCAGGATGGATCCATAGAACGAAGAAAAGCGTAAAAAGTGGCGCGTGGATTCTCGCAAACTCCCGGTGTCGATTGTCGCGAAACATTTGCCCCAGTGGCTCGACTCAACTCGATTCGAGTCATGATTGCTTTAGCGGCACAACACGGTATGGAGATTCGACAACTCGATGTCACGACTGCCTATGTAAATGGCGAACTCGAGGAAAAAATCTTTATGGAAGTGCCGAAATTCATGGATCAAGCTTTGGAGGAGATCGTTACTTCTAGAAAGAAGGGGAAGATTGTCGACCAGGCAAAGGAAATGCTTACACAACTAAAACGTGGTGATAAAGTATGCCTATTAAAAAAGGCTCTTTATGGTCTTCGCCAAGCTGGTCGTCAATGGCATGTAAAAATTATGTCAAGACATCAAACGTCTTCGTATCCAACAATCTGCAGCTGACCCGTGTATATTCTACAAAGGAAAAGGGGAATATATAGTTCTTGTCGTAGTCTACGTTGACTACATCTTGGCGGCTTCACGCAAACTGTCAATGATCACGGAGTTAACCAAACAGCTGTCGAAGATTTTCAAAATCAAGGATCTCGGAAAAATCCAATACTGTCTGGGGATCGAGTTTAACCAGGATAAAAATAGAATTAAAATGACTCAAGCAAAATACATCAACGAGATTCTCAACAAATTTGGAATGAACGACTCGAAGCCCGTGACAACCCCGATGGATTGCAGTGTCAAATTGCAAAAAGGAAAAGGCATTTCTGAAAAGCAACTGTCATATCGAGAATTGATTGGTTCGCTGATGTATTTGGCCGTTTGCTCTAGACCAGATATCGCATTTGCTACGAGTCAGCTCAATCAGTTTAGCACTTGTTACGACATCAGTCACTGGACGGCTGCAAAACGCGTACTGTGGTACCTGAAGGGGACATCAAATGTTGGTTTATTCTTCAAGAGCAGCGAGGAATATCTCACTGGATATGCTGACGCAGATTGGGCTAATTGCCTTGATGACAGGCGGTCCTACGCTGGATATACCTTTTTGCTCAACGGTGGCCCTGTGTCATGAGAAGCTCGGAAGCATAGAACTCTACTGCCCTTTCTTCGACTGAGGCAGAGTACATGGCCTTCTCGGATGCAGGAGCGCCATCTCTAATCTTTTCATATTTGTAGTTGCTCTTCTGGAAAATGTGTTAGTTTCTTGTGAGATACAATAAGCATCGCACGTGTTTGTTCTTGTTTAAAATAAAGTTCACTAATAGTCACCACGTTGTCTTTATTTCTTTTTTGGTATTGGCTTATACCTCCTTAAGCGGGGCAGAACTTGCAGGGTTCTGAACACAATGGTTTTTCAGGATATATGGAACTTGAGAACAATATTTTTTTTCTATTGTATTGTTTTCTGAGGCGAGGAAAATTCGAGAGCGGTAAGAAAATTCTGATGTCTTTGTCTAATAAAATGTCGGACAAGGTTGCACGCGACTTGGAACACGGCACTTTGAGAATTTTTTCTAGAAAATAAAAAACTTTTTTGGCAAAAAGAAGAATCACAAGGATTCTTTGGGAAATAAGTAACCTGAAAATAATATTGTGTTTCTATTTTTTGTTTTCTAAAACGAGGAAAAGTCCAGAGCTTTGAAGAATTTTGACGTTCGTTGTCAAACACTTGTCTCTCGTGATCAAAACACCGCACTTTAACAATTTTTTTCAAATAACTAAAAACATTTCTGTCAAAAGAAAAAATCACATGGATTCTTCTGGTAATATAAGGAGCCTGAAAATAATGTTCGTTTTTTAATAAAGGTATTGTTTTCTGTGGCAAGGAAAAATCGAGAGCGGTGAGGAAATTTCGATGTTTTTTCTAACAAAATGTTGGACACAGTTGCACATGACGTGATGTGTTAACTCCAGTTAACTCTGGCGGCGGACTTGTCAACTCCCCACATGTCAACGGCAGCTCACGTCCGACATTTTGTTTGAGAAAACATCGAAATTTCCTCACCGCTCTCGATTTTTCCTTGCCCCAGAAAACAATACCTTTATTAAAAAACGAACATTATTTTCAGGCTCCTTATATTACCAGAAGAATCCATGTGATTTTTTCTTTTGATAGAAATGATTACTTATTTGAAAAAAATTGTTAAAGTGCGGTGTTTTGATCACGAGAGACAAGTGTTTGACAACGAACGTCAAAATTCTTCAAAGCTCTGGACTTTTCCTCGTTTTAGAAAACAAAAAATAAAAACACAATATTATTTTCAAGTTTCTTATGTCCCAAAGAATCCTTGTGATTCTAACAATTTTTCTATTAGTTTTACAGAAATTGAAATAATGTTTTTTTTTTGTTACATAAAAGTATAATATTTAAACATTTATTAAATTAGAAATAATAAGAAAGCAAATGTTAAACGATTTAACTAATTCGATAATTCCAGGTCAAAAGATAATTCACTAAGTTTTAAATCTCACAGTTTATTTTCAAAAGTCAAGAAGCTTCGAAACAATATTTTGAATTTATGACTACAGTAACGTCGGAAATTGTCAGTCCATCCATTTTTTAAGGTTTCAAAAACATCTTTAAACGTACAAAGTACAAATATTAAAATTTTTTGTGTTTATTTCCTTAAAGTAGATAAAATTTTGAGGAAAATAAGGCCTGAGTGAAGTGATTTACTCAATTTTTCATTGAAATATGTTAAAAAATGTGGAATTTTTAATGTTTTAGAAAAATTAAAATTACTCTCGAAATAATATAGATTTTTTAAAGTTTCTATGCATGTTTTAAAGGAAATTTTCTGGAAAATAAGACTATTGCTTAGGCATTAATGTGCAATTTTTTTCCTAGCATATGCAAGGCTCGGAAGTTGGACCAAAAAATATAAAAAAATTATTGTTTACGTCTTGATATCAAATACAGCTATATAAAATATACGAAGGTCATAATTGTCAATAACTTTCGAAAGGAAGTAATATAATATATATATTGGAATTTTACAAATTATTTTTATGTCAAAATAATGTCTTCAAAATTTTATAAATTTTTTGGTCCAACTTCCGAGCCTTGCATATGCTAGGAAAAAAATTGCACATTAATGCTTAAACAACAATGTTATTCTCCAGTAAATTCCCTTTAAAACAAGCATAGAAACTTTAAAAAACCTTTATTATTGCAAGAGTAATTTCAATTTTTGTAAAACATTAAAAATTCTACATTTTTTAACATATTTCAATGAAAAATTGACTCAATCACTTCACTGAGGCCTTATTTTCCCCAAAATTTTATCTACTTTAAGGAAATAAACACAGAAAAATTTTAATAATTATACTTTGTACGTTTAAAGACGTTTTTCAAACCTTAAAAAATAGGTGGACTGACAATTCTCGACGGTACTAAACCTACTTATTAATTAATCCGTCCATTCAAATATTTGGTGACGTCACCCTAACACAATAATTCACTTTCCATGCCAATATTCAATTTCAAAAAGATAATATTAACAATGTCCTGAATTTAAAATCAAAAAAGATAAATGCAAAAATTATAAATAAAAGTCATAGATTAATTTCAGTCTTTCCTTACATACAGCAAATGAAATTGAACAATATCACAAAATTCAGTGAATACAAATTGATAATAATTTAATTAATGATCGATAAATGTTAATAAACTTCACAATTTTGTCAGAAATATTTTAGTTATGGATTATATCAATTTAAACAAAATACATAAAAATGAAGATATACAAAACGAAATTGAATTTTATACATATAAAATAGTCAATAAAACATTAAAATACAGTGAGCAATAAGTCACACCTCAGCCATTCAGCGAAATAGCAAATAGATTTAAATTACTTATCTAGGCTGGGGAAACTGGCTGCAGGAGACGCTGATATTCCTCCATAGAGAATCGGACATCCGTTAACAAGAATACACTCCTTTTTTCGCTGTAAATTTTCAGGAATTCTCCCTGGTTTTCTCAATCTTTCTCGTTGAGTTTATCGAAAGTAATTTCCAGACTTGACGGATGCAATGTGGATTAGGATGATATTATAAAATGTCTCCTTGATCCGCGCACTCGATGAAACGCCCCACTTTAAACATATTAATAAAAAACATTGAAACTTCGAAATAATTTTTACTACAAAATTACAGATATTTGTAAATTTACCTTTAAACGTCCATGTTAGGTTTTCAAAAATTGATTTGAAATTCTATTTACATGGGATCTTATGTACAGTGTTCCCTCGAGGGTTCGTGCAAAAGTTCCCTGATACACTTAGGATAGGATCCCATATGGGAACCCATGTAGGAACCTTTAAGGGATCCCATACGGGAACCCAGACAGGAACACACGCGGGACCACATACGAAATTTTTAACTGGGGTGCATGGGTGGCAGAAAAATTTTTTTTTTGCCGTTTCAAAAAATTTTTACAAAAAAAATTTACAAATAAAATTAAAAAAAAAACATTTTACAAAAAAAACCGTGTCGGAAACTACATCGAAAACTACATCGGAAACTATGTAGGAAACTACGTCGGAAACTATGACGGAAACTATGTCGTTGCCGTTCTCATTTTCCGACATAGTTTTTCTTATGCTTTTTAAACATTCTTGATAAAGTTAATAAATAACAACAATATTATATAAAACAACGCTTCGCGTCTGCGCATCATCTTTTTTTCACTGCCCTGAGTCTTTTTTCCTCTCTGACGCCAACTCACCTAAAACTTTGACTTCAACCAAGCTTCACCTGCACAAACGTGAGTTTTGCGCATTTGTGAAAGAAAATAACGTATGAACCGCGGGTGGACCTCGTTTATTGACTCACACAATGTTTTCCGAACTCGTCTTCGCACTCGTTTATCGAACATTATGCTCGTCAAAGAACTCGGGTTTTCCACCCTTGGTGCATAATATAATATTAAATAATAGTTCATGTAATAATTTTATTAATATGTGGTTGTGTTAATTAAAAAAAATCGGGCAAGTACGAGTTACACTCGTACCAAGTCGAAGGGTTCCGTACAGCTCTAATTTTTTTTAATTATATGAGGCAGAGATTAAAAATTTTCCACCAGAAAACCATTTTTAAAAATATTTTTTATCATTCACTAAATAAAACTTTATTGGTACAAATTTTTAGCAGTTTTAGCAGTATAAGCCAAAAATTTTGCAGCTGAAGGGTCAGGGCCGTTTTTAGGGTTTCGTGGTTCGGGACCGAAACCCTTATAGTGAGACTGTGTCGTCCGTCTGTCCGTCCGTCGTTCACAGCCAATAGCTGTCAATTTGAGGTTGTGTGGTTACGGAAACACCTGAATGGTTCTGGAAACATAATATATTATACAAGAGAAACAGAATTAGAGACTGAGAAAGAGAGGGGACTAGTTTTTTACAATTTTTCTGGTTGTTTGTGGGAGGGAGGTTAGTAGGGATTAAGAGAAAGCCACGAAACCCACAATTGTAGGGGCATTGCGCCTGCTTTTTGTACTGTTTATTTAAATATGTTTTCAAAAAAAAAAAGGAATTAACCAATTATTAAGGCAAAGTCGCATAAGACGGGCCCCTATCCATATTTTGTAAAAAATTGTTTAGTTAGTGAATTTAAAAGGGAACGCGAATCTATCTATGTTTATTTTTAACATTTTCTCTAAATAAATGATAAGACGAAAACCTTTATAATTGTTTAAAAAACAATTAATTTTGATGTTTAAAAAAATTCACACTAGCCCGTCTTAGACTACCTAGTAGGTTAAGACGGGTCCTTTTTAAAATCCCCTAAATCTACTTACTGAACAATATATATACTTCAATTACAACTGTTTTAGATATTTTAAACAAAATACATGCCTTCTTAAAGCCCTATATCAGGAAATTTGGTAAAATATAAGCAAAAAGACAAAAAATATGACTATTAAATATAAAATACGATTTTTATTATATTAGAATAATATCTATGTGAAAAAACTGTTTAATCTTAAATAATGATCACTGTTAGCACTGTACCTTCACAGGGTAAAGAAGATTCCGCTTTAATCGAAAATTTAATAAATTCATGGGGCCCGTCTTAGACAACAGGCATATTTTTAATATATTTACTTTTTTTAATTATATAAAGTAAACATCAATTAAATATATGTAAGATTTTCACACATTACAGAATATTCTTTGAGATAAAATCAATACTTCTATTTCAAATGACATTTAATTTAGAAAATTTTCAATTTAAAAACTAGTTTATATTTCATCTTTTGAAGCGCTAAAAATATTTTTCCCTCTTATAATTCATATTTCTTTGAAAAGTACATAAAATACTTCTAAATTAATTAGATACATCTCGACTACATATCTATATGCACAATTGTTCAATAAGTTTCTTTATTTCGAAGATATTCAAAGGTGCCAGTCTTAGGCGCTAGCCAGTCTTAAGATACTCTCCCCTATTTAAACTTTTTTTTTAAAAAAACACGAATTTTGGATAGTACATTCTATGAAGACGAACATTAACAAACTTCTATATATTTTTACCGTAATCTAAACGTTAATCTACATACATGTACCAAATTGCAGTATCCTAAGTCAAATAGTTTTGAAGATTATAGGATGGGGGACATGGTCATTTTTTCGAATTTTTTTTAAAAAATCGTACTTTTTGGCTGGTTAATGCTATGAAGACCGCCATTACAAAAGTTCTCTATAATTTTCCTGTATTCTACACGTAAATCTCCATATGTGTACCAAATTGCAGCATCCTGAGTCAAATAATTTGGAAGATTAGTGGGGGGGGGGGGCATGGTAATTTTTTAAATTTTTTTTTTAAAAAATCGTAATTTTTGGTTGGTTAAAACTGTGAAGACTGCCATTACGTAAGTTCTCTATAATTTTTCTGTAATCTCCCCGTAAATCTGCATGTGTGTACCAAATTGCAGCATCCTAAGTCAATTAGTTTGGAAGATTAGGGGGGGGGGGGACATGGTCATTTCTTCGAATTTTTTTCAAAAAATCGTACTTTTTGGCTAGTAAACACTATGAATACCGCCTTTTTGAAAGTTTTCTTTAATTTTCCTATAATCTACACTTAAATCTGCATATCTGTACCAAATGGGAGCATCCTAAGTCAATTAGTTTGGAAGATTAGGGAGGGGGGGCATGGTCATTTTTTTGCATTTTAGGGCAAAAAAAGTGGTTTTTGCTCGATTTCGGAATGTTCATAAGCTCGAATCGCGTTTTCCATATCAGTTTCGTAAATCCAAGGTGAAATAGATATGTGTACCAAATTAGAAGTCTCTAGCTGACATAGTTTAGAAGTTAGAGGGCGTGCGAAAACTGACACACATAGTGATTTTAAGAAGGTTCCGTTTTACGGTACGGAACCCTAAAAATTGCAAAATTGAGAAAAAACTACAACTCTTTTAATGCAATTTTGAAAAAATTAATAAATAACAGCAATAGTTTGTTTAAACGATGGTTAAGGTCTTAATTTAATAAAAAAATATAGCTATGTTTCTAATGAGCGTCAAATATTAGAAAGTTAAAAAAAATTGCAAATACGCTAGATTTCTTTGTCAGATAGTATGGAAATACCAACAATAAATTGTTTAAACAAATAATATTACATTTTAAAAGAAGGATAATAAATAATACCGTCAAGTGGGGCTATTTTGTGCACAAACCCCGTTTTTTTCCACTCTATGCTCTATTAAAATTCAGAATTTGAAAAAATAAAGAATTTATCTATTCAGTTATGTTGTAGACATCTTTCTAAAGGTGCCCTATGAGTTAGCCGACAAAAAAAAATTTAATCTACGTTATAGAAACTCAAAGTTGTGCACAAAATAAACCCTATGGTGATGCTATTTTGTGCATCAAAGTTTGCTTATTTATAAAGTTGTGTAAAAAAATTTTTTGAACGCTTTTGCTCCATTAAGTATTATTTCTAGATATTCTAAAGTATAATAAAGGAAAATAAAGCCAGAAATATTTTTTTTCTAGAAATTGTTTAACTAATTTGAATGTAATAAAACACTAAAATTTCTCAAAAATGTAGATTTACAATAAAAGTTATTTTTTTAAGAAAATTTTACTTAAAATATCTTCTATTACACTTTTTGAGTTATTTTAAGAGAAAAAGTTTCAATACTAACTTGAAAAGCATGTAATTATTAATGTTACTTTTTTGAGGTTTTTAAGGGACCATGTGTAAAACTGAGATTTTATGCTTATTTCTTGTGTTTTATAACAAAACTAAGACAAAAATGTTTCAAAACGAAATTCTAAAGTAATTTTTACTAACTACAAAGCAAATGATTGAAAAAAAGTTGATTTTAAAGAATGCACAAAATAACCCACCAAATCCTGGTTTTTCAGTTTTTTACCCTTTTTTCTTAAAATGTGCAATAAAAAGTTAGCGCATCACGTTTACATCATCAAAACTAAATTGTCAACAAGTATTATTAATACCTTTAGAAACACTTTTAAACTTCAGGAGATCTGAACAGAATTTTGAGAACATTGAAAATTTTCACCATGATTTTTACAACTTTACGATTTTTTTTCTGATTTCTGATCAAGAATTAAGTAAATTCATTTTGTACTCTCTGTAGTTTAGTTATCAGAAAATATTTATACGAAGTAGCAAATCCAAGCAACTGAATATAAAGATTTTATTCATTAAAAACCTCGCGTGCACAAAATAGCCTCACGGCGCACAAAATAGCCCCACTTGACGGTATATAACTTTTGGCAATTATATTAATAAATGAAGAAAAAAGCATTAAAAAAATAATTATTAATATTTTATTTTTAAAAATTCTCGGTTTTTGTACGTTTATGGGGTTTTTTACAGCCACATAAAAAAACGTTAATATAATTTATTTAATAAATATGCAACAGATTTTTATTGTTTTGGACATTCATAAACAGACATATTGTTTACAGAAAGAAAAAGGCTAATGTTTCACGATCTTATACCAACTTTACGAAAACCTGCTTTTTTCCTATGTAAATTCAATGGTAATTTTCAAGGGCTTTGTGGCACGGATTAATATTAACAAAAAATAAAAAAATAGGTATCTTATATTTTTCGCTAAAGAACAAAATTAGGGGTTAAAGTTAATGAAAATGGATTTTTTTGGGCCATCATAATATTCTTGTATTTCAAATAAATATTTTACACTTTCAAATATTCATTTGAATTTTGCACACTTTCATGCAGTTTGTTTAACAATCTGCATTTTCAAGGGAACAAATTTCTCATTCATGGCAATAAGTTATTTCAATTGTAAATAAAATTACCTTTAAAATAATTATTTGCAAAATTTTAAAAGGTATTAACTACTTAAACAGAAAAAAGTTTAATACAAGGATTCGTACTGACAATTTCCGGCGGTAATGTATGTTTATGTGTATGTGTGCGAGTATAAATTCTGACATGTATGAATCACCTATTTATATTCTTTTGAAACTTTTGGAGGTGAAAGAAAAAATTTTAAAAACTCATTTTTTTAATTCAAATAAACCGATTTTAATAAATCTCACATATATACAGTATATTCTGTTTAATGTACCGCGAGACTCTTTTCAATTCTGGATCCAAAGGAAATTAAATTTTTTCTCAAAAATAAAATTTAAAATACTAAATTTTGAAATTTTCAAAAAAAATTTGTTCGTTTTCTTAAATGACACATTTACTTCTCTTCTCAAAAAATCTTTGGATGCAAAAATTTTTCGTTGATTACTTTTTACTACTTTGGAAAGTATTTTTTTTTAAATTAGGGCTGACTATTGAGAATAATAATCTATGAAAATAATAATAAATTATATTTTATTTTTATTTTATTTTTAAGAATCAACTGTGTTAAAAAAATGTTCACATATGTATGAAAATTAAGATATCAAAATTTATAATTTATTTATGCATTGTTTAAATTCTTCATTTTTCAGTGTAACAAAACTAATAATTTTTAATGTGTTTACAGAACTAACAATTTCAAAATTTGGGAATTCTAACGACGTCAAACAGTTATTCAGAACAGCTTTGAGGGTGAAATATGGATATAGAAACCTTGGACGGACTTTAAAATAAAACAATAATGATTAGAAATGATGTTTTCTTTTTTGTACTGAGATTTTGTGTCACCAATTTAAATTATAATAAAAACTTTTACTTTATAAAAAATGTTTTTTTCTTTGCCTGTTTTTAAAACCATTTAAGTTCATTTTGCTCCCTCATAGATGAAGTTGTTTTATTTAATATAGTAAATGCTATATATGGGGCAAAATTCCTGAACTGTCCAGGTCAAAAAATAAAATTTATTCAAACTTTGCTAAAATGTTTCCATTGTTAGTGAAAGTGTAAATACCAAATATTTTCAAATTCCATAAAATATTTTTTGAGTTATGCAGTTTTAAAATTTAAAATTTTTTTAAAATGTAGTTTTTTAATTTAATTATATTTCTAAGTATATTGCATAAAAGTTAACATATATATAGTGATTTTTAAAGCCTTTTTTACAGGCTATTCGATGATAATAAATGTTTTTTTGTACAAAAAAAATTTGACCTTTAAATTCAAGGTCAAAGTGTTAATTTGATTGTATCTCGAAATGGGAAATTTAAAAAAAAATTTTAACCTATCTCAATGGAAAGCTTGACTTTTTTCCTATAAGATATGTAAAAATTAGAGTGGAACTCTAAAAATACTTCTGTCAAAAATACATCTCAAATACCCGCGCGCCCTCGATTAACGAGTTGTTACTCGCGCGAGGTCGCGCTATTCGAGCGCGCGCGGGTATTTGAGATGTATTTTTGACAGAAGTATTCAGAGTTACACTCTAATTTTTACATATCTTATAGGAAAAAAGTGAAGCTTTCCATTGAGATAGGTTAAATTCTTTTTAAATCTCCGATTTCGAGATAAAATCAAATTAACACTTTGACCTTGAATTTAAAGGTCAAATTTTTTTTTTATAAAAAAACATTTATTATCATCGAATAGCCTGTGAAAAAAAGCTTTCAAAATCACTATATGTATGTTAACTTTTATGCAATATACTTAGAAATATAATTAATTTTAAAAACTACATTTTAAAAAAATTCAAAATTTTAAAACTGCATAACTCAAAAACTATTTTATGGAATTTGAAAATATTTGGTATTTACACTTTCACTAACAATGGAAACATTTTAGCAAAGTTTGAATAAATTTTATTTTTTGACCTGGACAGTTCAGGAATTTTGCCCCATATATATATAATAATTAAATTTAAATTGAATAATTTAACAAGTGTATATATGTATGACAAAGTTAACTAAATAATAATAACAATAAAAATAATTATCATTATAACATTATATAGTTTATTTTTTCTTTAATTTTATTCTATAAGCTCTCTTTAATTATTAGTACTTATTTATTTTAATGAATGAATTAGTAAATAAATTTGTGATTTTCTTTTTCTTATACTTTTGCGTTAATTTTGCTATTTCGGCTGTGTCGTTTCCTGTTGTTCTATGCGTGTTGTCGCGAAAAAAACTGCACGTAATTAACTTCACGTTCTGCTGTTTTTTTTATGACATACTCTTTCGTAAGGGTAGCTGCTAATAACATCATACAAGCAAAATTAAAAACTTAAGAATACTATAACCGTAAAGAAAAATCTCTCAATGCAAAATTAGGAGACTTTGTTAGAGTAAAGATTGAAGTACGGTCTGGTAAACTTGATGCTTATTATGAAGGCCTTTACAAGGTAGTAGGATTTACGGAGAATTATAATGTTGTTCTAGAAGCAGAAGACGGAACAAGAATAACAAGACACGCTGACAAACTGAAACTAGCTTACATATATGACTAGACCAGTCTTTAAGCGTTTCGGAAAACGGATTTCTAATCGATAGACATACCTACACGCGTACACCGATGGATCTTGTTTCCGAAACGGCAAGGAACTTGCAACTGCTGGTATTGGCGTATGGTTTGCAGAAAATCATCCCTCTACCAAAAAAAAGTTAGAGTTTGTAAAAACTCTTTTTACAAAAGAGCATCAGACAGACAGACTAATAATTCCGCTGAAATCGAAGCTGTGATATTGTCCGTAACGCAGGCAATAGTTGCTGGCATTAGAAAATTAAAAATTCATAGTGATTCTCGATTCCTAATTGATAGATATACCAAATGGTTAGGAAAATGGGAATCGAATCATTGGAAAGTATCCAATAACCAACTTGTTAAAAAATAAAATAGAATTTTTTAAATTAAAAGAAGCACTTAAAACCTTAGATATTCAGTGGTGAATATCTAAGTCTGCGCATAGTGGCTATTATTGAAATGAACGAGCAGCCGAATTAGCAAAAAGGGGCGCTCTATTGTAGAGCCACCCCTCTTCTTCAAAACTTTAATAAATTATGTGTTATTTTCCAGATTAATCATGTTGCATTTGCTGGAGTGGATCATTTGGGGAATCCTGTTTTCCAAAGTAAGGTGTCAGAAAGCGTCAGAAAACTATTCTAATACCAAGTTCAAAACCAACATCGGGATTTATTATGAAAGATTAGGATCCCTACAACACTCTACAGACGTTTGGCGAGTAATGATCTATCTAGACACTGCACCTGCACAGAAAACGCTGTCAGATTTCTCGCAACGACTCCACGAGACCATAGAACATTGCCTTGCTATCGCCCAGTTTAGATGTTACGAAGAAATAAGCTACTCCAGAGTACAAAAAAAAATTTGATTCAGTTGCTACATTACAAATCACACTATCTAATGTCATACAAGAGTTACGTCACCATTCTGAAACTTACGTAGCGAAATCTACACATATGACGATTCACAAAAGGAAGAGAACACTATCATGGTTTGGATTCATAGGAAAAATCGCCTGGCCAACAGCCGGAATCTTAAATTACGAAGACGGTGAAAGATATAAAGAAGCCATACACGAATTAAATTTAGTACAAAATAATATTTCAAGACTTATGGGCTAACAGGTACACCTTGTTCGTTCAGAATTTCATGAATTACATGAAAAAGGTAAGCAAAGAGACTTGGAGTAAATGGCATTGAAAGCTCAACTAAATTCCTTCGTTAATAATATAACAGAAATAATTAACACCGCATCAAACGATATGTACCATGATTCCTTGCTGAGAATTGCCCTAACCGTCGTATTCTCTATCGATGAACATCCTACCCGTCTGTAATCATGATCCTAGACAAGTGCGGTTTGGAACCAACGAGAATCAAGAGCCCATATCAGACGAAACAATAGAGGAACCTGTTGATAGTACTTCCAAGGTAATGAAAGCCATGCATAACTGGCGTAATGTAACGCCATGCCCAAATACAAGAAAACATCAAGTACCACTCCAAGGCACCTTAGTGTCTTAGGAAGAAAGAAAAAGTGAAATCCAGTTTAAGTTGAACTATTGTAAACTGTATAATTAAGTGATTAAGCTAATTAGAAAGCAGAAATGGGACTAACAGAACTATGAAAGTAACATTTTTTTTTATTAATAGTGCTAAGAAAATATAAAAAGAATTAATATAACCGTGTAATTTAATCATAGAAAATAATCCAAAAATGTTAAAATGACAAAAGAGTTTATCAAATAGAAAGGAATCTACGCACTTTTCGTGCGCATGTCCAGCAATGCGAGATCATTCTATTAATGTGAAAACGGGTCCGCTGAAATAAAAGGGAAAGAATTATATTATATTACATTACTACAAAATTTAGTAGTTATGCAAGGAAACAGAATTTTTTTCTTACCAAATCAACGCGTAACCTCGTTTCATTCGGCAAAATTTCCAAAACATAGACCAGCATTACAGCAGGCTTACAAGAAAAAGCGGGAAATTCAAAGAAATTGCGGGGCAGCTCATCAAGTGTGACTTGCCGCAAATCTTCGTCAATAGAGAGCCAATAACATCCCCTAGCTAAGTTCGCTGTTTCGGCCATTAGATGTCGAAATCTTAATTGAAATATATTGATAAAAATTTAGTATTTTGCTGATAAAATCATGGCAGAAGATAGTTTTATAAGTAATCATACCTACAACTACTGATAACAAAAACAAAATTGATCTATTTTTTGTTCAATTTAACAGAAAAAAATAATAAATTTTAAAAATTAATTTTACACATATTAATTAAATTATTTCAATTGATACTAGTAAAACCATGAATAGTTAAATTAAATAATGGAAAATTACTCAACAATCTTGTAAGCATAAGAAAAATAACTAGAACATAAACTAAAATTTAGATAATAAACAAAGCTTAGCAAAATATATATATATATATATATATGGGGCAAATTTTCTCAAGTGTCCAACGTACAAAATTAAAAGTTGTTGAATCGGACTGATATTTACACAAACTTTAGTGCTATGGGTAAGTACTTTAACCACCAAATATTATCCAATTTAATTTAAAATTGTTGAGGGAGGAGGGGGTTAAAGATTTGGGTAAAGTAAGAACATTAAGATTTTCAAAAAATCGTAGCCGCTAAATAACAAAATGAAAAAATTTTCACCTATATGTTTTCGAAAGGTTTTTTCCGTCTCTTTCACATGGTGAAATTTTTTTTTTAAATCAAAATTTAACCCTTTTTTTTGAAAATTCAAAATTTTTTAAACTTTTTTATTCAAAATGGACCCTTTTTTTTTTTTTTTTGTCTTAAAAAAAACGACGTTTTTTGATGTTTTCGAATTATTAATTAATTAATTAATAAAAATTTATAAAAGTTGAAATAATTTACAAAAAAATTAAGTTACGGCAATTCTGAATACACCACTTTGAAGCTCATCAAAATGCGCATACAACGAGCCCTATATGAAGTACTTTAGATAATTTTATGATTTATAAAAAAATATTTATAAAAAACTAATTAAAAAATAAATATCATCCATAAAAATAATGGTAGAGTGTTAAATATTTTTATTAGGAAGTTTTTACAATCCTACATTAAATTAATATCCATCTAAAGTATTTCCAACCAATGGAAATTTAAATAAGTAATTTTTACATCCTGTTACGTCCGTAACCTATATATACATTATATTATATTCTTATATCATAATATTATATTATGTTATACCATAATGTCATTATGTCATATTGTATTACATTTTATAAAATAGGGCCACCAAGAGGTCCCAAGAACACAGTAAATTACAATCAAGAGCTACCAGCAGTTTATTACGAGATTCAACAACGAACAGACCTATCATCAAGTATTCGGTTAACAGTCAAGTCTTCAGTAATCAGTTTCTAGTCAAGTGACAGGTTTACAAGTATTAATTGTTGATTCACTTGTCCAACAAATAAAATCATTTCGTCGTGAAGTTATTAAGAAGTAAAAGTTGTCCATCTGAATTTGTGGATAATTCAACTTGTGCATCGTATATCTACTTAAAGAAATCTCGAAATTAAAACGAGATCATCCACCTGTCAAATCTTCCTGGGGAACAACAAGCTATTGTGCGGCTTGTGTAAACATCCTACCTGTGGTACCTCTACCGAATGCAACAGCGCCAGCGGGTCTGCAACCTAATTCATTACTCAAGATTTTAAGTCCATATCTCTACTTACAATCTCCAAGGAGGATCTGCTACCACGAATTCCATACTGGATAATTCTCAAATCGTTTCTCATTTAAAGTAAGGTTCAATTTTTACATCAAATGTTTGTTCTTGTTGAATTCTCATATTTATAACTATAAATAAATATTCTTACTAAAACTTAGTGTCTCATTGACTTATATCCTCATCCCAAATCAAATTCTTAATTGAATTTGATTTAAAAGGAGGAATTTAGGGTATATTTGAGAAGGGTTTTTGTCTCGAACATAACAGAAGTCCTTCACAAATTTTGGTGCATCGGTCCGGGAAACAAAGTAAAAGTCGATGAGAAAAATTCGTAAAATTGTTTCTTAACTTTAAAATAACGTAAAACTTTGACACCTATTAAATTTTGGTATCTCGGTAAACAAAGTATGTTGAAAAATAAAAATCAATGAAATTTATTTCTAAAAAATCGAAAAAATTCTAATGCATCAAATGATTAAAAATATTTTGTCAAAATCAACGAGAAAACTAATCCAATCAGAATAATAATTAATAATCAAAAACGTAATTAATACAAATATCATTTCATTTAAAAATACATACATTAATAAATTTTTGAATATTACACCGTCCGACAAAATTTAACTTTTTTTCTCACACACAAAAAAATCAAATATTTTCGGAAACTAGGACTAAAAAAAAAATACCCGTGTCTGGCCTTTTTGCTAGATCAAGTCGTTTGTGGCTTCTAGGGGTGAAAACAACCCTTAAATTAAAAATGACAAGAGATCTTTTAAAAAATATTCATTTTTCATACAACTTGATATCTAGGGGTTTTCGGGGTCGCTAATTACAAATATGATATCAGATTTTCAAAATTCAAAATGGCGGATCTAATATGGCGGACCAATTTTTTAAAAATAGATTTAATTTACCTGAAACTCGTTACTCGGAGGTTTTTGGGTCGCTGATTACGAATCTGATGTCAGATTTTTAAAATCTAAAATGGCGGATCTAATATGGCGGACGAAAATTTGAGGAATTATTTAGATTCGCTTAAAACTTGTTACTCGGGGATTTTTGGGGTCGCTGATTACCAATCTGACGTTAATTTTTACAAATTCAAAATGGCGGATCCAAAATGGCGCCCGAAAAATTTAAAAATTATTTAGATTTGCTTAAAATTGGTTACTCGAGGGTTTTTGGGGTCGCTGATTACGAATCTGATGTCAGATTTTCAAAATTCAAAATATCGGATCCAATATGGCGGACAACATTTAAAAATTTATTTGTATTTGCCTGAAACTTGTTACTCGGGGGTTTCTGGGATCGCTGATTACGAATCTAATGTCATATTTTCAAAATTCTAATGACGGAGCCAATATGGCGGACAACTTTTTTAAAAATAGATCCAATTTGCCTGAAATTTGTTAAAAAATCACTTTATATTTATGAATTCATCTTATTTAAGCTTCCTATTATTGAATATACTTACCTACTACAAAAACTTGCTTTGTCATTTTAAAAATGGCCAATATGCAAAGACACATTAGTGAAAATGTTTAAATATTTTGTAATCTTCATCTTTATGAGATCCGCCTTTAGAACTTTAATATCCTGACATCAGATTCGTAATCAGCGACCTCAGAAACCCCCGAGTAACGAGTTTCAGGCAATTTGAATCTATTTTTAAAAAAGTTGTCCGCCATATTGGATCCGCCATTTTGAATTTTAAAAATCTGACATCAGATTCGTAATCAGCGACTCCAAAAACCCCCGAGTAACGAGTTTCAGGCAATTTGAATCTATTTTTAAAAAAGTTGTCCGCGATATTGGATCTGCCATTTTGAATTTTAAAAATCTGACATCATATTCGTGATCAGTGATCCCAAAAACCCCTAGATATCAAGTTTTATGAAAAATGAATATTTTTTAAAAGATCTCTTGTCATTTTTAATTTAAGGGTTGTTTTCACCTCTAGAAGCCACAAACGACTTGATCTAGCAAAACGGCCAGACACGGTTATTTTTTTTTTGGTCCTAGTTTCCGAAAAGGCTTGATTTTTTTGTGTGTGAAAAATCGTGTCGGACGGTGTTATTTATTGTATGAATTATTTAAATCATTAACAATATTTAATAAACACATTTAACTTTTGAGTATTTTGTTTTACATGATACGTATTAGCTTGAAGCATTTACAATATTAAACTATACAGGTGTATTTGTGAAAAAGGGCTCATTTCCCTTATAATTGCAAGGTGCATTCACAATAGTAAATCCTAAAAGTTTACTTGTAAATAGAGGGTTCGATTCCTCTTTAAAATACGGTTTCATCGGTGCAACTTCTTTATTTCTATTTTTGCAATACATTTTTGGAAATTATAAAATCTTTTGTTTCTTTTTTTATATTTTTCTTATAACACTGAGAATATTTATTTAAAAATCATTTACATATATTTTATACTCATTTCACATTTTTATGAAATCATAAAATCAAAGTACTATGCAATCCAAATTTAATGTCTACTTCAAATGAAAATAAAACTGACTCTCCACATTTAACTCGTTCGAAAATAAAAGAAAATTCAGAGTTATCCTTAAATTCAGGACTGTAGCGATAACGAGGAAAGTACTGCAGAAAAAACTTTAATAGAAAGTCATTGAAATAATTTAGAAGAATTTGGGTTTAATCAAAATCAATCTGCATCAAATAAAACACTTATAGAGGAAATTGACGACAATTTTACAAATCAATCTGAACATAACTTCGACACATCTTCAAATCATTCCGGAAATTCAAACTCAGACAATATGGCTTTACCAAATAATCAACAAGTCTCTTTACGCGATGCTTTAGAAACAATACCACTTTTTGGCGGAAAAAACATACCATTATCAATATTTTTTGAGGGTCTCGTAGAAGCGAAGTCTATGCTTCCTGAAAATGCTGATGTAGAGAAAAATTTAGTACAATTAATTAGAGGTCAAATTTCAGGTGAAGCGAGAGAAATTATGTCAGGGCATAGTTTTAATACAGTCCAAGATTTGGCTGAAAGGTTAAAAACAATATATGCACCCGCAAAATCGGTATATCAATTACAAAGAGAACTAGGGGCGATGTATATGTGGGAACATGAAAATGTAGTATCTTATGGTTCGAGAATTGGAGAAGCAGCTGAAAGAATTTTAGACGCGCATAGAATTAATAACGAAAATAAAGTAGACGAAGCATTTAAAAAAGGTTAGAAGCAACAATTCTCGATTGTTTTACAAGAGGACTTAGACCAGAATTAGAATTACGAGTAGGTACTGCTGACACATTTAAGGGTATAGTAAATAAAGCGATCGAGATAGAAAGAAAATTATCATCACGTAATGAATTAAGAAAAAATGTACAAAAAACAGAAAATGAAAATCCATTTAGAAATAATAAAGAATTTGCTAAAACAACAAAAATAAACTTTGCTCAAGATGAAGTTATAACTTGTTTAGTTTGTGGTAAAAAGGACATTTTGCAGTTAATTGTTTCCAACTAAATAAATTAATTGGACAAAATCAGGGAAATTTTCTAAATCCTAGAAGATAACAAAATTTTCCAAATGAAAATCAGTATCAAAATCGGTTCATTGATCGGAACCAAAATCAACCATTTAATAGATTTCAAAATCAATATCAAAATTATTATAAAAACCCTCACGAAATCAATATCAAAGTCAAAACCAGTATAGAATCCCACCACAAAATCAATTCCAAAATTCACATCAAAATCAAAACCAGTATAGAAACCCACCACAAAATCATTTCCAAAATTCATATAAAAATCAAAGACAAAGTCAAAATCAAAATGTGTATCAAAACAGATTTGAAAACCAACAACATAAACACAACAACAAGGACCAAGTACAAGCAGAGATATTCCACCAACAAACCTCACTCACAAAAATCAAAATATTTCATGTAATTATTGCCAAAAACCGGGACATGTTATTAGCGAATGCAGAAAAAGAATGTATAACAATAGCCAACAACAAACGCAAGTTCCAGTAGAAAATCCGGAAAACTCAAAAATCCTTCCTCAGTAGGATGCTCCGAGGACAGATTCAAAAATCCTGATGCATCCAGTAATAACAAATTCCCAACAAAACATATTAACTTAGCAAAACCTAATTCAATACCATATGTTCGAATAAATACTAATGGACTCAAAATACCTATAACTATGATGATTGATACAGGAGCAGGACCTAATTTATTAAAAATCCGAGCACTTGATAATGATATGGAAATTGATAAAAATAAATGTATCAAATTAACAGGAATTAATGAACATGCAGTTTATACTTTAGGTCAGGTAGAACTTAACATCTTTGGCATTCCAACAATTTTTAATTTACTATCTAATGAAGTCCCAATCGAACATGACGGTATTTTAGGAACAGAATTTTTTGTTAACAATAAAGTAAAAATAAATTACGAAGAAAGGCACTTAGAAATAAATAATACAAAATTTAACTTTGAATCAAACGATTATTTTACAGTACCAGCAAGATCAGTTTATAATATTCATGTTAAAATTTCAAATAAAGATAAAAAGGTAGGTTTCATCCCCAAACGATCAGTAGCAGAAGGTGTTTACTTAGGCAACGCAATAGTAGTAAATCGTGACGGAATAGCACATTTAAAAGTTTTTAACACTGGAAATGAATCTATAAATATACCAGTCCTTAATATAGAACTAGAAGACTTCGATGAATTAAAAAATGAAGCTCAGAAAAAGAACAAGGAAAATTTTATTATTCAAGACATACTTAACACATTTACAAACATTAAATCGGAAAATTTTCTTAATATCACAAAAACTAACAGAGCAGATGAAATAAAAAAATTACTTCGGTTACAACATTTAAATAAAGAAGAATTGAAACACTTTATGAAATTAATAAATAAATACTCTGATAGATTCCATATACCGGAGGAATATTTAGAAGCAACCGACCTTATTAAGCATAGGATAATAACTACAGATGACACACCTATTATAACAAAACAATATAGATTTCCGCCTGTTCACAAAGAAGAAATGACACGTCAAGTAAATGAATTATTAGAACAACAAATTATTAAACCCTCCGATTCACCATACAATACACCCATTTGGATAGTACCTAAAAAAGATGACTCTCAGGGAAATAAAAAATGGCAGCTAGTATTAGACTTTCGAAAATTGAACGAACGCACAGTTGGACAATTTTATCCCTTGCTAAATATAATCGATTTGTTAGATCAACTATAAGGGTGCGATCCCATGTGAGCAGAAAACGTTAACGGAAAGCAAAAAATCATGAGAGTGAGAGAGTCAATGATATACGTCTGTCACTCTCACTCTCATGATTTTCTGCTTTCCGTTTACGTTTTCTGCTCACATGGGATCGCACCCTCAAACGCGCAATATTTTTCCGTCTTCGATTTAGCTTCCGGGTTTCATCAGATTAAAATGCATCCAAGAGATGCGCATAAAACAGCATTTTCAACACCGGATGGGCATTATGAATTCGATAGAATGCCGTTCGGACTAAAAAACTCTCCTAGTACTATTCAAAAACTCATTGATCAAGTTTTATTAGGTTTACAAGGAATAGAATTGTATGTTTATTTAGATGACGTAGTCATTTACGCAAATACATTGAAAGAACAAGAAGAAAAATTTTCAAAATTTAAGGAACGCTTACGAATCGCTAATTTGATACTGCAGCCAGACAAATGTAAATTTTTATGGTTAGAAGTATGTTATTTAGGACACATTATTGATCAAAATGGAGTGCGACCAGACCCTAAAAAAGTAGAAGCAGTACAGAAATTTCCAATTCCAAAAAATGTCAAAAATATTAAACAATTCTTAGTATTATCTGGTTATTATCGTAGATTTATAGATAAATTTTCAAAAATCGCAAATCCGTTAAATGAACTTCTGAAAAAAGATGTTCCTTTTTTATGGACAGAAAAACAACAAACAGCATTTGATACTTTAAAAAATAAACTTTGCGAGGAACCACTTTTAAAACGACCAGATTTTTCTCAACCATTTATTTTAACAACGGATGCCTCAGGTTTCGCAATAGGAGGAATATTGTCACAAGGAAAAATAGGAAAAGATCAACCCGTAGCATACACTTCTCGAACTTTAAATGAAGCAGAAAGAAAATATGATACATATGAAAAAGAAGCATTAGCAATTATTTATTGCGTTCAACATTTTCGACCATATCTATATGGAAGAAAATTTACCTTATTAACAGATCACAAACCTTTGGTTTGGTTTCAGAATTCTAAAGATCCATGTTCAAGAGTTACAAGATGGAAGTTAAAATTAGCAGAATACGATTTTAATGTCATTTAAAACGCAGGTCAAACAAACGTCAACGCTGACGCTTTGTCTCGAAATCCAGTCGAAGAAAATATTGAAGATGATAATGAAGAAAAAATTCAAGCAATAAATCAAGAAAATATCCATGAAATCAATGTCGAAGAACACACTGAAAGAAGTGTCCAAGCAGAAACTCTTAGAAAAAATAAACATGGTGTTCATTTCAAAACACCTCAGGAAAGCACAAATTCGGAACAAATAAAACTTCTCCAATCATTGATAAAAAATATTTTTAATAATCAAACTCTATTTTCAGAAAATCAATCTGAGATGGAAAAATGTCTCTATTCTATTATACAAAAAATTTGTAAAAATCAATCTCTACTTAAGGACAATGATTCCTATTCTACTTCGGAGGTAAGCGAAATTCTCCAATCACTTTTTAAAATTATATTTCAGGAGAAAATCGAATAAAAAAGAAAAAAACAATTATGAATATATGAATATATAAATCAAAAAACTCAAGAAGAAACAGAAGAAAATAGAAATCAAATTCAAAAGAAAAAGGAATCCGATGAAGAAATCTATTCTAACGAGGTTATGTCAGATCTTGAAAATAAGAAACAAAATGAAAAAACTCAAAAAGAAGAAATTGATGCTGGTTATGAAAATACAGATTCTGAATCATCTGACGAAAAAATTACATTTTAAGAAAAAAAAAATTGTACAAATCTAAATGAAAAACAAGAAAAATATATTAGGGGAAAGTCAGATAGCCCCGGACAGCGGGTAGCCCCAGACACTAGCTATTTCACGTATAATACTGCATTTTTATAATTGACACAAATTACAAACTGTGTATAATTCACTTGAGCTTACGTTTTTTAATATATTAATTCATTTTTTCATTTCTTCTTTTTGAAAATAAGTAATTTCTAAATTTAACCTTAAATTGTCTAGACAATTTAACAAACGTGTATCGTATTAAACGTCATATAAAAATTCTATTATATTTGGACTTTCTGTTCCTATTAAATAGATGTTTTAATTTATTTCTAAAAAATAATTTACGGTCATTATTTAAGACACAATTCATTCGCACTTTATCAAATTAAACAATTTAAATAAGCACTTTTATTTTCTCTGTCCGGTGACACCCGACAAGTTTTTGGAGGCTTACATTTTACTACTCATATATGATCTCATTTTTCTCTCAATTAATGTGTTTATTTTATGATCGAATTTATTTCAAAGATGGACAGAGGTCATGTCTTTGTCATAAGATGATTTAATTAATATTTCAAAAAAATTATACAAATTTGTTAACCAAAAGGCTTAGGTGTCCGGGGCTACCCGACTTTCCCCTATTGATTGTAGGGATCAATTACCAATGCGTAAAGACAACTTTACATATTTTGTTTCAGTAAACAGAGAACCTAGAGAAAATGGCTCTAGATCTTTAGCAAAACGAGAAAAATTACCCAATTTTGTAAATCTCCAATTAGGTCTAGCTGAAAAAATAAAAAGGTACATTTTATCATATAGCTCTTCCTATTGAAAATAAAATAAAAGAAAATATCTCTAGTACAATAAAGACAATTAAATCATCAATTATTTCATTAAAAAATATAGATCTGAAAAATTAAAATTAAAAGCAGTAAGTATAGCGAAAACTGCTTAGGTAAATAATGTTAACTGGAGAAAAATCCTATCAATGTTCAAATCCATTTTTGAAAATTCAATTGTAAAAATCATAATCTGTAACGGGATGACGAAGTATCCTACTAAGGATGAATATATGCAACTAATAGAAGAAGCACATTCTAGCAAAGTCGGAGGACATAAGGGAGTAACAAAAACATATGGTAGAATACGTCAAAATTACTATTGGGAAAATATGAAACATAATATTCAAAAATACATTTAAAATTGTTTACAATGTCAACTCAAATAATTGGTACGCGTAAAAACAAAAGATCCGATGATTATAACGGACACACCAGGTACAGCGTTTGAAAAAATTGCAATTGACATCGTTGGACCACTCCCTAAAACTAATACAGGGAATGAATATATATTAACAATACAGGATAATCTTACTAAATATTCTTTGGCAATAGCACTTCCAAATCATCAAGCTAGTACAATAGCTGATGCATTTATAAAAAAAAGTTTATTTGTATTTATGGATCACCTAAAGGAGTACTGACAGATCAAGGAACATATTTTTTTAGTAATTTAATGAAACGTTTAGCAAAACGCTTTAGAATTCGACAATTAAAAACAACCGCTTTTCATCCTCAATCTAACGGATCACTTGAGAGATCACACCATGTTTTAGGGGAATATTTAAAACAATTTATAAATAAAAACGAAGAATGGGACGACTGGTTAGAACTTGCTATGTTCTCTTATAACACGAGTGTTCACGAGGGTACCAAATGTACACCGTATGAATTAATATTTGGAAAATTGGCACGATTACCATCAAGCGATCTACCAGTTGAACACGAAAAATTAGAAACATATGATCAATACCTAACAGATTTAATAACAAGGTTGCATAAAATGAGAAATATTGCAAAAGAAAATCTAATATCCGCAAAAGAAAAATCAAAAACTTATTATGATAAAAAATGCAACCCACAAAATTTTAAAGCAGGAGATGAAGTTTTTTTATTACAAGGGGGAAAAATTCACAAATTTGCAAATCAGTACACGGAACCACATAAAGTATTAGAAATTTTAAATAAAGGAAATATTAAAATACAAATCAAAAATAAACAAAAAGTAGTACATATAAATAGACTCAAACTATCACGTATTCTTACAACAAAATAAATTAAAATTCTTAATATATACCAAAAGTCAATAAGTCTTGACCAGCAAGACTATAAAATTTTTTTTTCATTACTCTCACAATTAACACAATCACGTAGGGGAGACTGACCTATGGTGGATAGCCATTTCAACAGTGGATAACTTTAAATAATTACGAAATAAACTATAAATCTTAATCATAATATTGATTAAAACATTAAGCAATTAATATTCATTATAGTTTTAGAAGATTTGTTTCGGTATAATGAATAAATTTTAAAATCTTTAAAGTTATCCACTGTTGGAACGGCTATCCACCATAGGGCAGTTTCCCCTACAGCAAATAATAACACTATTTAAAGTTTCCTTTTAACTCTCCAATCAAATCCTACACCAGGAAAAGAAAAAATCATAATAAATAATATTAAACACAGTATCTTTTTTATAGTTATCGTAAAAATTAAATTTTCACAAATATATATATAAAAAAAGCTTTGATAACTTTAATAATACGACTTATGTGTTTTAGGTCTTCGATATCATAAAAAGTAACATTTATTTCAAGCAATGCTAATAAGAATGCTTATCCTATAGACAGGAACTACAGAAGACGCAAAAAAAAATAATATCAAAAAATTACTTTTCTAATTCGGTGCTTGTTAAAATCCTAAAACTCGAGGTTCACCGGAAACTCAGTAGGACTAAAAATTTCTTTCGGTCCCAGGATATCGAACATTCTTATCATAGATAGACTGGGAATGCAAGAAAAGCGAGTGAATGATTAGCATAATGCATAAGAAATAAGAATCTAATTCAGAAAAAAAAAAAAAACATTTTTGTAAGCTAAATATTTTATGCAATTGTACGCACTTTGAATTGAAATATTAAAGTAATATAAAATTGTCATTTCACAAATATACTTTAGGGCACATCAAAAATTAAAAATTTGACAAAAAGCATATTGTATTACATTTCATATGAATCTTTTGCTATATGTAATCTCAACAAGTCATTCTTATATTCGACTTCCGTATATTGAGCTTACTTAAATGAGAACGATTATACGTATTAACACCCAGCTTGGACATAGAAATTTCACGCTGTATGAGCTCCCTGTAACCACCTGCGAAGCAGCCTGCGAGAAGCTAGAGCAAATACAGCCGCATTTTGGAACCCACCTGTTATGCATGAAAAGTCAAGCGGCACACAGAAAATGCTACGATGACCAAAAATCACGACACGCTAATCTGAAGATGTACGTGTGAATTTAGTATATAAATGAGCCACCAAGAGGTCCCAAGAACACAGTAAATTACAATCAAGAGCTACCAGCTTATTACGAGATTCAACAACGATCAGACCTATCATCAAGTATTCGGTTAACAGTCAAGTCTTCAGTAATCAGTTTCTAGTCAAGTGACAGCTTTACATGTGTTAATTGTTGATTCACTTGTCCGACAAATAAAATCATTTCATCGTGAAGTTATTGAGAAGTAAAAGTTGTCCATCTGAGTTTGTGGATAATTCAACTTGTGCATCGTATTTCTACTTAAAGAAATCTCGAAATTAAAACGAGATCACCCACCTGTCAAATCTTCCTGGGGAACAACAAGCTATTGTGCGTCTTGTGTAAACATCCTACCTGTGGCACCTCTACCGAATGCAACGGCGCCTGCGGGTCTGCAACCTAATTCATTACTCAAGATTTTAGGCCATATCTCTACTTACAATCTCCAAGGAGGATCTGCTACCACGTATTCCATACTGGATAGTTCTCAAATCGTTTCTCATTTAAACTAAGGTTCAATTTTTACATCAAATTTTTGTTCTTGTTGAATTCTCATATTTATAACTATAAATAAATATTCTTACTAAAACTTAGTGTCTCATTGACTTATCCTCATCCCAAATCAAATTTTTAATTGAATTTGATTTAAAAGGAGGCATTTCGGGTATATTTAAAAAGGGTTTTTGTCTCGAACGTAACAATCCACATCTTTATGCATGCGCCGCGTCGCGCTGCACAACTTCGTTAAAGCTACTTGCGTAACCACCGAGCCAAATATTTTTATATCATTTTCTACGTAACAGTTATAATTTATTTTTTAATAACTAAATATTATATTTTTTCATAATAATTTGTATAATTTATTTATATATATATATATATATATCGTTTTCAAAATTACAAAACTTTAAATTTGTTTATAATAATAATTAAAAATCTTTGATCCTAATATTTAATATTATGTGCATCATTTTTAAAACTTGATTTAATTACTTTCAGCTTTCTCTTGGAGAAAATATTTAAAATTTTTCCATCCAAACTTAATTGATAGATGTTTGAATTTTAATTCGCGTTTAATGTAGTGTTATGAATTTTTGTTATGAATTTTGATATAAAAATGTCTTATTTAAATTTTCAATGGTTGGAAATACTTTAGCTAGATATTATTTAATGTAGGATTGTAAAACCTTTCTGATAAAAAAATTGAACACTCTACTTTTATTTTTATGGATGATATTTATTTGTTAATTAATTTTTTATAAATATTTTTTTTATAAATCATAAAATTATCCAAAATACTTCATATAGGGCCCGTTGGATGCGCATTTTGATAAGCTTCACAGTGGTGTATTCAGAATTGCCGTAACTTAATTTTTGGAAATTATTTCACTTTTTACTTTTGGTATGTTTAAAGTACACAACTTGAGCTTTCTTTTAAGACAAAAAAAAGAAAAAAAAGGTCCATTTTGAAAAAAAAGTTAAACAATTTTTTATATTAAAAAAAGGGTTAATGTTTGATTTAAAAAAAAAATTTCACCATGTGAAAGAGCAGGAAAAAAACTTTTGAAAACATAGATGAAAATTTTTTTTCATTTTGTTATTTAGCGGCTACGATTTTTTGAAATACTTAATATTCTTACTTTACCCAAATCTTCAACCCCCTACCCCCTCAACAATTTTAATTAAAATTTCATAATATTTGGGGGTTAAAGTACTTACCCATTGCACTAAAGTTTCTGCAAATATTAGTCTAATTCAACAACTTTAAATTTTGACGCTGGATACTTGAAAAAATTTGCCCCATATATATAAATAAATAAAATAAAAAATTCAAATAATAACAATTTTTATTTACATTGAATAATTTAGCTGAAAAGAAATTTATATCCTTAAATAATATTTAAATATTAACTGTTTATTTACTTTCCCTTACGGGTTCGAGGGCCTCCGCTCCCTTTGCATTTTTGATACAAATTCGTTACTTAAATCTAAAGTTACATTCTTGCCTCCTTACAACTCTGTACATTTTATCCAATCGCAGTACTTAACCTAACCTAACTACCGTTCGCCAGTGCCTGGACCTCCGTTTTCCCTTCCTTTTGCTTTTATTAACATCTTCCCTATTAAGGCCCACCCTTTTACTATCCTCACCCTTAATTCACCTACACTCATTCTCCCTTCACACGTTAACAACTTCACACCTTGATAACTTCTCCAGTGTCCAGACTCACCTGCCATTTCGTTCCATCCACCCAAACACATTCTCTACACATTCTTACCTCTCTTCCTTTCTTTCTTTCAGCCCACGCTTTTTCTTACAATAACCACCTTATTTTTCTCTCATTCCACGTTTTATCCTCGTCTATCCTTAGTAAACTTCCTTTCAGACAGCCCTTCATCCTCATAACTTCCTTCCCCTCCTCCTCATCTTTCAGCTCTACGATCCACAATTTCGGTTTCTCCTTATTCTCTCCTCTCACTCCTTTAATCATTATGACATTAACTTTTACCCCAATCCTAGCCCTCATTTATTTAATTTAATTTAATTTAATTTATTCAAATATACGGGACCAGCCCTTTCGTACAAAGTACTCTTAACCTAAAGTTACAAAGCGCATCTGTATACTTTTACAAATAATAAATAAATGTAGCTAGGATGGCAAAGAAGAAATTCTAAAGAACATGTTTACGCAATATTGAGATGAATCTAGAAACACTGTTTTCAAAAAAGTCTATTTCATCGCTTGAGCGGTTCGCCTCTCTGCTTAGTCTATCAATCAAAGACTGTCTCCCATAATTTGTTCTATGAAAAGCCTCGAAGTACAACGAATAGCTTCGGGTTATTATTTGTGGAGCATAAAAGTGAATTCTGTTTAACAGCGCTGGGCAGTCAATATGTCCATTTAATAATTTATAAAAAAACAACATATCAATGTACAGGAGTCTGGACGTGATCAAAGGGATATTCATTCGTGTTCGCAGGTCAACGTAGTCATGAGTATAAAAGTCGAAAGGCAAGTCCAATTGGCGAGCAGCGAAGCGGAGAAATCTATTCTGCACTCGTTCAAGTCTTACTATATTAAATGTGTAAAAAGGAATCCAAATAACTGATGCATATTCTAGAATAGATCTGACGAGCGCAAAATAGAGAACTCTTAAAGTCCCCATACTGCGAAACATTGACGCGTTCCTCATCATAAAACCCAGGGATCTGATAGCGTTAGAGACCACTTCGGAAATGTGATCGTTAAATGACATATTGCTGCACAGAAGAAGTCCCAGGTCTCGCACTTGATAGGTTCTAGGTAATTCTTTATCATTCGAGGTGTAACAGTAGATAAGGGTGGTATTTCTAGAAAATGAAATCACCTGGCTCTTGTTCGAATTAATATCCATGTGGTTAGCTTCGCACCACTCCTGAAGCCGATCAAGATCGTTCTGAAGATCCCTTGCATTGTCACAGGGGTTGACAGAGTCGATCACTTTAAATAATTTTACATCATCAGCGTATAATGAAAAATGTGAGGAAAGAAAAACTGATTTAATGTCATTCATGTAGAGAATAAATAAAAGGGGGCCAAGGTGTGAGCCTGGGGAACACCAGAAGTAGGATAAAAAGGGTTTGAAAATTTAAAATAAACTTTAACAAATTGTAATCTGTCAGATAAATAGCTTTTAAAAAAATGTAACAGATTTTCGGATAAACCCATAATAATTATTATTACCACTTTCTCACTCTTATACACTCTTTCACTCCACTCTTTATTTACTTTTTCAAAACTATCCATTCTTTTTTCGATGTTTTCCTTTTCCTTTTTCCAACTTATTTCCCACTTTTCTAATCTCTTTTTAATTACTTCTAATCCCTTCTTTATTCCATCCAACCCTTTAATTTGTTTCTCCTCTAAATCTCTGAAGTAATCCAGCTCATCACCTACTATTAAAAAACGGTCCTCCGTGCTTTTCTCCAATTTTGTAATTAAATTAAATAAATAAGTACAGCTCCTGCACTTCATGTTCTACCGCCTTTACCCATACGCTTGTCGAAATCAAATTCAAATCTCCGCGCTGCATCCCTACTCCCTCTACTACTGCCACTACAACTAGAGTCAAAGCTCTCACTTTTCCTCGACATTCCCGCACTCTGCCTTACCTACACTTGTGTCTATTTTTCTCGCCTTTCTCTCCGACTCACTCTTTTCTTCCACTCTCTCACCCTAACCTAACAATTTCCACGTGCTCCTTTTTTACCTTTTTTTACCACTCACACTATTATTTGTTGTCATAATTTCGCAAGCGCGGTTTAAAATCTCATTTTTTATTTTTATTTTTAATCTTAAATCTCCTTTATTTAAGATTTCTTATTGGTAATTAAACTGTTAACTTATTTATTGTATTTTATTGCTAGTTTTATACAAGAGGAATTAAAATTTTAGTTTCATTATTCTTATTATTTAAATAAAACATGTTGTGTTTTATGAGTTTATTAATCTGATAGTTTTAGTTCTATTAGGTTTTGCAGAATATTTAACTTTATAATTTTATAGTTAAATTTGTATTATTGTTACATATTATTGTTACATATTATTGTTACATATTATTGTAAAATGGCAATTACACTTTACTTTACTGTACTTCACCTTATTATACTCTATTACTAAAGATAGATTTTTATATCTAATTATAATTCACGCTTATTTACTGTATTTTATGGTTCCTTGACGGGCTATGCTTAGCCCTAACTTGTAAGTTATATAAATCAATAAATAATCAAATAAATAATTTCATTAGGAAAAAAAATTATTTTTATTTTAATATTCTCAATACTATGTTTTTATTTTAAACTATTTTAAATGATTTTTAATTAAAGGAATAAAACTGATTTTTATTCATTTTAAATTAAATTTAAAGTTTAGTTTATAAATTGACTTATTTTTATTTCATCTTATTTTGAATAGATTAAAATTAAATCTTAAATTTAAATTTGAAATTAGAATCTAATATATATGAATTATACAAAAATAGATTTTAAAAAATAATTTTAATATGCAATTTAAAAATGAACTCGGGTACAATAAACAGTTTAGCTATATCTTATATGCACCCAAGAAAGGGCTCAAAGTAGTAGAAATTTAAATTTGTAAAAAGAAACTAACCGGACGCTAGTAGCCGCGACATTTAAAATTAACATAGGGTTGAACGGAACCTTTGGAAACTTCAAGTCCAAAACTGGTGACATAGGCAAATCTTGCCAATCCGGGATAGTTACAAAGTATCTAAAGACGATTTTATTATGTTTCAGAATTATAAGTAGATTGTAATATCATTAAATAGTACTAAAAAGGGTTTAGGATTTGTTTTCATCTCAAGGAAAAAACTCTTATTAAGGAAAATAACTTAAGCTTGAATAAAATAAACGAAAATAAGAAAGAGTATAATAAATTAATTTAAAAATATTATAATAATAAAAAGGGTATTTCTGCTATTTCAATAAACGAAAAAAAAAAGATTTTTTAAACATCAAAGCAATAAAGTAATACATTTTCTACCACAGACGCACGAAAACCTCGGTGTTTTCGTTCGCCTTAAGCTGGGCAGAACTCACAGTTTTCAGGTCAGTGAACGTTAGAGGTAAAAAACCTTCCAAACTGGAAATGACTTCAAAATAAATAATAAACTCGACAAACAAATTAAAAAATCTCTGACAAATTTAAGAACGCACTATAAAAATTTAAACCTTATTCAGTTATTTAATAATTGTAATTTAAATTAATCATTTCTGAAATTTTCACGTTAATAACTCTATTTAGCTGAATTAAAACGAAAAACGAAATGTTATTATTATAAAAAAATTCAATTATAGCATGAATAACTAATTAAAATAAATAAATAAACAAAAGGAAAACATGTAATTAAAGTCCACAGTAAAATAATTCATTAATTAAATATTCGGCGAATTTCAAAATAATATACCATATTAGCGTGTAAGTGTTATTTTTGTTCGTCAGGACGCTTGTCTAACTTCGGCTGGCTTCATGTATTTTGGAATTCAACTACAACATATGAATAAGAAACCACGATGTTGAAATCGACATCAGGAAAATAATTGTTAACATACTAAAATATAAATAACAATTTTATATGTAATTTTATCTCTAGCAATCCTTATAAGTGGTTTCAGTAAAATCATTAACTCATAACGAACTAAATAATCAATAAATTAAAAATTTTCAATTTTAAATGAAACCTAAAGAAAATAAGCCGTGATACAATAAATAAATACAAAAGAAAGGAATAATATTAGATAATAGGTGAAATTAATAACTATTATTATCATTTAAAAAAAAAGCTATGATTGAAAAATAAAATAAAAGAAGTTAGACAAAGCGTACTTACTCACATTTCAGAAACGGTAATGTTAAAACAGTTTTGATTACAAAATATAATTCTACTATGGATGCTCTCAGCCGTTTTTTTTATTCGACCCAAAACATTAGGCTATCCTCACAAGGAAACTGCATCAATTCACAATTAAACAAATAATTCCAGCCTTCCAAAGCTGTTATTTTGCACATCACATTATCGTCCTCACCGAAAATCACTCGCAATAAATCAATCACCATTATCCGGCAACTCTTTTCCAAAACAATTTCCAATTTTACAAAATTTTAAGTTTCAATTGATAAAAAAAAAGGATTTCTGTACTGTGCAATGTTACAATGAACAATAAACACTAAAATAAAACATCCGGCGAAACAGATAACACAGAGATGCAAACGTAGCATTTCTGGACCTGCCCTCAGGTACTAAAGAAATAAAGTCGCATATACCTTTATTAATTGTACTTAACATAATAATATATTAACATTATAACAAAACTTAAAAATTAGGCGTTAGTCGTCAAGGGACGACGATTTAAAAAAGGGACGAGTTTAAATGGAAGACAATTATAAGAGATAATAGAAAATTAAAATAAATATCAATTGTCTAAAGTTCGATTACCCTTATAGTAAAAAAGTATGTTATGAAAGCAGGAATTATTATTTTATAATTAATTGTAATATAATTACAATTTTAATTATATAATATATTTCAACTAGAGGTCATTATACTCAACAATATTTTGTACAAAATAATCTTATTTCAAACTAGCTTTCGAGCCCGCCTTCGGCGGGCATCGAAATCTAGTGGCGCGCCACTAACAGTACTTTTTGACAAATTATTTTCGGACAAAGATGTTTTCTTAGAGAAAGTGATTTTTTGACAAAAAGTATTTTATGATGGAAAGTATTTTCTTCCACTCATGCACAAAGACTTGCGTTTGTACGTGTGAAGCAGTTAAAGTCAAAGTTTCAGGTGAGATAACGTCAGAGAGGAACAAAGACTCAGGGTAGTGAAAAAAAGATGATGCGCAGACGCGAAGCGGCTGCGCAGCACTTCTTTTTTACATTTGTGAAAGAAAATAATGTTTTAACCGCGGGTGGGTTCTGATAAAAATACTTAGGTTAGTGTCATAATAAGACTAATTCTTCTTAAAGGATGCAAGCGTTTGATGTGCTATAAAAATTGGAATCTGTTTTTAAATCTAATTACACAGGTAACAATTCTTTTAGTTTACCAGACTATCGTTCAATAATAATATAACTACAGACTATTTTCATGGTCATTGACACATTTTGATAAAAAATGTATAAAACATGAAATATGTATTTTTATAAGATCTAGAATATCTTTCATTAAACTCTACAATGAAAAAAATATTTTCACATGTAAAGGAAAATTCCACATATATGACTCAACAAAATAAATAATAGAAGGTTGTGTAAAAAAATTATTTTTATAATCACATGTTTACTCTTTTTATAATTTCAACCTAATTTAAAGGGATAAAGGAGGAGTTCAGTTATAATACGTTTAATTTTTTAACGAATATAGGGGGTTTGGGGTGCTATAAGAAATGAAATTTTTTAAACAGATGCAGGGTGGTTGGGGTGTCATAAAAAATTGAAACTATTTTTATATCAAAATACACAGATAACATTTGTTTCAGTTTTCTGACGTATCAGACTTATAGACTCCATTTATCTTCCTTCACAGTTTTTTGTATTTTTTAAAAAATTATTTACTGTTAGTAAAAAATATGTACAACTTAAAATGTGTATTTAGATTTTAGAGTATTGTATCAAACAACATTTTCCACTTTAGGCAATATAGGGCCCAATTCTAATTTTAGACCAAAAAGTCAATTGTGACTTAATCTTTTACGCGTTTTTTGATTTGTTATAAAAATTTTTAAACAGAATTGTGTCGTATTGCTTTTGTATTTTAGGTCTTATAAGGCCCCTCTTAACGGAGATCAAGCAGGCGTTGATATTCCAGAATTAGTTGGGTTTATTTAACAGGGGTACCGGGTGGTTGGGGTGCTATAACAAACTAAATTGTTTTTAAACTAATACAGGGTGATTCGGGTGTCATAAAGAATAAAAACTGTTTGAAAATAAAATTTCATATGTAGACTATTCATATAGATTATTTTCTTCGTCGTTGACATGTTTTTGTATTTTTTTTTAGAAAACTGTTAACTTTTGGTTAAAAATATATACAACACAAAACGTCTAAGTTTATTCGATTTACAACTTTTGTCTAAAATATTTTTTTGAAATTTTAAATATTTTATAAGATAAAATCAAAAAATTATGAATTATTATGTTAGTTTTTTTTTTTGAATTTTTTATTTTGCGCCCTATAATGTCAAATTTTTATTTAGAGACAAAAATGAACAATATGGCGGACGAAAATTCAAAATTTTTGCCGAAATTTATGAAACTTAGTACAAAGGTGTTTTCGGGGTCGCTGATTCCGAATCCGTTTACAATTTTTCAAAATTCAAATTGGCGGATTCAATAGGGCAGACAAACATTCAAAATTTCTTATATTTTAGAAGATTTTTATGTCTGAAGTGTACAAAACTACATTTTTTATTTTGGGTCTTATAAGGCCCAATCGATATCCCACTTCCAAAAGTAATTCGATATACTATTATTTGCATATTTTATGATATTGAAAACAACTTTACACTTACAACACAGGAGAATTGTGAATTTTGAGTCCTATAAGGCAAAATTTGTATTTTAGGGACAAAAATAAAAAGCTCTGTTATTAGTTACAAAATTTCTTATGTTTCAAAAGATTTTCAGGTCAGAGGTGTACAAAACTACATTTTTTATTTTGGGTCTTATAAGGCCCAATTTTTATTTTGGGCCCAAAAATGAATTTCAGTATTAATGAACTACAATAATACGAAAATAAACACATTTTTTGCAAAACTTCAAAAAATGCTTTTCTATGCATGTGTATGTGTACTTATGTGGCACTGTCATATCTCAGGTTCTAATTAATATTTTTGAAGTCTGTAAATTGAAGATCCTTAGTTGGGCTAATAGACATTTGCACACAAAATTTTACTTCATTCGGTCGAGTCGTTGTCGCGTGATGCCCGAACAAAGTTTTGGTGCAGACAGACAGACAGACAGTCAGACAGACAAAAAATTTTTTAATGTCATTTTTGGAGTTTTTGCAACTTGAAATGAAAAATTATATATGAATTTTTAAATTCGAAGCAATGTACAGACAAAACTTGAATTTTATAGATATAGATTTCGCAATGCGAAACAACTAAATTAAAAGAAGTATTGCAGCAAGCATATGAAGTAGTACACGTGTGAGAACGGATGTACGGCGAACACACCAAAGCATACACATACAAACATTTGCCGGTATTCTATGACAGTGTGTTGTTTCCACACTATTGCACTTTCGCAATAATGAGTTTCTGAAAATTAATAAAATCATTAGCCTTTAATAAACTAAAATTATATAAATACAGAAGCCATTAAATAAATCAACAGCCCTGGATGACTTCCAATTTCTTAAATAAAATGAATTTTTAATTAATTATTGAAAACAAAATTTATATGAACAACAATTTAAAGGATTAAATAAAATGTGTAATCAAACTAAAATAAAACAAGATAGCATCTATCGCTGGTTGTTGTCATTCCATGTGCATTTTAGGAATAAAAATCAAATAAATTATTACAAAGAGTGAAAATTAAAACCCTTGCTCTTTGGAAATTCTATTATTTGATTTAGAACTGTTTAAGCCTACAAATTAAACCCTAAAATAAAAAGAACACAAGAACAAAAGGAAGTAATTTTGTGATATAAAACTGAAAAATAAAATAAATAAATAAGTCAGGCTGTGTATTGCTGGAATTATTTCCATCGCGTATGGATACAAAGACTAGGAAAGATGATAGGTCATCAAAAATATCCAGGTAGCAACACCACCTGTAACATCTCGGAAATACAAAATTGCAAATACTGCAAATTTGGCATTTGGTAACAAAAGAACAGAGGTGACTTGTTTGATTAAAGAAACTAACTGGACGCACAACTAATCGATCTATCGAAGAAGTAAAAGCTCTCAGATATTAAAAATTATCTGCCCGTCGCGAGTTCTTAAGGTACGCTTCCAACTCGGCTGCCTGCATGCATGCGGGCAGCTGGGAGCGTACCTTTAAACGTATTTCTCTGACTTTTATTTTTAATTCGAGAATGTTTGCGACGTTTTTTCATGAACACGTAAATAAAAATCAAAGTCATTATCGCGTATTCTAATCGTTTTTCATATCGAATTGCAATTTTCATCGAAAGTGGACGCGGTAATTAATTTAACTGTAAAGAAATTGGAAGTCGGTGTAGAATCGGTTTACACTGGTAAAGTATAATCTCGTTTAATTCACACCGCACGACAAACATACACACAAAATTGTTCTCTGCTCCATATTCAACTGTATTTGTAACTTTTAAAAAGTAAGCCCTAGCCTAAAACACAACTACATATCCGAAGTGGAATTGTCCGACCAATGCGTGATTCTCGGTTTTCCTGAGCAAGATAGCATTCACGGTGAGCTTGTTGAAATTTTGGGCGTGGTTTATTTGGGGGTTAACGGAAAAGAAGTTTGTTTTAATGTGGTGAGAGCTTCTAATTGTGAAGCAGGGCTCATAGATTCGGGCGTTTTGGGATTCAAATGACTCCGGGTTATTGATTAATTTAAAATTTTTGTTTTGTGATCTCCCGACGGACATCGGAGTTGATATAATTTTTGCCAATCCAAAAGCAGAAACCGTGGGGAATCTCACATCGGAAGCATGGCAAGCATAGAGCAGTCGAAAATAAAGAAGTCTCCTTCATATTTTTGACAGCTGTGACTCTCGCCGCTGTTACTACCGGTGCGGGGAGACTAGAAAACTTCTTGCAATTTCGGGTAGGGACCAACAGAAAATTCTTCGGAACTTTCTCTCGGCTCCCGAGAACTTGAAAGAGCTGAATCAGTACGTCTCCTGGTATGGGAAGTTTACGCGCCCGCTTGTGATAATTGTTGTGCTCCTGATTTTGAGAGGTCTAGCGGGCTTCTTGACTGTGGGTTAATGAAATCTCTACGGGCACAAGGGTCTTGAATTAAATAACTATATCTTTTCAAGAAATAGTGACCCTTACTCGCTGTTACTACCGGTGCGGGGAGATTAGAAAACTTCTTGCAATTTCGAGTAGGGACCAAGAGAAAATTCTTCGGAACTTTCCTCTCGGCCCCTGAGAACTTGAAAGAGCTGAACTAGTACGTCTCCTGGTACGGGAAGTGTACGCGACGAGTTCGTGAACATTGTGGAGATTTCCTTACCCACATCTATTGGGTGGTAAAAAGAACATAAAATTAATAGTCCCCTCTTTGCAATTTTCGTAACATGATTGATCAAGATGCCGGGCGTGAGTGAGACTCCCCTAGCGGGAATAAAACGGAAAAGGAAAGAACGACTACGTTCGGGAAGAAAACACGCTAGAAAAACAAAAGCATCGAAATCCCAAGAGACTTCTGAAAATCAAAAAATCGTGGAGCAATTGTCTGAGCCTGAACCATTCCCAGAACATTCAAGGATTTACTACAATCTTCTCTACCCCTCCCCAAGAATTTCTCCACCAGTCAATAGAGTCATTCCGGTGCCAAGGAACCCACCACCTGTAGCTCCTCCCGCTCCGCAAGCTCAAAGACAAATCCCAGCACTAGAGGGACAAATCGAATTGGACAACGCGCTCGCGAACGCAATTTATGAATTGATTTCCGACGCCGAGGATCCAATCATAGTATCAGAAGACGATAGCTCTTCCGATTCGGAAGCCACGATTGCCTATGACAGCGACGTGATAATCGACAACTAGGAAAAAGAGAATCGTGCCCCAGAAACAGAAACAAAAAAAAAAAATTTGTAAGTAAGGAAAGCACCAGATAGAATTAGAAGTTTCTCCCAACGAATGCGACTAATGTTTCCCAGGCTAAATAGGGTCGCGTCAGGGTTTTCCCAGGATCAGTGGTCGGAAATAGTGGAAAGGTTTGACAATATTGAAGAATATTGCAAACAGCTGACGATACACCACTTGGCCCTTAGCTGTCGCGCGGAACGCTTAGAGGTCCGTTTAAAGTTTTTGAACGCTTGGCTGGTCGCTCTTTCAGGCAATATCAGCAACCAAGTACAGCGCATAGAAAATTTAGAGGCCGAATTTCGTTGTTCGACTCCGCATTCGGAAGACGATAGCAACACCCACTCGGAAAATGATAACGGGCCTAGCTTGATTGGTAGGTTTGGGACACTTAGCATAAATTAGTGGGACTTATGTCTCCAGACTGGGTGAATCTCAATTTTGACGTCTCTCAGGAGGTGCACAGCAAAATCGAAGAGCGGTTGTCGTCCGTAGCTTTCGAGTGCATTAGTCTGGGTAGGCGCAATTCTGCCCTAGAAGTTCGAATTAGAGCCCTACAAGCCAGGATTGCCCTTTGCTCACACATGATAAGGTGCATTCACGACCAATCCGTGCGTCCAGGAGCCTCAGTCTCAGAACTGGAGGAATTGATGAGGAATCTCAGCTTAATTTAAGGGCCCTACCTTGTCCTTTCTGAGCCCCAGGGAACCTGCTAAGGAGGATTCCCTCCGGGCAAGTAGCAGGTATTTCCGCGGTGGCGTAGGCCACCGCGTGTATAGTGTATGTATAGTAATAATTACAGTAGTTACTGTGGTAAGTTGGTACATATATATACGCGTACCTATAATCTTGTAGGATATAATATTTTTAACCACTGATTGCCTATTATTTTCTAAAATGCCGGACGGAACGGGAAACGGAGATGGTTATGCGGGCGGGAACACTGGAAATAACGCGGTCCCTCCGGGAGAAAACCCCAATATTTCCGCAGCCCAACGCGTAATCAACCAGGACACCAGCGCGGCCATGACCTCGGTTCTGGAGTGTCGGACGCTTCAACAAAGCACATTCCATATCCCCACCTTCGACGGAAAAAATCCTCCCCTACAAGAATTCATTCAAGACGTGGTGAATGGGGCCGTGTTCATTACCGAGGCCACAGAGCCCGCATATGTAAAAGCTGTTTTCAGCAAAATGAAAGGAGCCGCCCGCGAAAGTTGTAGGGACAAGCGTTTCAACACGGTCGCCGAACTAATAGACCACTTAAAAAAGCGCTTCGCGCCCACCAAGAAGTACCAATGGTACTTCGAGAGTATCGTAACGTTACGATTGAAGCAAACCGAAACGGTTAGCGACTACTATGATCGGTTGCAAGGATTGATAAGCGGCGCTAAACACGCACTGGAAGCGAAATACGATAAACAGTATTCCGAGGTGAATTCCAGGGGTTTGGCGCGAACGCAGCCAGAGAGTGAAATAATTATGCAACCGATTGTGGACTGTGCCCTCGAGTCTTTCATCAGGGGGCTACCGGAGGAAATGTCCACATTTGTGGATACTCTAAATCCGGTCAATTTGGAGGAAGCACTCGCGCATGCTATTCGCGCGGAAGAACGCCAAAAGTTCGCTGAGAAATCCCGGGGATCTTCGTACCATATTACAAGGGTCGAAGATCGCCCACGGTCACCAAGCCCCTACTCGCGACAATTAGAAAAGTCAGGTGGCGCCGAAAGACGTAAGTCCGACACCGACCGTGATTCCACGGCCCCCCGCAAGGTCAATACACCAGCATCGAATGTATTTCAATTGACCCCGGAGCAATTGGCCCAACTATACCGGTCCATGATGCCCCAGCTCCCAACCCCAATGGCATATCCACCCCCTCCCCTACCTCCTATTGTGCCTGTCCTACAATATTCGCATCCACCATACCAACCCCCTTTACCATACCAACAACCTGTACATAATTACAGGCCAAGCACCACACCGCCAAGATCTCACTCCCCAGTGCCGAGGGAGAATTTAAACTACTCTCCGGCTCGTCGCTCGGACGCGGCAGCGAGTCCAACGCCACAGCGTCAGAGGAACGTACAATTTGCCGAGAACCCAGTAAGGTCCTTAGAGCAAGAGGCTCCGCCAAAGCCGGCTCCATAGAGCAAAAGGATTCTCCGGTAGTACACTTAAATGTCCCGGAATTTAGGGGAACAGACATGAAATTTCTCGTGGACCCGGGTTCGGGATCGAACCTCATCAAGCTGTGTGCCTTGAAACCTGAGCTCACTCTTGCTAGAAGCAAGAGCATTGAGATTGTAGGGATCACGAATCACCCAGTCAAAACATTGGGTACCATCGAGCTTACCATCTTTGACAAACCGGTGGAATTTCAAGTCGTACGAAACAGTTTCCCAATTTCCACGCATGGCATTATCGGTAGACCCTATCTCAGACAGGAGCAGGCGGAAATCTCCTTCAGGCACAATACCTTGGTCACAGTAACGAATCCGATTACTCCGATTCCGTTCGTGGATGAGGAATCGTTAAATGCCAGGAACGATCTGAGGGCCGAAATCAGGCCTTTTCGAAGAATCCTTCGAATAGGCCCCAGAACGAAACTGCCCGTGGCCATCGACGTCACTAACCCAGAGCTCAAGGAGGGATACCTCCCCCAGGTGAGCACCCCTACTGGGCTGTATCTGGGCGAAGCCTTGGTCTCAAGTGAAAATGGCGTTTGCCATGCCATGGACAATAACTCCACAGAAGATCAACTTGAGATAGAACTGACCCCACAGGAGCTGGTTTCATTTGACTTCTGTAGATTCCCAGGAGAAGAATTTACGGACTCAGAGCTTGAAGGTTCCCCGGCTCCCACTAAGCTGATGTATGCTGAGCGAGTAATAAAAGTTAAAAACGCTTTGCACACTGCACACCTGACTCCTGAGGAGCGGAAAATTGTGAATGGCTGGGCAGAGGACTATGCTGACATCTTTCATCTGAATGGGGAAAAGCTCACGTGCACCCACCTGATTCAGCATAAGATCCCTACCACCGATGACAAGGTCATCCATCGGAAACAATATCGAGCCCCGAACGGAGCTTTGGAACAAATCGATTTGCAATTGCAAAAGCAACTAGACAGTGGAATAATAGAGCATTCTAAGTCCCCTTACAACGCACCCTTACTAATCGTGCCCAAGAAGTTAGATGCTTCGGGTGAGAAAAAGTGGAGAGTGGTTGTGGACTATAGGGCTCTAAACGAAAAGGTTCTTGGGGACGCTTTTCCCCTCCCTAACATAGTTTCGATTTTTGATCGTCTGGGCAAATCACGATATTTCACTGTGTTTGACCTCGCTAGTGGATTTCACCAGGTGGAAACTCATCCTGACGACAGGCATAAAACAGCCTTCTCCTCTAGCAATGGTCATTTCGAGTATCGACGCATGCCCATGGGCATTAAAAATGCCCCACCCACCTTTCAACGATTGTTGAACGGGGTGTTGCACGGTATGCTCGACGAAGAGGCTTTCGTGTACCTGGACGACGTGGTAACGCACTCCGAAACCCTCGAAGAGCATGACCGAAGGGCAAGACGGCTGTTCAAGCGATTGAGAGCAGCCAACCTAAAACTTCAACATGATAAATGCGACTTCCTGAGAACGGAGGTGGCCTACCTAGGTCACATCGTAACTAAGGACGGGGTGAAGCCTAACCCAGATAAAATCGTCGCCATTAAAAATTTTCCCCGACCCGCCACGCCCAGGGACATCAAGAAGTTCCTCGGCCTGTCAGGATACTATCGACGTTTCATACGTGATTATGCCAAGTGGGCTAAACCTTTGACAGAGTTGCTGAAGAAAGAGGCCCCTTGGAAATGGGAGAATGCACAAAAGAAGAGCTTCTCCCGCCTTCGAAAGTATCTTTGCCGAGAACCTGTCCTCCAATACCCCGATTTTAGCGCCACATTTAGGCTCACTTGCGACGCTTCTGATCTTGCGGTCGGTGCAATGCTGACGCAAGAAAAAGAAGGGATAGACTTGCCTGTGGCCTATTATTCCAAGATCCTGAATAACAAAGAACAGAAATATCCCAAGGCCGAAAAAGAGTGCCTAGGGATATTGTATGCCGTTGAGCATTTCAGGCCCTAACTTTACGGTAGAAATTTTATACTGTCCTGTGATTTCGAACCAGTCCATTGGATGACGTATATTGATAACCCCGGGGCCCGCATTCAAAGATGGCGGCTACGCCTCGGGAATTATCAATATCAATTCGAACACAAGCCAGGAAAAATTAACAGGATTGTAGAGGCACTGTCCCACCATCCTGCGGACGAGGCCAAGGGCTCGGACACCGAATGGTCCGAATACTCCTTGTCCGACGCGCCCGGGGGAGAAGAGGACATCCAGAGTAACCCTGAGGGTCAGAAGGTTCAGCAAGGTGAAGGACCGCTTCGTTGTCGGGCATTGCCTATTACAACACGCGCCGGAGCGAAGCGAGCAGAAGCTGACCCAGTAGGTTCTAAGAACGTACCACCCTCTACTACTTGTCAGCCACATAAGAGGACGGGGAGTCTAAGGGAAGGGCTCAAACCAAGGGCAATCGACAAAAAATCCACAAGAGCAGCAAATCCCATTCCCTCCAAATCCAAACCTAACACGGCCACTGCGCCGTCATCCCAAGGTGTGCCCAGCACGGCACCCTCGCAACCGACTAAGGTCCCGGTCCCTCAGAAAACTATATTGAAGAGGCCGCCACCGAAGCCGGATGCAGACCCTAAGGGCACCCCCCTCGAAGGTACGCAACCTGTCCCTTCTACGAGTGCCCTTCCCAAAGCTCGAGGAAGACCGAAAGGATCCACTAAGCGTAGGAAATCCGCTGATAACGAATCCAGCTCCTCGGAACGTGAGACGGCCCCTCCTGAGACAGATGAGAGCTGTATTGCAAAGCGCTTAAGATCTCGCACAAAGTCCCTAGTCCAAGAGGTCACATCCCAAGGCGACCCCTACTCTTCTTTTAACGAAGGATCCTGTGAAGAAGAAGACTCCGATCCTCCAGTTTTCCAAAAGAGCAGTAGCGCCTTTCCCCACCTCCCACCATCTCTACCCAAAAGTCCGATTTCTACCGCTTCCAAGCCTAGGACCAAACAACTGAGTCCTGGAGAGCCCTCGTCAGGCGACTCGTACACAAATGTGTTCGTCGACGGTGCCTGTTGTGAAAACGGAGGATCCACTCCCAGGGCAGGAATTGGCGTTTGGTTTGGTCCAGGTCATCCGATGAATGTCTCTCGTCGCTACACCGGTCGCCAAACTAACAACGCCTCAGAAATCGAAGCGGCTGCGGTAGCTGCACGCCAGGCACAAAAGGCTGGAATCCAGAAGCTACGGATTAAAACGGATTCACAGTACCTTGTGCAGAGTGTGGAGGAATGGTTGCCCAGATGGCAGCAAAACAATTGGATGACAAGGGAGAACAAACCTGTCAAAAACCGAAAACCTTACGAGCAGCTGTTAAAGGCAATAGGACCCCTTGATGTACTCTGGGAACATGTTCCCGCACATGAAGGTGTTGTCGGCAACGAAAATGCGACTACCTCGCTCGTCAAGGAACCCTTATGGACCCAGAACCAGATTCCTCTCCCCCCTCCGCAGAAGAAGAAGAGGAATTGCCTCCCGATCAGGTGGTGATCGAAGGGCATCGCCGACCCACCAGCGGCGACGACGACAGCGAGTGCCCGGACGAGCAGGCACAAGAAGACTCTCGAAACCACAGAAAGAAATTGATCCGGGACGTGAATCAGTCGATAAGGAATTTCGACACAACTTTAGCTGGTCTGGGACTCTCAGAATCCACTGGCAATACCATGCTGTGGGACTACGAGGGACTGGACTCCAGCCCTCGGAAAACCCATGTATCCGATGGAGAAGATGACCAAGAATACCTGGAGCATCTGCAGAGCTTGGATCCTATGACCAAATTTGATGACGGGCTTCATGAAAGAGTAAAGAACTTTATAGAGAACTTCAATCGAAGTCGTGCATCAAAGCTTCTCGAGAACAAAGGATCGTCGCCTCGAGACCTTGAGCAATTGACTACGGACTTGAAGGAGACAAAGGAAACCCCTTTGACTAGTCGACCAGTGGCACCCAGAAGAAGTCAAGCGGTTCGCTTCCAAGATGTTCCGGAAGTTATCGAAGAATCTAGGGAAGGATCGCTGGGCCTTCCGGAAGGCCCGCCTAACACACCAGGAATTTCGGCTACCCTCGACGCCCAACCTACTCCATTTATGACCCCAGGAGTCTCTGCAATCCCTGGTGCCCAATCAACCCCTTTCACAAGGTTTCGCTTTACCGAAAACAAACAGGAGGAGAGAAAGGGAAGAAAAATGATTGCGGCGCCACGACGATTGCCAATTCAAGGGGAGAGTGAGGATGCAACGACTACCCCCACCCCAACGTCGTTTATTGACGTTCAAGCTCCCTACTGTGACCCACCTTCACCCCCTTTATCGGCAAACGAACTCTCCTGCGATGAGGGGGACGTACCTCAAGTACCTGTGACGAACTTAACGGAGCAGGTAACAAATCTATGGACAGAGCCCCTAACCTATAGACGGGACAACTACGCGCATTTCATCTCAGAGGATTGCGAGCCAGTAGATTCGATCTCGAAACTCCTGATTGCCACTGAAAGAATCGATCTCAGGGACATCCGAGAAAGTCGCCCCGTCAAGGGTCAAATATATTCTACCCCCGGTGGTCGGTTCAAAACTTATTCAATTGTGGTCAAGAGGCGCCATTTCGACGAGGTTATCTGGAAGGATGTATTAGTGGGTTTAAGGAACCTCAAGAACGCCTTGGAAACTGACGGTCAGCGGACTTGTCGTATGACCAACACGGGCGACCTGCTAGGTAACCTCCCTCAATCCAAAATGAAGGAACTTGCCGCAGGAATTTTCTGCGGTGGCGACGTGTCTCTCGCCTTATGCCACGGAAAAATCGAGGTGACTCCCGTCGAACTGAGGCCACAAATAATTGCAGAATACCACTCCAGTTTGATAGGAGGGCATAAGGGCGTGACTAAAACCTATCTTCGCATCAGGGGACGGTATTACTGGCCTAGGATGCGTGACGAAGTGACTCAGTTCATCAGAGGATGCAGGAGCTGCTTCGAGAATAAACTGGCAAGAGCACGCACCAGGGAGCCCATGATAATAACCAGGATCACTTTTCAAAATTCTGTATAGCGGTGCCCATCCCGAATATAGAAGCTAAAACGATAGCCCACGCAGTCGCCGTACACCTTTTTCTGACTCATGGCCCGCCAAGGTGTATTCTCACAGACAGAGGATCTAGTTTCATTAGTTCCTTGATGCGAGGACTAGAGAAAATCTTCAATGTCAAATCTCTAACCACCTCCGGCTACCGGCCCCAAACCAACGGAGCATTGGAGCGAAGCCACATTGAGTTGACGGACTACATTAAGCATTACGCTAGGGACTTTGACGACTGGGATCGCCTGCCTTACTTCGCGATGTTTAATTATAACACGTCGGTCCATTAAGCTACGAACTTTACACCGTTCGAACTGGTGTATGGCCACGAGGCAAGAATTCCTAGCTCCTTACCGCAAGGATCGGAAGTCGAAACTTACGGGTCGTACCTTAGGGACCTTATTACTAGGATGAAGGAGCTGCAGGATCTTGCGGCAGAACACCTGATGAAGGCAAAACAAAGGTCGAAAGAAAACTACGACAAGAAGGCTAGACCCCTGGTTGCAAAACTCGGTGACCAGGTATATGTGTACAAAGAGGTGAGAACGAACAAGTTCGACAAAAGGGCCGAAGGCCCTTTTACCATTGTGGGATTTACTGAGAACCACAATGTGATTCTAGAGAACGAAAACGGGGAAAGATTCGCGAAATATCGGGATAAGGTCAAGGTCGCGCATTTTTGAAAACGGTGTCCTGAAGTTTTATCCTTACTTCCCCCCCTTTTTTTTTTTTCTCTTTCTTAAAGAAACTAACATTTTTAAAATTTTAGGTTGGAACTGTATTGATGAGAATGGCTCTGGATTTCTTAATTCTACTGTCCCTCTTATTACTCTCAACAGCTGATGTAACGCCAACTGCTACCAGCCATACCAACGAGCCCTCAACAGACGAACGCTACCAGCTGATCCAATTCCAAACCAGCAGTGGAATATATTATGAGCATGTCGGGGAAGTCAGACACTCTGTGACCAACTGGAGGATTGCAGTATTTTTGGATATCGGCAAACAGCGTAGATATTTTGAGGACCTGCAAGCCCGACGTGAGAGACTGAGAGGCCAATGTGTACCCGCACCAGGACGATGCTCTAAACTAGTTGAATATTACCGATGGGGAGACAAATGGGAAATGGCCGCCGAACTCCAGCGACAGTTCCAAATCCAGATAGAGGAATTGGAGAACGCCAAGCAGACGCTGCCCAAGAGGTTAAGCTCCCAGTTCCGCCTGCGAAGGTCCGTCCCCTTGCTTGGGTTCTTAGGAAAAATAGCCGGACCTGTTGCAGGAATGCTCACATATGATGATGGGGAACGCTACGACGCCGCCATTCAGGAGCTCAACGCCGCCAAGCCAATCTCTCGCATCTTGTTGGAAGACAGACTCACGTAGTGAGATCGCAACTGGACACCCTCCACAGCCAAGTCCAACAACATGGTATCCAGCTGAAGAGCTTGCACAATACTCTTCAGAGTCTATTGGAGAAAACCAGTGACGGAGAAGCAGCAAGACAAGACATGGAGCGCATTGAGGCCGGACTACTACTGATGGACGCAATGAAGTTAGGGCTAGAGCATAATATTCTCGCCACCTCTACCATGCTTGAAGCGGTTCACCAGGCTAGGCAAGGACGACTTCACCCAGTGCGTCCTCTCCTCGGAACAACTGGAGCCCATCCTACTTGACATCCAGGACAACCTATCTGATGTCAGCTTCCCGATACTCAGTTCCGAGGGTTAGTATCGATGAGTTGCTTAGGGATATCCACTGTCAGCATCCTTTGTGAACGACATCATCTCAAGGTCATTATTGATGTCCCCCTCCTAGAAAGGCACAAGTATCAGGCTTTCCGGATCCACCCGCTCCCAACCATTCAAGAGTTGGTGGAAAACAACACTGCTAGAGCCTATGTGGAGTCAACTTACAATTATCTGATCATGGATGAAGAACAACGAACCTACCTCTTGTTGAAGGACCGAGAATGGGACGCGTGTAAATCTACAGCTGCCTATCATGTGCTTGCCTCATTGGCACACCAATTTACGAGCTGAAGGAACAACCATCCTGCGAAGCCTCGCTTCTTATTAGCCCTACTGCCGAGGCTCTACAGCGCTGTGATATCCGAGTTACCACCAATCCGGATTCCTACTGGAAACCTTTGACGACCTTAGCCGGATGGCTATTTTCAATGGCAGTACCAGAGGTGGCTGTACTAATTTGCCACTCTGTGTCCCCAATGAAACTTCCCCTCCAAGGTATGGGAATAATAAAGTTGGCACCTGGATGTTCCCTCAGAACGAAGAATGTTGCAATACCAGCGACCACCTACCGAGAGGGACAAACGGAAATAATCTATGAATCGGAGCTCCATCTGAATCTAACGGAGCTCTCTCCAGTAGTAAGAAGATACGCCCATATCGGGGCCCAGACTATGGGCATGCTCGAAGAGGGATTGAAACCAGAATCGGAGGACTCTGCCTTCGAAATGAACTCCAAGACGCTAGATGACCTTAAGGCGCAATTACAAACCTTCGCCCTCCAAAGACACTTAAGGGACAAACAAACATTCCTAACGTATGGCTCTTATGGAGGACTAATACTCATCGGAATACTGGTGGCCTTGTATCTTTGCCGCTCACCATTGAGGTCAGGACTTAATGCACTATCGATAAAGTGCTGGCGACCTTCTACGACAGCGATGGTCCAGAATAACTAGAAGGACCAGTCTGTCCACATCCGATGTCCACGGAAATAGAACTCAACGACGTAGCAGATCAAACAACATCGAGACGAGGTCACGTCAATCATCAACGGAGCAACATGGGCCAACCATTTTGCAACAACCAGAGTCGGTGGCGGCTGGAGCCGCCACGGACAACCCGACTGCCTGTCCACCTACATGCGAATCGCCGACACCAGTATCTCAACAAGAAACCGGTATTTCGCCTCCAGTTTCACCAACACCACGAGCAACGCTACCAAAGCAGACCCTTCAACCTGTCTAAGTATGTACAGGAATTCGAGGTGAGAAGTTTTGTAACATTGCTGTTGAGTATTCGGAACACTTATCTAACAATATGAAATAAAGAAATAATGTAAAGGAATTGCCCTGACTTAACTTAGCTAAGAGTTTGAGAAGTAAGGTACTTTGTCCTTATCAGAAACAGTATACTGAAGGTTTTCCGAGTGCTCACAGTCGATCTGACCGCTGCAATGTGCATTGAGAGCAGGACTGACACGGAGGCAAGAAGACTAACATACGTCTTTCCTTGTCCTTCGTCTCAGGAATGCTCCCTATGCCACTATTTAGTAGAGAATCGTCTCCTGACTTGACTCGATGCGTGCCCGGGATAGTTTCGGGACCACCATGAATAAATGCTTTAAGTACATTTGTCCCTTGGTGTGCCCGGAGGAGGCCCCGGGATGGTTATGAGAGGATATTGTCGAATGTGTGTCAAGGGACGAGACCGGAGTACGAGTTCGTGATTTGACAAGCCTCAATCACGAGCCCCTGCCCCGGTGCCGTCCCAAGAGAATGAGATGAATAGAAGGTCTGACGCCAAGTGATGAATTGTCCCGGGTGTGTCACCGGATCTCGCCTGAATGTCATGATTTTATCGCATGTCATCCCGGCGTATCCGGGGGCACCCCCGGGAGGGGTACGTTTGAAAGTCTTGAAATACTGAATGATGCGGTTATGTCTGACCGGACCGTGAATCTTATCTTCCGTTGTTGCGTATCTGGGGGCGGCCCCGTGCATGTCGAGGAAACAATGCACTAACTTGCATTTGCTCTCGGCATGCCCGGGGGCGCCCGCAGAGCTGCCTCCGGTCCAGGTGCCGTTCATTAACTAAAAGGAAAAACAAAAGCATCGAAATCACGGATACGATTTCACAGGTGTGTTTGTGTCGCGGGATGCAGTGGGGGCACGAACTCGCCATTTAATATGTCACAATCGCGAGCCCTTGCTTCCACGGCATCCGGGGACATAGGATAATCTATTCGAAAGATGAATGCATGAATTGGCTATAGTCCACCGATTACGCTGACCATACTTGGAATGTCGACTGTAGCATTAGAAAAATAAAAAGTAATAAACAGTGATAGATACATATATATATATATATACATTCTGAAACGAAAAGAAAATTTAACAAGTAAATCAGAAAAACGAAATAGAAAATAGAATAGTGTAATAAAACAATAATAATTATACATATATATAATATATATATATATCTGAATCTATATATATCTGAAACAAGATAAAATAAAACATTTAAGTAAAACGATAGTGGTATGAAGTAAATGGGTTCTTCGGGTTGTCACGAGGCAATTAAGGACCAGTTAGTTGATGCGTGCCTGCGGCCGCCTGGGACCAGCCGATGGCTAGTTGCCTCAGTCTGCAACCGCCATCGGCATGATCCAGGCCGCCCGCAGGGCCACCTGTTGCAGGATATCACGACATTGCCACGGTACTACTCTATCGACCGGGGGAAATATTTCAGGAAAAAGCTGATCTTATGTCCGGCTGCGTCGCTGGGGTGGCCCACTTAGCATGATGTTAAACACATGTGAATTGGGCGTCCCCGGGGGCGCCTCGGGAATGAGTATCGAGAATAAGAATCTCGTGGTTTTTCCTGTGGTGACTCGCAGTGAGAGTACGAAAATTGACGAAGTCCCCGGAAGGGCAGAATGAACCGCCGCACCTTGAATTGTTATGTAGGCAGGGGCCGCCAGGAGACCGCGGATGATAAGCGCCTAAATTAGCGTTGATCCTCCGGGGTTACCGGACCGCCCCGTACCGTACTGATCGTACTAAGCCATTTAATGGTAGGGTACCCCCGGATGGGCGTGACCTAATTCCGAGTAGTACCGTGGAGACATTGTCTCGTGATTTTATCTTCCGTTGTCGCGTGTCTGGGGTCGACCTCGTGCATGCTGACCAATCAATGCATTAAGTCGCATTTGCTGTGGGCATGCTCGAGGGCGCCCCCAGGAGTGCCGGCTGTTTAAGAGTCGTTTATCTACTGAAAAAGAAAAAAAAAAGAGAACGAACAGAAATTAAAATAACAAAATATATATGTACAATAAAACAAAATATATAATTAAAATTAAAAGAACAAAATATATATACAACGAACAAAAATATATATCTAAGAAAAGCAATTAATCATATCTGAAAGGAAAAGCAAATAATTATGTTTAGAAAGGAAAACAATAAGAATTAAATAAATCATACATATAAATGATGTGGGATGGCTTCCTCGGGGATGTTACGGGGTCAGTTGCGATTTGTCTCAGGATGAGTCACTGGGATAGCACAACGTTGACGATCATTATTACGCTCGAGTTGGGCCTCCCAGGGACGCTCCAGAGAGGGGAAGTGGGATCTGAGGGGTCCTTGAGGTGTCCTAGAGCAGTATTGCTGATTTTCATTAATGGGCGGTGGCGCTTCGGGAGCGTGACATGAAATTAGAAGCAACGTTGAATGACGCTGACTTGCCCCGGGTGTGTCGCCGGATTGCGCCCGAATGTCATGACTTTGTCACATGTCATTCTGGCGGGCCCGGGGCCACCTCTGGGAGAGTGGAGAAGAATAGGATGGCAATTAATGGTGATCTTCCGTTGATGTGTGCCTGTGGGCTGCCTCGGGCCTGCCGATAATAAGATGCCTTAATCTGCATTTTTCCTCGGCACGCCCGGGGGCGCCTGCGAGGCTGACTATAGCCAAAAGCGCTGCTGAACAGTAGAGAAAATAATAAAAGGGCAGACCAAAATCGCCCAATCATTAAAAGTTTTGTGACCGACTGCGGATAGTGCCTCAGATGCGTCGCTGGGGTGGCACAAGTGGCATGACCTTTTCACATGCAACTTGGGCTTCCCCAGGGACGCTCTGAGAAGAGGAACCAATAATAATTTCCTGAGGAGGCGTGTTAACAGGGGGCCTCGTGGTGTCCACATATGTTGTGCACCTGGACGTCGCTCTGGGACCACTGGGGATCAGTGCTCGATTGCACTGGTCCCTGGTGCTCTCTAGGGCGCCCTCGAGACTGCCTGTGGATGCGGGAATCACATGACGCGGAATAGCGAAGGGTGACTTCCGGGTGTGTCACCGGGGATCGCCTAGGTAGCATGATCTCATCACATGTGGCCTGGGCTCGCCCCGGGGGCACCTCCGGAAGGACAAAAAGGGGAAAAGAAATTTTCCTCCCCTTTTCGGAGATGTCGCCGGGCGATTGAGGATCGGCCCCACGTGCATCGCAAGGGTAGCTCAATCCACATGAATCAAATCAACATGTGGAATGGGCGTCCCTAATGATGCCCCGAGAGCATGATTCTATTGCATGTTCCCTGAGATCCGCCGGGGACGCCACCGGAGAGAGCAAATCCAATGCACCCCTAAGAAGTACCGGGGTTCGGGAGTGACAACATTAATTTGGGATACACTCTGTAGTATCATGACTCCGGTTGTGGATGATCGTGGGACATAGGATCGGATGGGTCAGACGCGTTTGACTTCTTGATGTGTGTCCTGGAAGGGAGTCCGCGAGGCGGAGTGAGACATCCAACGTTAATTTCAGGACCTCACCATCTCCTCTACGGGCCCCTCCCCAGGGGCCTCCCTCCCAAAGTAAATTCATCACTAAAAAGCATAGAGGTTTTATTTATTTATTTATTTTTTTTACAAACGCCAAAAAAAAAAAAATTAAGATCTAAAAGGATAAGAAAAATTATAAAAGTATTATTATTAAAGATAAAAAAAAGGGGAAATTATTTCTATATAAAATTTGAAGAAAATGGAGTCTTCCCCGGACAGTTAGGTTGACCAGTCCTCCTGGCCCTCCACCCGGGGATGGTAATTGTGAGCTCCGGGATTGGCCCCCCGAGTCCACTAAAATCAAAAAAAAATATTTGATAGAAAAAAAAACAAATAGAAAAATAAATAGAGGAGGAAATATATGCATATATTCCTCCCTCTCACCGACCACCCCCGTTTTTACCTACCACTTCCCAACAAAAATAGTGTTCGCGGGACCATCCCACCACTACGCCAGGACTCCTGGATGAATATCAGCCACCTAGCCTCATTCCGGAGCCAGATCCCATCCCGAGGAGGGAAGCGAGGGAGGTCCTCAAAATCACTAAAGAATAAAGAAAGGAAAGGTTCCTTGTAATTGTAAAATAAGGGAAATCAGGCATCCTAGAATCGCCTGTATAAAATCGTCTCCTCATACTTACACGGCTCGCTCACCATCTACGGTACGGATCTCCATGGTCCAGGGCCTCACCCGCCTCGAATTCACGTAACCCTCCTGAAAGAGGAAATACGTGAGGATTCGACGCGGAGCAAAAGAATGGATTCCACTGAACCCGACCAATACCCACCGGACACCAAAAGTAGCGCCCCACCCAGGTCTCGTTCGGGACGTCGAATCTGAATTCCATCCTCCAATGGAATAGGGGACCAGGTTTGGAGGGAAATCCTCCGCTTAGGAAAACGGAATGGTGCCAGAGCCCCATCCCCCCCCCCCTGGTGGTACGGAAACCCATTCCGTGTCATCCAGGGATATGCTGAAACAGAATGGGTGGTGAGGCTGGAAAATTCGATTTTATCTCCCCAACACCTCCCGTACCTGTATAATTAAAAAAAAAAAAAAAATTTATAAGGTTCCGGTTTGGTCAGTTTGAACATATCGTCTTCATTAGTTACCTAAATCGGTAAAGGATTAGAAATAATAAATTCAAGTTTAAATGTATTTAAAAATTTTCCGAATTTCTATAAATTAAAATATAAGGGTTTTGCAAATTTTAGTTAAGGTCTCATTGTTTCCAATTCTTGTTGAACCAGAATTTTAGTCGGAGTTTTAACGTTGAAATTGTGATCGTAAGATTCAGATTGATTGAAGTTTTATGCAATGCAAAATTTTTGTGATTCGGAGTTTTGAAGTTCGAAATATATATTTTTCAAATTTTAAATTCCTTCTTGTAATCTTTAAATATTTTCTTAATTTTTCAATTTTTCCGGTTTGCAATCTACCCAAGTGCGAAATGCCAGAACTAATGGCGGGGGCCGGTCTTGGCCCGGTAGTGGTTGCCGGGTTCGGCAAACTATGCTGGGGCAACGTTGGCATTCTTGGCAGCTCTTGACTGCGCCAACATTGACTGCCAGTTTTGATTATTTAAACTTACCAATCTTCGGCCAAATCTCGGGCCAGTGATGGCCCACGAAATTAGCCAAAATCGATTCTGTATTGGAAAATTTTCTGACAAGTATAAAAACTACAATCATATGTAGCGAGTTAGCTACTATATATTATAAGCAATAACATTTTAGATTATGATCAATGATATTAATTATGTAAACTAATCTCGTAATTTTATCTAAAATTCGCAATTTTTTTTAAAACATTTTCATCCTATTACTAATTGAAGGACTTTCTTTTGTCGGAGTTGTAAAACTGACAACTTATTTTTTTTATCATGATATGAGTTAAAGATATTAATAATATTGGCAGTAATAATAATAACGATTAATATTATTATTATTCCACCGGCCAGCAGAAATTCTAACTTCCTTATTGACTAAAATGCTATAGTTAACTTTACCAGATGATCATTAGGGTGGTCCAAAAAAGGTCGATTTTTGAAAATTAAAAATACTGTCGCAGTTTTATATTCTGCAAAAAAATACAAGGCATAACTCTTTTTTTATAACTTTTTAAATTAATAATTGACTTGTCCCTAGGGTTTGAAAGGTTCTCAGTGCTTCTTCTACTTATCCGTCGTATTTCACTTATGGGTAATAATCTAAATCGTATCCTGGAAAGGGTTTGCGGGTGAAAAAAATACAATAGACCTGCTTCTGAGTAGGTAGAAATGGTCGACTTCAATCCTAGACCCTTTACTTCTCCTTTTCGTCAGTAGCAATGCACAGGCCTATATCAGTTTCGCTCATAATGATGGCTGTAAACCGACGACGGGCAAAAAACCGTAAACTTCAATTCAAGAATGTGTCCCTTTAATATTTATAAATCAATTTTATTTTTTCATGTACTATTGTCAATAGAATAAACTTTTATTTCATGTAAATTTTAAATAAATTAATTTATATTTACTGGTAAAAAATTGCCTCTAAAAACTGCCTATTTAATGATTTTTCAGGTTTTTTCTAACTGAATAACAACTATAAATATATCATTTTGGAAATTTTTTTTGTTTCAATAAAATATTTTAATTGTCACCTAACAGTTTACGGAAATACATTGCAATAGGAAATCAACAAAGCAGGAAAAAATAAAATTGAAAATAAATTGCTTGTTTTACGTGTTAATTCCCATAAGAGACAAAAAGTCGCAGGGACAAGCCAATTATTAATTTAAAAAATTATAAAAAAAGAGTTATGCCTTGTATTTTGTTGCAGAATATAAAGCTGCGACAGTTTTTATAATTTTTAAAATCGACCTTTTTTGGACCACCCTAATGATCATCTTTAAAATTTTTTTTTGGGATGACCTTTCACCATTCTTAAAATATTTACAAATGTTAAATTTATATCAATTTCATTTTATTCATGAGTCAGTTAATATGATCTTGCATTGATTAAAAATTTAATTAATCCATGTTCAAAAAAAAAAAAAAAAAATTAAATTCGAAGTGATTAAAAAGAAAATTTTTCTTTAATTTCTAATAATTCTTCTCTATTATGATTTGATTACTTAAACGACACTTCATACTATTTTATCCTTTTCAACTACTTCCTACAATGCTAATGAGCTTTAAATTGTTTCTGTAAATTTTAAATTTATTTTTTTTTAATTCGCTTATTTTATACATATTTCTTTTTCTCTCCTCGCGAACTCAATTATAACTATATTGATTGAGAATTTTGGGGGGCTGTGCCCGTTCAGTGGGATGGTGCTGGGGATTTGGAAGATATAATGATAATTATAAAATATGCATTTCAAAAGTTTTGAAAATGAACTCAATTAAATTCTTTTAGTTTATCACTATTTTGTCTTTTGCAAATTATTATTTTCAATTTTAATCATTTTCATGATTTATGAATTAAGTTCTTGAACTTTTTATATATACCTCAATTTCCAATGATTTTGTTGAATTTTAATATCTCTTCTCATATTTTGATCATTTTCTTCAAGTTTTAAATTTTGAAGTCATTTTTTCTAGTTTCCCCCAAATTTTGATTTTTCTCACTTTTCAATTCTTTTCATTAATTTTAAAAAAAAATTAATCTTACTTTTATTTATTTCCTTGAATAATACTTTTAATAATTTTAATTCTTTGTTATTATCATCAAAATTTAGGTTAATACAACAATTAGAGAATTTGAAAGTAAACTCTTGACAATAACGCTGGGGTGGGTGTGACTATTACTGCGGACGCTACAATTACTGCAGATTTTCATGTCTTACTAAAAATGATTATTTAAAAGCATATTATTATTTTAAATATATGAGTAAAATTATTTGGAACTATTTTTTAATAAATCTATTAATAAAAATTCACATTCGAAGTGTTAATTATTTAATTGTGTAAGTTAAAAATATATCAGTATTGAATCCCACGAAAAAATCAAATAGGCAGTCAAGAACATCAGTTTAAAAACACTTATATTTTTATATTCAAAAGAAAATACACAAGATATTAATATTGCTGAATAAAGCAGGCTCCATTGTTTAAAAAAAAATTTATTTCCTTAATTTTAATTGTTATAACATTATTTTTTTTTATTTTTAATTAATAAACTAAGATCTTCTTTAAATTAAATATAATATAATATAATAAATATAAATATAAAATATGACTTGATATTAATATTTGGCGAAGGCAAATTGCTTTATTTTGAAAAATTATATTTTTAATTTTTGTTTTCAAAAAGGTTAATTTTGGGAATAAAACAGTAAACAAAGCAATTTCACATTGTTCATTCAAATTAAAACATTATAAATTTAAAAATATTACCAAAATTTTCAGAAGTAGAAATATTTCGAATTATATTATTTTCTTAAAATAAAGTATTTAGGTAAAATTTGAATCATTTAAATTAAGGATCAGTTAATTAATCAGCTAAATAAAGGAAACCATAAATTGTTTATTTTTCAAAAAAAAAAAAAATAATAATAATTGCATTCAAACAATAAATAATAATAATAATTTACAAATTTGATAAATTTCATGAAAAGTTTTATCGATCATAAGTTTCAAAATGAAACTTTCAACGGCACATTGCTGAGTAACTGTGGTTTCACTAATGAATTTATCTCTAATGCTTAAGAATGTTTTTATTACTTTTATTAAAATAAATTTGTATATAAATAAGTAAATAATTCAAGCTGCCGAGTGAAGGCCGTGGTTAACGAGACAGTACCGCGCCGGTACTGGTGGCCGAACTTCGGCGACTATTTTGCCCGTACAGGACCGATACTGGGCCATGTCATCTCTCGTACTTGGGTTATCCAAAACGATTTCAAAACTTGAATTTATACACTTATAACAGGGCGCGAACTAGGTCTGTATTTTCTGTAAAAATCCGTAAATTCTGCGTGAAAGTCTAATTTTGAATAATTTTTACTGGTCCCACTATTAGTAGAACTTCAAAAGAAGTTGCACTCCGAAGAAAGGTACTTTGATGCAAAAACTTTATTTTTTTCTCAATTCAGGCAGGATGGATGTCGTCGAATCTGCAAATCAATTTTATCTCCAGGAAGTTATTTTTCAAGGAATTTAGACAACACGTATTTTTTTTGTTTGCCTAAAAAGAAATTTTTCATGAAGTTGTAAACATTTTAATTTTTAAAGGCAAAACTCTCGTTTATTTCAAATTTAAGAAAGAACCATATATTTATATTTAAATAATTGGGATATCCTATTTTTTTTTATTTTTTTTTAGATCAAAAAGAGTTGTTAGTCCTCATTAAAAATCCATTGAAAATTTAAAAAAAAAAGATGTTTTACTAAAAAGATTTGAATTGCGATTAGGGACTCAAAAACTCCATCGTTTTTCTTAATTTTTAAGGGAGGATCTCATTTTCTCGGGAAATGCACTAGTTGTGGGGGGTGTTCCTCTTCGAAGAGTATAGGGGGAGGTTTTTCTTGGTATTTTTCTCTATTTCTTGTTTTTCAGCGAATTTCGTCAGAAAAAAAAAAGAAGTAATTTATCAGAAACACAATGTTATTTAACAAAAGCCAACAAATAATATTATAAATAACGTTTTAAAGAGAAAAATGAACCAGTGGCGTAACTCGGGGTGCAAGGGCCCTGGGGCAAAAAGGAAACTGGGGCCCCAATTATATCTATAATAATTTACAAGTATAATTAATTAATTCATTCGTTATGTCAACCCCTAATTTTGTAAGTAGATACTTTCTTTCTTTTAAAATTTTAATTCTTATTTTACCTTTTAAAAATGTTCTCAAATTTATTTTTAATTGTTTTTAAATTGATCCCCCAAATTTTACATTTACCTTCCTCAAATTTCAATTATTTTATTTAGTTTTCTCGATCATTTTTGTTTATTTTAATTATTTTTGCCTAGACACTAAATCAGTTTTAATTATTTATTCCTTAATACTTTTACTATATATCGAAAATTAAAATTTATTTTCTTAACTTACCATTATTTTTGCTATTTTGCAATTATTATTTTCAATTTACAATAACTTTCAGAACCTCTGTATTAATTTACTGAACTTTTAAATATATATATCAATTTTCAATTCTTTTGTTCAATTTTCATTTCTTTTATTACATTGCAATTCTTTTTTTTTTTTCCATCTTTTAATATTTTCATTATTTTCAATTAATTTTCTAAAATTTTTAGTTATTATTTCAAATTTAAATTATTATATTTAATCATCAATTATTACCTTTTGCTTAAAAAGAAATTCTGTAATTTTATATTAATTCCTCCGATTTTTAATTATTTTCATTCTTTTTCTTCTATTCTCATTGTCTAAAATTATTTTCTAGAATCTTTAAGTATTTTTCTTAAATTTCAATCATTTCCTTTTAATTAACTCAAAAATGTGATTTAATTTTTACCACTCATCATTGTTTTTATCATATTTCAATGGTTTTCTTTAAGTTTCAAAAAAAAAAAATAAAAAAAAAACTCACTCCTCAGTTATTTTCCAAAATTTATATCCTTCAATTTTCAATTATTTATATAGTTTTTTTTATATTATTTTCTCTAGTTTTTAGTTACTTTCGTTCTTTTCATAATTTTCAAAAAAAAAAAAATTGTATAATTATTTCTATTTAATTAAAAATTATTCTCTTCAATTTTAAATTATGTTTATCTTGTTTAATTTATTTTCTCTAATTTTAATTATTTTTCTTTTTCCAATGAATTTCTGTAAGTTTTAATATTTTTCCGAAATTTTGGCTAACCTTTCTTTATTTAAAATATATTTTGTAAGTTTGTCAATTATTTTCTCTTCTTTTAATTTTTTTTTATTTTTAAAACATTTTCTATGAGTTGTTAAATTACTTTCCTCAATTTTGAATTGATTTTATTTTTTTTTCCATTAATTTGAAAAATCAGCAATTATTTTGTTTAATCTCAATTATTTTTTTTTATTTTTTTTTAATTTCAAAATCTTATAAATTTTGGCCTATAAAAAAAAAGGGGTTTATTGGGGCCCTCCGAACTTAAGGACCCCGGGGCACTGCCCCACTTTGCCCCTTAATAGTCACGCCACCGAAATGAACTATTATTTTTCAAAATTGGATAAATAAAAAAAAAAAATTACATATTTCCACTAGAATCAAAGAAAAAAAAAACTATTAAAACCATATTTAACATCTTCAATTTTTCAATGGACGGCGCCGTCATAGACTTTAAAGCGAATTTTGTTCCTCTTTTGTCCCCTATTTTTTTTTAACAATGGGGGCTGTGATCCCTGGGTGCACCTACCTCGAACCCCTCGGAGCCTGGGATGGACGGGGTTGATCCTCTCTGAGCCCGTCGTGCTGCCTGGAAGGTGGGTATATCCGGCTAGAGAAAAACGTCCCCCGGGTGAATAGCCGGAAGCGAAGTCCATCATCGTCGTCCTCGCTCTCGGGCTCCCAATTTTCCTCGTCGGACCATCCGAAGTCTGGACGAAGACGGATTGAAAGTCCGCCGAGCGCCCCCTCGTCTTCGTCCTCTGATGAATAGAGGACCCAGATATTGAGGTTGGCACCCTCGCACCTAGTGTTTTCCTCGCTTTCAGCTTCACCCTCGGCGATGTTTTCACCCCCGGTGACAACTTCCTCACTTTCCGCACCCGCGCCTGAACCAACCGCACAGTCCATTTTTTTTTCTCCCTTTGATTGTCAAGTTAAACGCGGTTGATGAGGTACTGAGGGTCCAGCGTCTCCGTTGGTCGCGTCATCGACGCCCCCTCTCATTAGCATACAGGAGGAGGGCACGCAATAGCGTAAAGCAAGATATCAAGTAATTCGTCATCGACACCCCTCCCTCATTAGCATTTGAGGGGAAGGCAATGCATTGACATGGGCTGGAGATGCAAGGGGTTATTCAGACCCACCCACAATGATTTCTGTCTAGTTCTTACAATTTTCTAAGAGATTCTATTCTCACGATTGTTTAATTTTACCCTATGAATCCTTAACTTTTACAGGATGAAAGGTTCTTCTTTATCTCTCAATTTTCAGTAAAAAGGGTTAAGAACACCTTGTTTCTGCACCTCTTCTAATTCTTCTTGTCAACTTTAAAGCATTTCCTTCGATTCTAACTATTTTTGCGATGTTGAGTTCACTTTTCTTAAAATATAGATTTTTTTTTGTCGATAAACTATTATCGTGAACGGTAAAAGAAAAAAAAAAAGGACAGGGATTTTTATTGCATACCGTGAAACGGGGTAATTTCGCTCAACTTTAATGACTTTAATTTTAACAACAAAATATGGTAGTTTACGAGCTATAATCACTTTATAAAATCCTTATAAATAAATCAATGTTATTTAATTAATATTTACAGTCATCAGATTCATCAGAATAAATATTTAACCACGTTTTGTGCTTTATAACTTCATAAAGATTTTGGATTTGGTCATGAGAAATAACCTTAGATACTTGATAAACAATTGAATGATGCATTGTATTCATGAACGAAACTACCCAACAAATATGGAATATTCTTTTCAAATTGATTTCTTTTAAAAATCTATTTAACTTTTCAGTAATTTTATCTTTCTAAATCATGTCACGGATATAGGAAACAAGATTATTAGATGACATTAACATAAAATATTTTAAATATAGGTTTCACAAGCGACTTTCACACACTACTTGTTCAATGAGCAAATTAGACATCTTTAAATAAATATTATTTTTATTAAAACTTGACCATAATTTTACTTTAAAATACCCTTGAGACACAGTTTGATACTTTTATTAACATTAGCAATTGCAAATTTTATATTTTTCTTCCCAAAAATAACAATAAATAATTTTCGAAAAAAAAAAATTTTCCACTGAGCGAAGTTGGCCTGTTTTACGGTATCTTTCTTTTATGTATATTTTTTTTAAATATTACTTTAAACAATTCTGTTATTATAACATTCGCTAAGCTAAGTGTTTCACTTCGATACGAGAAATTCGGTTTTTCGATCGATATCGATCGAAGTCGTATTTTTTATTCTCACGAGCATTTTACTATTCATTTGTTTAATTTCGTATCATATCGGATCATTTTTCGATCAAATGTGGATTTGACCCATTATCCTCAATACGTCTCCCCTTCTCAATTCAATTTTTTTTTTAAATTAGAATTAATTTTTTTTTAATTTTTGATGTAGAAATTTCCTTAATTTTACAAATTATATTTTATATAAAATTAAATTTTATAACAAATATATTTCTATTCATTTTTATCCTTCTAATTTAACCTTTGGATTATACTATGAATGAATAGAAGGTTCATTAAATTGATTAAAATAAATTTATTAAATAATAGTTAATATTTTATAACATTTAAAATTGCATTTAAAAATTATTTTATTAAATTTATTTTTGAATAAATCTAATATATTAGGATTTAATTTCGACTTAAATTTTAGATTATAAACTTTTAATCTATTCAATTTTATTCAATTTTATTCAAAGAAATAATAACATAATTAAACTTCTAATTTAATTTTTAATAAATAAAATTATTTTTATTTCTTAATATAAAATAGTTTATTAAAAACATAATATTGAAGATATTAAAATGAAAATTTTTTCTTTTATAATTTAAAAATTAGTTAAATTTTATAACATTAATATGTCATATTAAAATTATTAATTTAATTTTATTAATATTTTTAAAATCAAATAATCAAATAATCTTAATTGAAACCAAAAAGAATCAAAACGACCAATAAAAAAAAATTCTATCGTTTCTCGGATCAAATCGATCGAATGAAACACTAGCTAAGCTTTTTACTTCCATGATTTTCATAATTATTCGTAATTATTTTAATATTCTCATCCTAACATCATTCTTCTATTTCATAGAACTTCTTTTCTTTTAGAATTTCGTTTTCTTTAGTAATATATTTTCAAGTTTTTCTTTATATCCTTATTTTTATTTTAGTTAAAAAAAAATATATATATATGGGCATGCCACCCCCCTGCACATTTTAATTTTCAAGATAAAATGCTTTATAATAGCCCAAAATTTTCGTCAAAAACTCAATTTTTTAATACCGTATGGTGTTTTTCAATTTAGTTTAAGGGTGGTAAAATGTGAGTGAAAAATTGAAAAAACTCCCCCCAAATAATGGATAATTGTGCCAATACAGTTAAGAAAAATAAAAAAAAAGTTGAATTGGCTTCCATTTCCGTAGAAAAACGTTTATCACATTTTAAATAAATAATCTTTAGACCTCACACCCCTTATTATAAGAATCAACCCTTAAGAAACAACCCCTAAGCCTTATTTTCACAAATTTTAAATTATTCTTTATGAAATAAATTTTTACAATTTCTCTGACCCCTACAGGCTATAGAATGATATGCAGATATTATTAGATCAAAGTTAAATAAAAAATAAGGAAAAAAACATCCCCAAAAATCATCCCCAAAAATTATTTTGACAAGTTAGAAAATACTCTTTGTAAAATCAATTTTAAACATTTCTGTAACCTCTACAGGCTGTAGGAATCTTTCAGAAAGTCAACCAATTAAAATAAAATCAGAAATAATAAAAAACATCCCTTAAAATTCATCCCCTAAGCATTATTTTTGCAAGTTAGAAATTATTCTTTGTAAAATCAATTACAAAAATTCCTGTGACCTCTACAGGTTATAGAGTTCTTTCTAAAAGTCTTCCGATCAAAGTAAAATCAGAAATAATCAAAAACATCCCTTAAAATTCATCCCCTAAGCATTATTTTTGCAAGTTAGAAATTATTCTTTGTAAAATCAATTTCAAAAATTCCTGTGACCTCTACAGGTTATAGAATTCTTTCTAAAAGTCTTCCGATCAAAGTAAAATCAGAAATAATCAAAAACATCCCTTAAAAATCATCCCCTAAGTACTATTTTCACAACTTAGAAATTATTCTTTACGAAGCTAATTTAAAACATTTCTGTCACCACTGCAGATCATAAACTTCTTTTATGGTGTCTATCAAGCAAAGTAACATCCACGATAATCAAGAAACATCCCTTAAAAATCATCCCCTATGAATTATTCTCACAAGTTAAAAATTATTCTTTTTGAAATCAATTTTAAAATTTTCTGTGACCTGTATAGGCTATAAAATTATTTGCAGATATCATTTGATCAAAATTACATAAAAAAGAGTCAAAAACATCCCCCAAAAATCATCCCCTAAGAATTATTTTGACAACTTAGAAATTATTCATTGTAAAATCAATTTTAAAAATCCTGTAACCTCCACAGGCTCTAGAATTCTTTCAGAATGTCTATCCATCAAAGTAAAATCAAAGATAATCTAAATCATCCCTAAAAAACCACCCCCTAAACATTACATTCACAAGTTAGGAATAATTCTTTACGAAGCTAATTGAAAATATTTCTGTTACCCCTGCAGGTCATAAACTTCTTTTATGATGTCAATCAAGCAAAGTAACATCGACGATAATCATGAAACATCCCTTAAAAATCATCCCCTAAGCATTATTTTTACAAGTTAAAAAGTTTTCTTTGTAAAATCAATTTTAAAAATTCCTGTGACCTCTAAAGGTTATAGAATTCTTTCTGAAAGTCTTCCGATCAAAGTAAAATCAGAAATAATCAAAAACAGCCCTTAAAAATCACCCCTTAAGTAATATTTTTACAAGTTTTTAATTATTCTTTTTGAAATCAATATCCAAAATTTCTGTGACCTCTGTAGGCTATAAAATTATTTGCAGATATCATTTGATAAAAGTTAAATAAAAAAGAGTCAAAAAACAGCCCCCAAAAATTATCCCCTAAGAATTATTTTGACAACTTAGAAATTATTAATTGTAAAATCCATTTTAAAAATCCTGTAACCTCCACAGGCTCTAGAATTCTTTCAGAATGTCTACTCATCAAAGTAAAATCAAAGATAATCTAAATCATTTCTTAAAAATCACGCCCTAAGCATTACATTCGCAAGGTAGAAATTATTCTTTGTGAAATCAATTTGAAATTTTTTTGACACCTCCTGCAAGCTATGCAATTGTTTTAGGCTTTCAAACGATTAAAGTGAAATTGAAAGTAATTAAGAAACATTTCTCAATAATCATCCCTTTAAAATTAGTTTCAAAAAATTGTAATTATGCATTGTGAAATCAATTTTAATAATTTTCGCTACCTCTACAAGCTGTAGAAATATTTTGAGAAACTTTTGCAACGTTTTCAGGAACGTTGCTAACGTTTGAAGAAATTTTTCTGACACTTGCAGTGAGTTGTGCATCATTCTTAGACAGGTATGCAATATTTGCTGAAGTATATACAGCATTTGCCAAATATTTCATGACATTTGCCGAAATGTTTATAACACTTGCAGAAAGAAATGCTACATTTGGCAGAAGTGCGTATGCAGCAATTGCTTAATTGTTTATAACATTTGTAAAATTGTTCATATCTCTTGCAGAAAGTTTTGCAACATTTGCAGATGTATATGTAGCACTTGCAAACTGTTTGTAATATTTGCAGGAAATTATGCATTATTTTTCGAATGTTTACAACCTTTGCAGAGAAGTTTATAACACTTGTAGATGTAGACTTTTTTACAATACTTACATAAAGGTATTTAACATTTGCAGAAACGTTTGAAATATTAACAAACATTTTTATATCACTTGTAAAATATTAAATGTAAGATTTGCAGAAGATTAATTTTTAGATTAGTTTTCAACACTACATTACGCTTGTACCGTATAAGTCATCACTTTTCTATGAATAATTTTCATTCCACTTGATTGTTTATAGTTTATACTTAAAGTTTGCCGGTGTGTATGCAATTGCTTGAGTTACTTAATCGCATTGTTGAAACATAATATATTAGTTTCAAATTGTTAGATACTTATATCTTTGATAGTGCTATAAAACTCTAATTATTTTATTTTGTTGTGATTTATTGAAAATTGGGTAAAACTTAGTTTAAAACTCTGTCTTGAGACTTTAAATTATTCTGGTTTTGGAAAGTTTATTATTTTTAAGTAAAAAGTTTCATTAATTTGAATTTATACGTTCTGTCATTTCAATTTTCGAACTAGTACCGTTTATATTTAAGACAATTCTGTATTTGAATTTGGAAAAGTCGTTACTTTTCGTTTAATATTATTATAATTTTTATGGTTGCGACTTTTTATTCCTACACATTTATTGGTTTTGTGTAAACGAAAGTTCTTGTAAAAACTTTCTGTTGGTTTTAATTTCTTAATTAATTTATTGTTTCTTAATTTATTGGTTTTGTGTAAACGAAAGTAATTAGATTTCTATTGGACATCTTGTTTCTTATTAGCTTGTGAATTCCTGTAAAAAACTTCCTGTTTGTTTTAATTTCTAATATTTTAAACTCTTTTAAAACATGTCAGTTGCACATCGTACTGACAGATGCGTGAATCTTTTCAAAAAATCTGATGAAAAAGGTCATGTAGGAAAATATTTAAGAAAAGTTTCCAAACGAATTTTGCAAGAATTTCCTGATTTGCCTTCAAACTCCATGATTTGCTAATTTAATCCATCATAAAGAAGACTTTGGCATAGAAGCAGAATGGCACTACAGTGCAACTGCTCATGGCAAAAGTGCCTATGATGGCATTGGAGCAACTTTTAAAAGAGAATCATGCAGACAAAGTCTCATTGCAAAACCAGGATGTGAAATGCTAACATCGGAAGCTCTTTTTGCTTGGGCAAAAAATCATTTTAAAACAATAAGTATATTCTATTTTACCAAAAATGATCACGATAAAATGAGAAGAAAACTTAATAAGATGTTTGAAAATGCTCCAGCTGTTCCAGAGATAAACAAGAACCATGGAATTGTTGTTCTTTCAGACAAACCGAATAAACTTGTAATAATCAAGAGATATTCCAATGATGAAAATGGAGTCGAATGGTTGCCCTATGCTAAGTAATAAAGAAACCAAATTGAATTTTAATATCCACGCACACAATATTTACAAACGGCCCTTTTAAGGGCCACATGATGTACAAAATCCATTCGGCTACCTCCACGTGGTGTGCATCGGGTAACGCTGAAGTCGATGGTCCAATCAACTATACATAGTTGAGCTAGCAGTTTCTTAAATATTGTAGATATAACTTTGATCCATAGACATCCTAAAAGAATCCTATATCCTGTAGAAGAGTTACCAAATATTTTTTTCTTGATTTCACAAAGAATAATTCTTAAATTGTAAAAGAAATGCTTAAATGATAAAGTTAAAGGGATGTTTTTTAATTATCGTGGATATTATTGTAATAATAGACATTTAAAACAAGTTTTGTGCTTGTAGATGTGAGAGAAATTTTATACAATGATTTAAAAAAAAATAATTTCTAACTTGTAAAAGTAATGCTCAGGCGGTAATTTTTAGGAAATGGTTTTGATTACCTTCAATTTTGCTTTCAAGAGTAAACATTCTGAAAGAATTATACATCCTGTAGAAGTAGCAGATATGTTTAGTTGATTTCACAAAGAATAATTCAAAACTTGTAAAATTACTGCTTAGGGGATCATTTTTAATTGATGTTTTTTGATTAACTAGTATGGCACTTTGATAGAATGATATCTTAAAAGAATATTATAGCCTGTAGAGCCGTAAAATTGTTTTTTGGTTGATTTCACAAAGAATAATTAAAAACTTGTAAAAATAATATTTAGAGGATGATCTTTAAGGGATGTTTTTAATAATTTCTGATTTAACTTTGATCGGAAGACTTTCAGAAAGAACTCTATAACCTGTAGAAGTCACAGGAATTTTTAAAATTGATTTTACAAAGAAAAATTTTTAACTTGTAAAAATAATGCTTAGGGGATGATTTTTAAGGGATGTTTCATGATTATCGTCGATGTTACTTTGCTTGATTGACATCATAAAAGAAGTTTATGACCTGCAGGGGTATCAGAAATATTTTCAATTAGCTTTGTAAAGAATTATTCCTAACTTGTGAATGTAATGTTTAGGGGGTAGTTTTTTAGGGATGATTTAGATTATCTCTGATTTTACTTTGATGGGTAGACATTCTGAAAGAATTCTAGAGCCTGTGGAAGTTACAGGATTTTTAAAATTGATTTTACATTTAATAATTTCTAAGTTGTCAAAATAATTCTTAGGGGATGATTTTTGGGGGCTGTTTTTTGACACTTTTTTATTTAACTTTTATCAAATGATATCTGCAAATAATTTTATAGCCTACAGAGGTCACAGAAATTTTGGATATTGATTTCAAAAAGAATAATTAAAAACTTGTAAAAATATTACTTAGGGGGTGATTTTTAATGGCTGTTTTTGATTATTTCTGATTTTACTTTGATCGGAAGACTTTCAGAAAGAATTCTATAACCTTTAGAGGTCACAGGAATTTTTAAAATTGATTTTACAAAGAAAACTTTTTAACTTGTAAAAATAATGCTTAGGGGATGATTTTTAAGGGATGTTTCATGATTATCGTCGATGTTACTTTGCTTGATTGACATCATAAAAGAAGTTTATGACCTGTAGGGGTAACAGAAATATTTTCAATTAGCTTCGTAAAGAATTATTCCTAACTTGTGAATGTAATGTTTAGGGGGTGGTTTTTTAGGGATGATTTAGATTATCTTTGATTTTACTTTGATGGGTAGACATTCTGAAAGAATTCTAGAGCCTGTGGAGGTTACAGGATTTTTAAAATTGATTTTACAATGAATAATTTCTAAGTTGTCAAAATAATTCTTAGTGGATGATTTTTAAGGGATGTTTTTGATTATTTCTGATTTTACTTTGACCGGAAGACTTTTAGAAAGAATTCTATAACCTGTAGAGGTCACAGGAATTTTTGAAATTAATTTTACAAAGAATAATTTCTAACTTGCAAAAATAATGCTTAGGGGATGAATTTTAAGGGATGTTTTTGATTATTTCTGATTTTACTTTGATCGGAAGACTTTTAGAAAGAACTCTATAACCTGTAGAGGTCACAGGAATTTTTGTAATTGATTTTACAAAGAATAATTTCTAACTTGCAAAAATAATGCTTAGGGGATGAATTTTAAGGGATGTTTTTTATTATTTCTGATTTTATTTTAATTGGTTGACTTTCTGAAAGATTCCTGCAGCCTGTAGAGGTTACAGAAATGTTTAAAATTGATTTTACAAAGAGTATTTTCTAACTTGTCAAAATAATTTTTGGGGATGATTTTTGGGGATGATTTTTGGGGATGTTTTTTCCTTATTTTTTATTTAACTTTGATCTTATAATATCTGCATATCATTCTATAGCCTGTAGGGGTAATTGTAAAAATTGTAAAAATTGATTTCATAAAGAATAATTCAAAATTTGTGAAAATAAGGCTTAGGGGTTGTTTCTTAAGGGTTGATTCTTATAATAAGGGGTGTGAGGTCTAAAGATTATTTATTTAAAATGTGATAAACGTTTTTCTACGGAAATAGGAGCCAATTCAACTTTTTTTTTATTTTTCTCAACTGTATTGGCACAATTATCCATTATTTGGGGGGAGTTTTTTCAATTTTTCGCTCACATTTTACCACCCTTAAACTAAATTGAAAAACACCATACGGTATTAAAAAATTGAGTTTTTGACGAAAATTTTGGGCTATTATAAAGCATTTTATCTTGAAAATTAAAATGTGCAGGGGGGTGGCGACTTTCAGAAAGAATGCCCCATATATTTTTAATTATGATTTTTATCAACCCTGTAATAAAAACATTAAAAAAAAAGCTACTCAACTACTTTATGATATATTATTTCAAAATTGTAATCTACAATTATCATTTTTATGAAATCATGATTTCTATGCGAAAAGACCTTTTCGCATCTTAGCCGACGAACCTAAAAACCCTGAAAAGAAAATCATATTATGCATAGAGGAAAACGGCATTTCCTTTTTCTAGACCGGGCCGAGTCGGGGGTCGCGATTTCCGGGGACCAGAAATGGATTTTCGCGGTGGATTGTTATGGGAGAATTATTAATTTAGTCTCAGCTCAATAAAATAATTATTTTGTAGAGCTGAGACTGGCCAAGGCTAGGCAAGAAATACCTGGTGGCGACGGGAATCTGACACCCTGATAAGCAGGCTGTGTCAGCTTCCGGTGGCGAGACACACGACTTGGCCTTGGTCGGAATAAGAAATTATAATTCTAGCCGAGAATTATTATTCTCGGTTTGAATTTAGAAAATTTGATGTGTCCTTAGGTGAATTGCGCGAGGGTTGTCTGCGGTAGCGAAACCATTCGCTGTGATTGCGAATGTTTCGCTGTCGCGGCCAAATCTTCTTTTATGGCTTAGTGACTGCTCTGGGGTTGCCGTTGGGCCACTCTTTATTATGAACAATTGCTATTGAATTAAATAGCAATTGGTTATATTGTTTTCTTTTCCTTTTAAGATAGTTACATTGTGGGAATAGCAGCTGATGTGCTATTGCCCTAAATTTCTACAATTGGCGACTGCTATTGAAATCAATAACAACCAATGATTATTTTTATTTTTTTTGCTATAGTTACTAAATTGCGTTGTTGCTACAATGGCAATAGGTGCGCCATTGTCTTAAGTTTCGTGCTATTAGTGACTGCTATTGAAATCAATAGCAACTATGTAAATCGCTTTTCAAGATTATTTTAATAAAGAACAATAGCAGCTGATGTGCTATTGCCCTAAATTTCTACAACTGGCGACTGCTATTGAAATCAATAGCAACCAATGATTATTTTTATTTTTAGCTATAGTTACTAAATTGCGTTGTTGCTACAATGGCAATAGGTGTGCCATTGTCTTAAATTTCGTGCTATTGGCGACTGCTGTTGAAATCAATAGCAATTATGTAAATCGCTTTCAAGATTATTTTAATAAAGAACAATAGCAGCTGATGTGCTATTGCCCTAAATTTCTACAATTGGCGACTGCTATTGAGATCAATAGCAACCAATGATTATTTTTATTTTATAGTTACTAAATTGCGTTGTTGCTACAATGGCAATAGGCGTGCCATTGTCTCAATTTTCGTGCTATTGGCGACTACTATTGAAATCAATAGCAATTATGTAAATCGCTTTTCAAGATTATTTTAATAAGGAACAATGGCAGCTGATGTGCTATTGCCCTAAATTTCTACAATTGGGGACTGCTATTGAAATCAATAGCAGCCAATGATTATTTTATTTTAAAACTATAATTATTAAATTGCGTTTTTGAGTTTACATTTAAAGTTTAGATCTAAAAAGAGAATTTTGTTCCTGTGTGACATAAACAGAAAATGTATGGGTTAGGATGTGTGTGTGGATTTTTGCTGGCATGTGTGCGGGTGCAAATCCACTTGATGCTGGCTAGACACAGGTACACCCACGGCAGGACTCCACCCGCTTGATTGGTTTCTTGACGCCTCGCGGGGGGGACAATTAGCGACCGTAACTCCTCCCGCATGAACTTGATGACTCCTTCAACCACCTTACCCCACCCCCTTAAAAAAAAATACATGTCCTCGAACGAATTGTTTTAAGAACTAATTCGATTTTAACATTATTGATTGTTCCTGACAATCGATTATTGAACTGGCATCGATCCTTGAGCCACCCTGTGGGACTTCTGTTGTTACCGATGATCATTGATATAATCGATATCGTTGTTAATGTGAAGTTGCCAATATTATTATTGAACTCTGTCAGGACCGATATTTTCGGTTCAATCATTATTGGGTGGTTTCAATCGATGTCAGGAGGATCGATCGTTGTGATTACGATCGATCGAACAGAAGTAAATTTTATAATAATTATAAATAATTTGGCATTCGTTCCCAGGCTAGAGCGGATGTCAAAAATCCGTCTCAGCAGATTCAACCTTGCAACGCCCCTTGACGAAATTCTAACCCGTTTCCTATTTCCACGATTCAACAAAATTTTCACACCCAATGTTCCTACCGAAGGAGAAGTTACGAGATTGAAGAAAATCAAATCCGCAGTACAACTTTCCAGTTCTTCTGATCAACACCTCTCCTGGTTCTTACCTGGCAGATTTGTTGATTATTTTTGATTCGGAAACGACGCGACTAAGCCCGTCCGCGAGTCGGAACCCGGCTTCCACACTTGTGAAAGATACAAGGGAGGTACTGGCGGACGAAAAATTCAATTAAATCTTCAAGCCGACGGAGTACCTGGGGAAGCTGATCTGGGGAATTTTGGCAATTTCAAATTTTGCCAACGTTGTCCCAGGACCGGCCAGTCCGTACGAGAGAGTACCTGTGCCGCACCGGACCAGTGATTTGCCCCCACACCCTGTTAAGAACAATTTAAACACACAGGTGTTTAACTGCGAAATCTCGCCCGTCGGGAAGTGCATCGAGTGCAATCGTTCCGACGGTAAGTGTAAGTGCGAGTGATTCTTGTTAAAGGATTACGCTTTCGAGGTTCACGGTAGGGTGAGTCCAATTAAATTTTAGAAAATCATTTCCACTCTCTGTAAATCATAAATTCAAAATTTAATGTTAATAAATTCTCACAAATTTAGAGAAAAGAAAATTACTGTTGTTTCATTAAAACATTAGAGTCTTGTACTTTATTTTAAAATTTTTAACCTTCAACTCAATCCATTTTGACTGGCTGACACTCACATCGAGATAACGATCCCGCAAAAATTTTAAACAGGTTTGCAATTCTGATTTCAAACCTGGCAGCTTGGAGCCTCCAGGACCAGAAACACAGCAACGAGACATTTCGAGGTTCGGATCCCTAAAAGACCGTTCTTCTCGAATTGAAATTCTGGGCACACTACCTCCCCTTTTTAATTGCATTGCATTTGATCTAATTAGGAATTTTTCTGGTTCGTAACAAAAAAATACAGCTTATGTTACCTAAGCATAATATATAAAAAAAAAATTTAACACAAAAATCTCATTTCAGTTTAGGCTAAAAAAAAGCTAAATAATGCATTTGTTTATAAAAATTGTTTATTAAAAAAGCAAATTTAATTGCAATATAAATTTTTTGTAATTAAAAGTTTTAATTTGAATATTAATAGAATAATTATGAAAAAACAAGTTGTTTTTCTATTCACACATGTCCAAATAGTGAATTTGTTTATATTATTTGTTTATAACAATTTTTTTAAAATCAAACTTTTGTTTTCTTTTTGTACTGTCTTAAGCACTACACACATGAAGTATAAGGCATAGGAAAAATTTTTACGATGAATGAGATCAAAAAATGTTAAAAATCACTTTTTTTACACTTAGCATTAACATAAATTGTTTATAATGCAAAAATTAAAAAATCGGCTCTCACAGATCTCTGAAGAATTTATTTGTGAACATTAAAAAAAAAAATCTGAAATCGGTTAAAAATTGCGCTCAAAAAATCAATTTGAACCCTACTTTAGGATTTTTTCCCACTGTGCGGTGGGTGCGAGATAAATATTCCCCCCCCCCCCCCTCTATAATCCTTAGAAAAATAGAAGTTAAAAAATACGTGTAATCAGGGGCAGAGACTTGGAAAAGCAATATTAAATTAAAGAGTTTCTTAATTATCGTAATTAATTTTCGGAATTAATAAACAAATAATCATAATAATATAAAATTTGTGAAAATCATTACAAATTAAAAAAAAAATTAAAAATTGACGAACTTGATCGAAATTTGAGAATAACTAAAATTTGAAGAAATTGATTGCAAATGATAACAATAATAATTGAAAATTGAAGAAGATTATTAAAATTTGAGAAAAAGATTTTAAAATCTAGGAAATTAATTGAAGAATAATGAAAGTAATAAAAAATCCGATAAAATATTTGCAAAGTAATAAAAATAATGAAAAATTGAAAACAATAATTTTAGTTTGTTAAAGATAATTGAAAAAATTACTACATATAGTTACAATAAAAAAAATTATTGCAGAATAATAAAAATAAAAGTGAATTAAAAAAATAACTGAGATTAGAGATAAATAGGGGAGAGTAGTCAGAGTTGGATATAGTTTTGACTTTTCTCTTTAACTTCTCCTGTAGGCCGAATTTTGCAATGTCTCTTATATTATTGGAAAGTTCTACTAAAATGCAATGTTTTTGCTAAACGTTGCAAAAAATTTGGACCATAAGTTTCAGAGTTATAGGCAATTAAAAAAAAAAAAGGTAGTCAGAGTTGAACATGGTAGTCAGAGTTGGGTCACTGTAGAAAATCAATTAACTATGAAGATAAATGATTAAAAATGACATTATCTTTGCCTTCGCATGATAGAATAACACTTAAATACATTTGGAAATGACAAAAGGAAACATGAAATTGAAATAAATCATATTTCCTCTTGTATCGCGAAATTGATCTGAAAGTGAAAAAGTATTACCAAAAATTTGAATTTTCTTTCTTTCAAATAGAAATGAAGTTTTTGACACCTTTTTAAGTTAACAAATTCATTTTCATTGCAAAAATGCTTCAGAATTGCAAAATTTTGGGTGTACCAACCTTGACTTAAGCGTCGTTTAGCTTCATATCACACACACACCATGAACGCTTTATACAAACACCAAATTACCTTCCACATTTTCGTATAACATCTTAATGAACAATTTTAGTCAACTTAATTTGTCTTTGGCATATTTCTTCTACATTTAATTATCTAATTTTTAAACTACAATAACGTAACGGAAGTATTTACACACAACGACATATGGATCTACTGTGATAAAACAAAATAAACGCGATGATTCAACTCTGACCACTGTCCAACTCTGACTACTCTCCCCTACTAAAAAAAAGTTGGAGAATTTATTAAAAAATATTAAAAAATGACAAAAACTAATTTAAAAATGATAAAAATAATTGTAAATTAAAGAGTTTAATAACAATTGGTAAAAAAATAATTGTAAAAATTACAGAATATATTTAATATAAACAAGACTACTTGAAAAAGGATAAAAATAATTAGATCTAAAGTTAATTATGGAAATTTAAGAACACAAATTGAGAAAGTTACAAAATTTATTTGATGTAAAAGAAAGTGAATCAAAATCCAAGAACATCATTGAAATCCTTGAAAAATACAAAAAAAAACTCATAATTTTGTAAAAATAATTGAAAAATGACAAAAGAAATTAAAAGTTATTAATAAATAACAAAACTCATTTAATATTGAAGGATATAATTTAAACTGAAAAAGTTTTATTTGAAAAAGTTAAAGAAAATTATTGAAACTTGCAGAAATTTGTAATTTAAAAATTAGGGGAAAAATTGAAAAATAATGAGAATCATTGAAGAAAATTTTTAAAAAATGATAAAAATAGTTTAAATTTGTAGATAGTTAGTTGCAATCATAAAATAATAATTTTAAAAAATACAGAATATTTGCGTAAAGTAAAAGTATTACAAAATGATTTCAAGAATTTTAAATTTAGGAAAATAATTACAACATTATAGAAATAATCAAAAATTTATTAAAGAAAATGAAAATTTTAGATATATCATTGAAATTTTTGGAATTAATCAACAAAGATTCAAAATAATATAAAAATTGTAAAAATAATGCAAATGAAAAAAAAAATTAAAACTTGACGAAGTATTTAAAATTTTAGAAAAAAAATTGAAGAATGATTAAAACATATCCTTATTTTGCATGTAAAAATTTTTTTTTTGGCGTAGAATTTTATAAAAGATATTAAAATATAAAATTTTTTTTAAGGGAATTATGTTACTAAGAAAAGTTTATTTCAAATACGTTTTGCTCGGAAATAATTTATGTCACAAAAGTATATTATGCACCAAGGGTGGAAAACCCGAGTTTTTTGATGAGAACATTGTGTGAGTCAATAAACAAGGTCCACCCCTCTGACGTCATCTCACCTAAAACTTTGACTTCAACCGCTTCACACGTACAAACGCAAGTTTTTGTGCATGAGTGAAAGAAAATAATTTTTGGCAAAAAATATTTTCTGTCAGAAAATAATTTTTGTCAAAAAATAATTTCCATCATAAAAGGCTTTTTGTCAGAAAATCACTTTCTATAAGAAAATACTCTTTGTCAGCAGTTTAGAAGGGGGGAATGTGGCGTCCTTTAACGCCTTTATTTAATGATTGATTTAAAAGTAAATAAACATGCTGACCCTTCTTGCTGCCAGCCGTGCGAACTCGAATATTCGCATTATATTTCATATTTTCTGCTCAAATTAAAAGCGCGGAAGCTACTGCGATCTTCGGTTAACAACCGAATTAAGTAATCGGACGATCTCGGCCTAGATACATCGGATTCCTGCCTACATCAGATATTTTTGCTGGTCCCTTGAATTTATATACCGTCAAGTGGGGCTATTTTGTGCGCCTTGGGGCTATTTTGTGCACGCGAGGTTATTAATGAATAAAATCTTTATATTCAGTTAATTAAGTTTGCTACTTGGTATAAATATTTTCTGGTATCTAGACTACAGGGAGTACTTAATGAATTTACTCAATTCTTTATCAGAAATCAGAAAAAAAATCTTAAAATCGTGAAAATCAAGCTAAAAAATTTCAAAGTTCTCAAAATTCTGTTCAGATCTCCGGAAGTTTAAAAGTGTTTTTAAAAGTATTAATAATACTTGTTGACCATTTAGTTGTGATCATGTATACGTGATGCGCTAACTTTTTATTGCATATTTTAAGAAAAAAGTGTAAAAAACTGAAAAACCAGGATTTGGTGGGTTATTTTGTGCATTCTTTAAAATCAAGTTTTTTTCAATAATTTGTTTTGTAGTTAGTAAAAATTGCTTTAGAATTTCATTTTAAAACATTTTTGTCTTATTTTTATTATATAAGATAAGAAATAAGCATAAAATTTCAGTTTTACACATGGTGCCTTAAAAACCTCAAAAAAGTAACATTAATAATTACATGCTTTTCAAGTTAATTTTGAAATTTTTTCTCTTAAAATAACTGAAGAAGTGTAAAAGAAGTTATTTTAAGTAAAATTTTCTTAAAGAAATAACTTTTCTTGTAAATTTACTTTTTGTGAAAATTTAGTGTTTTAGTTTCAAATTAGTTTAACAATTCCTAGGAAAAAAATATTTCTGACTTTGTTTTTCTTTATTCTACTCTAAAATATCTGGAAATAATACGTCATACAGCAAAAACGTTAAAAAAAATGTTTTTACTCAACTTTATAAATAAGCAAACTTTGATGCACAAAATAGCCCGACCTTGGGGTTTATTTTGTGCACAACTTTGAGTTTCTATAACTCAGACAAAAATTTTTTTCTTGTCGACTAACTCATAGGACACCTTTAAAAGGATATCTACAACATAACTAAATAGATAAATTCTTTATTTTTTTAGATTCTGAATTTTAATAAAGCATAGAGGGGAAAAGAGCGGTTTTGTGCACAAAATAGACCCACTTGACGGTATCATGTATTTTTACCCGGATAAATCGGATTCCCGCTTATATCGGAAAATTTTATCAGTTCCTTTAAATCCGATATACGTGAGTTTTACTGTAATTGTATAATCGGTACATTAAATAAATCTTAGCTTTTGTACTAAACAAGTGACTTATTCCTCTGTGTGGACTGTGAGTGGATGACTCTTTTTTGGATAACCGACTGTGTCGTTATCTCCGCTTTGTTTTACTGCGGAAAGCCAACACCACCAGACCACGCTGAGCCAAAGATTATTGCTTAAATTGTTCTCGCACTTGTGTATGCCGAAATGGTAAGTTTGTGTTTCATTAATCTCTTTTGTGCTTCACCATGCTCGTTTCATTTTCTCCTCTCGTAAAATTTTGACTCCCTATTTTGGAAATCTCGCTCGTCTGTTTGTGTGCCGGCCTTCTCATGCCGAACTCATGAGCTAGTCGCTTTTTTCAATTAAATCAATTAATGATTAAAAATTAAAGTTTTAAAACCTGAAGAAAAAAATAGTATTTATAAATTTAAAAATTACAACAATAAAGAAAAAGTTCCAATTCCTGTATATGCTGATATTAAATGTTTGTTAGAGCCAGGTGTAGAGCAAAAACATGTACCAACAAACGTTGCATTCTATGTAAAATGCATTTTTAATGACTCTCTCTGAGAATTTAAATCTTATCGCGGACTAGACTTCATAAAGTGGTTTAGTTAGAATTTTATACTGCAAAAACTTGTCACATTTGTGAAAAATCATTCAATTCTGATGATATCAAACATAGAGATCATTGTCATATTACAGGTAAATATTGTGGTCAAGCACATTAGGGTTGTAATATAAATTACAAAGATTCCCGTACAGTTCCAAACTTTTTTCATAATTTAACAAGGTATGACTTACATTTTTTTATAAAGAATTAGCTACTTGTTTTGAAGGTGGAATTTCAATATTGTCCATCAACAAAGAAAAATATATTTCATTCACTAAAGAAATTGGAGGTACATTAGTAAAACTACGATTTATCGACTCTTTTAAATTCATGTCAAGTAGTCTTGGCAAACTAGAATCATAATTAAAGTAATGATGATAAGAAAATTACCAAACGGTTTTGTAAAACTGAACAAGAATTCCATTTACTAACTAGAAAGGGGTATTTCCTTATGAGTATATCGATAGTTGGGATAAATTAAAAGAAAACAAATTATCAATAAAAGAATCTTTTTATTCCAAATTAAGTAATGAGCATATATCTCAAAACATATAAATGAGACCCACTTCATTATTATACTGTACAAGGACTGCCATTTGACGCTATGCTTAAATATTATTATATTCTTGAAGTAGATCTAGAATATTCGTCTGAAATTCATGATTTACATAAAGATCTACAGCTCTGTCCACATCATTTCACACCACCAAATTCAAATTGTGAAAAATTGATAACTAGTTTATATCCAAAGGAAAAATATATAATTCACTATAGAAACTTGAAGCAGTATATAGAATTGGGAATGAGAATACAAAAAATCCATAGAGTTCTAAAATTTAATCAAAAAGCATGTCTTAAACCCAACATTGATTTAAATACTGAATTAAGAAAAAATCAAGCAATGAATTTGAGAAAAAATTTACAAATTAATGAACAATTCAGTTTTCGGGGAAACAATGGAAAATGTTAGGAACCACAAAGATGTAAGATTATTAAGAAAATTGTAGGGAAGATATGGAGCTAAAAATTTAATTGCTTAACTAAATTTTAATAGTAGTACAGTCTTTGCGGAAAATATGGTAATTATTGAAATGAACAATTTACAAGTATACATTAATAAACCTCTTTTCATTGGTTTTACTATTTTAGATATATCTTAAATAATCATTTATGATTTTCATTACAATTACATGAAAAACAATTTTGGAAATAATGAATAGTTACTCTACGCCGACATAGATAGTTTAATTTATCATCTTACTGTTGCAAACTTTTATGATTAGATTATGCGTGATTTTCATAAATTCGACACATCCGATTATCCTGAAAATAATGTTTATGGAATACCCCTTGCTGATAAAAAAGTTTTAGGCTTAATAAAAGATGAGTGTAATGGGAAAATAGTATCAGAATTTATTGGGCTTAGATCAAAACCAGTGGCGCCCAATCGGCTGGAGCAGGGGGGGCGGCCGCCCCCCCTGGTCGAGGGGTGGGTGGTGTCAGGAGGATGGTAAAAAATATAAATAAAAAATTTAATTTTACGTAACAAAATAATCAGAAAAGTACGGAATTTAAACCCCCCATGAACTTACGTACATATGAACTTTGGTTAATATGATTTTAATATAATTGTAAACCTAATATTTAATCTCGTAGCTGTTTTTTAGTTAGAATGTCTTTAAAATATTGGTTTTCAAATAAAAGTATAACCAGAAATTATTAAATAATTATATTTTTAATCATTAATAATATGTTCCTATAAAAATATTTAAGAGTACCCTATTTGAAATAACAAAATGAACGCACCACCCAAGGGCCAGAATCTCTTCACTGTTGTTGGTTATTTAAAACTATATAAAGTTAAACTAAAAAAATTTAAAATTAAAAAATTAAGGAAATTGTAGGAATAATTGTGGGAAATAATTGTAAATTGAATAATTGGATTGAAAATCGAAGAAAATAATTTAAAATTCAAGAAAATCACTGAAAATTGAAAAATGTAGTTGAAATTTAAAGATTATAATTAACAATTTAAAAAAGTTATTGAAAAAAGAGAGAATTATTGAATATAAGAGAAAATATTTGAAAACTAAAGAACCGAATTAAAAATTGACGAATTGGTTAGAAAATTGAACGAAATTATTGAACAATTGTATTTAATATTAAAGAAACTTATTGATACCCGAAAAAATTATTCAAAAATGGCGGGAATCTTTGAATATTAAAGAAAATACATATAATTGGAATTTAAAGAAAATAAATAAGGATTAAAGAAAATATTTGTAGAATTAAACAATTGAATTACAACTTAAAAACTATTTTTTATAATTGAATAAAATAACTGGAAAAAGCCGAGAATTGTTTAAAATTGAAAAATTAAATAAAAATCGAAAAAGTAATTAAAAATTTAAGTAAATAATTAAAAATAGAGTAAAATATCGGATTTTTAAAAAAAATAATTGTAAAAAACATAGAATTATTGAATATGAAAGAAATAATTGACAAATGATAATATTTATTGAATATTGTAAAAAATTCAAAAAGGCCAGAATAATGACACAATTTAAAAGTAAAATTGAAAAATTAATGAATAATTATACAATTTTAATAGAAAAATAATTAGAAAAAACCGAAAATTATTGAATACTGAAGAAAATAATTAAAAATTGATGCATGGAATTAAGCAATTTAATTCAAATTTAAATGAAATTTAATAAAGCCAAGAATTATTAAATATTGAAGCAAATAATTTGAAATTGAAGGAAATTACTGAAAATTAAAGAATGGAATTGAAAGTTAAGAATTATAATTTCAAGTTCAAAAAATTTATTGAAAAAAGGCGAGAATTATTGAATATAGAAGAAACTAATTGAAAACTGAAAAATCGAATTGAAATTTGAAGCATATAATTAAACATTGAAAAAAACAATTGAAAGAAGCCGATAATTATTGATTATTGAAAATTTAATTAAAAATTAAAGAAAGGAATTGAAATTTGAAAAACACTGAAAATTGAAGAAAATAATTTAAATTTTCATTAAAATAATCGTAAATTAAATTTTCAATTAAATTTGAAGGAAATAATTGATAATTCAATGAAAAATTAGAAATATAATTAAATATTGAAATAGGTAATTGAAAAATTGAATTGTGAATTCTTCAATATAAAAAAAAATAATTGAAAACTGAAGAATGGATTTGAAAATTGAAGAAAATAGTCGTAGAATTAAACAGTTAAATTTAAATATTTGAACAATAATTATGATTGAAAAAAGACAGGAATTACTAAATATTGAAGAATTAATTGAAAATTAAAAAGAATAATTATAAAATAACTACAATAATTTGCTATTAAAGAAAGTAATTCAGATAAGTGGAAAATATTTGACAATATTGAAAAAAATTCGATAATTGTTGAGAATATTTGACAATTGAAAAAAAATCAAAAATTGTTGAGTATATTTGACAATTGAAAACAAATTCTACAACTGTTGAGAATATTAGACAACGGAGCAAGGTAATTTAGATAGTTTAAGAATAATTGTAAGTTGAAAACTGTTTAAAATTTAATAAAAAATTATAGATTTATTGAATAATGAAATTAAAATTACAACTGTTACTTATAAATTTAAATTTTGATCAATTCAAAGGCATTTTTAAAAAAGTAGTTGACTCATTGCAGCACGTAATATTACATGAATATCACAGTGACATCATATTGTAATATTGGTAATATTACGGGGTGATATTGACGTGATATTGAAATGTCCTCCTCAAGGTAATATTACAAGTAATATTACAGTAATATTACAAATATTTATTTATTTAAATATTTATTTTACATTAAATAAAATACTTTAAAAAAACCCGGCTCACACGGGGTTCGAACACGCAACGTTCGACACGACGTGAATACGCCTTGTACCACTCGGCCATCTAGATCTTGGAATGTATTTCAGAAAGTGTTCTTCATGTAGTACCTTAAATTCTCTTTGGTACAATATGAAGAACACTTTCTGAACTATATTCCAAGAGCTAGATGTCCGAGAGGTACAAGGTGTGTTCACGTCGTGTCGAACGTTGCGTGTTCGAACCCCGTGTGAGCCGGATTTTTTAAAAATATTTTATTTAATGTAAAATAAATATTGAAATAAATAAATCTTTGTAATATTACCGTAACATTACTTGTAATATTACTTGTAATATTACCTTGAGGCGGACATTTCAATATCACGTCAATATCACAGTAATATCACCCCGTAATATTACGAATATTACAATATGATGTCACTGTGATATTCATGTAATATTACGTGCTGCTTGGGATTATTACTCTCTAAATTTTGAATCAGTGAGAATTTAGCCTACAAATCAGTGGAATTTCACTAACTTAAATTTAGGGAGTATAGATAATTTTATTATGTGAACCTTTTTTTTTTGCTTGTCAAAATTAGGGTTCATGAAAGGGGGGTGGTATCCTGAAAACGGGTCTGGCCCCCCCTACTAGAAATCCAATGGGCGCCACTGATCAAAACTATATTCTTATAAAATTTTCGGAGATAATGATAAAGCTGAAAAGAAAGCAACAGGTGTTAAGGGTTCAACTCTAAAATCCATAACATTCAATGATTATAAGCAAACTCTTTTTTCATGTAAAAATCTTATTAAATCTCAATATCTCATACAAAGTCGAAAACATGAAGTACAAACTATTAAACAAGACGAAATTGCTCTACGCTGACAAGGCGATAAAAGAGTTTTGATATCAAGAAAAACAGACACACTTCTATGGGGATATAAGAAAAATCAACCCATAGAAATTGATGATGTAAAAATGTAAAAAGGAATGTATTTTAAAATTGTATTCTACTTTATAGGAATTTAATTTTGTATTATACTTCTAAGAAAAAATTAGTATTATGATTGTAAGAAAAGAATATTTTTTATTATATTTTGTAAAAAGAACCAAATGTGTATTAAGCTTCTATTATACTTGTAAAAGAAAGAATAAAATGTGTATTATGCATGTATGTAATAAATTTGTATTATACTTGTAAAAGAAATAAATGTTTTAATAAATGTATAATTTACTCCAATGTATCGGTTCTTTTATCACCTTAAAAATATTTCTTAAAATTTAATCTATATATTTAATAACTTTTAAGAAAAATTATTAATGACTTGGTAAAATTTACTGTATTTAGAAGCATTTTATTTCTTAATTTGACAAGAATATAATTTACTTCTATCAAGTCTGTTTCTTTATTAAAATATCGGTTATTTCTGCAAGGATTTTATTCTTATTATTAAATGATACATTCTATAGCACCCAAATAGCACCGTTCTTTTCAGGAAGCTCACGGGAAGCAAACCGTGTTAAGTTCGGAAGTTAACGCGTTTAGCTTACAGTGAGTTTCCTAAAAGTTTTAAATATCCTCCCGCTTTGTAGCTTTCGATGTTAGTTTCCTGAAAGTTACCGATATTAGCTAGAAAGCTAATATCGGCTAATATTAATAAAATAATAATATTAATAATAATAATAATATTAATAAATAATATTAAGCTAATATTAATAAAGAAAAATGATTAATGACTTGGTAAAATTTACTGTATTTAGAAGCATTTTATTTCTTAATTTGACAAGAATATAATTTACTTCTATCAAGTCTGTTTCTTTATTAAAATATCGGTTATTTCTGCAAGGATTTTATTCTTATTATTAAATGATACATTCTATAGCACCCAAATAGCACCGTTCTTTTCAGGAAGCTCACGGGAAGCAAACCGTGTTAAGTTCGGAAGTTAACGCGTTTAGCTTACAGTGAGTTTCCTAAAAGTTTTAAATATCCTCCCGCTTTGTAGCTTTCGATGTTAGTTTCCTGAAAGTTACCGATATTAGCTTTCTGAGAGTTATGGAAGTTAACTTTCGGAAAGTTATCGATGTTAGCTTTCTGAAAGATAGAAATGATAACTGCCCGAGAGTTTTTAATCTTAGTTTCCTGAAAGATTTTGATGTTAAATTTCTGAAAGTTATGAATATTAACTTCCTGAAAGTCTTCGATGTTAACTTTCTGTAAGTTTTTGATGTTGACTTCCTAAAAGTTTTCGATTTTAAATTTCTGAAAGATTTTGATGTTTACTTCCTGAAAGTTATCAATGTTGAAAAATATTTTATATAATACCTTGCGTCAAGAACTTTACTAAAAAGTCTGTTTTTAGAGTTCTAGAGATTAAAAGGAGGAGAAACCTACTTTTAATCACAGTTATCCCCACCAGCAACGCCATTCAAGCACGCTTGCCAACCTAAACATCAGCTGTCGCGTCACGTGTTAGAACAGCAAGCGTACTTGAATGGCATTGCTGGTGGGGTTAAACTGTAATAAAAAGTAGGATTCCCTTCATTTTAATCTCTAAAACTCTAAAAACAGCGTTTTCAGTAGATTTCTTGACACAAGCTTATTATATAAAATTATGTGTGGAACACGGGCGCATCAAGGGGAATCGAGACTCGTGTGATTGCTGCACTCGCTTCGCTCGTGCGGCAAACTTCACACGAGTCTCGATTCCCCTACAGATGCGCCCTTGTTACACAAATAACTATTAATTTTTTAATATGAAAAAAAGACAAAAAAAATTTTTTATTACGAGATTTTACTCTTTATTATTTCCAAGTCTTTGCTCTAATAGACGTTTAGAAACTTAGAATTATGAAGGTAATTTTGAAAACAATTTTGGGGGTACGGGGATTCGAACCTGCGTTCTACGCACTCAAACCTAACTAACCCTACCGCTCAACCCACTGAGCTACGGAACCGAACGGCAAACGAAAGAAAAATCTTTCTCATCATTTGCAAGTGATGGTGGACTTATTTGAAAATATTTTCATAACTCATATTTTTCTCTAGTAAATAAAAGTAAAAATCAAATAAGGATTGATAAATAAATTACAGAAGAGCTAGAAACATAAAGAAAATGTTAATTTTATTTTTAATAAAATGATAATTGTATTTTCTAAGGAGACAATATATTTTCTGACTTACCGATAGTGGATATCGTAATAATTCAAATTAGGTACACAAATTAGGCGCACAAAATAGCCCCACTTGACGGTACATTGCATTTAATATTACTTAAAGGTGTAATTAAGAATTTAAATTTTAAATTATTAAATTGAGCCATATTTAAAGTTTAAAAATTTTAATTATAGATTAAGTTAAAATTTTCTTTTTATTTTTTATTGAAATTAAAATTTTAAGAAATAAATTGAAATAAATTAAACTAATTTACATAAACTTATTTGTAAAATATTAAATTTTTATAAGAATTGTAATTAAAATTTTGTCTAATTGCAAGTTTATATTTAAATGTTTCGCAATGTAGTTAAGGTTAAATTTTATTCTTTAAATTTTATTTTCTTACTTACAAGTTGAAGTAATTTTAAATACAGTTTAAAGTCATGTATGTACTTAATTTAATTTTTTATTTTTTTCCTTTCATTTTAAAATCACAAGGAATTTAAAAATATAGAAAAATGACTGGTTTTAAGAAATTATAATTTTCTAAACACAAAATATTTATTGTAACTTTTATCTTAAAATTGAGCTTCGAATACCATAAAAGTAGAATTACCATAATGAATAAATAAAGTGACATTTTTCACGCATTTATCAAAAAATCATTTTTCTGAAATAAAAATAAAACGCTGCCAAAAAAATAACACATTTTTCAGTATAGTAATTTAAGTAATAATTTTTAATCCAAGTTTAAACATTAAGGCTAAGTATAGCGGACATTTGGCATCTCAGAAAATTTTAAAAACCAACGTGTACGTTTGTAACCTATATATTTACTATATATATTGTTATAAACACTATTATTTGTGCCTATATTCAATTCTCATAAATTTAAGAATTGTTATCATTGTACATCATTTTGGTTAATATTGTATATGAATATTAGACAAGAGTAGAAAAGATTTTATAATTGAGAATGCTGGAAAGAGAAAGATTATGTCATACAAGATATCAAGCACGCCGCTAGCCTAGCTATCTGGAAGAAGAGACAATATTTGACGAATTAAAAATTATGGCACGCTTCATATATTTTCTAATGCACGAAAGAAGTAGCTGTGGTATCTATTCGGGAGAGCGGGCGCAGGGAACACAAAAGAGAATGGTCATGGTGAGATCTACGCGAGGAAACGGAGACGCAAAGAGTCTACAGAGGCCATTTTTTAGTCTCTCTTAAAATTGGGATCTACGCAAAGAGAGCGGGGACGCAAGGGAGAAGTCAAAAGCGCCATTTTTAGATTCTTCAATTCGAAGAAGGAAAATCGGCCATCTTCCCTTCCCAATAATTCTTCAATATAAATTGGACCATCAAAATGATAAGGACAGTTGGGGATTATACAAGAGTGTACAATGGTCATAACATCCGACAGTGACTGCAGCGGTCTTACCATCTCACGTGTAGTATTACACTCAAGTTCGAGTTTTTATAATAGGACAGTCTTATTTCATCACGGTCTTTCGCTCAACAGTTCGAGATTTTACAATAGTGATAACAACAGTTTACAATATTCTACAATCTTACAAGTGTATACAGTCTTACTGTATTCTCGGATCTCGGACATTCACACTGTTGTTGTGAAAAATACAAATTATTAAGTCTCCTGCAAGAAGCTTCTATTCTTAACAAGAATTCACCTGCATCGACATCCAGTGATTAGGATTTCCGTCTGTTTACCCAGCTCCTAATCTACTTCAAGTATACTCCTGCTTTATCGCTTGCCTTCGACAAACAATCTTCGAGCATCTTTTCTTCTTTCAAAAGTAAGACTCAATTTATAAAATCATATTTGTAAATTCTCAACTCATAATAAATAAATATTCTTTAAACCAATTAGTACTCTCATTGACTTAATCCTCATCACAAATTAGATTTATTAATTTGAAACTAATTTAAAAGGAGGAACTAGGGTATATTGTAAGGGTTTTTGTACGTCAGACGTAACAGTGTTTACATGCAGTTTGAACTTTCTTGTTCTTTGGGAAACATTTTACAATCTCGGACATTAGCAATCACATGATTTTGACGCATTTTACTTTTAACATGTAAGATGTGTAGATCAAATTCATTTCTCAAGATTGGATAAAAATTACATATTTCCACTAGATTCAAAGAAAAAACAGAATGTTAAATAATTATTATTTGGCAACAAATTTTGACGCCACCTAATTTTTTCTGAGAAATGTGAAACCTAATATTTCAAAATCTGGTCCATTTAATTTTAATAATACCCACACAGCACCCGAAATTTCCTGAACATTCCCAACATTCAGGTAAGTTTTAAAACTTGCAGTAAATTTGCTGGAAGTTCTAGAACTTCCCTGAAGGTTGGGAATGTTCAGGGAAGTTCCAGTGCTGTGAGGGTATCTTTATTTAGCTAAAAGACCGCACTTTAAAAATTAGCTTATAATCGATTATTGACGAAATTTCTTGAAAAAAGGGATTCTAGACAAAAATATGAAGAATAACTATTGAATTTTTTGAAGAACAACTTTTATTCAGGAAATTTTTTTATATAAAGTGTGATTTTTGAGAAAAATGAAATTTTCCTCTAAAAGAATAAAAAATAAGTTTTCTTCCTACTATCAAAATCTGGCACAAGTTACATTCTTATGGATAATAATCTTTACTATAACGACAATTACCAAAAAAAAATTTGTGGATTTTAAGTAATTGCAATTTAAAATTTTTTAGTAAAAAAGCTGCCATTTTTTATTTTACAACAAATTTAAAATTTTCAATGAATTTTTAAAAAGGAGTAACAAATTTTTCAGGCCGTAAAAAAAGAATAAGATATCCCAATTACGTAAAAAGTTATTACAATTATAAGGTTTTTTTTTAAATTTAAATAAACGAGAGTTCCACTTTAAAAATTAAAATCTTTATACCGCTTGGAAAAAATTTTATTCAGCTAAACAAAAAATACTTGTCGTCTAAAATTCTTTGAAAAATAACTTTCTGTTGATAAAATTGATTTTCATTTCCGACCATATCCAGCCTGCCTGCTTTAAAATGAATTTCATCTGTACAATATACAGATGCCCAGTTACATAGTAAAAAAGAGGAGTTTTTATCCTGTCTTTCTTGGCAATGAAAACACCTTGATATAAGAGAACTTGAAAGAGAAAATAATAATATCTACACGCACGACGCATAAAATCTTTTAAAATACAAAATATTTATTTTTCAGAACGCGGAGCGAGTAGAAAAAATAGCAATTTTCACCATACAAAGTTAAATATATTCGCAGGTGTGTTTAAAATATCTCCTCTTTCCGGTGGTTGAGTCTCAATAATTATATTATTTATAGATGATTTTTTTATTTATAGATGATTTCTGATTCCGAAGAACTTTCATCGTTGTCACTTTTCTCACCGTTTAATATCCCTTCCTTTTGACTTCGACGTTCTGCTGCAATTTTTTCTCTGAAATAGAATAATTTTTTTAATAAACAATAAAAAATTGTAATTTACCTAATAGAATAATTAAGGGGGTAGTCGGTGTGACGAGGTCAAAAAATCTTTTTTTTTTTAAATATTTCGAAAGTAAAATATACTGAGAATATACTGGCCAAATTTCACACTTAAATTCAAAGTATTAATGAAGTTACAATCCGTTTACAAAAGGTTTTTCTCGAAACATCATTTTCTGAATCGGTCATGGGTCTAGGAAAAAGTCTATTCAACCGACTGCTTTCAAATTTGAATATGTTATATGTACACATGAATGGTTATTGTCCCCAGCAAAGTCAATTAATTTTAATATTGTCTTATTTATTCAAACAATTAAAAAAAAACAAATGCAATCTTTAATAACTTTCCTTCAAAATTCGCCATTTTTTTAAATAAATTTTTCTAAATCTGCTAGCTACGAAAGCGACACGTCTAAAAATTAATAAGATATTCATATTTTTTGTTTGAGATATTCCAAACTGACGTTATCACCATCACCAGTCACCTGCCTTTTTTTAAAAATGTCCTCGATAACCATGAAAATTAATAATAAAATATATTATAATAAGAAAATGTTATTTTTTATTTTTCCTATTTTCAAGCAAACACGTTGCTAAACCTTTTTGCTTCCATATGGAGGAACCTTCCTTTTGTTTTAAATTAAAATTTTTTTTTTAGTTGATCAAATTTACGTTGTCAAGTAAAACTTAAACAGTTATTTCTATTAAAAAAAAATAATGTGATAAATGAAACAGCTTAAACAAAAATTCTAGAAAACAAAATTCAAAGGGTTCAAACTCTCATTTATTACAATATCCGCCAAGTAATAATTTTGCTTTTTTGTCTTAATTTTCTTAAAAGTGATGTGTAAAAAATCTGCCAATACAGGGTGTCCGCAAAATTTTATTTTAAAAATTCCCTTATTTTCCCTTGGCTAATATTCCGTTTTCCCTGATCACCAATTTTACAGATTTTTTAAATCTTGCTTTGTCTAATAGGAATTTAGAATAATAAAATCATGAATTTCTAATTGTGATTCCTTTAAGAAAAAAATGCCTGACTTTTAAAGATGATTGTGGAAAATTCCTGACTTTTCCCTGACCTGTGGCCACCCTGCATTACACCCAAGTAAAAAATATATTTTACGTTTAAAATTTTTTATTAAAACTAAAGAATAATAATGATAATTATAAATTTAAATTTGAATTACATAATTAAAATTTTAATCAGTTAAAATTTTATTAGATACAGAATTCGGTATGTACATTGAAGTTTTTATTAACTGAAAGTTGGATTGAGTTTCTACTGAATTAATATTAGGACCTTCTAAAAACCAAATAAATAATTCATTATAATTCAAAGTGAAATTTAAATTAATTGAACTTTAAATCGATGAACATTTGTATTTTGTGTATTTTTAATTTTTTATAACTATTTCTGAACGAAAAGCTGACATATTTTCTAATGAAAATCTTGAGTTTCAAAAGATAATTTTTCCAAGAAATTACTTATTATAATCTATGAGATGCCACGCTTTAGTTGGGGCAAAAAAAGGTGGAGCTTTATTCTTTTAAGGGAATAATGTAATTGGTCCTTCTTATGTGTCTTCTAATTCTATTCTCTTATTTGGCAATATCCACCAATAATAACAAAAGTTGAGTTAAAAAATTCCTTATTTTTGCCAAAACGTGGATAAGTGTTTAATTCTATGGCTTTTTTACATTAAAAAAAAAAAGAATTTTAATAAAATACCTTTTTTTAAAATTAAAAATAATTAAACAAACTCACTTTAACCATCAAGTTTGCAGTTTTAGGATTTTAGTGTCCTACATAACCTATTTCTTTGTTTTGACGATCCTGTCTGGCTATTACTTATTATAATCTATGCAGTTGCACCCATTGGATTTCTAGCAGGGGGGGCCAGACCAGTTTCCGGGATACCACCCCCCTTTCATAAATCCTAATTTTGACAAGCAAAAAAAAAAGGTTCACATAATAAAATTATCTATACTCTTTAAATTTAAATTAGTGAAATTTCACTGATTTGCAGTGAGAATTTAGCCACTGATTTAAATCAGTAAAATTTGACTACTTGATTTAGTGAATTTCATTGGTGATTCAGTAACTTTCAATGATTGACGTCATTGGCTAAATTCTCACTGATTGTACAATTATTCTTAAATTTTATAAACTACCTTGCTCCGTTGTCTAATATTCTTAACAGTTTTTGAATTTGTTTTCAATTGTCAACAGTTATCGATTTTTTTTCAATTGTCAAATATTCTCAACCATTATCGAATTTTTTTTTAGTTGTCAAATATTTTCCACTTATATCAATAACTTTCTTTAATATCAACATATTTTCGTTATTTTATAATTATTATTTTTAATTTTCAATTCTTCAATATGTAGTGATTCCTGTCTTTTTTCAATCATAAATATTGTTCAAATATTTTAATTCAATTGTATAATTCTACGAACATTTTCTTCAATTTTTAACTTCATTCTTCAATTTTCAAATCCATTCTTCAGTTTTCAATTATTTTCTTCTATATTAAAGAATTCACAATTCAATTTTCAAATACTTATTTTAATATATATAATTATTTTTCTAATTTTTCTTTGAATTATCAATTATTTCCTTCAAATTTCATTGAAAATTTCTGTCGCTGAAAGGTAAAACAGTACAACTCCATTTTCATGGTTTCGAGATAAACGAGTTTTAATTTTTTCTTATTTTTGTGAATTCGAAAAATCAGCAAATGTGTTTGGTGTTTTGCATTAAGTCTTATTATTTAATGGATTTTTAAAATACATTCATCAAATTTAATAAAGCGCTTAGATTTTTTTCTTAATGTACAGAAATCTAACGTTATAATTTCGCACAATTTTCTAACCAATTCTTCAATTTTCAATTCGGTTTTTTAGTTTTAAAATATTTTCTCCTATATTCAATAATTCTCGCCTTTTTTCAATAGCTTTTTTAAATTTTTAATTATAATCTTTAAATTTCAATTACATTTTTCAATTTACAGTGATTTTCTTGAATTTCAAATTATTTTCTTCAATTTTTAATCTAATTATTCAATTTGCAATTATTTCCAAAAATTATTCCTACAATTTCCTTAATTTTTTAATTTGAAATTATTTTAGTTTAATATTTATAGTTTTAAATAATCAACAAACAGTGAAAAGATTCTGGCGCTTGGGGGTACGTTCATTTTGTTATTTCTAAAAGGGCACTCTTGAATTTTTATAGGAACATATTATTAATAATTATAAAAATAATTATTTAAAAATTTATGGTTATACTTAAATTTGAAAACCACACTGAGAAAATAAGACTCTGGCATATTTCTTTGCAGTGCCGGCTTTAGGGTAGTGCGCGTCTATGCGGCCGCACAAGGGCGCTGAAGTTTTGGAAAGCGTCATGGTTTTCAATGGGGCGGTTTCAGAAAAATTTGATAACTAAAAAAAAAACTGATAACACGAAGGAAAAAACTACTAAAAAGGGAGCTATACAAAGTATCGCACAAGGGCGTGAAGACAGCTATGGCCGGCACTGTTTCTTTTTTAACGTTCTCGGAACAAAACAAACAAGATACCTGCGATCACAGAGAATTTAAAGATTAACAGTACGCGTGTAATCGGCTACAGTACACAAAGTGGTTTGCAGGTGCTATAGCAACAACCTCTCTACACTACGGTAGTCAAAAATTTGTTATAGTTAGTCAATTTTTTTCTCAGTACAATATTTCAAAAACATTCTAACTAAGTAACAGCTGCTGGATTAAATGTTAGGTTTACAATTATTTTAAAATCAAATTAACCATAGTTCATATGTACGTCAGTTTATGGGGTGTTTGAATTCCTTACTTTTCTGATTACTTTGTTACGTAAAATTTAATTTTTATTTATATTTTTTACCATCCTCCTGACACCACCCACCCATCAACCAGGGGGGGGGGCAGCCGCCCCCCTTGCACCAGCCGATTGGGCGCCACTGGTTTCTTCGAAAATTTGACCTGATTAATAATATTCAATCTGAGATATTTTGAAATTTTTGGGTGTGTGTTAAAAACAATGTTTTATTCGAAAATACTGATCTTACAAGTGGTAAGGGAATTATTGGATACGTTACGTCGGTTAAAGCAGATGATATTTTATCTGTATTTTAGGTTAAGATATTTGTTGTAACATAAGTTATATTATGTTATTTTTAATTCTACTTTAATACATTCAATAATATATTATTGCAGGTAGCATTGAGGTTAGGTTAGCTGTCATATGGAGATTCGACGAAGTGTTGTGTTTCCGCTCTATACTTTTTCTTCCTTTTAGTTTTTCAGTGTATAAAACTAAAGTATACGTTATTATAAAGGGTCATTATGAGGTTATTGTTCATATTTTAAAGAATTTATTTTTCATATTAGGGGAGATGGGGGCAAGACGGGGTACCTAAGGTTTGAAGCTCTATAAAACTAATATTATCGATTCAAAGATATTTTATTTATTATAATAATAATCTTTGGCAATTAGTCTTCCATGAAAAAGTCTTATTTGAAGGATTTGTTACTTAATTAAATATAGAATCAAGAATAAGTAAAAAATTCAAATTTTCCACTTTTTAAAACGTGGTGGTAAGATGGGGTACCCCCTGGAGGCAAGATGGCGTATTATAAAAATCAACCTATTTTTGCCTATAAATTTCGCAAGCACCTTTATTTATTTTATTAAATAAACTAAAAAGCCAGTTTAATGCGTAATTTTAATTCTCCCATGTAAAATTAAATTACAAAGCTAACCTCAAAAAACAATAACTTTCATAATAAAAATAAACAAGTGGTTACCTGCTCCTGTATTTGAAATGTATTATTTACATAACAAAACGTTATAAATATTGTGTAAAATCACCAAAAGAAGATTGGTTTTCATAAAATAAAAAAATTATTGGTTTTCGGTACCTTAACCTGCTCTCGCTTCCTATACCCCGTCTTGCCCCCACATACGGAATTGCATTAAAAAATTAATTTATAAAAATTAAATTTCGAAACGGAAATAAACCAGTGCTTAACTTCAAGTGTAATCAGTGTTGAACATAAAAAAAATTATATAGCATATAAAATGTTGTTATTAAAATAACAAACACGTTCTAAATAAAATGCAAAAATGACAAGAAAAACGTCGAAAACAGTTTTTTTCATGTAACAAATAAAAAACTCGGTATCATCAATCGGTGACTTGGTCAATCAAAAACTATTGTAACGGTGCTATGTTGTGCAAAAAATGATCATGATTGGTTAATTAGTTTGTTAATTAAGGCAGGTACCCCGTCTTGCCCATAACCCCGTCTTGCCCCCACCTCCCCTAAGTAACTAAAAATATTTTATTTTTGATTGTTTATTTCTGCAAAACATATCTGTTTGAATTTAACCTTAAATTTTACTGGCCAACATGATATCTAGAGATTGGATTATCTACAATTAAAAAAAATCAGTATTTTCTTAAACTTTATATCTGTAGTTATCGTCTGAACTACAAACTTTCATTTATGATGATAAAAAAATAACAAAATCCTTAAATCCTGTCGAATAGTAAAATTGAGGGTTAACTTCAAGCAAATATTTTGCAGCAATAAACAATTAAAAATAAAAATTATTTTTTTTCACTTTTAAATATGAAATTTTATGTATAAAAAGACTGCATGTGTTATAAAAATATATTTTAATATGAAAAATAAATTATTGAAAATATGAAAATAAGCCTATACTAACCTCTTAATTACAACATGGTAGTATTTTATATTCAACAATATTTTTGGTTATGTGTGTATCATCGACTAAGGCCGAACATTGTCCTTTTGTCTCATAACCAACATTGGCACAAATTACATAAGCCCCAGAATCGGCAGAATGTGAGGCCCCCAACCTAAGACAGTCAATATTGTCACAAAAATTGGCCTTTACTCGTGAATCCAATATTCGCAATACGATAATCGGCCGAAGTTATAGCAAATGTTGAAAGCCCGAGTATCAGCTAGACTACATAGAACCAAGCATCGGCCACGTTGGCTAGCTCGGCAAACCCTGCTCGGGATTCTTTCGCTTTCATCAAGTTCCACTAAAAATCCGTCAAAAACAACTGCAACTAAACAAGCTCTCACGTTCTGTGCACAGAAAAAACGATATTCTTATTCTAAGAAACACTCCTTAAACAGGCGCCAATTTAAGAAGTGTTTCTTAGAATAAGAATATCGTTTTTTCTGTGCGAACTGATACATATTTTAAAGTCGGGAAATATTTAAGAAAGATAGCAATATAAATGTGTCGATTCAGGGTGAAAGGGACCTTAGCTGCAGAACTGAGTTTTACGCGTACGGGCGTTTGAAGTTGAGCCTCCCTATGCTACTGTTAGGTTATGCCTATGTTTCATTTCTAATAACACAAAAACTAATAGACATAAACAAGTTTTGATTTATGTATGTTAAAAAGCAACTCAAATTCCATCGATTCATAATAACAATTAAAAATCAAATGTTTTGAATTTCACAGGACGGGAGTTTGAACTTGTGCCTGCCTATGTTGTTGTTAGGTTATGTCTATGTTTCATCGCGAATAACAGAAAAACTAATAAACATAAACAACCCCCTCGTGGTGTCACCTTGTCGTGGTGAGGGGGCTTAGGACCGGCCAGGCGCTTGTCCTTCGGGCGCCATCACTGGACGAGCTGTTCGGCTCTTCCCAGGGCTCATCGACTTCCGATGTCTGGCGAGTTTGGGCACAGGGGAATGAACGGGACCCCGTTAATTCGGGTAGCCGCCGTTTTTCGAACCTGTGCACCAGCTATCCTGTGCGGATGATGTTAATTCGGATTCCAAATGGGGGCTAACCATCCTCGTCAGCTGTGAACGACATGGGTTCTGGGAGGAATGGGACACTCCTGCCTTCATGGTTTTTCTAAGTTGGTGTGAAGTAGTCTCGATTTAGGGTTGGCGCCCGGTGGACCGGTTGTCTGTCCGATCTGACCAACGACACTAGCCGATCGGCACCTTGCAGGCAGTACACTGGGAGTGATAAGTCCTGTCACTGCGTTTCCAACCGTGACATGTACGAGTCTGATGTGAGCGTAGCTCTGCCGAGGTGGACCTGCGGTAGGGTGTCAGGAGCCAGCCCCTTCGGGATTGATCGGCGAGTGCGTAATGGATGTAAGGGATCGGAACCTGCATTGTTACTGGCGAGTCCGTTCCGTCCGTGTATTCCGGGAACGGCTAAGCAGCTGATTGGGCCTCAGGGATCTGGGGTAGGATCGCAGTATCCGAGGGTGTACCCGCTCCCAATCAAGGCGGCCCGCCACTTTACGCACGAGGCGCTAGTAAAATATCTAGTATGGAAAGCAAAGTGGCAAATTTAGTTCAGGACATGGAGGTAAACGAAGACCAAGTAGAGGCTCTGCCATCTACGTCTGGTCAGTTCAGTCTTCCCCAAAGTGCTCGGACTGGTGAACAAGAACGTTTTAAGGAAAACGTCATCCAACAATTGGGTGACATTCCTGAGTTCTTTGAAACCATAAAAAAGGGCATTGGGAAACGAAAGAATATAAAAAGAGAAGTCCAAGAGGCAGTTAAAGCTCTCGAGGTGGCCTTCAATGAAATCCGCAAAAATTTGCGGTTTATTGAAGTGCAGACCCCGACGTTGCAAAGGCAACCTCGAGGAACGCGAGCTTGCAAAAGCCTGGTGGCGACAAGAAACGCAGCCGTACCGAGGGTGACAGCCCAGATGCTAGTCACCCAGTAGTACAGGAAAAGAAGGTTAAGCGCAGGGCCCCACCTACAGCGAATCCTGAAGCGGGAAAACCGAAAGAGCAGAATACTGCTCTGGCCAAATCCCCTACCAGGAGTTATTCGGACGCCGTGCGGGAGAAACCTCCAGGAGACAGCGACGGCTTTATACCCGTCGTCGATAAGAGAAAAGAGGTTAAAGAAAGGAAGGCTGCTGAGAGAAAGATCCCAATAGCAGAGAAGAAAATCTCTTCTTCTAAGCCAAGGATGACGGAAGCCGTCAAAATCTCAGCAGAGACTCCAGAGGCCTATAAAGAGGTCTTCCGCGCCATGAAAACGTCCGTTAACCCGGACCAGTTTGGCGCGGAAGTACTCAAAGTCAGGAGGACCATCAAAAAGGAGGTCCTCATTGTCGTGAAGAAGGGAGGAAAAACCTCCGAACTAGCTAGAGCTCTCACTGAAGCGTTACAAAACAAAGCGGAAGTGTTTGCCCTAATTAACAAAAAGACCGTCGAGATCCGAGATCTCGACGAGACGACCACGGAAGAGAACATTGTGGCTGCCCTCAAGACTAAACTTGAGAATGTTAACCCGGATCTGACATGCCGCCTCGTACCGCGTTTTGGTGGAATGAAGATGGCATTGGTCCGCCTACCGGAGGGAGATTGTGATACTCTCCTCAAGATAGGCAAAGTCCGGGTTGGCTGGGTTAATGCAGCAATTAGACTACACGTCGAAGTCCCGAGGTGTCAAAAGTGTCTAGGGTATGGACACTCGACTCGCGTATGCAAAGGCCCCGACAGGGTTAAAAACTGTCGGAGATGCGGCGGCGCGGATCACCTGGCCAAGTCCTGTGACGCGAAAGAGCCAAAGTGTTTAACTTGCTCCGACCTGGAAAAGTCCGATCTCGGACACTGGGCTGGTAGTATTGCCTGCCCAGTGTATAAAGAGGCACTGCAGAAACTGAAACAGGCAAAAGCCTAAAGTTTCTGCAAGTTAATCTGCATACGTCGAAAAAGGCTCAAGACCTGATGCTAGTGACAGTTAGTCAGGAGCGGATCGATGTTCTGTTCCTCAGCGAACAGAACAAAAGAAACGACCTCGCTCCCTGGTACCAGGATTCATCGGGTAGGGCAGCCATCCAGGTCTTCAATCCCGATTTGAGAGTAGACAAGTTCCTGGAGACGAGCAGTGGGTTCGTGTGGGTGGAAATTTCAGGTATACGCATGTATAGCTGCTACTTCTCGCCTAACGACCCACTGACAACCTTCGAAGCGGAGATAGATGAACTCGAGTCGAGCCTGCGAGAATCCAGGCTGGATGTTCTCGTCACTGGCGACTTCAATTCGAAGTCGCCAGACTGGGGCGAGACAAGGCTCGACAATAGAGGAATCCTAATCGCAGAAATGGTCTCCAGGAACAATCTGATGGTTGTCAACCAGGGCCAAAATTGAACGTTTAGGAGAGACCATAATATCGGATCAATTATCGATCTTACGATAACAACGTCTCTCCTGAACAAGCGCATCAAAGACTGGCACGTCTCTGAGGATCATACCGAAAGTGACCACCAGGATATTAAGTTTTCAGTCTCGGTAGGAGACACACCTAGAGCAAACAAGCAGGTTGCTTCCTGTTAAAAAGGCCCTAGGTGGAACATTAAGAAGCTAGACGTCGAAAAGTTCGGTCGGTCCCTTGAAGAATCCCGCCTCATTGAGAAACTTGGATTGGTGAAGAGACCGAACAATCTGGATGGGGAGGTGCGGCCGGTGATGAACATGATAATCACCGCATGCAACGCGTCAATGCCGCGTTGTAGAAGTACCACTCCCAGAAGACGTAATGTATACTGGTGGTCAGAGGAGCTGGCTTCTTTGCGAAAAGCATGCGTCAGAGCAAGAAGGATATACACCCGCTCTAAGGGAGACCCTGTGCTAAAGGACGCATACACAAAGGCCAAGAGGATCCTCAGAAAGGAGATTCGAGCTTCACAGCGAAGGTGTTGGAAGACCCTGATCGAGGATGTAGAGAAGGACCCATGGGGTCTGGGCTATAAAATCGTCACCAAGAAATTGGTTACGAAGCAAAAGACCCCCGGCCTGGACAATCCCGATTGGGTGCGTCAAATAATCAGGGCCTTGTTTCCACCAGCAGAACCATGGCCTAGGATGGACTGGAATGACTGTCAAGTCGGTGAGGAGGAACTCTTCACTCTTGCAGAGATTCACGAGGCAGGCAAAAGACTGAAGCCAGGCAAGGCGCCTGGAATCGATGGGATAAGTAACGAGATACTTAAACAAGTGATCGTTGCTTCACCCCAGATTCTCTTAGATTGCTTCAACAATTGCCTAAGAAGAGGAGAGTTCTTCCGGGACTGGAAATGACAGAGGCTGGTCCTCCTAAGAAAAGGTAACAAACCCCTAGATAATGTCTCATCTTACAGGCCAATATGCCTGTTAGATACGATGGGCAAACTTCTGGAGGACATGGTTCTGCAGAGGATGCAGCTCCACTTAAATAGTCTATCCGACTACCAATTTGGTTTCCGTGAAGGCCTGTCCACAGTAGATGCCATACAAAAGGCAGTGGATCTAGCCAAGGAAGGAAAGGACAAATTGGGTCCGGGGAAGAAAAAGAGCTTCTGCGCTTTAGTAGCTATAGATATACGCAACGCGTTTAATACCGCTAAATGGGAAGATCTCATCAAGTCGATGAGAAACAAAGGAATACCGCCCTACCTGTTGCGGATAATGAATAATTATCTTAGCGACAGGTGGGTAATATACGAGGGGGACACCTGCACTCTGAAGGAAGAGATGCAAAGAGGTGCCCCTCAAGGCTCGAGGATAGGACCATTCGTATGGAACGTCTCGTACGATGACTTCTTGCGAATGGGTCTACCCGAAGGTGCGGTGATCATCGGCTTCGCGGACGACGCGTTGATCGTATGCTCTGCCGAAACTGCAGAAGAGCTCGGAATCTTGATGAACGAATGTCTGCGACGAACAAAGAGCTGGCTGGATGCCAGAGGCCTTCAAATGGCCCTGGACAAAACTGAAGCGCTCATGGTCACAGACAGACGTGGTTACGAACTTCCCCGGATCGAAGTAGACGGATTCGAGGTCAAGTGGAGCAAGCATATAAAGTATCTTGGTGTACAACTCGACAAGTTTTTGAATTTTAAGCACCACATTGCTGTGGCTTTCGACAAAGCTGCAGAATGTGCACTAAACTTAGCCCGTATAATGCCGAACGTCGGTGGGCCTTTTGAAAAGAAAAGGAGATTGGTAGCGAGTGTGTTCCACTCAAAGCTGCTTTATGCAGCACCAGTGTGGGCTCCCTCCCTGCGAACAGATAGAAGCAAGACCATCTTGGAGAAGATACTGTCCTCGCAAAGGATTATCACTAAGCGTATAATCTCTGCCTATAGGACAGTATCCGCGAGTGCTGCTCAGGTCCTTGCCAGCGTCCCGCCGGCAGATCTTTTTGCGCAAGAAAGGGAGAAAATTTTCCTCCTTTTCAAAGATAGGATGTCCACCCGTTATACGGATGACAATAGACCCAGCAAGGACCAAATTCGCCGAGATGCAAGAAGCAGACTTGTCGAAAGATGGCAAGCAAGATGGAGCGGGGATGAGAAGGGTCGATGGACACATCGGCTCATACCTACACTCGCCACCTGAATAGATCGAAAACATGGAGTAGTCTCGTACTACCTCACCCAAGCGCTCTCAGGTCACGGGTGTTTTAACTCGTACCTAGAGCGCTTCAAAAGACGACAAAGTTCAGAGTGTGCGTACTGCAAATCCCCTAAGGATGACGCAGAGCACACACTCTTTACATGCACACGATGGAACGACGAAAGACGGGTCATGTTCGCCGGTGTAAACTGAGAAGTTACACCGGAGAACATGGTCCTGTTAATGACTCGATCCAAAGAGAATTGGCGTCACATCGAGACCTTCATCCAACATGTTATGAGGGTTAAGGATCTCGATGGCCGCCAACAAAGGTAGTTCCCGTAGGTCGAGGGATGATATCGTTTAGGCGATAGAGGCGGGATATAAGACCACTCCTAAAGGCGATACGTCAGTAAACTGGCTCTATCTGGGAGTGGTCTTAAGGTCCCAAATAAGGGTGTGTTTTTAGCGGGTCGGCAGAACATCGCCACCCCCGCATAACCCTGTAGTACGGGCTACAGGGTACCTGAAGGCAGGTTTTCAGATCCTACGCAAAAAAAAAAAAAAAATAAACATAAACAAGTTTTGATTACTGTATGTGAAAGAGCAACTCAAATTCTATCGATTTATAATAAAAATTAAAAAACGATTGTTTTGCAGCTAAGGTCCCTTTCACCCTGAATCGACACAAATAATGAGAAAAAAAGTAATATTAATGGATTTAATTCAACTTTTTCAAGAATTATGACGTTAAAATATTTTACCAATCAGAAGCAAGTTGTCCACTTGGTTCGTTTAAAGAAACCTACTATACCGACGTTAGTTAGACAATTCAAGAAATATTAAATAAACTTTTAAATCTAGTTAAAATCGTTCAGATTAAATTATTTAAAGTTTGAAATTTGTGAAAAAATATAGGACATTTAACTCCGCCGGAGTCCGAACCCGGGACCCTTCAATTGACAGTTCAATGCTATCCCAATTGAGCTAAGGAGGTTCTAATAGACCTGTGCGGTAAACCGGTATACCGGTTTTTCTTCAATATTTATGGAAACAGGTTTCCGGTTATGAGTTCCCGGTTTTCGGATTTTTTTTAAAAAACCGGTTTCTTTTTTAAACTCGCTTTTTTTGTAAATACCGGTTATTCGAACGCAATACCGAATCTAACCTACTTACCAGGTAGGCAGGAAAAGCCATTGGTTTGAAGCAGTTTTACTGCGTAATTTTTGTCAAGTTGTCGGCGGTTCTTTACTGTAAAAATAGGTGTCTTACAAGTATCTTATTTTAAGACATAAGACATTTAGATACCCAACAAGAAGGCCAACATTGAAAAGGATTTAAAAATCTGATAATTTGAATAATTTCCCAAATTATATAATCTTTTTAAATTGATGTAATCATTAATGTAATTTTTAAAGTACTAAAATAATTAAAATTAATTAAATGTTATTAAGAATTAATTATTAAATAAAAAAGTATTATTCTTGACAATTATTATAAAACATATAACTGGAAAACTGATTGTACTTGTAAATTGTTATTAAATAATTTAAAAAAATATTCATGAAAATAAAAATTAAAACATTTATTAAAATTAATGTAATTTTTTATTTAATTAAATCATAAAGACTACATAAATATTATTGATAAATAATTATTAAATTCTAATATAAAAAAATGATTATTCATGGAACTAATTATTCTTAAATTTGTATAAATTTATTTATTTTCTAATCTATAATTAAATAATCACAATTATAAAAATATTATTAAAAAATAATTACCTTCAAGTGTGGCTATTTTGTGCGCCTTGGGGCTATTTTGTGAACACGAGGTTTTTAACGAATAAAATATTTATATATGCAGTTGCTTAAGTTTGCAACTTGGTATAAATATTTTCTGATATCTAGACTACAGAGAGTACTGAATGAATTTACTCAATTCTTTATCAGAAATCAGAAAAAAATCGTAAAAGCGTGAAAATCAAGCAAAAAAATTTCAAAATACTGTTCAGATCTCCGGAAGATTAAAAGTGTTTCTAAAGGTATTAATAATACTTGTTGACCATTTAGTTGTGATGATGTAAACGTGATCCACTAACTTTATATTGCATTTTTTCTAGATATTTAAAAAGTTCAACAGTATTTACATAATACTATACAACATAATAATAATAACAACTAAATAAACCAATGAGCAATTAAAAACTATTAAACAAATGGATTTAATAATGTTATGTAACTCTAAATCAATCTTAAGTTCTTAATGAGGCGCATGAATTTTTGTTAAAACCCATTTAACCTAAAACCATGTAGCCTTAAACCTAAAAGTTATTTCGCTTAAAAGGCATTAAACCTAAAGTGCTTTTAGCATTAAAGTCATTTAGCCTAAAATGCATTTAGCCTAAGATGCATATAACCTAAAAGTCATTTAATCTAAAGCAGGGATGCGTACGTAAATAGTCTGATTCACTATAGTTGGCACTCATATAGTGAATCATACTATTTACGTACGCATCCCTGATCTAAAGTGCATGTAGCCTAAAACGCATTCAACCTAAAATGTATCTAGCCTAAAACCATTTGGCCTAAATCCCATTTGACCTAATTTATAATTTAAAATTTAGGTCAAATGGGATTTCTGATAATTGGTTTTAGGCTAGATGCACTTTAGGTTGAATGCGTTTTAGGCTGAATGAGTCGTAGGCTGAATGCATTTTAGGTTATATAGGTTTTAGGCTACATGCATTTTAGGTAGAATGCGTTTTAGGCTACATGCACATTAAGTCAAATGGCTTTTAGGCTATATGCATTTTCATCTGAATGCGTTTTAGGCTATATGTATTTTAGGTTCAATGGATTTTAGGCTAAATGCGTTATAGGCTAAATGCGTTTTAGGTTGAATGCATTTTAGGTTAAATGACTTTTAGGTAATCTTAGGTTAAATGCATTTTACACCGAAAAAAATTAATAGGCGATTTAACTATGCAACCTAGTTACGAGAGGAGCCCACTAGGAATCAGAGTAACTTTAACTAGGATTCCTAGTGGTCTTCTCTTGTAACTAGGAGCATATTTAAATCGCCTATTCATTGTTTACGGTGTAGGCGAAATGACTTTTAGCCTATATAGTTTCAGGCTGAATGGGATATAAGCTTATAAATAGGTTTTAGAGTATATTCAGGCGCCTTAATTAGAAGTAATAGTCGAGTACTAGTCTATGTTTACGAATCCAAAAAATGTAAAAAGAAATAAAAATAATTTATCGTAAAATATTTTAGATTTTAAAGATATATTTTTATATTTACTAGTCTAGTAAGTACTACTTTTTGTAAGTTTGCACAAAGTTTGCAACAAGTTTTCTCGTATAATTTTAAAAAATAAAAAATAAATTTTTTTTCAACACGTATGAATTTTCCTGCAGGCATACCTATAGGCAGTGTTTATAATTGTTTCTAATTGTTTTCTTGAAGGTATTGAATGGCATTTAATTTAATACATTATCAGAAAGCATTTAATGTCATTTGGATCCAATTTGTGGTGTTTCCCTTGAAGGTAAAGAAACGCATTCAATTTTTTTCATAAAATTTGTGAGCATTCAAAATGATTAAAATGAAACAAATATCAATCAAGATCCAGAAATGAAATAGTAGTGTCTTTAAATATTGTTCTAACATGTAATATAAATACATGTGTCGCCTACGTTTTTGGCATCCCCAAATGTGGCGCCCTGTGCAACTGCACAGGTTGGCATCCCCCTAAAACCGTACCTGTTTAAGAAAAGAGTGTAAAAACAAGAAAAACCAGGATTTGGTGGGTTATTGTGTGCATTCTTTAAAATCAAGTATTTTAATAATTTGTTTTGTAGTTAGTAAAAATTACTTTAGAATTTCGTTTGGAAACACTTTTTTCTTATTTTTATTATAAAAGACAAGAAATAAGCTTAAACTTTCAGTTTTACATATGATGCATTTCACGTCGACTGTCCACCCAAAAAAAATTTTGTTTAATCCTTTCACAAATTTTGTTATGAGTTGTCTTATAGGTAAGTAATTTATCAGCAAAATATTTTTGGATTATATAACAAATTGCCCGAGAGGGAGGGGGTAAAGTTTTGAACTTTTTGTTAAGACGCTCTCATTTGTTTATTTATTAAGCTTAAAAAAAAGCTAAAAAAATTTTTTGGTACGTGATTTTTTTAGATTTTTTTATCAGCTTTTGATTGGCGTTGTCTATTTTAAATTTTTTTTTTATTTTGACTAAAATTTTTGAAAATTAAAAATAAATTTCACTTTTTTTCGTCTTTGGGCTCGTTTTATTTTTTTCATTTTATTCAAGGATGCGTACGAAAACAGAACGGAACTGCAAATGATTTTCGTTCTGTTTCGGGCGCCAGGCACATAACGAAAGCAGGTAGGGATAATGTTTACGTGCCGCGGCACGTAACAAAAGTCGATGAGCAATCGGTTTTGTATACAAACACGAAACGAAAACTCAAGAGACTTTTGTTTTGGGCTGCGGCACGCAACGAAAGTCGACTTTTGTTCCGGGCCATGTAACGGAACGAAAGTCGACTTTCGTTCCGGGCCTAGACACTAAACGAAACGAAAATACTTTCGTTCTTGGCCAAGTAATGAAACGAAAGACACAGAAGGGAACTTTCTACAGTCTAAATCTTCACGTGTATAAGACAAGCGTTGACGAGATAAGCCATGTATGATTTCGACTGTATCTTCTCGATATATCGCATTATGTTTTTGTGTCCAACTTAAGGTATATCTCTCGGTTGAATACAAGGTATCAGAAAAAAAGTTCCAGTGTCCTTTAAAGGTATTAAAACTTTTTGAAAACTATATTTTTGGGAAGGGGAATTGTCATTTTTTAGGGGAAAAAAAAAATTATTTATCTATAAATTAACTTAAGGTAATTTTTAAAAAACTGCACCGTTTTTGATATATGATTATTTGTTTTAAAAAAATTGCACTTCATTTGTTAAACAAATTATCATCTTTGAAAAACGGTGCAGTTTTTTAAAAATCCACATCCGTTAATTTATAGATAATCGAATTCTGAAGAAATTGGGCTATTATAAATCAAAATCGCATCAATTTTAAAAATAAAAGTAATCATTTATAGAAAATACGTTGTGAAACAAGTTATTGAAGTTTCTGGACAAAATATAACAAATTTGTTACATTTTATAATTTTTGTCTAGGAAGTATTTTTATTTTTGAGAAATGGACCTTTCTTAAAAATATGCAATTATTTCAACTTTACTCTCTTATAATCTTAAGTCGCTTTCTATTTTCATTGTAGAAATATAAAAAATTGAACCTTCAAAAGTAACGATTCTGGATTTGAAGCTGATCTTTAAAGTTATAGTAAATCTTCATCCGACACATCAAAAAAGTATAATTTTTTTAGAATATGTATAGCAAAGTGAAATCTATCTTTTAACTTCTTAAGGTTGGCGTTTTACATTTAGTTACGATTTTGAAATAACTATACACACAGAAAAGTAATATATTTGATACAAAGATAAGTTATTTGTATAAAAAAAAATATATCTTTGTCTCACAGCCAACTAACTTTTTATTTGTTTGAAATAAAAAAATTTATTTGATTTAAATAAAAAAGTTAGATGGCTGGAAGTTAATATATTTTTTCTCTGAGTGTATAAATTCAAAATTTTTGTATATCTTTCAGATATAACGAATCAGTATACTTGATACTTACTAAACTTTTAATCTATTTCTTTTTAAAAATAGCTTCTGCTAATTCAAATTTAGAGTTCCTGTACATTATAAAAACTATGAGAATCTCTCAGTCTTTCTATTGACAAGTTTACTCTTGAAAATCATCTTTAAATCCAGAATCTTTAATTTTAAAGTTAAAAGTTTTTATCTTTTTACAATAATAATAAAAAATGGTTTAAGATACAATGAATTAAAACATTCAAAAGTTCGTTATATATGAAGAATCTTTTATTTTTAATATATAAGTTTTTATATTTTTACGCTGGACATCAAAGAAGTAGTTACATAGGTTTTAATAACTTGTTGTATATCTTACTTTATATTGAATATTTTTATGGAATAAAGTTAATTAATTAATTTTTTTTTAAACAATTATCAAACATTTTTTACGTATTTTTTTAATTATTTATTTTTAAACAAATCTTCGGTTGACTGACATTGTGTCATTTATATGTGTCTAGTTTACTTTAAAATCATTTTTTTGTACAAAGAATTAATTTTTTAAAAAAACTATTATATGTAAAATACCACATATTATTTGTTTTAATTTTTAGATTTTTCAAAAATTAAATAAATCAAAATAAACATTAGTAAAATATAACTGATTGAATTATTCTAGTAAATTAAAATACAGTGAAATGTTTACTAATCTTTAATTTTTAGTATGAGATAATTTTTCAATATAAAAATAAATAATGAAATCGCAAAAACTATTTAAAAACTAAATTAGTATTAGAAATTAGAGCATAAAAATATTGAAGATAGTTTTATTTTGGTATAAAATCAAACAAAAAGTTCTTTAAAATGACATCCATTATCGTTCTTTAAACTTTGAGAAACGGACATTTTTAAGTTTAAAAAATATCCTTAATTATCTCCGTAAATACAAACAAATATTTTTTAGAATCACTGCTTCATAAAGATTTGCAAAGCCTAGCTCTTTTTCAGTAAAAAAGTCGGGGTTATTAAATGATTTACATCAAGCTGATCACATATGGCATATTAATAAACTTTGTTTTAAGCATAATAACAAAATTCCTGGTTTGATGTACAATCAGAAAAAAATTTATTAACTCACAACCTACTAAATTTTTTATTTCAATGAAATAAATTTTTATTTGAATCGAATACATTTTTATTTGTATCAAATAAATTTTTATTTGATTCAAATACATTTTTTTATCTGACACAAATAAAAAGTTAGTTGGCTGTAAGAGAAAAATATTTTCATTTGTCACAAATAACTTATCTTTGTGTCAAATATATCTCTTCTCTGGGTGTAAAATTCCTGGCTGGTTTCCGGTTTTTCTCGATTAATTTAAAATCCCGGATATTTTCCGGTTTTCTCTGTTATAGTATTTTATATATTAAATATAAAATTCTACACCCAGAGAAGTGATATATTTGACACACAGATAAGTTATTTGTGCCAAATAAAAATATATTTGTCTCACAGCCAACTAACTTTCTATTTGTTTCAAATAAAAAATTTTATTTAACACAAATACAAATTTATACGATTCAAATAAAAATTTATTTTATTCAAATAAAAAACTTAGTAGTCTGTGAGTTAATATATTTTTTTCTGAGTGTAAAAGACAATTATTTTTTAAATTGCAAACATTAATTATTTTTTGTAATTTTTAAAATATGACTTTTAAAAATTTGTTGAGTAAATTTTTATACTTGTAATTTCAGAAAAATATAATTTTTCTCTAGAGTCTATTTGCATTTTTCCAGTACTTTTGATAAAAATCCCTGACTTTTCCCTGACCCATTTCAGTTTCCTGGACTGTGGTAACCCCGGTTTAAAAAAAATATTTATAGACAAATAATAATTAACTGTTTATAACGTTTGCATGAATAAAATGCAACTGGCAAAAAAATGTAGTTGATACTAAATTTTCATAATTTTTTTCATTTTATACACTTTTTAAATCAATAGTTTTTAATTTCATTCATAAAGTATTAATTATAACAACTTTATAAAAAAAAAATACATCTTCTTTTAAATAGTTATTTTCGTATAAAGAGAGCAAAATAGGTGATTATAGAGAAAGCAAGGTTTAATTAAGAAAAATCTTTCAGTAACCTCACGTACACAATACTCTACACATTTGATTACTTATTATTTCACTAAAAACATGTCTGTTTACATTTATTACTTATATTCGTATTAGGAGATAAAGTGGTGGTTCAATGATCCACGAAAATAAATCAATTTCTTATAATAAAGTAATAAATATTTTCGCATTGTCAATTTACAAATCCAACGTTCACGCGCGCGTACTCTCATTTTTTAAGACATTTTTTTAATAATGTGTTTAAATAATTAAAAATTATAAACAAAAATGTACGTGAAACTTATTTTTAAGAAATGAATATAAATCAAACAGTTATTACGATTCTAGCATAGTCAGTTTTATTTTCGTATTTAATGAGTTAGATGTTAAAGAAAATAATTAAATAAACAAAATAATTAATTTCAACAATTGATTAAATTGCAATTTAACAATTAATATTTTGTATTTCTTTTCTATTTCATTAAGTTCAAAACAAAAATATAATGCGCTATCTCGAGGCGACACAAAGTTTCCTTCTGTGTCTTTCGTTTCATTACTTGGCCTAGAACGAAAATATTTTCGTTTCGTTTCGTGTCTGGGCCCGGAACGAAAGTCTCTTGAATTTTCGTTGCGTGCCGCAGCCCAAAACAAAAGTCTCTTGAGTTTTCGTTTCGTATTTGTATACAAAACCGATTGCTCATCGACTTTTGTTACGTGCCGCGGCACGTAAACATTATCCCTACCTACTTTCGTTATGTGCCTGGCGCCCGGAACAGAACCATAACAATACTTTCGTACGCATCCCTGATTTTATTTTTAAAATAAAGCTGAGATTTTTTCCTACAAAATATGTAATTTTCAAAAAACTGTTTTTTTTGTTTTTTAGAAATTTAATGTTGAAGCTAGCGCCCAAGGCGAAATCTCACTCTACCGCCCCGTTTGTTGCAGTGCGCTGTTTGCATCATTACGTGGATTTTTATTATTCTAACCCTTAAGGCCGTTGGAGACACAGAGTCCGCAGAGAATCTGTAGGGGGGACCAGTGGTTCTCAAAGACTGTCCCCATGCGTTTTGAAGACTTAGGAATTTTTCGCGACAAAGTCCAACACTTTTCCCACAAAAGAACATCGTACTGCAAATTCTATTGAAATAAAGATTCAGAAAAATACTTACTTTTGATAAATCAAGTATTTCCTGAGCTTTAGTGTCTCGAGGAAATTCGTGTGATGAAAACAACCTCCAATGATGTTCCATGTTTGGCAATTTTTTCCAATAAAACCAGACACTTTTTCCGAAAATGAAAATCGTAGTGAAAATTTAAATTTAATTAGCACTTTTTCACTTATTTTGTTTTTGGCATATGAGTTTTTAAATCGCGTCAGTCTCTCGAGGAAATACAAAATCACTTGACACTTCACTTACTGATTCTCACTTTGACAATTTTTTTCGGCAAAATCCGACACTTTTTCCACAAATGGTCATCGTAGTAAAAATTTAAATTTAATTAGCACTTTTTCACTTATTTTGTTTTTGACATTTGAGTTTTTAAACCGCGTCAATCTCTCGAGGAAATACAAAATCACTTGACACTTCACTCACTGATTCCCACTTTGACAATTTTTTTCGGCAAAATCCGACACTTTTTCCGCAAATGGTCATCGTAGTGTAAATTTAAATTTAATTAGCACTTTTTCACTTTTTTTGTTTTTGGTATTTGAGTTTTTAAATCGCGTCAATCTCTCGAGAAAAGTGAATTTTTTTCAATTTCATCAATGAAAATGTCAAACAATGTAGCAGAATATAGTTTGTCGTGCGCTGTTCTGATACGGCATTTTCGGGTACTATAATTCACACGGTGCCGCCTTTGAAATTATAGACAGGCGTACATTATATTAATCAACCTATTTATAAAATAGAATGTTTAGATATTAATTGTAAAAATTTAATATAAAAAATTAATGTCAAGTTCCAAACATAATTTTGCTAACTTTGTACAAAAAATAAAAGTTGTTTGTTATTTCAAGTGTAATTAGCTCTATTGAAAAGACGCATTTAAAATAATTTAAACCATTCAAATGCAACAAGTACATTATTTATTGTAAATCATGCATTAATAATTTCTAAACAATTTAAATATTTTTTAAAATCTAAGAGTTGAAGGAAAAATAGTAGAGCTTATTTAGTTTATCAGAAGAATGCAACCCGACTTACAGAGGAGGTGGGAAATAGATATTGTATAGAAACTGAAATAAGTGTTTCTTTTAATTTTTTAAAATTAAATAAACAGAGCATTCGATAAATATTTTATACATAACGTAAAAATTAAAGAAATAATTAAAACGCAAGAAAGGACTAAAAAAATAGTGTAATAGCAAAAAAATTAAATGCACAGGAAGAAAATGGAGAAATGTTCTTTTCTTAATCTAACAAACTGTAAAAAATGTAAAAATTAAAAAAGAATAAGTAAGTAAGTTTGTAAAAAAACTCTCAAGAAATAGACAAGATGTGAAAAGAAATTGAATAAATTTACAAAAAAATAAGTGTATTTACTTTGAAAAGTATAGAAATAATTATTAAAATTAACGTAATAAAAAGTTTAATGAATGTATAAATAAGAAAACTGTGTAATATAATATTAAATAATTTTTATAAAAAGAAGAAAATTAAAGAAAATCCTAAAAATAACAGAGACAAATACCAAAAAAAAAATATCAAAAATACCTAAACGGTGAAAAAATTTTAAAAATGTTGTAAAAATAATAAATTATAATATAAAAATGAAAGTAAAATCTCTTAAAAATCTTGTAAGAATATTACCAAAGGAAGGATTATTGTGAATATGGAAATTAATTGATATTATACAATTAAGATGCATTGAAATTTAAATTAATTTAAATTTAAAAGTTGGTACAAATTGGAATATGAGTTCATTGACGTTTGGAATTTATATAACTTTTAATGACTTGAAGATATACAAATCAAATATTATTTTTTGTTAACTTGATACCAAAAATTTGTAAATTGTAGGTATTTTGATCATCTGTATTAATACAATTTTTTAAATTTTATAACGAATAATATATAGAAAATTTTCAAGATTTATCCACAAATTTCTGTTTTTTTTTATGATTTGCGATACTTTACATGCAATATTGGACATCCGGAGAATTGAAAAGTTTTTTTTCATTTAAATCAATAACAGCCCTGTTTATAAATTACATTTATTTTATTTATTTCAAGCAATCTATACATATATCTTTGATGAATAATTTGATCTCTGTTTCCGAACTTCAATGTAAGTCGGGTTGCCTTCTTTCTCTGCACTAAATAAACCATAAGGATTTATGATGTAACTCTTAGTATTTGAGAAATAATTTAGCAAAAAAAAAGATAAAATTTTTTCCTACATAAATTTTAATTTGTTAATTTTAAATTATGCAATTCTTTATTACAATATTAAATATAATAAACAAATTAATAATGTTCTAAAACAAGTATTAAAGTAAATTTCGTATTTCTTCAAAATAAAAGAGAGAATTTTTGTTACATAATATAAATATTATATAATTTTTTTTAATATATTAAATGTTTTAAAAATAAAATAAATTAGTTCAAAAATGATATTAGATTAAACTACATATCTTTTAAAAATAAAATGTAAAAAACTACTTGGTAAATAAATTATATTTACTTATTTAATTTTGAATCATACATTTTTTAAACCACGTTTTTTTTTCTTATAAAAAAAGAGATATACATTTGTTTGTGTAGCATAAAATACATACAATTTATTGACAACATTTTCAGAAAAAGCTGTCTCAAATTCGACCAATTCAGATGAAAATTCTAAACATGACAGTCAAATTTCAAGAATATTTATTAACATGCCCAAGTTATTAAATATTTAACAAAAAAGATCTACAAAAACGATTTAGCTTTCAAGAAAGTGCAAAATTCGCAGTTTACAAAATTTTTTCCACGACATTTGTAGAAAAATTTAATTTTTCTTCCGTCAATAAGCACAAAGTTTCTTATTTCTGATCTAAATATGTTAAATATTCGATAACATGACCAAGTTATTAAATATTTAACAAATTAGATCTATAAAAACGTTTTATCTTACGAGAAAGTGAAAATTCGCAGTTTACAAAATTTTTTCCAAGACATTTGTAGAAAAATTTAATTTTTCTCCCGTCAATAAGCACTAAGTTGCTTATTTCTGATCCAAATTTGTTAAATATTTGATAACATGCACAAGTTATTGAATATTTAACAAAATACACCAATAAGAACGATTTACCTATCGTGAAAGTGAAAAATTCACATTTTACAAAACTTTTTCCACGACATTTGTAGAAAAATTTAATTTTTCTCCCGTCAATAAGCACAAAGTTGCATATTTCTGATCCAAATTTGTTAAATATTTGATAACATGCACAAGTTATTAAATATTTAACAAATTAGATCTATAAAAACGTTTTAGCTTACGAGAAAGTGGAAAATTCGCAGTTTACAAAATTCTTTACACGATATTTGTAGAAAAATTTAATTTTTGCTTCAGTCAATAAGCACAAAGTTTCTTATTTCCGATCTAAATTTGTTAAATATTTGATAACATGCACAAGTTATCGAATATTTAACAAATTGAGATCGGAAATAAGAAACTTTGTGCTTATTGACCAAAGCAAAAATTAAATTTTTCTACAAATGTCGTGGAAAAAATTTTGTAAACTGCGAATTTTGCACTTTCTCGTAAGCTAAAACGTTTTTATAGATCTAATTTGTTAAATATTTAATAACTTGGGCATGTTATCGAATATTTAACAAATTTAAATCAGAAATAAGAAACTTTGTGCTTATTGACCGAAGCAAAAATTAAATTTTTCTACAAATGTCGTGGAAAAAGTTTTGTAAAATGTGAATTTTTCACTTTCACGATAGGTAAATCGTTCTTACTTGTCTATTTTGTTAAATATTCAATAACTTGTGCATGTTATCAAATATTTAACAAATTTAGATCAGAAAGAAGCAACTTTGTGCTTATTGACGGAAGAAAAATTAAATTTTTCTACAAATGTCGTGGAAAAAATTTTGTAAACTGCGAATTTTGCTCTTTCTCGAAAGATAAAACGTTTTTATAGATCTAATTTGTTAAATATTTAATAACTTGGTCATGTTATCAATTATTTAACAAATTTAGATCAGAAATAAGAAACTTTGTGCTTACTGACCGAAGCAAAAATTAAACTTTTCTACAAATGTCGTGGAAAAAGTTTTGTAAAATGTGAATTTTACTTTCACGATAGGTAAATCGTTCTTATTGGTCTATTTTGTTAAATATTCAACAACTTGGGCATGTTATCGAATATTTAACAAATTTAGATCAGAAATAAGTAAATTTGTGCTTGTTGACCGCCCAGTTAAAAATTCCTACGTAGGATCCCACGTAGGATCCTACGTGGTATCCTTTATAGAATCCCATATAGTATCCCATATAGTATCCCATATAGTATCCCACATGGTTTCTTATAAAGGATCCTTAGAACAAGGGAACTTGTATACGATCCTTAAAGGATACTGTACCAAGATCCTCCGTGGGATCCTATACTATAGGATCCTATATGGGAACCTTGACAGGATCCTATCGCCAAATTTTTTTTTTGAAATTATCAGGATATGGGATCCCACGTGTGTACCTTTATAGGATCCTACATATAAATCAGGTAACTTATCAGGTAGGGTTCCCTTATGGGATCCCATGTGTGTTCCCATACAGGATCCTACACATCGCAAAGGTTAGCAGGTGGGGTTCCTTTACAGGATCCTTCATGTGCCAGAGATTAGCAGGTGGGGTTCCGTGTGGGATCCCATATATGTTCATGTACAGGATCTTTCATGTCCCAGAGGTTTACAGGAGGGGTTCCCGTACGGGATCCTACGTGTGTTCCTGTACAGGATCCTTCATGTCCCAGAGTTTAGAAGGTGGGGTTCCTGTACGGAATCCTATATGTGTTCCTATACAGGATCCTTAATGTTCCAGAGGTTAGCAGGTGGGGTTTCCGTACGAGATCCTACGTGTGTTCCTGTACAGGATCCTTCATGTTCCAGAGGTTAGCAGGTAGGGTTCCCGTACGAGATCCTACGTGTGTTCCTGTACAGGATCCTTCATGTCCCAGAGGTTAGCAGGTAGAGTTCCCGTACGGGATCCTACGTGTGTTCCTGTACAGGATCCTTCATGTTCCAGAGGTTAGCAGGTGGGGTTCCCGTACGAGATCCTACGTGTGTTCCTGTACAGGGTCCTTTATGTTCCAGAGGTTAGCAGGTGGGGTTCCCGTACGAGATCCTACGTGTGTTCCTGTACAGGGTCCTTTTTGTTCCAGAGGTTAGCAGGTAGGGTTCCCGTACGAGATCCTACGTGTGTTCCTGTACAGGATCCTTCATGTCCCAGAGGTTAGCAGGTAGGGTTCCCGTACGGGATCCTACAAGTGTTCCTGTACAGGATCCTTCATGTTCCAGAGGTTAGCAGGTGGGGTTCCCGTACGAGATCCTACGTGTGTTCCTGTAGAGGATCCTTCATGTTCCAGAGGTTAGCAGGTAGGGTTCCCGTACGTGATCTCACGTGTGTTTCTATACACGATCCTACAAAGCCTAGGTGTTAGCAGGTGAGGTTCCTGTATGGGATCTCACGTGTGTTCCTGTACGGGATCCTGCTCGTACCAGAGTTTAGCAGGTGGTGCTCCCTTACGGGATCTAATTGACATGTGTATCCTCACTAATTTCTTGGTCTGCGTGGACTCACACTTCTTATAATCTTTACGCCTTAAGTTAACAGTGAGAGACCCTGATAACCCTGATAACCCGCATAGCACTGCTATGCGGCGAGTATATTAACTAAACAATGGGTTCTTATATGGGATCCTTTATGATTTCCTATATGGCAAAAAGACGCTTTTAGCCCTTAAATGACTTATAGGAAATCATAAAGGATCCCATATAAGAACCCATTGTTTAGTTAATATCCTCGCCGCATGGCAGTGCTATTATTAGTGTCTCTCACTGTTAACTCAAGGCGTAAAGATTATAAGAAGAGTGAGTCCACGCAGACCAGGAAATTAGTGAGGATACAACTCCTCACATGGCAATATACGCCGCGTCATATAGATATATGACTTTAATAAGATCCCGTAAGGGAACACCACCTGCTAACCTCTGGTACGAGCAGGATCCCGTACAGGAACACACGTGAGATCCTATACAGGAACCTGACCTTCTAACATGTAGGCTTTGTAGGATCGTGTATAGAAACACACGTGAGATCACGTACGGGAACCCTACCTGCTAACCTCTGGAACATGAAGGATCCTCTACAGGAACACACGTAGGATCTCGTACGGGAACCCCACCTGCTAACCTCTGAAACATGAAGGATCCTGTACAGGAACACACGTAGGATCTCGTACGGGAACCCTACCTGCTAACCTCTAGAACATGAAGGATCCTGTACAGGATCACACGTAGGATCCCGTACGGAAACCCTACCTACTAACCTCTGGGACATGAAGAATCCTGTACAGGAACACATGTAAGATCTCGTACGGGAACACCTCCTGTAAACCTCTGGGACATGAAGGATCCTGTACCTGAACATATATGGGATCCCACACGGGAACCCCACCTGCTAACCTCTGGCGCTTGAAGGATCCTGTAAAGGAACCCCACCTGCTAACCTTTGCGATGTGTAGGATCCTGTATGGGAACATACATGGGATCCCATAAGGGAACCCTACCTAATAAACTCTGGGACATGATGGATCCTGTACAGAAACACACGCAGGATCTCGTACGGGAACCCCACCTGCTGACCTCCATACTGTATAGGATCCTGTATAGGAACACATATAGGATCCCGTATAGGAACCCCACCTTCTAAACTCTGGGACATGAAGGATCCTGTACTGGAACACACGTAGGATCCCGTACGGGAACACCTCCTGTAAACCTCTGGGACATGAAGGATCCTGTACATGAACATATATGGGATCCCACACGGGAACCCCACCTGCTAACGTCTGGCGCTTGAAGGATCCTGTAAAGGAACCCCACCTGCTAACCTTTGCGATGTGTAGGATCCTGTATGGGAACATACATGGGATCCCATAAGGGAACCCTACCTAATAAATTACCTTATTTATATGTAGGATCCTATATAGGTACACACGTGGGATACCATATCCTGATAATTTCAACAACAAAAATTTGGCGATAGGATCCTGTCAAGGTTCCCATATAGGATCCTATAGAATAGGATCCCACGGAGGATCTTGGTACAGTATCCCATAAGGATCGTATACAAGTTCCCTTGTTCTAAGGATCCTTTATGGGAAACCATGTGGGATACTATATGGGATACTATATGGGATACTATAAAGGATACCACGTAGGATCCTACGTGGGATCCTACGTGGGAATTTTTAACTGGGCGAAGCAAAAATTAAATTTTTCTACAAATATCGTGTAAAAAATTTTGTAAACTGCGAATTTTCAACTTTCTCGTAAGCTAAAACTTTTTTATAGATCTATTTTGTTAAATATTCAATAACTTGTGCATGTTATCAAATATTTAACAAATTTAGATCAGAAAAAAAAAACTTTGTGCTTATTGACGGAAGAAAAATTAAATTTTTCTACAAATATCGTGTAAAAAATTTTGTAAACTGCGAATTTTCCACTTTCTCGTAAGCTAAAACGTTTTTATAGATCTAATTTGTTAAATATTTAATAACTTGTGCATGTTATCAAATATTTAACAAATTTGGATCAGAAATAAGAAACTTTGTGCTTATTGACCGAAGCAAAAATTAAATTTTTCTACAAATGTCTTGGAAAAAATTTTGTAAACTGCGAATTTTGCACTTTCTCGTAAGATAAAACGTTTTTATAGATCTAATTTGTTAAATATTTAATAACTTGGTCATGTTATCGAATATTTAACATATTTAGATCAGAAATAAGAAACTTTGTGCTTATTGACCGAAGCAAAAATTAAATTTTTCTACAAATGTCGTGGAAAAAGTTTTGTAAAATGTGAATTTTTCACTTTCACGATAGGTAAATCGTTCTTACTTGTCTATTTTGTTAAATATTCAATAACTTGTGCATGTTATCAAATATTTAACAAATTTAGATCAGAAAGAAGCAACTTTGTGCTTATTGACGGAAGAAAAATTAAATTTTTCTACAAATGTCGTGGAAAAAATTTTGTAAACTGCGAATGTTGCTCTTTCTCGAAAGATAAAACGTTTTTATAGATCTTTTTTGTTAAATATTTAATAACTTGGGCATGTTAACAAATATTTTTGAAATTTAACTGTCAAGTTTAGAATTTTCATCTGAATTGGTCGAATTTGAGACAGCTTTTTCTGAAAATGTTGTCAATAAATTGTATGTATTTTATGCTACACAGACAAATGTATATCTCTTTTTTTATAAGAAAAAAAAACGTGGTTTAAAAAATGTATGATTCAAAATTAAATAAGTAAATATAATTTATTTACGAAGTAGTTTCTTACATTTTATTTTTAAAAGATATGTAGTTTAATCTAATATCATTTTTGAACTAATTTATTTTATTTTCAAAACATTCAATATATTAAAAAAAATTATATAATATTTATATTATGTAACAAAAATTCTCTCTTTTATTTTGAAGAAATACGAAATTTACTTTATTACTTGTTTTAGAACATTATTAATTTGTTTATTATATTTAATATTGTAATAAAGAATTGCATAATTTAAAATTAACAAATTAAAATTTATGTAGGAAAAAATTTTATCTTTTCTTTTGCTAAATTATTTCTCAAATACTAAGAGTTACATCATAAATCCTTATGGTTTATTTAGTGCAGAGAAAGAAGGCAACCCGACTTACATTGAAGTTCGGAAACAGAGATCAAATTTTTCATCAAAGATATATGTATAGATTGCTTGAAATAAATAAAATAAATGTAATTTATAAACAGGGCTGTTATTGATTTAAATGAAAAAAAATCTTTTCAATTCTCCGGATGTCCAATATTGCATGTAAAGTATCGCAAATCATAAAAAAAACAGAAATTTGTGGATAAATCTTGAAAATTTCAATATTTTATTCGTTATAAAATTTAAAAAATTGTATTAATACAGATGATCAAAATACCTACAATTTACAAATTTTTGGTATCAAGTTATCAAAGAATAATATTTGATTTGTATATCTTCAAGTCATTAAAAGTTATATAAATTCCAAACGTCAATGAACTCATATTCCAATTTGTACCAACTTTTAAATTTAAATTAATTAAGATTCTTGCGCTTTGTTGCTAGACAACGGGGGATTTTTTATGACAGACATAATCATGGCTATGCTCATCTCAGATCTGAATTTGACATTCCCACTTTACCCTCAAGATTTTTCTGTGCTGATTTGCTTTATTTGTTTAAATTAATTAATGGCATCATAGACTGCTCTCAATTCCTTGGCAGAAGAAGCTTTTATGCTCCAACTAGGAATTTTAGAAGTAAGAGCTTATTTAGACTGACTCTTCATAGAACGGCTTACGGGGAAAACTCTGGTTCAAATAGAATTTGTAGGGAAGCAAATTCTGTGCAGAGATCAATTGATTTCTTTGGTGTCACCCTGAGCAGGTTCATTGCAGCCTTGCGACCTTTGCAGTGTGACAGCTATATATGATTGTTACATTTATTTATTGTTGAGTGATCTTCACTTGTGTGATATGCGCATTTTCCAACTATTTTTAGTACCTATGTACGAAAGGGCTTTTATACTTTTATAAATTATAGCTCGTATATGTAAGATAAATAAATAAATTTCAATGCATCTTAATTCAATAATATTATTTAATTTCCATATTCACAATAATCCTTCCTTTGGTAATATTCTTACAAGATTTTTAAGAGATTTTACTTTCATTTTTATATTATAATTTATTATTTTTACAACATTTTTAAAATTTTTTCTCCGTTTAGGTATTTTTGATATTTTTTTTTTTGGTATTTGTCTCTGTTCTTTTTAGGATTTTCTTTAATTTTCTTCTTTTTATAAAAATTATTTGATATTATATTACACAGTTTTCTTATTTATACATTCATTAAACTTTTTATTACGTTAATTTTAATAATTATTTCTATACTTTTAAAAGTAAAGACACTTATTTTTTTGTAAATTTATTCAATTTCTTTTCACATCTTGTCTATTTCTTGAGAGTTTTTTTACAAACTTACTTACTTATTCTTTTTTACTTTTTACATTTTTTACAGTTTGTTAGATTAAGAAAAAAACATTTCTCCATTTTCTTCCTGTTCATTTAATTTTTTTGATATTACACTATTTTTTTAGTCCTTTCTTGCGTTTTAATTATTTCTTAAATTTTTACGGTATGTATAAAATATTTATCGAATGCTCTGTTTATTTAATTTTAAAAAATTAAAAGAAACACTTATTTCAGTTCCTATACAATATCTATTTCCCATCTCCTCTGTAAGTCGGGTTGCATTCTTCTGATAAACTAAATAAGCTCTACTGTTTTTCCTTCAACTCTTAGATTTTAAAAAATATTTAAATTGTTTAGAAATTATTAATGCATGATTTACAATAAATAATGTACTTGTTGCATTTGAATGGTTTAAATTATTTTAAATGCGTCTTTTCAATAGAGCTAATTACACTTGAAATAACAAACAACTTTTATTTTTTGTACAAAGTTAGCTAAATTATGTTTGGAACTTGACATTAATTTTTTATATTAAATTTTTACAATTAATATCTAAACATTCAATTTTATAAATAGGTTGATTAATATAATGTACGCCTGTCTATAATTTCAAAGGCGGCGCCGTGTGAATTATAGTACCCGAAAATGCCGTATCAGAACAGCGCACGACAAACTATATTCTGCTACATTGTTTGACATTTTCATTGATGAAATTGAAAAAAATTTACTTTTCTCGAGAGATTGACGCGATTTAAAAACTCAAATACCAAAAACAAAAAAAGTGAAAAAGTGCTAATTAAATTTAAATTTACACTACGATGACCATTTGCGGAAAAAGTGTCGGGTTTTGACGGAAAAAATTGTCAAAGTCCGAATCAATGAGTGAAGTGTCAAGTGATTTTGTATTTCCTCGAGAGACTGACGCAATTTAAAAACTCAAATACCAAAAACAAAATAAGTGAAAAAGTGCTAGTTAAAATTAAATTTGCAGTACGATTTTCATTTTCGGAAAAAGTGTCGGGTTTTGACGGAAAAAATTGTCAAAGTCCGAATCATAATATGTATAATTTCAAACGCGGCGCCGTGTGAATTATAGTACCCGAAAATGCCGTATCAGAACAGCGCACGACAAACTATAGGTATGTTCTCGCTACCTACACTTGCTACACTCGAGTGTAAGAAGGTGTAAAACGGAGCATGCGCATTAAAGTAAAGTACAGAAACTAACGAGAACAGAATAGTGTAGATCTGTTACACTATTTTCAAATTATGTAAGACATGAAAAGTTGTTATACTATCAAATTTTGAACTTATTTTAGTACATCATAAAATTACCTTAAAAATATATATATTAAAAACAAAAAATCTAAGAAGGTCCATAAATAAAAAACTGTAAATGGTTATTTAGAAAGCATAGTTATTGAATTTATAATAATAAAATTTTACCAACATTTGTTTAAGTTGTTTAATAAATATGCAATTCTTTTACAGGAAATTATTTAACAATATGAATGAAACTTTATTTTCTTTAATTAAGATAATTCTTTCATTGAAATTTTTATTATATTCCTTTTAAACAAGGCTGATAAAAATCATAATTTTTTTAAAAAAGTCAAACAATCCGATTTTTTTTCATTTAAATCGGATTTTTTTGATTTAAACCAAAAATTGATTTTTTTTTAAATCCAATCAGTATATAAAATCTTCAAATGATTATTTGTAAGTAGTTTATTTTTCAAACTTATTTATTTATTTATTTATTTACATGTATACGGGCTTACAAAGTGTAATGAAAAATGTGCCCTTTCGTACTTAGAGTACTAGGAGAAAAAAAAAAAAAAAAAAAAAAAGAATGGCTTTAGGCTAGGCAGCGTTGTTATTACATTCAAAAATTCCTAGTTTACTTTGTTTACAAAAAAATAACTACAAATAACAGCTACGTTTTCAAATAATACTTGAAATTAACTTCTGAATTGTTATTTTTGCTTGATAACAAGCTTTCTATATAAATTTATGATATTGAAAAACGCATGATTAGCAACAACTAGAAGAAATACATCGGTATTTGAACTTGAACTGAAGTTAAAAACATTTAAAATTAGAATAGAATTGAATATATTCGTGAAATTATTAATTTGTTTCAAATTAAGAAAAATTATTATTGCGCACGAAGACTGCTTAATGCCTCAGGATTCAGTCGTGGTAGAAGACGTCGGATTGTGTTGAGAGATAAGAATCGCTGGAATCGCTGGAATCCCCTCTACACCTGTTTGCACAGGTGGGGATGAGCTCATCAGACGGGAACGCTCCCTCACTACTACTGGAACTCCCCCTCTGAATATCATCTTCACTTTCTCTCCCTTCAAGCGTCTAGCAACTATCTCACTTTTGGTAGTGCGAATTTCTTCGAGTTGCATCCTTGTTCTGTCCGGTGTCAACCGTAGGTCTTTGAGAGACAAACTGAGCATAGCATCTCTTTTTGCAGCTAAAAATGTTCGATGAACTGCACGTGCCTTCTCCTCCGTCGCACAAACTATCTTGACAGGACGTGGTTTTTGATTCTGGACCTGTGCAGACAAGCCAAGTCTAAATACTTGAATGTTTTCTAGGTGGTCAGACGGAACAATTTTTCCAAAAAGATTGGTGATTTCAAATCGCAAATCATTGTTGTTGTTGTTGTTGTTAGATCCAGGAAACGGAGCACGCTCAGAAAAATTGTATCAAGATCTGTCGGTGCAGAGGACGACGGTGACGTACCACGTGATCGAGGTTTGCAACACTTCACAAAAGAACCATCAGCATTATATCCAGTTAAATCACCACAACTTTTATGATAAGAAGCATTGCATTTTGAACAATAAACAGGTTCTTTAGTGTTTTTTCAACATTTAAAGCACTTCTGTTGCTGGGACATTATTCCTTGCCTTTGAGGTTAGAAATATATAAGCAGTTCTAAAAAATATACGGAATGAAAATAGAAAAGGATTATGAGTCCCGCACAAAAAGAAGTGTTGAACACACGATTGTAGCAGCTTACGCAAACAATATATTACTAAAAAAACACTAAATAAGCGTAAAAAATCAAGACCGGCGATCGAACACGTGTATCAAAGATGCCACCTAGCGAGATTTTTTTCATTAAAAAATAATTAAGAAGATAATTATAAAAACGTTAAAATATATTACAAAAGAGAAGAAAATGTTAAAATTAGAAAAATTAGAAAATTATTCACAAATTGAAGAAAAAAAAATGAAGCAAAGTTGGGAAAATTTTTAAAGAAAAAACATTCTATGAAATAGAAGAACGATGTTAAAATAAGAAAATTTAGTAAAAGCCTAAATTTACAAAATATAAAATAAAAGAATAAAAGTCTACAAAATAAAATAGAAAGTTGAGAAATTAAAAAAATTATAACAGCATCGAACAAATATTTTCAAAAATTCGTAAGTACAAGATAGAAACAAAAAAAATTTAAATGAAGAACAAAGGTGTATAAGAAATGGAAAAATGACGACAAAAGTTAAAGAATTAATTAAAACAGAAGGAATGACTAAAAAATAGTAAAACATGAAAAAATTAAATAAATAGGAAGAAAATGGAGAAATGTTTTTTTCCTTAGTCTAACAAACTGTATGAAAGTGTAAATAAACAAGTCCAATAAAGAAAATTTAAAAACTTTATGTAAGAATAAGTAAGTCTGCCAAAAATCTCGCAAAAAATAGACAAGGTGTGGAAACAAATTTAATAAATTTACTAAAAAATGAGCGTATATTTATTTTAAAAATATGGAAATACATAAGTATGAAAATCAACAAAATAAAAAGTTTAGTGAATGTTATAATAACAAAATTGTGTAAAATAATATTAAATAAAATTAAAGAAAATCCTAAAATGAAAGGACACGCAAATACAAAAAAACAAGTGAGATGAAAATGGAGAAAAAATCTTAAAATTTTGTAAAAATAAGAAATTATAAGATAAAAATTAAATAGTTTCTAAAAAGTGAAATCTCTTAGAAAAACTTTAAGAATTACAAAAAGGTTTATTGTGAATATGAAATATAAATAATGTTATTTCAGTATGTTGTATTAATTAATATACATTTAAATTTGAATTAATTTAATTTTAAAAGTTTGAACAAATTGGAATATGAGTTAATTGACTTTTAGAATTTATTTAAATTATAATGACTTAAAGATATATGTCAATATATGTATATAAATTTAATAATATTTTGTGCTATATATATCTACATACCAAAAATTTTTAGATAGTAGGTATTTTGATCATCAGTATTAGCACAATTTCTTAAATTTGATCAAAAATTAAATATTTAATTGTAAAGTTTTTTTTAATTTAAATCCAATGATATATATCATGATTTAAAACAATTATAACAGCCCTGCTTTTAAATATGAAAATTTTAACCCTTTAGATTTAGATTTTACCGAAAATCAATTAATTTCAATTCATATTATTTAATGATAATTAAACATTTTTAAATATTCAAATTTTTGTTTACATATTTCATTAATTTCATTATTTCTCTATTTAGCGTTTTATTTATTTACGTATATAATTAAGGCCGTTGGAGACACAGAGTCCGCAGAGAATCTGTAGGGGGGAGCAGTGGTTCTCAAAGACTGTCCCCATGCGTTTTGAAGACTTAGGAATTTTTCGCGACAAAGTCCAACACTTTTCCCACAAAAGAACATCGTACTGCAAATTCTATTGAAATAAAGATTCAGAAAAATACTTACTTTTGATAAATCAAGTATTTCCTGAGCTTTAGTGTCTCGAGGAAATTCGTGTGATGAAAACAACCTCCAATGATGTTCCATGTTTGGCAATTTTTTCCAATAAAACCAGACACTTTTTCCGAAAATGAAAATCGTAGTGAAAATTTAAATTTAATTAGCACTTTTTCACTTATTTTGTTTTTGGCATATGAGTTTTTAAATCGCGTCAGTCTCTCGAGGAAATACAAAATCACTTGACACTTCACTCACTGATTCCCACTTTGACAATTTTTTTCGGCAAAACGAGACACTTTTTCCGAAAATGAAAATCGTAGTGAAAATTTAAATTTAATTATCACTTTTTCACTTATTTTGTTTTTGGCATTTGAGTTTTTAAACCGCGTCAATCTCTCGAGGAAATACAAAGTCACTTGACACTTCACTCACTGATTCCCACTTTGACAATTTTTTTCGGCAAAACCAGACACTTTTTCCGAAAATGAAAATCGTAGTGAAAATTTAAATTTAATTATCACTTTTTCACTTATTTTGTTTTTGGCATTTGAGTTTTTAAACCGCGTCAATCTCTCGAGGAAATACAAAATCACTTGACACTTCACTCACTGATTCCCACTTTGACAATTTTTTTCGGCAAAACCAGACACTTTTTCCGAAAATGAAAATCGTAGTGAAAATTTAAATTTAATTAGCACTTTTTCACTTTTTTTGTTTTTGGTATTTGAGTTTTTAAATCGCGTCAATCTCTCGAGAAAAGTAAATTTTTTTCAATTTCATCAATGAAAATGTCAAACAATGTAGCAGAATATAGTTTGTCGTGTGCTGTTCTGATACGGCATTTTCGGGTACTATAATTCACACGGCGCCGCCTTTGAAATTATAGACAGGCGTACATTATATTAATCAACCTATTTATAAAATTCAATGTTTAGATATTAATTGTAAAAATTTAATATAAAAAATTAATTTCAAGTTCCAAACATAATTTTGCTAACTTTGTACAAAAAATAAAAGTTGTTTGTTATTTCAAGTGTAATTAGCTCTATTGAAAAGACGCATTTAAAATAATTTAAACCATTCAAATGCAACAAGTACATTATTTATTGTAAATCATGCATTAATAATTTCTAAACAATTTAAATATTTTTTAAAATCTAAGAGTTGAAGGAAAAATAGTAGAGCTTATTTAGTTTATCAGAAGAATGCAACCCGACTTACAGAGGAGATGGGAAATAGATATTGTATAGGAACTGAAATAAGTGTTTCTTTTAATTTTTTAAAATTAAATAAACAGAGCATTCGATAAATATTTTATACATAACGTAAAAATTAAAGAAATAATTAAAACGCAAGAAAGGACTAAAAAAATAGTGTAATATCAAAAAAATTAAATGAACAGGAAGAAAATGGAGAAATGTTCTTTTCTTAATCTAACAAACTGTAAAAAATGTAAAAATTAAAAAAGAATAAGTAAGTAAGTTTGTAAAAAAACTCTCAAGAAATAGACAAGATGTGAAAAGAAATTGAATAAATTTACAAAAAAATAAGTGTATTTACTTTTAAAAGTATAGAAATAATTATTAAAATTAACGTAATAAAAAGTTTAATGAATGTATAAATAAGAAAACTGTGTAATATAATATTAAATAATTTTTATAAAAAGAAGAAAATTAAAGAAAATCCTAAAAAGAACAGAGACAAATACCAAAAAAAAATATTAAAAATACCTAAACGGAGAAAAATTTTTAAAAATGTTGTAAAAATAATAAATTATAATATAAAAATGAAAGTAAAATCTCTTAAAAATCTTGTAAGAATATTACCAAAGGAAGGATTATTGTGAATATGGAAATTAATTAATATTATTGAATTAAGATGCATTGAAATTTAAATTAATTTAAATTTAAAAGTTGGTACAAATTGGAATATGAGTTCATTGACGTTTAGAATTTATATAACTTTTAATGATTTGAAGATATACAAATCTAATATTATTTTTTGATAACTTGATACCAAAAATTTGTAAATTGTAGGTATTTTGATCATCTGTATTAATACAATTTTTTAAATTTTATAACGAATAAAATATTAAAATTTTCAAGATTTATCCACAAATTTCTGTTTTTTTTTATGATTTGCGATACTTTATATGCAATATTGGACATCCGGAGAATTGAAAAGTTTTTTTTCCATTTAAATCAATAACAGCCCTGTTTATAGATTACATTTATTTTATTTATTTCAAGCAATCTATACATATATCTTTGATGAATAATTTGATCTCTGTTTCCGAACTTCTATGTAAGTCGGGTTGCCTTCTTTCTCTGCACTAAATAAACCATAAGGATTTATGATGTAACTCTTAGTATTTGAGAAATAATTTAGCAAAAAAAAAGATAAAATTTTTTCCTACATAAATTTTAATTTGTTAATTTTAAATTATGCAATTCTTTATTACAATATTAAATATAATAAACAAATTAATAATGTTCTAAAACAAGTATTAAAGTAAATTTCTTATTTCTTCAAAATAAAAGGGAGAATTTTTGTTACATAATATAAATATTATATAATTTTGTTTTAATATATTGAATGTTTTAAAAATAAAATAAATAAGTTCAAAAATGAGATTAGATTAAACTACATATCTTTTAAAAATAAAATGTAAGAAACTACTTGGTAAATAAATTATATTTACTTATTTAATTTTAAATCATACATTTTTTAAACCACGTTTTTTTTCTTATAAAAAAAGAGATATACTTTTGTCTGTGTAGCATAAAATATATACAATTTATTAACAACATTTTCAGAAAAAGCTGTCTCAAATTCGACCAATGCAGATGAAAATTCTAAACATGACAGTTAAATTTCAAAAATATTTGTTAACATGCCCAAGTTATTAAATATTTAACAAAAAAGATCTATAAAAACGATTTAGCTTTCAAGAAAGTGCAACATTCGCAGTTTACAAAATTTTTTCCACGACATTTGTAGAAAAGTTTAATTTTTGCTTCGGTCAGTAAGCACAAAGTTTCTTATTTCTGATCTAAATTTGTTAAATATTCGATAACATGACCAAGTTATTAAATATTTAAAAAATTAAATCTATAGAAACGTTTTAGCTTACGAGAAAGTAGAAAATTCGCAGTTTACAAAATTCTTTACACGATATTTGTAGAAAAATTTAATTTTTGCTTCAGTCAATAAGCACAAAGTTTCTTATTTCTGATCTAAATTTGTTAAATATTTGATAACATGCACAAGTTAATGAATATTTAACAAAATAGATCTATAAAAACGTTTTAGCTTACGAGAAAGTGGAAAATTCGCAGTTTACAAAATTTTTTACACGATATTTGTATAAAAATTTAATTTTTGCTTCGGTCAACAAGCACAAAGTTGCTTATTTCTGATCCAAATTTGTTATTTTAGTAAATTATGTATTCTTCTTAAATAACCAAAATAGAAAAACTTTTTAAATGTAACAGCGAAACGCACCTTTAGGTCAGCTATAGGTATAGTTAATTTCTTGATACGAACTTTAGTGATTTAGCGATAGTGAAAATCTTCGAAACAAATAAACAGTCGAAAACTGACAGTTTCAGTCCGAAACATTCACGTGGTTATATTTATTTAACCTGCTAATAATAAACATTTTAATATTTATTTTACAATTAATTAAAGACAAATATTAATAATGATTATCTTGAGCCAAATTATAGTATTAAAGTGAAAAGAAGAAAGAAGAAGAAATATAAACATGAATAAATAAGTTCAGAAAATTGTAATTACCTATGTATTAATATTAATATTTTTAAAACAATAAATAAATTTAAATATAAATTTAGTTTTATCAATTACTATTAATTATTAATTAAAATTTTAATTATTAATATATAATTTTGCATAATGATTAATAAATAGGTTTTCTTATTTTAAAGTTTATGAAAATAACCTTTAATTTTTGTTTACAAATATCAAAGTGTTTTTAATTCTGTAAATAACGAGTCATATGATTTAATTTTAAAAAATAACATTTATAATAAAATATTTAAAGCTAATATGTTGTTATATTTAAATTAATTAATAAATTTAATGTAGGTTGAAGTACATATGTTACTTTTTGTCTATAATAAGTACCTATTAAATACCTAAAGAAAAAAAACGTAAAATGAAAATTTAAAATCCAATTAATAAACATTAAAAAAACCTTTATTAAATAATATATTTAGTCGTTTGAAAACTATTTAAGTTTATTTAGAATTTTAATAACCCTACTTTTCAATAATAAATAATTTAAGTGAAACTAAGAATAACAAAAACTACTTATCAAAATACCAGAAAATCATTTCAATTTAAACTTAAATTACATATTAATGACGAAACTAAATACATATTTAAATTTATTTATTGTTTTAGAAATAAAAATACAAATACAAAATTATAATTTTATTAACTTATTTTGTCTTAATCACAGTCCTTCTTGATTCCTTTTTTAATTGTCACTACATTTCACAGCATTTCACTCAAAATAATTAATAATGTTTTCATTATTTATTTAATGTTTTAATAAAAATTGCAATATTTATTATCTGATAAAATAAAAATAAACAACACCTAACCACGAGAATGTTTCAAGTTGAAATTGTCAAAATAATTAAAATTTTGAAAGGTAGTGAGATGAGATATGACATGAGATTAAAATTACGCAATCGAGCGTCTTGGCCGATGATTTTTCATAAACACAATTTTAAATAACCTTTTTTTAAAATTAAGTCTAATTGCAAAATCATATTCATATGCTTTTTTTTTAACTATTTATTAAAATCAAGTTTCTGGCTATACATTTTAAATATTTCCATCACAGAATTTCAATATCTTTCTTTTAAACTGACAAATATATAAATTAGTAATACACTTTCTCTAATTTGGAAAAATTGAGCGACGATTTTCAATTTCGCCAAAACAGTGATATTGGCAATATCGCTCGTTCATTTTTGGCTAAATGTTTAGCCATTATGGAAAAAAGTTTCATTGATGCAGTTGTATTTTTTTTTCCGTGAAGTTCGGAAACAGAGATCAAATTATTCATCAAAGATATATGTATAGATTGCTTGAAATAAATAAAATAAATGTAATCTATAAACAGGGCTGTTATTGATTTAAATGGAAAAAAAACTTTTCAATTCTCCGGATGTCCAATATTGCATATAAAGTATCGCAAATCATAAAAAAAAACAGAAATTTGTGGATAAATCTTGAAAATTTTAATATTTTATTCGTTATAAAATTTAAAAAATTGTATTAATACAGATGATCAAAATACCTACAATTTACAAATTTTTGGTATCAAGTTATCAAAAAATAATATTAGATTTGTATATCTTCAAATCATTAAAAGTTATATAAATTCTAAACGTCAATGAACTCATATTCCAATTTGTACCAACTTTTAAATTTAAATTAATTTAAATTTCAATGCATCTTAATTCAATAATATTAATTAATTTCCATATTCACAATAATCCTTCCTTTGGTAATATTCTTACAAGATTTTTAAGAGATTTTACTTTCATTTTTATATTATAATTTATTATTTTTACAACATTTTTAAAAATTTTTCTCCGTTTAGGTATTTTTAATATTTTTTTTTTGGTATTTGTCTCTGTTCTTTTTAGGATTTTCTTTAATTTTCTTCTTTTTATAAAAATTATTTAATATTATATTACACAGTTTTCTTATTTATACATTCATTAAACTTTTTATTACGTTAATTTTAATAATTATTTCTATACTTTTAAAAGTAAATACACTTATTTTTTTGTAAATTTATTCAATTTCTTTTCACATCTTGTCTATTTCTTGAGAGTTTTTTTACAAACTTACTTACTTATTCTTTTTTAATTTTTACATTTTTTACAGTTTGTTAGATTAAGAAAAGAACATTTCTCCATTTTCTTCCTGTTCATTTAATTTTTTTGATATTACACTATTTTTTTAGTCCTTTCTTGCGTTTTAATTATTTCTTTAATTTTTACGTTATGTATAAAATATTTATCGAATGCTCTGTTTATTTAATTTTAAAAAATTAAAAGAAACACTTATTTCAGTTCCTATACAATATCTATTTCCCATCTCCTCTGTAAGTCGGGTTGCATTCTTCTGATAAACTAAATAAGCTCTACTATTTTTCCTTCAACTCTTAGATTTTAAAAAATATTTAAATTGTTTAGAAATTATTAATGCATGATTTACAATAAATAATGTACTTGTTGCATTTGAATGGTTTAAATTATTTTAAATGCGTCTTTTCAATAGAGCTAATTACACTTGAAATAACAAACAACTTTTATTTTTTGTACAAAGTTAGCAAAATTATGTTTGGAACTTGAAATTAATTTTTTATATTAAATTTTTACAATTAATATCTAAACATTGAATTTTATAAATAGGTTGATTAATATAATGAATATAATGTACGCCTGTCTATAATTTCAAAGGCGGCGCCGTGTGAATTATAGTACCCGAAAATGCCGTATCAGAACAGCGCACGACAAACTATATTCTGCTACATTGTTTGACATTTTCATTGATGAAATTGAAAAAAATTTACTTTTCTCGAGAGATTGACGCGATTTAAAAACTCAAATACCAAAAACAAAAAAAGTGAAAAAGTGCTAATTAAATTTAAATTTTCACTACGATTTTCATTTTCGGAAAAAGTGTCTGGTTTTGCCGAAAAAAATTGTCAAAGTGGGAATCAGTGAGTGAAGTGTCAAGTGATTTTGTATTTCCTCGAGAGATTGACGCGGTTTAAAAACTCAAATGCCAAAAACAAAATAAGTGAAAAAGTGATAATTAAATTTAAATTTTCACTACGATTTTCATTTTCGGAAAAAGTGTCTGGTTTTGCCGAAAAAAATTGTCAAAGTGGGAATCAGTGAGTGAAGTGTCAAGTGACTTTGTATTTCCTCGAGAGATTGACGCGGTTTAAAAACTCAAATGCCAAAAACAAAATAAGTGAAAAAGTGATAATTAAATTTAAATTTTCACTACGATTTTCATTTTCGGAAAAAGTGTCTGGTTTTATTGGAAAAAATTGCCAAACATGGAACATCATTGGAGGTTGTTTTCATCACACGAATTTCCTCGAGACACTAAAGCTCAGGAAATACTTGATTTATCAAAAGTAAGTATTTTTCTGAATCTTTATTTCAATAGAATTTGCAGTACGATGTTCTTTTGTGGGAAAAGTGTTGGACTTTGTCGCGAAAAATTCCTAAGTCTTCAAAACGCATGGGGACAGTCTTTGAGAACCACTGGTCCCCCCTACAGATTCTCTGCGGACTCTGTGTCTCCAACGGCCTTAAGAGATTTACTAAATAAATAATTTCTTCAATAATTCTTTCTTTAATTAAATTTTTGTTATTAATTACATAATTGTTTAATAAACATATATATATGTATATATACATAATACTTATTATTTGAGGTTAACCTGCATTTTGTGTTAATTTTATCAACTACTAATTTTTATAATTGCTATAAACAAACTATAGGTTACGAAAAAATCATAAACATAAGTACCCTGTAATAAGAGGGTTATTGAGCAAGCGTTTTGGCTAGTTGAGCAAGCCCTCTGCTCAATTGTCCTAACGAAATATGGACAATTGGGCTGGTTGCTCATTCACCCAATGCATTGAGTCCAATAATCCACAAGGTATTTCGAGCTTAAAACTGGAGAAAAAGCGACTTAATATTGATAAAACACTAAGAAACGTTAAATTAAGCATAAATACACAAAATTAAATAATATAAATACGTATATTAAGAATAAATAACATTTTCGAAAATACGTGATTTATTGACACTCAGGGAGCAGAACACCTGACTAGCAGAATAGACGTAGCCAATCACAATTTAGTCTCTCGCCGTAGAAAGATTTTGATTGGCTACGTCTATTCTGCTAGTCAGGTGTTCTGCTCCCTGAGTGTCAATAAATCACGTCTTTTCGAAAATGTTATTTATTCTTAATATACGTATTTATATTATTTAATTTTGTGTATTTATGCTTAATTTAACGTTTCTTAGTGTTTTATCAATATTAAGTCGCTTTTTTTCCAGTTTTAAGCTCGAAATACCTTGTGGATTATTGGACTCAATGCATTGGGTGAATGAGCAACCAGCCCAATTGTCCATATTTCGTTAGGACAATTGAGCAGAGGGCTTGCTCAACTAGCCAAAACGCTTGCTCAATAACCCTCTTATTACAGGGTAAATGACTTTGAATTTTTATCATTAACAAAATTTTAATTTTGAATTAGGTGCCACTTTTGCGCCATTTCGTTTACTCCACTTTTTACACTCGCTTGTAGTCGAGTGTAATGAAATAAGGAAAAGTGCAACGGCCGCTAGGGATTTCAGTGTACACTATCTCGTCACTTCTGGTAGGGAGAACGCAAAAGTGTACACTTTTGTGAAAAGTGTAGAAAGTGTAGGTAGCGAGAACATACCTTATATTCTGCTACATTGTTTGACATTTTCATTGATGAAATTGAAAAAAATTTACTTTTCTCGAGAGATTGACGCGGTTTAAAAACTCAAATACCAAAAACAAAAGAAGTGAAAAAGTGCTAATTAAATTTAAATTTTCACTACGATGAACATTTGCGGAAAAAGTGTCGGATTTTGCCGAAAAAAATTGTCAAAGTGGGAATCAGTGAGTGAAGTGTCAAGTGATTTTGTATTTCCTCGAGAGATTGACGCGGTTTAAAAACTCAAATGCCAAAAACAAAATAAGTGAAAAAGTGCTAATTAAATTTAAATTTTCACTACGATGACCATTTGTGGAAAAAGTGTCGGATTTTGCCGAAAAAAATTGTCAAAGTGGGAATCAGTGAGTGAAGTGTCAAGTGATTTTGTATTTCCTCGAGAGACTGACGCGATTTAAAAACTCATATGCCAAAAACAAAATAAGTGAAAAAGTGCTAATTAAATTTAAATTTTCACTACGATTTTCATTTTCGGAAAAAGTGTCTGGTTTTATTGGAAAAAATTGCCAAACATGGAACATCATTGGAGGTTGTTTTCATCACACGAATTTCCTCGAGACACTAAAGCTCAGGAAATACTTTATTTATCAAAAGTAAGTATTTTTTTGAATCTTTATTTCAATAGAATTTGCAGTACGATGTTCTTTTGTGGGAAAAGTGTTGGACTTTGTCGCGAAAAATTCCTAAGTCTTCAAAACGCATGGGGACAGTCTTTGAGAACCACTGGTCCCCCCTACAGATTCTTTGCGGACTCTGTGTCTCCAACGGCCTTAATTGAACTTTTCTCTGCACTTTACGGCGCTGAGACTGACATGAAAACAATTCAGTGCCTTCACTATAGTTCTTTTATTTATTTTTTTATGTTTAAATTTTGTTTGTAATTTTTGATTTTGCTTTCTCATTTAGAAAGTATTGTTTTACTTCCACAGGATCGATTTAGATTTTCTGAAATATCTTGACATATTTTGAACTCAGGATGTCAAAAATGATGTTTTTAACAAAAATTTTTTTTGAAATTTTTTTTTCTTTGATAATCTACATATTTTTTGAAAACAGTAAAAATCAGATTATTTTTTTTTATCTTTTAAAAATGCATCGATTAAGCTCTTAGCGATCCCTTTAGTGCAAATTGATAAAAAGTTATTAATATTCTAAAAACAAAAAATATTGAAAATTATGTTTTTTAACAATTTTATTTTTATATTTTGTTGCTTTTTTAATATATTTTAGACTACTTGTAGGTCACTAAAAAGTAATCGAATGAGCTCTTTGCGAACTGTTTAATGTAATGTTATTCAGAGTTATCATTGTTTATTTTGCGGAGAGTTTAAGACCACATCGATTGGAATATATAATTTGTTTCCCTTTAAAGACCTATAATTTCGCAAAAAAAAACATTGTTTTAACTATTATTGTTTTCCAAATATAGAGTCTAACATAATCTTAACACACATAACTACATTCACACATAAGCAAGACATTTTTTAAAAACATCATTATTGACATCTTGAGTTCAAAATTTGTCAAGATATTTCAGAAAATCTCAATCGATGCTGTGGAGGTAAAAAAATACTTTCTCTATAAGAAAGCAAAATCAAAAAATTACCAAAAAAATTTAAACATAAAAAAATAAATAAAAGAACTATAGTGCAGTCACTTAATTGTTTTCATGTCAGTCTCAGCACTGTAAAATGCAGAGAAAAGTTCAATCAGGGGTTAGAATAATTAAATATCCACGTAATGATGCAAACAGCGCACTGCAACAAGCGGGGCGGTAGAGTGAGATTTCGCCTTAACGTGGGGCGCTAGCTTCAACATTAAATTTCTAAAAAACAAAAAAACCGTTTTTTGAAAATTACATATTTTGTAGGGAAAAATCTCAGCTTTATTTTAAAAATAAAATGAAAAAAATAAAACGAGCCCGAAGACGAAAAAAAGTGTAATTTATTTTTAATTTTCAAAAATTTTAGTCAAAATAAAAAAAAAATTTTAAGTAGACAACGCTAATCAAAAGCTGATAAAAAAATCTAGAAAAATCATGTACCAAAAAATTTTTTTAGCATTTATTTAAGCTCAATAAATAAACAAATGAGAGCGTCTTAACAAAAAGTTCAAAACTCCCTCTCGGGCATTTTTTTATATAATTCAAAAATATTTGGCTGATAAATTACTTACCTATAAGACAACTCATTACAAAATTTAGAAAAGGATTAAACAAAAGTTTTCTTTGGATGGACAGTTGACGTAAAATCCACCATATGGTGCCTTAAAAACTTTAAAAAAGTAACATTAATAATTACATGCTTTTCAAGTTAATTTTGAAACTTTTTCTCTTAAAATAACTGAAGAAGTGTAATAGAAGTTATTTTAAGTAAAATTTTCTTAAAGAATTAACTTTTCTTGTAAATCTACTTTTTTTGAAATTTTAGTGTTTTAGTTTCAAATTAGTTTAACAGTTCCTAGGAAAAAAATATTTCTGGATTTGTTTTTCTTTATTGCACTCTAAAATATCTGAAAATAATACGTCATACAGTAAAAACGTTAAAAACAAATTTTCTACACAACTTTAGAAATAAGCCAACTTTGATGCACAAAATAGCCCCACCATAGGGTTTATTTTGTGTACAACTTTAAGTTTCTATAACTCAGACAAAAAATTTTTTCTTGTCGGCTAACTCATAGGACACCTCTAGAAGAATGTCTACAACATGAGAATAGATACATTCTTTATTTTTTCAGATTCTGAATTTTAATAAAGCATAGAGTCAGTGGCGCCCAATCGGCTGGAGCAAGGGGGCGGCTGCCCCCCTTGGTTGATGGGTGGGTGGTGTCAGGAGGATGGTAAAAAATATAAATAAAAATTAAATTTTACGTAACAAAGTAATCAGAAAAGTAAGGAATTCAAACACCCCATAAACTGACGTACATATGAACTATGGTTAATTTGATTTTAAAATAATTGTAAACCTAACATTTAATCCAGCAGCTGTTATTTAGTTAGAATGTTTTTGAAATATTGTACTGAGAAAAAAATTGACTAACTATAACAAATTTTTGACTACCGTAGTGTAGAGAGGTTGTTGCTATAGCACCTGCAAACCACTTTGTGTACTGTAGCTGATTACACGCGTACTGTTAATCTTTAAATTCACTGTGATCGCAGGTATCTTATTTGTTTTGTTACGAGAACGTTAAAAAAGAAACAGTGCCGGCCATAGCTGTCTTCACGCCCTTGTGCGATACTTTGTATGGCTCCCTTTTTAGTAGTTTTTTCCTTCGTGTTATCAGTTTTTTTTTTTACTTATCAAATTTTTCTGAAACCGCCCCATTGAAAACCATGACGCTTTCCAAAACTTCAGCGCCCTTGTGCGGCCGCATAGTGCGCACTACCCTAAAGCCGGCACTGCAAAGAAATATGCTAGAGTCTTATTTTCTCAGTGTGGATTTCAAATTTAAGTATAACCATAAATTTTTAAATAATTATTTTTATAATTATTAATAATATGTTCCTATAAAAATTCAAGAGTGCCCTTTTAGAAATAACAAAATGAACGTACCCCCAAGCGCCAGAATCTTTTCACTGTTTGTTGATTATTTAAAACTATAAATATTGAACTAAAATAATTTCAAATTAAAAAATTAAGGAAATTGTAGGAATAATTTTTGGAAATAATTGCAAATTGAATAATTAGATTAAAAATTGAAGAAAATAATTTGAAATTCAAGAAAATCACTGTAAATTGAAAAATGTAATTGAAATTTAAAGATTATAATTAAAAATTTAAAAAAGCTATTGAAAAAAGGCGAGAATTATTGAATATAGGAGAAAATATTTTAAAACTAAAAAACCGAATTGAAAATTGAAGAATTGGTTAGAAAATTGTGCGAAATTATAACGTTAGATTTCTGTACATTAAGAAAAAAATCTAAGCGCTTTATTAAATTTGATGAATGTATTTTAAAAATCCATTAAATAATAAGACTTAATGCAAAACACCAAACACATTTGCTGATTTTTCGAATTCACAAAAATAAGAAAAAATTAAAACTCGTTTATCTCGAAACCATGAAAATGGAGTTGTACTGTTTTACCTTTCAGCGACAGAAATTTTCAATGAAATTTGAAGGAAATAATTGATAATTCAAAGAAAAATTAGAAAAATAATTATATATATTAAAATAAGTATTTGAAAATTGAATTGTGAATTCTTTAATATAGAAGAAAATAATTGAAAACTGAAGAATGGATTTGAAAATTGAAGAATGAAGTTGAAAATTGAAGAAAATGTTCGTAGAATTATACAATTAAATTAAAATATTTGAACAATATTTATGGTTGAAAGAAGACAGGAATCACTACATATTGAAGAATTAATTGAAAATTAAAAATAATAATTATAAAATAACGAAAATATGTTGATATTAAAGAAAGTTATTGATATAAGTGGAAAATATTTGACATTTAAAAAAAAATTTGATAATGGTTGAGAATATTTGACAATTGAAAAAAAATCGATAACTGTTGACAATTGAAAACAAATTCAAAAACTGTTAAGAATATTAGACAACGGAGCAAGGTAGTTTATAAAATTTAAGAATAATTGTACAATCAGTGAGAATTTAGCCAATGACGTCAATCAGTGAAAGTTACTGAATCACCAATGAAATTCACTAAATCAAGTAGTCAAATTTTACTGATTTAAATCAGTGGCTAAATTCTCACTGCAAATCTGTGAAATTTCACTAATTTAAATTTAAAGAGTGTAGATAATTTTATTATGTGAACCTTTTTTTTTTTGCTTGTCATAATTAGGGTTTATGAAAAGGGGGTGGTATATCGGAAACTGGTCTGGCCCCCCCCTGCTAGAAATTCCATGGGCGCTTCTGCATAGAGTGGAAAAAGAGCGGTTTTGTGTACAAAATAGTCCCACTTGACGGCAATTAATTAGTTAAATAAAAAAATGTGTATTTCTGTAAACTTCTAGAAAAGTATTATCAACATGCACATTACTACTACATAGTTAATTTTAAGAAATAAAGAATACTACTGTTATTTATTTCAAAAATATTAAATTTATGAATTAACTAAAATTATGGTGACTTGGGAAGAGAACTATTAATTTTAATTTTTTCTAAATTTGACGGCTTTTATTGGGATAAAATTTAATTTAAAGAGCTAATGAATAAAAATTTGTTCTCTTATGATGAATGCAACAGTTTATTAATTATAAACAACATAAATTATATTCTAACATTGAGTAGAGGCACAATTTTTTTTACTCACTATTAATTCATTCTTTAAAATTCACAGCAATTTGAATTTGTCGATAATATTTGTTTTCCGTAAAATAATTTATTTACAAATTTTTTAAAGGTTTTTTAAAAATGTATGCATACAGAATGAGATTTAACGCAAAAAAGTTTACTTAAGGCTATTCAAACCTGTGAAGAAAACTGCTCTAACCTGGTTTCAACTTTGACGTCTCTAGATGTTAAAAGACAAAATAAATTAGTTAATGTTGATTTATTGGAAACAATAGAGTGGCACAAAGGGTTTAACTTCAATTTTGTTGCTATAAAAAAGAGCTAAATATTATTTTTTAATAATTTTTCCAAATTTTAAAATTCTTTAAAAACAATATTAAACTCTTTTTTATAGCGACAAAATCGAAGTTCCACCACTTGTGCCTCTCTATTCCCGGTTCTAAATCGGTGTACAAGATCATCTACTGAACTTGTACATGATTCTGGATAAAATCATGCACAGGTGCATTGACTTGCTTTGTGCATAAACTTGCGAATGGTCAACACATGAATTTGGAACAACGAACGTGCAAAGAAACATGCATATTTTTCTTTTTGAGAGCGAGAAACGTGGACATTGAAATCTGGTGAGACCATTTTTCTTCACAGACTTGATCAGCCTTAATATTTTTTAATTACAATTATGCATCTAAATTTACATTACTGCGCTTCAATTGTATTCGGTATCGAACAAACGTATTGTTTATGAGTCACATCTACAACTACAGCTTTGGAATGTACTTGTGTAATTAGTACATTTTCATGATCTTGATTACTGTTTACTTCCCAAATGTGTTTGACTTGGGTCTCATTAATAATAAACGGAGTAAGAATGATCTTCTTCACGTGAAAGCAGCAGGAGTTGTCAGGCATCAAACAGATGTTTGTTATTTGCACAAATTCTCCGTTTTTCAGTTCTATTATAGTGGCATTCATCCTTTTCGATCTTAAATATTTCGTACTACTGTAAACATGATTTTTAAATATACATCTTTCTTACACTTTTCGGGACACTAATAGTTTGCTTTAACAAATGGATGTTATGTTCAAGAGGGAAACTGGATAAAGCCCACAGGGTACCAGACATTTGTACAGTCATTGGGATGTGTACTACGGCATGGACATTGAAAGTCATGCTCTCAGTTCCGTACAAAGTTTCATAATTTGATAGGCCTGAGCGATAAACCGGTATACCGGTTTTTTTCGGTATTTCTGGAAACCGGTTTCCGGCTATGAGTTCCCGGTTTTTCTTGAAAAACTGGTTTTCTTTTTTAAACCCATTTTTTTTGGTAAATACGGGTTATTCGAACGCAATACCGAATCTAACCTACTTACCAGGTAGGAAGGAAAAGCCATCCCAACTAAAAAATATTGACGAATTCTGGATGAATTCCAGACGAATTCCCGACAAAATTCCGGACAAGCCCGGATAATTTCCAGATTTGGAATTAGTCAAAATGTCCGATTTAACGTAGGTTTTTGGCACGGAATTTAGTCCGGTCTTATCCGAAATAAGTCCGACCGTATATAATCCGGAAATAATCCCATACAGTCCGGAACAAATCTGGTCCGCAGCGTTGTTTAAATCCAAATGTAGTCTGGTACAGTCCGAAACAAATACGGTCTTAATCGTTGGTTAAATCTGAATGTAGTCCAGTAGAGTCCGGAACTAATCTGGTCAAACTTTTTTTGTAATCCGGATTTAGTCCGGCTTCATCCTCAATTAGTCGGAAAAGCAAAACAAACTTTTTTTAATTGTTTAAGTCATTTTTAAACAATGTTTGTAACTTACAGTGCCGTCGGAAATTGTCAGTCCACCCATTTTTTAAGGTTTGAAAAACATCTTTAAACGTACAAAGTACAAATATTAAAATTTTTCTGTCTTTATTTCCTTAAAGCAGATAAAATTTTGAGGAAAATAAGGTCTGAGTGAAGTGATTTAGTCAATTTTTCTTTGAAATATGTTAAAAAATGTGGAATTTTTAATGTTTTAGAAAAATTGAAATTACTCTCGAAATAATATAGGTCTTTTAAAGTTTTTATACTTGTTTTGAAGAAAATTTACTGCAGAATAACATTGTTGTTTAAGCATTAATGTGCAATTTTTTTCATAGCATATGCAAGGCTCGGAAGTTGGACCAAAAAATATAAAAAAATTATTGTTTATATCTTGATATCAAATACAGCTATATAAAATATACCAAGGTCATAACTGTCAATAACTTTCGGAAGGAAGTAATATAATACTTTTATATATCAATATAAAACTGGAACACTTCTCTAGGTAATGCACACATATTATACCCGATTTATTTTGATTAAGTAATAAAATTTAGAATTTTTCTAAACTAACACGCTATTTTCATTTTCAACAACCTGGGTACACAATGAACCACCTCTATAAAAACATTAAAAATGTTCAACAATAATAATATTGCAATTTTCACTTTGTAAAAAAACTTTTTTCTATCAAATACTATAAAAAATTATTACTTAATACTTTTTAATTGATAATGTATAACATAAATATACCTTAAATTTAAGTTAACTAGCTAAAATGGCATTTTATTTTTGCTATGTTGAGAAGAGTACTGATAACAATCGCGATCACATGCTGTACGCATGCCTAGTTTTATAATCAGGCATACAAATCTGGAAATTGAAAATACACTAAAATTCCAGGTGGTTCATTGTTCCCTGGTACATTGAATCAACATAACATTTGCAACAAAAATAGTTTTTTATAACTTAATCCAATATTTTAAAATCTTTATCTCATTAGAATATTGTAGTTAAAGGCTGATACAAAATAAATCGTAAGTTTATTTATTTTTAAATTACCTTATTTCAATTAAAAAACGTGTTTATATTTTAGGTAAATTTTTTCTTCAGTGCATCAAAAACAGTTTTTTTTAGTTTTCTCTGTAAAGAATAAATCCACATGTCTTAAACTTATGGACGTAGTGTGTTTATGCAAACTTCATTTATATTTAAAATTAGGAAAATTTTTATTTAATTGTTTCTGAGAAAATTGAAATGGTTCATTAAAAAAACTGGTACATTGATGGCCACTCTCCCCTATATTGGAATTTTAAAAATTATTTTTATGTCAAAATAATGTCTTCAAAATTTTATAAATTTTTTGGTACAACTTCCGAGCCTTGCATATGCTAGGAAAAAAATTGCACATTAATGCTTAAACAACAATGTTATTCTGCAGTAAATTCCCTTTAAAACAAGCAAAGGAACTTTAAAAAACCTTTATTATTTCAAGAGTAATTTCAATTTTTGTTAAATATTAAAAATTCCACATTTTTAAACATATTTCAATGAAAAATTGACTAAATCACTTTACTCAGGCCTTATTTTCCTCAAAATTTTATCTACTTTAATGAAATAAACACAGAAAAATTTTAATAATTATACTTTGTACGTTTAAAGACGTTCTTCAAACCTTAAAAAATAGGTGGACTGACAATTCCCGACGGTACTGTAACATTACGCAAATATTCATACATTTGTTACAACGATTATATACAACATTTACATTAAAGTTTTGTATGAAAATAATCCGACAATCGCTTTCACATTCGGATAGCGTCTGGTTTAGTATGAAAATAATCCAGCATTCTTTTTACAATTCTAAAAGATTCCGGCAAAGTACGGACATAATCGGGAACTCATTTTTAAATCCGGATAGAGTTCAGTTTATTACACGGTAAAAAGAGAAATATAGAAAATTCAGTAGGACCCACGTATATTGGACTCTATATATTGGATTCCCGATTATATCAGATATTTTTTCCGGTTTATTGAATTTAAATATAATGTATTATTACCAGAATAAATCGAATTCCCGATTATATCGAAAAAACTTCTCAGACCATTAAAATTCGATATACATATATGGGTTTTATGCAATTAAAAAATTGATTCGGAAATTATTTATAGTCAAAGTGAAATCCGTTTTTAGACTGGTCAAGTTCGACCACTATCCGGCACAAATTTTACAATTCATTTTAAGTCGGGTTTTATCTGGAATTAGTCCGGCTGTCCATTTAAATATTATTTTTAGTTAATGTGAAGTCCGTTTTTAGTCCGGTCACGTCCGGAAACTGTCAGGTACAAATTTCACAATCCGCTTTAAGTCTGGTTCAGTCTGAAATTTATCCAGTAGTTAATTCCAAATGTACTTATAGTCTAAGTTTACTTTTACTTTTATTTATTATCATTTTCATTAAAACGACACATCACGACATGGGCAAACGTCCACAAGAAAAAATAGTTCTAAAAAATGTGTTTCCCATTTTCTTACTAAAGCGTACTATAATCTAGATTTGAAAACATGTGACAGATAAAAACAGTATTTGTCTGGATTCTCTTCGGATCGTAAAAAGAATGCACGAAAATTTTTGCACTAAACATGACACTTTCTGGATTAAAAACTAGACTATATCCCAACTTTATCGCAATTCTTGCTATTCACTTGACTCTTTCTGGATTGTAAAAGATATGCTAGACTTTTTCAGTATTCCGGTAAAAAGGGAGAAATGGAAAATAGTTAAAAAGATGGAGATGTTCTTAGAAAATTCAGCGAGCTAAGCATTTCCATGGTAAGTGATCATGGAAATTTCCTTTTGTTATGGGATTTAGATCAAACTTCGCTTACTTGTAGTCCATGATGTAACTAAAAAAATTATAACGCTTCTTTTAAAAAATATTAATAAATGTAAGAGATATTCAATTTTAAAATTTTTGAACTTTTTATTTTCGAGACCACATAACTTTTGAATGATAAGAGAAATAAGGGTCAATTTTTTTTAAATGGTACGTTAAAGGACACAAGTTTTTTGACAAATCTCCAATTTTTATTTTGTTAATCTTTTTTGTAGTGATGTAGTGTACTTACCTCAAGATACCCTGTGAGTTTTAAAATGGGATGAGCATAACTTTCCAAGAATCAAATAAAAATGTATTACAAGTACCGTTAAATCTGTATGATTCGAACGTTGTTCTTTTCGAGAGATTCTCATTTATTATTTTTTTTAATTGATTTAGCAAAGATTTAGCCTTATTTGTCATACATTTTTATTTATTCCATGGAAAGTTATGCTCATCTCATTTTGAAAATCACAGGGTATCTTGAGGTTAGTACACTACATCACTACAAAAAATATTAACAAAATAGAAATTGGAGATTTTTCAAAAAACCAAAAACAAAACTTTTTCTTTAAATATCAACAAAACTTTAAATTAATATTGTTTTAAACTTAATTTAGTAAAAAGTGTGTCTTTTAACGAACAATTTAAAAAAAATTGACCCATATATCTCTTATCATTCAAAAGTTATGTGGTCTCAAAAATAAAAAGTTCAAAAATTTTCAAATTTGAATATCTCTTACATTTATTAATATTTTTTCAAAGAAACTTTACAATTTTTTTAGTTACATCATGGACTACAAGTAAGCGAAGTTTGATATAAATCCCATAACAAAAGGAAATTTCCATGATCACTTACCATGGAAATGCTCAGCTAATTAAAGTGACGAAAATTCAAAATCTGAATTGATTTTAATGCAAAAATATTTCTTCGATGAAGACAACTAAAACGTTTGGCAATGAATTTCAGATAAATAAAAAATTCTATTGCTTTCAATTAGGAGATCGAAAAGTAGTGCCATGAAGTAGTATAAGGAAGCCCCACTGCTATGTTTAACCTTGAAAAAGTTGAAGCTGGTTTCCCCGTTTCTTTTACAAATTAGCGATAGTGGAGAACCTAGCGGAAAAGCTTAGAATTATAAGCCACACAATGTCATTTTTGTGTACATGCAATTACTAACACACTTGAAATGTTTTTTGCAAATGGCTGCCTACAAACAGCTGAGTGATCAGGCGGGACAAGTGACTAGCAAACGCATTGTAGCAGACGAAATTTTGAAGTTCCAAATTATCTCGCTTGGTTCTCCACTTTCGCTAATTTGTAAGAGAAACGGGGAAATCTGCTTCAAGTTTTCATAAGAGTGGGGCCTCCTTATACTACTTCATGAGTGTGCATTAAAAATAATTCAGATTTTGAATTAGTTTCTATTATTTTATTTTTAACTATTACCTCGTTAAATTGTTCTTTTAAAGAGAAAGTAATAGAAAATTATTCAGAATTTAAATGATTTTTAATGCAACTATTTCCCGACTTAATATAATTAAAAACAATAACATTTTCTATTTTTTTAAGATCCATAGCAAACCTTTTTGGATGTCACCATCAAATAAACATTAGAGAATTATAAAAACAATTCAGATTCCTAATTTCCTTTAATAAGATCAACTCGCTACTAATAGAAAATAAATGCTTTTGCAGATATTTTACTGCTTTCAGTCGGAATTAAAAAACTGAAGAGTCACATATAAAATATAATTGAATGTTCCGCATGTTCTAAGAAAATTTCTAAATCAATGAATCTCCAAAATTACCGGAATCAAACAAACGGGGAAGGGACATCACGATGACCATAAATGATTTCGGAATTGACCGCCAGACTAATTCCAGATATAACCAGACTTAAAACGATTTTAAACTTTATGCCGGACAACTGACAGATGTGAACGGACTAGAATCGGATTTCACTTAAATTATTATAAATAATTTTGGAATTAACTGGCGGACTAATTCCAGATAAAACCAGACTTAAAACGGATTGAAAATTTATGCCAGACAACTGCCGGATGAAAACGGTCTAGAATCGTATTTCACTTAGACTATAAATAATTTCGGAATTGACTGCCGGACTAATTCCAGATAAAACCAGACTTAAAACGGATTTGAAATTTATGCCGGACAACTGCCAGATGTGATGGTACAAGAATTGGATTTAACTTAGACTACAAATAATTTCCGAATTGACTGCCGCACTAATTCCGGATAAAACCAGCCATTAAACGAATTGTGAGTTTTATACAGGACAGTTTCCGGACGTGTCCGTACTAAATACGGACTTCTCTCTAACTTAAAATAATTTCTAAATCGACTGATGGCTAATTCCAGTTAAAACCAGACTTAACGCGGATTGTAAAATTTGTGTCGGACAGTTTCCGGACGTGACCGGACAAAAAACAGACTTTATTTTTGATTATAAATAATTTCAAAATCGATTGCCGGACAAGATTCGGACTTTTCCAGATTAATTTCGGATCCAATTTTTTGTGTCAGGCAAATGTCGGACTAATTCGGGTCATTTCCGGACACATTTTGGATTAATTCTAGATAAAACTGGACTGTTTTGTTTGGAATTCGTCCGGAATTCGTACGGAATTAGTCCGGATTTTTTTAGTAGGGATTGGTTTAAAGCAAATTTACTGCGTATTTTTTGTCAAGATTTCGGCGGTTTTTCACTGTAAAAATAGGTATCTTACAAGTATCTTATTTTAAGACATAATACATTTAGAAAGTGTCTTACAGTTATTTTTAAGACACTTTCTCATTGGTTTAAAATTAAGACATCCTAAAATGTTTTAAAAGTGAGAATAAAATAAGATACTTGTTTTAAGAGTGTTGAACCAGTTTTTTTTAAATAAAATGGTATTTAAAAAAAACGGTATTTAAAAAAACCAGTATTTTTTAAAAATAGAAAAACCGGTTTCGGTTTTAAAACTGAAAACCGACATCAAAACCGGTTTTTTCGAAAACCGGTTAAGGATTTTCAATACCACACAGGCCTACGGTTCTAAAAATATATTGCGAAATAGCGGTTTATGATCACTATCACGCTTACTTTGTACAACACAAAAATAATCCTATTCTAAAAATGAACGAAAGTTGTGATTAACTTCAGACGTATAAGACCCTTTTGTGTTCTCTTATTAGTTAGTAGGTATATTCAATAGTTTTTGATTTCGACTTTCTGATTATCATAATAATTTTGATAGTAAAATATTAAACTCTAATTATTAATTTATTTTACAACATATTTTATTATTTTAGGTATTTAAAATTATATTAATTTTAATTAAGTTGACCGTAATTTAGAAAATACATTTGAACTTGAAGTTCATGAAAGAAACACCATTCGACAAACTTCAGACGTGTAAGACCCTTTTTCGCTCTCTCATTGGTCAACAATATTTTCGATATTTATCGATAGTTTTTTGTTGTTATTTTAGTGATAGTTTGCTAAGAATAATATTTAAGGTAAGTTGTTCTCTTTTTATTTTGTAATTTTGTAACATGTAATTGAAATTTTAATTTACTGTAGAAGAAAAGTGTTTTTAAAAAAAAAATCAGTGAAGTGTTAAGTGGTTAATAGTGTTTTATTTTTATATGAGAAGTTTTGTATGTATTAAGTATGCTTTACGTGTCAATCATCTGATGGGTTAGTAATAATAACAATGTTTTCCATTGCTTACTTTTTATTTGGTTGATTTAATTAAATGTTTTTATTAATATTATATTGAAATGTAAAATTAGGTAAATAATTTTGCACTTTCAAGGGTAACGTTCAAGGTTAGATTATTATTTGTGTTATTATGTAGGTTCAGTCAGATGACGATCCTCCTTGCATTTAATGACAGATGCGTAATAATAGTGATAAAAAGAGTAATTTTCATTGATTTTTTTTATTTAATTGTAAATTGAAAAGGTACAGAGAATTTTATTATTTTTGTTAACATTAAAGTTAAATAATTGTTGTTATAATTCATAAAAATACATGTAGCAATTATTCGTCAGCAGGTAAGAAAGAATAATGTTTTCCACTAATTTATTTTTTTTATACAAATTCAGAGCTTAGATATAAAAAATTTTATTATTTTTAATTATTATTATTAATATTATTATTATAATTTATATAGAACTATATTAGTAGTTTTGCATTTTCAATTTATATTCTGTTTAGTCGAATTTAATTTTATATTTTAATTTTCAAGTTTTAATTCGTTTGGAGAGAATTCAATTGGAGACATTTTTATTCTTTTTATTTTGTGTTACGTTTTTAGACAGAAGTCTCTCTAAATATATCCTAAGTTCCTCCTTTTAAATTAGGTTTAAATTAATAATCCTAATTTGGGATGAGGACAAGTCAATGAGAAGCTAAGACGTTTTGAGAATATTTATTTATTATAAAACAAAGTCAAAAATAAGGTTATACATATGTATAAATATCAATTTATTGGGTGTTACTTTTTGAAGAAAAAGATAACGATGTAGGCTTCGAGTCGAACTTGCAGTGGTTTATTCGGCGTGAATCTCGAGGTTGATGACTTGATAATGTGCTGCAGAGGTGATAAGACTCCAGACACATTGGTGGCAGAACTAGACGTAGATTCTTCGTGGCACGCTCTTCAAATTAGAAGATAAAGCGTTGACGGGATGCAAGTCCAAGTAAAACACTGGGTTGAACTGAACCAAACTATTTTATTCACTTAGTTTGAGATGATAAGTTCCTAATCTCTTTTTGTTTATTAATTCATTTATTTTGAATTAATGGCTGAGTTGGTTCGAAAAAGATTAAGTCAAAATCTTAATAATTCGAGTATAACTAAAACTGGTTCAACACTGGTGTAGCACTAAGTTTACCTCGTTCAATCGGCAAAAATGAGTGTTTGTCAAACTAGGGTAGACGAATAACTTGACTGACGAAATAAAACTGATTCTCGAAAATAATACGGACTGGAATAAACTAGAGCACTCTCTAACTGATACTATCTGTTACTAACTATCCTCTTATCGTTCTGTCTGTCCCTTTATATCCGAGAAAGGTGAAGGTTAATAGTCGTTTTTTGATCATGTGTCACCCGCGCCTCCGCTGCAGTTCATGAATCTTCACTGACTTCCTCACCGACTTCCCCTCAGATTTTGGCCCCTTTGCCGCAGTGTGCGATTCAAATCTTCCTCATCTTATCCCGGGAACCTCTTCATCAGAATAATCGTAAGTCGTTTTCCTTAATTTCCTTACGCCGCAAACCCCGCATCAGACTAGTACTTGATTCGTAAAAAACCATCGTAGTGTTGTACGCATCATAGAAATGGATTATGTCATCGTTATCTCATTTCTTTTTAGTGAGCCCAATTACAGCGTTTAATATTATGTACCTTTCATGTTGATAAAATAATATAAGAATACAAAAGAATATATAAGAAATAATATGTTAATTGATACAATGTAAATATGTATAAAGTAATATATATATTTATGTAATATAAATGTATATATATATATATATGTATATATATATATATATATATAAGTTACAGACGTAACATTTGTGATAAAAATTGTTTTATTTTTATTCTAATTCGGTAGGTAGACATTTAATTCTTTTTTTTTTTAAATCCGATTCCATATTTACAATTGAAATAAATTTAATCCCTTATGAATATGAAATCAATGTAACTTCCTTTACAGAGTATAAATTCACATCTATTTAATTTATTTTAAAAAAAGCGGAATTAAAACGCATTCAAATTATAGAAACATAACGAAGAGTTTAAAAAAATTTTGAATTTTAATTTTTTGGCAGAGTTTTCTGCAAAAAGTACTATTTTTTACACAATTTTTGACTATATATATCTTTATAAAATTGGTTGTGATTAAAAATAAAAAAAAATTCGTCCTTCAGGCACAAGTCAATACTATTGACAAGAAGTGTATTAAATTTTAAGAAGATCGGTGCATTAATTTCAGGAAATCGTGGCCAATGTCTCTATAATTATAGTTTTGAGAAAAAAGTAATTACAGTTAACGGTTCAAAAAGTCGGATTTTTCAGGATATTGGCGGAATTTTTGTTATCCATGAAAATTAATCAATTGATACTTGCTGATTGGAAATAAGAAATTATAAATTTTGTAAATTTAGAGTGATAGCCCGATATTTTTTTATTTCTAACCATTGTGTACCAGTCAAATAAAATGAGAGAAAATTCCAAATTATCTCTCTTTCTCTCTCTCTCTCACTTAGAGTTTTAATCAGATTAACTTGAAACTTGAGGAAGATATTCTTGACATGTTATACTATTAAATAAAATTTTTTTTAAAGATTGATTTTTTGGAAGCTTTAAACCCCATGTAACCCCTTAAAGTTTGGTGTTAAAGAACAGGGCCCTACTAATAACAAGCAAATTTACTTTGGATGAAAGCTGATAGTGGAAGGACCAAAATAATCAGGTTTAAAATAATTGTTATTCAATGTATCTCTAAACAATAATTCTCTTCAGAATAATGAAAAAGAAAATTAAAGACTTCTTGTAAAATGTAATTCACATTTATTCCCATGCTTTAGAAAGCATAGTACAAGCAACGAAGAAATCATGTGTAAAAAACAATTTTAATATAGAATTTATTGCTACCCTTATGGGGAGATCCAGTACTATAAACTTAGATGGTACAGAATTTATTGAAAAATCAAAATTTTTTCTGCGCGCCGGACTATTGTGATGTAGTAAAAAATGAATTTGTAACACAATTGAATAAACAATTTATTTAAAGCTTAAAAAGTCACATTTCTCAAAATTTACGTTATCGATTTTAGATTTTTTTTTTAACACAGTAACTGATTAATAAAGACAATTTTCTTAAAAATGAAAAGTGTTGTTCTTTAACGTTTAACCTTATATACAAGGGTGCAATTCCGAATAACCTTAGATTTTGATAAAACTTAGTATACTTTTTTTTTTTTTTTTTTTTTTGCGTAGGATGTGAAAACCTGCCTTCAGGTACCCTGTAGCCCGTACTACAGGGTTATGCGGGGGTGGCGATGTTCTGCCGACCCGCTAAAAACACACCCTTACTTAGGGGACCTTAAGACCACTCCCGGCTAGCACTTTTCGCGCGTATCGCCATCGGGAGTGGTCTTATACCCCATTGCTGCCGCTGAAGCGACTTTCTCCGGTCCGCGGGACCTACTATCGCTGACGGTCATGGAGGCCCTTAACGCACACAAGTTGAGTCAAGGGTCTCGACGAACCGTCAATTCGCTCTAAAAACGTTTCAAGAGGAAGAAAGCTTCCTCTATCCGCGTTTTTTTTGCGGCCTAGGTGGTCCTAAAGCGACTTCGCTTTAGGGCTTCTTCTTTCTTCGCCTGTTCCAAGATTTTCCTGAAACAGGAGCACTTCCCTAAACGTGCTTCATGGGACACCTCTGTCGTGCTCGGATCTTCCGAGCACAAAAAACAAACTGCCTCCTTTGTACACTCTGCACGAGAGTGGCCAGACTCCCCCATAAAAAAACCTATTTTTTAGTTTTCTCTGTAGAACTCAGTAAATATTAGAAATTTCGAAAAAGGTCTTAAATAAAGATGATAGTATTCTTAAAAAAACACACTTTAAATCCTATACAATTTCTCGGTATCTTCGACAGTTTTCAAGGTATTTGCTAATGAATATATCAAAGCTTGAAAACAAATGGGAGTAGTATAGTAGAATATGTTAGCATATTTTCAGAATTTCAAAAAATGTACTGAACAAAAGCTGTAGGTTTTATAGAAGTACATATTTTATGTTCCATACATTTTATCAGAAAAGTTGCTAATTTTTGTTAAAAATGCAAAAACCCCAATAAAAGCAACAAATGCTTAGGTGAACTTGAATAAAAGACAAACACTTCTTACACTTCTTATAATACTTCTTATTACTTTTGGTACGTAATCTTTTTCCCCTACAATTGTTTAAAAATACGTTTCACTCTTTATGGTACCCGAACCCCCCTATACGGGGTTCATACTTTTTACGGTTTCTGTTATAAAATTCGAGTAGTAGGTTAAGTTCCTTTATTATTTCTGTAATCAGCGCATTAAAATACTTAAGTACATATAGTTTCATCCAAATCTGCGAGTTGACCTATTCGGAACTTGATCCAATTTTTTATCTTAGTTTTACACTTTTCTTAAAATTACCCTTCAGTCTCTTCAATTAAAATTATAAATGTTTGCAATTATATTTTATTTTATTTATTTTTAGTTTTTTATGTAAGAAAAATAGTAAATGATAATTTTCATAAAACTAAATTTATTACCTATATGCATTAATTTTTTATGAAACCAAAGTATAAAGAATCGATTAATTGTACGATTTTATATGATCATTGAAGGATTTCCTTCTTATACGAAGTTTTCCATTTCAAAATACATTTTACATTTCAAGTTTATAATCTATTTTTTCAATGTCTATTATTTAATCTTAATACATAGAAATTTCAACCTTAGATTCAGAAAATATTACTGAATATTTCCAGTATTTTTTAAGATGAAAAATATTTGCTTTTTGGGTAAAAAATATATTTCCTTTTTTTTTGCTGGATTGGGTATCAGAATATTGTTAGTTCAAAATAAAATAGAATGTTATAGTTTTAGGTAAATGGAAAATCATTTTTACACGATTTCAAAATAATACGAATAGAAAGGTACTAAAATAGATAATTAAAAATAGATTTTTAATTGGATAGATAAAAATCAGTAATCGAATCGACCTGTTGTACAATTCCACTTTTTATTTTTCCTATAGTGCTGCTTTAGCCGTTTTGTTGATAAATTCATGGTCTATTGTCAAATTAATACATCATGCATTCAATTGGAATTTTACGATTCAATTACTTGAAAGTAAGATGAAAATCTTAATGGCCACGAATATTTCTTTTTGTAAATAAATACTAATCGTTCGTTCTCATTAATAAAATAATGAAACTAATTTTTATTTTCTTTATTAAGTATAATTGTATAAAGACATTTAGAATTTATTATTCTAAGATTAATAACGCTTCTAAATATAATTTACAGTTTTCATACCAATTAAGTACCCATGATTGCAATGAAATTTATGTAAAGTGTACACTGCACAATTTTTTTCAAGTTTGTGAAAAAATTTGGTATTTTCTGTTTGAAAAATAGGTAAAGTATTTTTTCTCCTACAGGCACAAAAATGGCGGTTTTAAATACCTAAAGACAGCGACTAAAAGGCACTCATTTGTTCGGTTACCTATATAAAAATTACGTCTATTTTTACCCTTGGGCAAAAAAGGATGCATGGCGCGTGTGTTTTTTTGCCCTTGGTTAAAAATTGACGCCATTTTTATATAATCAAACAAACGAATGACTCTTAGTCCCTGTCATCAGGTTATCTAAAATCGCCACGTTTGTGCCTTTGGAATAAAAAATATCGTAAGTAACATGGGTTTAAAGTCATCCAATTTGTTTACGTTGATGTTTGTGTACTCGTTTAGTCTCAGATCGGGCTTCGCCCTCGACTGTCTCTCGTTCACAAACATCAGCGTAAACAAATAGCTGCCTTTAACCCCTTGTTGCTTAATATACTATTTTCATTGTGACGCGCCGAAAGACGATAATTATAAACATGTAAGCCCTTTTTTGCATTCGTTGTAAATTACGTGACTCTCTAGGTGTTTAGGTAAGCAACAGTTTCTTTAATGTGTTAAGTAGGTTAGTCAATGTCTTTTGGAAATAATTAAACGCAACGTTCTTTATCCCCATTACCAATTAAATAAAAAAAGAAAACTTTTTATAAACGTTAGAGTTGATTCAATGTTGATGTATTGAATTACAAAATACCAAAACTACAAATAACCTTATAACATTACTAACTAATTATTAACACTATTTATAAAATAGCACCAAAGAATTTCAATGCCAACTTCTTAATTATAAAACAGTTAATTGTATTCGTTAAGGCCAGGTTCCTCCAAAAAACGTGTTTTTTCAAACTTATTTTATTGATACTACAAACAATATTTTTAAATCAAACTTTTTTCATATACAAAGACACATAAAAATACTAATTGAAAAAAAAATAAAAATTTTTTTTTTTTCAAAATGGCGGCACCGAAAATGGCTGTTTAAAAAAATCCCTTTTGTTGGTGGGTGTCACGATACCTGTGGACCCATTCAATTGACAGCAAAAATTAAAATGGTTTCTTATTCTGTATGACATTGGCTATGGTGTGAACTAGAATGAAACATTTTCACAAAAAAAAAAAAAAATGGCGGACTTTTCAATTTTTAACCCTTTATTCACTTTTAATTGTTTATAACTTTTTTAAATGATGATAAATATTTTTGGTTCTAGTTCACACCATAGAGAGACATTTGAAGAGTAAAATGCCGTTTGGTTTATGTTGATAAGTGCAATAGTTTCTAAATAAGAGTGACACCCAGTTCAAAAAACGTGGTTTCGAGAAAAACGTGGTTTCGAGAAAAAGGCAATTAAAGTTTTTGTTCGTTAAAAATCGTAAAAAAGTGGTTTTTACACATATATCCAATCCGACTGCGTACACAACTTCTTCCTGGTCATCATAGGTGTCATTTTCAATAATTTTTGCATTTCTTGCTGCAGTTCTGTAATCTTTAGACGCTTCTGTGGCCGCTCGAGCGTCCGGATTTACCGCTTAGCGTGCACCGCTCTCTCTTCTTTTATACCTACTCCGCGGTCGTGCGGACCTTCGAGACTAATTCTATATTATTTCTAAGAGTATTTTCTAGCAATTTACGGGGGAAAAAATTTTATATTTTTTTAAAATTGTTTGGAGGAACCTGGCCTTAAATCTAATATATGGGGAAAAATTCCTGAACTGCCCAGGTCAAAAAATAAAATTTATTCAAACTTTGCTAAAGTGTTTCCATTGTTAGTAGCAGTGTAAATACCAAATATTTTTTAATTCCATGAAGTAGTTTTTGAGCTACACGGTTTTAAAAATTTTGAATTTTTTTAAAATGTAGTTTTTTAAATTTACTAGAACTCCAAAAGCGCGCTATGCGCGCCAAATTCTGTTGTACTTCAATTTTCTTTATTTTTCAATTGTCCAATTTGATATTTTACTTATTTCTGATAATTGCTAATTTCTTAATAAAGAAATCTGCAATTTCTCCATTTACCAGTTTGGGGTCATCCATATACCACGTAGCTCTTTGGGGAGAGGGGGGGTCCAGCCAGAAGCTACTCTAAGAGGAAACAATAGCGCTAATGTATGGAAAAGTGTGCTACAAAGAGAGGGGGTTAAAGTTTACAAAAAAGTAGCCTACGTGGTTTATGGAAAACGCCTTTACCAAATTCTTTATTGGGCTAATTTTCTTAATTACCAATTTCTGTACTTCTATAATTTTGTAGTAAACAAGTTTCCAATTTCCTAATATGCCAATTTTCAAGTAACTAAGGCTCAGATTTCTCTATTTATTATTTCACAAAATTTTCCAATTCTGGATTTTATCAATGTTTATATATTGAAAAAATTTTCAATAGAAATTCCTTTTTTTAATATTTTGTAATAATTCCTTTTCCACTTTCATAGAAGACATTTTAACTAAATGAAAATAATGAGCTACCTGCTATTATATTATACCTATCTTTGTTGTCTCTGTCTCTGTCAGCGTTACTGAGATAGTATAGCAGTATGGGGATACGGTTTTTTTTTGGCAAAAATACTTTAAATTTGTACCATTCCTGCACCCTATCCATCAAATTTTTGTAATGCGATATCTAAAATTTGCTAGACTTTTGTACTTTGACAAATAAATTGCAGAAAAATGGTAGAAAACTTTGTTAGAAGCTATTATCATACTGTTCTTAAGAAAGAAACCACGAAATGTGAAGTGTGTGTCATGATCGCACTAACTTCCTTCTTGGAATACAAAAATTTTACAAAAGTGACAAATGTAAATTGTGTGTTTTGATCCCACTAACTTTCTTCTTGGAATACAAAATCAAACAAACATCTTTGCTTTTTACTGTCAATAAATAAATATTTTGACAAGTGAAAATGGAAATTAATTTTTTTCTAAATCTTTTTAAAAGTGATAGAAATCGAAATAGAAACATTATATTAATTATTCCACATATCACCAATTTCAAAAGTTCTCAATTTCTTAAATTACCATTTAACCAAATAAAAAATCCACCGAAATTGTCATGTAAAATGTAGCAATTATGAACTTTCGAATTCAAGATTATATTACTTTTTTCATGTCCAATTTTTGAAATAAAAATAGGTGCGTAGCAAAAATAACATTTGGGGAGGGATTTTGAATATTTGTACATTGCAGGGGAGATTTTGAAAAACATTTTGCGTGCAAATATCTTTTGTTCAAAAGAATTTTTCGATTTGGGGAAGGGAGGGGGTTTGAACTCCCAAAACCCTCCATGGAAATGCCCCAGAATTAAAAAATGTAATTAAAAAAGTTCCTAATTTATAATATTTATAATATTAATCGACATTTCCCGAATATTGAAATTTAATGTGCAGAGAAGTTTAATGGAAGAATTAAAATGTCCGTCAATGAAAATATTGAACTCAAAATTTGTTTAAATATGTTTTTCTGATTTTAAGGGAAGTTTTGAATCCAATATTCGTAAAATATTGAAGAAAAGTTAAGAAAATGTCAAACTATTCTTTCTTCTGGTAATTGATCAAAATAATGTTATATTTCACATACGTACTCAGGTTTTATCGACTCTACTATCATACAGTCGGTTATCAATCAGCACCGCAATTCATTGTGAACGATAAAATTTTGGTTTTTGTACATGGTCGATTCTTGCGTAACTGACCGATTTCAAGATAAGTTTTGGTAAAAAAAATAAAATTTTTTATTTAATGTTTCTCTGCACTTTTTTTTCTTATTAGGGTGTAATATAAGTATATTTTAAACGATTTTACTACAACTATATTTATACGAAAATAATAGCAAATTCTTGAAAATTGGCTGCCATGTGGAGCTGAACCGCATTCTTTTATTGCAAATATATTGTACAAAATAAAAATTTCTTCTTGATATTTTGCTAAAAGGAAAATAAATAATAAATTCATAAATTATTTAATTTTCTAACAGTATTTTAGATATTAGTTAACATATATAAAATTTTATAAAAGAACAGGAAATACAATATTTAATAATTAATACTTCGTTTTAGTTTTTGGATAATTTGAAATGGAGATCGAGCAGTGTAATCCGGCATTGCTAAACTACTTTATAGAATAATATTTTAAAATAACCACCACAGATAAAAAAGTTTCTCTGCATGAAGCACACTGAACACTTCATAAAGGCCATGGAGCTGAAATTTTACGTGATCCCATGTAGCTGAAATTTGACATTTATTCTAACCTCACTTCTACAATATTGCAAAATAAATCTATTCCTTCTGCAGATCGTTTTTTCACATGAAAACTTAAAGAGAATGCTAACAATACTATCAAATAGTTCTTACAGTAATATAATAGTAATGGCATGGAACTAAACGCTTTTTTTGTACGCATGCGATTTTCACAAAAATAATTTTTTTAAGCAAAAATTTTTCTTCTTTAAAACTTTTTTCACATGTGATTTAGTGCTAATGGATCAAAATTGAAATTTAACTTATTAGAAGGCGTAATAACTAAACACATGACACCTTAATTATAAGTCTACAGATTGCGTTCAAAAATTGGAAAAATTGAGGGACAAAATATTTTTACAGATTTTTAAGTATGAAAAAGGTATTATGAAGTGCAATGTAAACCTAAATTGTTCATAAATATAGACACTTTATGCTTGAAAAAGGCTGAGTTATAGTAATGATATTTTCACCGAAAATTATTAAATTAAAATTAACATTTTGCAAAAGGGACACGCCACGGAGCTGAAATTTCAGCAGTTATAGTGCAATATAATAGAAGTTATAATATATTTTTATGTATATTTGGTTTTCAGTTACTCTCATATATACCTTTAAAATTCACTAATACACTTCAGAATATATTTTTAATTTAGGTGTATTTTTTCAACGCCGCCTAGTAGGGCAGTTACGTAAGAATCGCCCATATGAAATGCAAATAAGGATAGTGAATACAAGAGGACAACTATTAATCTTTAATGATACACTGAAAAAAATTCTTAGTAGATTTTACTACTTTTCTACTACTTTTAATGGTTCAATAAGTCCCCAATGAAATTGTTTCCTTTATGTGAACTACTACTTAAGTGGTTAATCGAAATAATACTACAGTTGTTACAATAATTTTTCATAATTGATTTTAGTAAGTTAATTAAGTAGAAACAACAAAATTTTTCTTAGTAAAATTTACTACTTTTCTTAGTTCAATAAGGAACAATGACATTTTGACAATTAAGTTAAGGGTAACGTTGTAATTAAAGTTACTAAGATTATTTATAGATTTAACCAATTTTCTTAGTAAACTTTACTACTTTTCTTAGTTCAATAAGGAACAATGACATTTTTGCAATTAAATTAACAGTAACGTTGCAGTTAAAATAACTAAGGTTATCTGTAGATTTAACCAATTTTCTTAGTCAATTTTACTCTTTAAAGTAGTGAAATAAATTTGTTTATTCTTATTCATTATTATTAAGATACATTTTTCCACCCCTTCTCCTACTACTTCTGTTTAATGCCACCTTATACTATTTAATTACTATATTCCGAACAGAGAAAAATCCCTAAACGCAGGGGATTGAACGCACGACCCTAACATTCGCAAGCCGATACCTTAACCATCTAACCACGCACGCACGCTACGTTGGCTTGCATAAAACTTTAGGGAATTCTACTCATTTGCAGTTACCTTTACTATCCAAACTAGTAAACTTTACTACTTTTCTTAGTTCAATAAGGAACAATGACATTTTTGCAATTAAGTTATGGGCAAAGTTAAAGTTACAAGTAACTAAGATTATCTCTAGATTTAACCAGTTTTCTTAGAAAATTTTACTACATTTCTTCGTTCAATAAGGAACAATGACATTTTTGCAATTAAGTTATGGGTAAAGTTGCAGTTAAAAGTAACTAAGATTAACTTTAGATTCAACCAATTTTCTTAGTAAATTTTACTACTTTTTTTAGTTCAATAAGGAACAATGACATTTTTGCAATCAATTTTATGGTAAAGTTACAGTTAAAAGTAACTATAATTATCTCTAGATTTAACCAATTTTCTTAGTAAATTATACTACTTTTCTTAGTTCAATAAGGAACAATGACTTTTTTGCAATTAAGTTAACGGTAAATACGCGGTTAAAAGTAACTAAAATTATCTCTAGATTTAACCAACTTTCTTAGTAAATTTTACTACTTAAACTAGTAAAATTAAATCAATTTTAATTAAATTAATTTTATTAGTTGCGATATAGTGATTTTACTACATTATGCAGTAGCATTTATCATTTCTCTGTACTCAATTCTACTACTAATTTTGTAATTCAAAGTAACTATGTACTGTAGTTACTTTTACTAAAAAATTTTAACTACATAAAAATGGTAATTTTAACTAAGTAACAACAGTTGAATTAATTACAAATGTAATAGGTTTAACTACTTTTCACTCTACTAAGGGACTGTAGTTAAATTTAACAGAAGAATTTTTTTCAGTGTACGGAATATACTTCTAAAGAACAGTTTATTTTTTAGAAGAAAAGAATGGGACCAATTAACGCCCTTCCTTGTGAGGTACAAACATTATTAATATTGCTCTTAAATAACATATGAGGAAAACTGTGTTTATCGCATATAATATTTAAGTGCAACGTATTTACCTCTCCATGTGGGAAAAGGGAAGAATAACTTTACACGCTATTCTGTTTTCCTACATTGTTCTTCTCATTTTAATTGCAAAAATGTTTGCCAAATTCATAATCAAAAGAAGAAGCATATTTTTAAATTGAACAGAATATTTAGATTCTTAAAATTTTTGTAAATGGAAAGAAGCAAATGAAAATCTCTCATTTTTCATCCAACATTTTAATTTAATTATTAAAAGGTAACAACATCCATTAATTAAAATGCTTTAATTTATGGTGGCATTTTAATTTACTTAAAATATAGTTTACTTAGTTTTAATGAACAACGTTAATAAATAAAGTCAATAATTAAATATTAAATTCTTGAAGATTGTAAGAAAATGGTAAAATAGTCATAAAGCCAAAAACTATTGTTCTAAGTTCATTTATTAATTTTTGGTTTTTTTATTTAAATATAATTATAAAGTTCTGAAAATCTTTTAAATTTTTTAATTTTTTAATAACTTATTTAAAATTATAAATTAAAATTTTTAATTTTAGAAACAAATATAATTTTGTGCTTATTTTTATAATTCTGAATAATTCGTTTTAAAAACAGAAGCTTCTTTGAAAAATTAAATTTAAATAATTTGGTTAATCAGAATTAGGTTTTAAATTTTATTGACATCTTTTGTTTTATTATCTATTTTCAACTTTTTTATTCAAAGTTTTTAGTTTTAGTAATCATCATTTTATTTAAAATTATTAATTAAAAATATTATATAAAAAAGACATTTTTGCTTTAAATAAAAATAATTAAAATAATATTGATGTTAATGACATTAATAATCAAGTGGTACAATTACTGGATAATGATAAAGACAGGGCCGGCAGGATATATGGGTTAGGTGGGTAGCATGACCCAGTCGAAAATTTTTGAATGGGTCATGACCCACTCAAAATTTCAAATCACTTTATTAAAAATGTTTAACAAAAAACATAAATTTAGTTTATATTTTGCTTATAATATAATTAAAATACTTTTTCTCTTTGTTATTGTTTATTTTTCGAAATTATATATATATCTAAATAAGCACGCCTTCTTTCAATCAATCAAACTCAGACGTCTAGACATTTACTTTGCCGATAGACATTGAATCTCTAGTGAAAAATACAGGCATCCACCCCTGTTTTGTGGATGCGGGCGCTACAACTTTTGTGAATGAATGCACCTTTAGGCCGGCGTCCCATGCCTCCGTCTGAAATGCGTTGTAATGAGATAAAAAAGGACAAAGTAGGTATGTGTCCTTTTTTATCTCATTCTGACGTAACGCAAAACGGAGAAATCGGACGCCAGCGTTAGAATACGATTCCATGTATGGGACCGTCAAACATTGCGTCGTAATGAGAAAGAGAAAGACGTAAATATATCTTGGTCTTCCTCTCTCTTTTATCGCGACGCAATGTTTAACGCATCCATGTGATTTCACCCTAAGGTCCTAAGCAGATTGAATACAGTCGAAACTCCCATGGATGAATTTTGACGGGCGTTTCATTTAAGAGAGTTTTTCAAACTCTGTAATGCATTTGCAGCCATCTTGGCTCTATTGCGCAGACGCATGACTAAAAAATTTAATGAAAGAAGGCTGCGATAGGGGAAGTTTGATTTATGGGAGTTCCATCCTTGGGAGTTTCGACTGTACGGCTACAGGAACAAAGCATGAGACAGAAAAGGACAGAAGCAGTCTCCGTCCCTTTTTATCTCATGACCTGCTCCCGTAGGGGTGAAATCATATGAGGACAAGAACGCAATTGTACTTTTCCGATTGTACATTTCCTAAACAAAAAAAAACCGATTATGCAAAGACAGATTATACAAATTAACGTTTCTTCAATTATCAATTATACAAATACCGATTCTACAAAGACCAATTCCAAAAATTACCGTTTCATCAATAACCCAAAAGCACGTAATATTGCAGCAACATAGCTGCAACATTGCACTGCAATGTTAGTAATATTGCCGTGCAATGTTGCTGCAACGTTGCCTCAATGTTGCTTATGTCCACATTGTGGCAACGTTGCAGTGCAATGTTGCAGCAGCGTTGCAGTGCAATGTTGCAGTGCTATGTTGCTGCAATGTTGCTGCAACGTTGCAGTGTAATGTTGCCACAATATTGTTGCAACGTTGCGGCAACGTTGCAGCTATAGCGCCGTGCAAAATTAAAAAAATTTTAAAGTTTAAGAAGGGTACTTATTTGCTGAAATTAGATTTACAGCTATATACACATACAGAGCTGTTTAATAACTCTCCAGCCAAAACTAGGCCAGGAGAATTAAATACAGAAGACACATGTGACTTGAGGATTTTAGAGAAACGGAATCTGGACTTATATAGAAGCGTTGATGCATCTCGCCTATGAGAAGGCTAGACAGACGCCACCCCTCGGCACTTGTTGCAACTATATTCGTCCGCGACGGTCTTTCGCGCAAGCGGCGGGAATGTTCAAACATTTGAATTTGAAATCTTGAATCATTTAATCGAGTATTTAAAAAATAATATGACAACATCGATTAATTAAAATGCTTTAATTTATGGTGGCATTTTAATTTACTTAAAATATAGTTTACTTAGTTTTAATGAACAACGTTAATAAATAAAGTCAATAATTAAATATTAAATTTTTGAAGATTGTAAGAAAACGGTAAAATAGTCATAAAGCCAAAAACTATTGTTCTAAGTTCATTTATTAATTTTTGGTTTGTTATTTAAATATAATTATAAAGTTCTTAATATCTTTTAAATCTTTTAGTTTTTTCATATCTTATTTAAAATTATAAATTATAACTAGAATCAATCTATTATTGTTCTTAATATTTTATTTGTAAATTGTCTTCTTCTTTAGAATTTTTTTATCATAAGGTTTTGATTTAAATATTATTTATTTTATTTAAAATTTATAATTTAAAAGATTGATTATTTTAATTATTTTTATTTAAAGCAAAAATGTCTTTTTTTATATAATATTTTTAATTAATAATTTTAAATAAAATGATGATTTCTGAAACTAAAAACTTTGAATAAAAAAGTTGAAAATAGATAATAAAACAAAAGATATCAATAAAATTTAAAACCTAACTCTGATTAACCAATTATTTAAATTTAATTTTTCAAAGAAGCTTCTGTTTTTAAAACGAATTATTCAGTATTATAAAAATAAGCACAAGATTATATTTGTTTCTAAAATTAAAAATTTTAATTTATAATTTTAAATAAGATATGAAAAAACTAAAAGATTTAAAAGATATTAAGAACTTTATAATTATATTTAAATAACAAAACCAAAAATTAATAAATGAACTTAGAACAATAGTTTTTGGCTTTATGACTATTTTACCATTTTTTTACAATCTTCAAAAATTTAATATTTAATTATTGACTTTATTTATTAACGTTGTTCATTAAAACTAAGTAAACTATATTTTAAGTAAATTAAAATGCCACCATAAATTAAAGCATTTTAATTAATCGATGTTGTCATATTATTTTTTAAATACTCGATTAAATGATTCAAGATTTCAAATTCAAATGTTTGAACATTCCCGCCGCTTGCGCGAAAGACCGTCGCGGACGAATATAGTTTCAACAAGTGCCGAGGGGTGGCGTCTGTCTAGCCTTCTCATAGGCGAGATGCATCAACGCTTCTATATAAGTCCAGATTCCGTTTCTCTAAAATCATCAAGTCACATGTGTCATCTGTATTTAATTCTCCTGGCCTAGTTTTGGCTGAAGAGTTATTAAACAGCTCTGTATGTGTATATAGCTATAACTCTAATTTCAGCAAATAAGTACCCTTCTTAAACTTTAAAATTTTTTTAATTTTGCACGGCGCTATAGCTGCAACGTTGCCGCAACGTTGCAACAATATTGTGGCGACATTACACTGCAATATTGCAGCAACATTACACTGCAACATTGCAGCAACATAGCACTGCAACATTGCGGCAACATTACACTGCAACGCTACTGCAATATTGCACTGCAACGTTGCCACAATGTGGACATAAGCAACATTGAGGCAACGTTGCAGCAATATTACGTGCTATTTGGGTTATTGATGAAACGGTAATTTTTGGAATTGGTCTTTGTAGAATCGGTATTTGTATAATTGATTATTGAAAAAACGTTAGTTTGTATAATCGGTCTTTGCATAATTGGTTTTTTTTGTTTAGGAAATGTACAATCGGAAAAGTACAATTGCGTTCCTGTCCTCAAATGATTTCACCCCTACGGGAGCAGGTCATGAGATAAAAAGGGACGGAGACTGCTTCTGTCCTTTTCTGTCTCATGCTTTGTTCCTGTAGCCGTACAGTCGAAACTCCCAAGGATGGAACTCCCATAAATCAAACTTCCCCTATCGCAGCCTCCTTTCATTAAATTTTTTAGTCATGCGTCTGCGCAATAGAGCCAAGATGGCTGCAAATGCATTACAGAGTTTGAAAAACTCTCTTAAATGAAACGCCCGTCAAAATTCATCCATGGGAGTTTCGACTGTATTCAATCTGCTTAGGACCTTAGGGTGAAATCACATGGATGCGTTAAACATTGCGTCGCGATAAAAGAGAGAGGGAGACCAAGATATATTTACGTCTTTCTCTTTCTTATTACGACGCAATGTTTGACGGTCCCATACATGGAATCGTATTCTAACGCTGGCGTCCGATTTCTCCGTTTTGCGTTACGTCAGAATGAGATAAAAAAGGACACATACCTACTTTGTCCTTTTTTATCTCATTACAACGCATTTCAGACGGAGGCATGGGACGCCGGCCTAAAGGTGCATTCATTCACAAAAGTTGTAGCGCCCGCATCCACAAAACAGGGGTGGATGCCTGTATTTTTCACTAGAGATTCAATGTCTATCGGCAAAGTAAATGTCTAGACGTCTGAGTTTGATTGGTTGAAAGAAGGCGTGCTTATTTAGATATATATATAATTTCGAAAAATAAACAATAACAAAGAGAAAAAGTATTTTAATTATATTATAAGCAAAATATAAACTAAATTTATGTTTTTTGTTAAACAGTTTTAATAAAATGATTTGAAATTTTGAGTGGGTCATGACCCATTCAAAAATTTTCGAGTGGGTCATGCTACCCACCTGACCCATATATCCTGCCGGCCCTGTCTTTATCATTATCCAGTAATTGTACCACTTGATTATTAATGTCATTAACATCAATATTTCTAGGACCTAAAATTGCACACAATGCCAACTCCTTAAATCTGTTTTCTTTAATTAGATCTTCATACATATCTTGACAGACATCATTATTTTTTTTTAAAATTATTTTTCCTGGTAATTGAATGCAATCTTTTTCATCGTTAAGAGTACCATTTCTTATTTTTAGCAAGAACTCTGTAAATTCTCTTTCTTCCGGCAACACACGCACATTTTCAGACAACGTAAATTTTGAAAAATGTTTCCATAATTTACTGAATTAATAAATCGACACATTCGGACTGAAATACTGTTTATTGTTTTTTATTTAACAAATGTCCTACGTTTCGAGAACGAACAGTTCTCCTCTTCAGGGACTAAAAGATATAAATATACAAAATTATGATGTATTTTTTTACAAGAATAATTAATTAGACAAATAAGAAGAAACAAATAAAATATTTAGAATACAATTTTGCAATTTTCTTGGTCGATATAAATAAACTCTTACCTAATGTAAATAAAATCCATAATTTGTTAAACACACAATTTAAAATTAATCACTTGGAAAATTCAAGAACGTCAATATTACAATATAACGTCGAAAAACAATATAACAATTTGGACATGATTAAAAATTATTTTTTATTTTTAGTGACTGAGGGTGCTGTCTCATGCTAGGGATTAATGGATTAGGAATTAGAATAGACCAATCAGAAAATGCTTTCTAATGTGGCCAATTATCTGATTGGTCAATTCTAATCCTTCATCCATTAATCCCTAGCATGAGACGGCACTCTTAGAGCTGTTATTCTACTTAGTCACTTGTCAGATTTAAAACTGAACAATTTGTTAATGATATTTCAGCTTATTAAAATTCAGAAACTAATTATTAGTATTTGTAAATATAGACGTTAGAGAGTGTGAGATCAACTTTAATAATATTATGAAAATTTGGAAATTTTATTTTAACTTAGGATATTGAATTTAATATTTATTTTAAAAATTCAAGAATTGCATTGTATGATGCATTGAAATTTTCTAAGTCGTTTTTTACATTTATACAATTATTACCTTCTTTTTTAATATGGACCATTTCAGCAAATAATCTTTTGTAATCATTGGGTTCGTTATGCATAATTTTAACGTTTTCCCAAAGAATATCATGAGGAATATTGTTTTTTAATTTTCGGTGTCTACTAATAACATTGTGGTAATTTTCATTGTAACCAAAATTGTCACTATGTTCTTTAATTCTAACTCTGAGTGGTCTGCTGGTTTGACCTACATAACATTTTCCACAAGAACACGGAATTTTATAGACAACGTTAGGCTTATCTATTAATTTTAATTGGTCTTTGCATAATTTAATATATTTATTTAATTTTGATTCAACCTTGAAAATTGTTTTTATACTATATTTTGATAATAATTTTTTATATTTTCTGAAATTTGACCATAATAAGGAATGGTTATTATTGATTTCTTATTATTGTCATCTAAGTTTTGAAAAGATGTTTTAGGATTTTTTATTTCAGATAGTCTTTTGTTAATGTGTTTGTTACTAAATTGTAAAGGATAACTGTTTAAATAGAGCAAGTTTTTTATAAGTTTCAAATTTTTGTCATGGAAAGATTTATCAGAAAGATGTATAGCTGAATCCACCAAATTTTTAATTATTGCTATTTTGTGTTGAATGGGATGATTGGAGTAATAATTTAATAGTCTTCCGGAATATGTATCTTTTTGATACCAATCAGTTATTAATGAATTATCAATGTTTCCATTACGTATTTATCAATGGTTACAATGAATCATTTATCATTGGTTACAATAAAAATTACCACAATGTTGTTAGTAGACACCGAAAATTAAAAAACAATATTCCTCATGATATTCTTTGGGAAAATGTTAAAATTATGCATAACGAACCCAATGATTACAAAAGATTATTTGCTGAAATGATCCATATTAAAAAAGAAGGTAATAATTGTATAAATGTAAAAAACGACTTAGAAAATTTCAATGCATCTGTTACGTCAAGTAACATATTTTATAATTTTTTCAAAATCAAATTGTATTATTATAAAAATCAATGTTTAAATAAGTAACGTTTTGGCTATCGACCGAAGTAACCCTCTTGTTTAAAGACAAAATCAATCGGAACGTTAATAGGGGAGATATGATGCTCGAGAAACATGCATATTACCCTAAATTAAATGTGCTAAGTGGTTCCTGCCACCCACTGGGAGTTAGGAAAACTCCATCGATTACTTTTCTAAATAAAAGCTCCAGGGACCAGCAGAACAAGTCAGTTTAATTCAACCCCGGAACCTGTAAATATCTTCAATCTCTACAAGTAAAAAGTCAAGTCTAATTCAAACCCCAAAACTCTGATTGTCAAAATCTTCGTATCAGTCTAAATTCAACCCCGGAACCTGTAAATATCGTCAATCTCTACAAGTAACCTGCCAAGTCTAATTCAAACCCCGAAACTCTAATTGTCAAAATCTTCGTATCAGTTGTCAACTCTTCGTACAAGTATAATTCAAGACCAGAAACTCTGTTCATCAACCATCTCAATTGACTAGTTTTCAATTTTCTACGAATCTTATTTTAACGAATTGTATTCTTCAAAATCTACGCATCTTTTAATCAAATTTGAATACAAGACAACTTCCTGCCAACGTTCGCCCAGTACTGGTTGCCAGTATCCTGCCAACATTCAACCAGCATCGCTTCTACTACTCAGCTGGTTGGTTGCCAGTTTCTTGCCAGTGTTTGGCCAATATCACAGCGACGTCTCAGCTGATCGGTTCTCAGGACCTCGCCAGGACTCACCTTACATCTTGCCGATCTCTCAGCTGGCTGGTCGCCAATTTCCTGCCAGGATTCAGCCAGCATTCAATTAGTCTCTCAGCTGACTGATTGCCAGATTCCACCCAAGGTTCGACCATCATTACTTAACTCTTGTTCCTGAGCTTGGTCTAAGAATCTTCACATTAAATTTAAAAGGTTAGTTCCAAATATTTTTAATCCCTTGTCGCTTTCCCAAACCCTTATCTATTTCCTTTGTAAAAAGATAAAACCTGTTTCAGATTGTCCATACTCTGCCACCAGTTCTCGCCGCTCTCTCAACACCTCAGCTTGTAGGTTTCTAACGTCGATTAGCCTTTGTGTAAACAATAAATTAAGATATTTGTACAACTGTCTCTCGATTCAATTACTCGTACACCTAACCCTCACTATTCAACCACCGATAGATTTAAAAAATAATTTTCGTATGTTATGTTATTTATGACGTAACATACGTTAATTTGGTGCATCGTCCTGTGTGTACAGTAGAGGTTAAATGTTTGAGAGCATTTTGTGCATTTTTTCTCTTTTCACATTTTTTCAAGGTTTTTAGAGAGCGAGAGAATTTTGGTAAACTTTTATTAGTGTTATTATTCTTTTATATGTATTATGTAAAACATTTTAATAATTTAATATGATATGTCGCAACCAAATGAACAAAATGAAAAAGTAACAATAAATAAAACTAAAAATAACGAAGAATTGGCTAAAGAGGTTGAAAAAAATAATAAAATTAATCTTGATTCTAAAAGTGGACTTCCGATAAATCCTGATAACTCTATTATCACTCAAAATACCGGGGATTCTTTTGAATTAGACTCAACCATCAAAAATTTGAATTTGAGTGATAGTCTTACTAGTTCCACGATCCTTGAAAAAACCTTAACAAATAATCCATTAGAAAATACTTCTTATCCTGAATTATTTGATAAAACATTAATTGAGAAGCAATTAGAAATTGAGAAATTTGAAGAAACCTTAGAACGTAAAAATATCCTTGATCAAGAATTCGAATGGTCCCTAAATAAATCTCGTGAGTTATTAAATAAGTTTTTAACTAGTCCTTCCTTAAAAACAATTAAGACGGAAAATCAAATAAAAAAAGAAACAAAAATGGCTAATGAAAATAATCCAGCTGGTAGTTCACAGAATCAGGGTATAAGAGATCCTAATGTACAAGTAGCATATTACCCCCACAATCAGACGATATCATTACGCGATGCAATTGAAGTAGTTCCATTACTTGACGGAAAAACAATGTCTCTAGAAAATTTTATTGATGGCTGCACAGAAGCAAGGCAAATGCTTCCTTTGGCGGCAGAAGGAAATTTAGTAAAAATGATACGATGTAAACTTATTGGTGAAGCTAGAAAAAGTATTTTTGGTACCGCATTCAATAATGTAGATGAACTTATAAACGCTTTAAAAAGATCATATTTTGTGTCAAAATCGGTTTACCAACTACAGGGTGAGCTAGGAAATACCTTTATGTGGCAAGAAGAAAATGTTTTATCTTACGCAACTAGACTTAAAGAAATTTCAGAAAAAATTTTAGACGCTCATAAAATGGCAAATAATCAAGTAATCGATGAAAATTTTAGTACAGGGTTAAATAGAGATTTAATAGATTGTTTCATAAGAGGATTAAGGCCGGAAATAGAAATTCGCGTACAACGAGCAAATACATTAAGAGAAACGATAACTTCGGCAATAGAAGTAGAAAAAAGATTTAAAGCGAGTCAAGATTTAAGGAGAAATAAAATTCCAAATTCAGAGTTGGAAACACCACAAAGAAGTAGTAATATTCATCCACGAAACAATAATGTAAATACTTTACAAGAAAATACAGTAAACTGTCAAATTTGTGGCGGAAAAGGTCACATTTCTCCAGTCTGTAATAAATTAAATATAAAAAATCAAACAGTTGCAAATCAACAATTTTTACCAAATCAACAACGTAATTTTTCAAATAGTCAAAGTCAACGGTTTAATACAAATCAATTTAGATCTTTTCAAAATACAAATTTTAATCGAAATTATCAAACTCAAAATTTCAATCGAAATTTCCAGAATCCTAATTTTAATCAAAATTTTTCTAACCAAAATTTTCAAAATCCAAATGTTTCTAGACAAAATACAAATTTTCCTAAACAAAATTTTCAAAATTCAAATTTTTCAAGAAACCAAAATATTCAATATCCAAATCAACAAAGATTTCAAAATAGACAACATTTTCAAAATCAATCGAATTTTCAAAATCAACAAAAATTTCAAAACCAACAAAACTTTAAAAATCAACAAAATTTTCAAAATAGTTATAACAGACCAATAAATTCTAAAAATCAAAATCAAAAAGGTAACAGTTTTTCTCCTAATACAAATCCTAATTTACAAAGTCAACAAGCGCAAAATTCTTCTGCAACCTTCTCTTAGTAGATGCGACAGAGGAGGTTTTGAGCGAAGAAACGCATCTTTAAACGTTAAAAATGAAAATAATATTAAAAAAGAAAATCAAACGGAAAATAGCGAACAAATTAATGCTACTATGTCAAGTAGTATCCCATATATTTCGATAAGTGCAGCTGGCTTACAAAACACCGTAACCATGATGATCGATACTGGAGCAGGTCCAAACCTTTTAAAAGAAGGGCTCGTTGGACCTGATGTTTACATTAATACGGAGGAATGCTTGCGACTCACTAGTATCAACGAACATCCTGTTTTTACCCTCGGACAAATAAAGTTAAATATACTCGGTCACCCCACGATTTTTAATCTAATCCCTAATGATGTTCCAATTAGTCATGAAGGAATTTTAGGCACCCAATTTTTTAACAACAATAATGTAAAAATAAATTACGCAGAAAAACGAATTGAAATCGATGACAATTTTTATCCATTTTCTACACAAGAATACATAACATTACCAGCAAGAACTATTGCAACAATTTTTGTTAATATTAAAAATAAAGATAAAAAAGTTGGTTATATTCCAAAATTACTTATTGGCGAAGGACTTTTTATTGGAAATGCTTTAGTAACAAATGTAAATGGTCGAGCTTATTTAAAAATTGCTAATACCTGTGTTGAAGCAATGAATATTCCTATATTAACAGTGGAATTACTTGACTTTATTGAAAATAAAGAAGAAAATGTAACAACAATTAAAACTAATGATAAATATTCAAAATTAATACAGTCTACAATTAACACTCAGTTCAGATCATCGGAAAATTTTTTACATGGCTTTATTAATAACAATAATGAAAAATTAAATAAACTTTGTCAGGTATTTAATATTACAGGTATTAATAGAATAGAAACAGTAAAGAAATTTTTAAGGTTTGATCATTTAAACGAAGAAGAATTAACTTATGTAATAAATATAATAACAAAAAATATTGATCGCTTTCAAATCCCAGGAGAAACTTTAGAAGCTACTAATCTTTTAGAACACACTATCCCCACTACCGACGACCAACCAATTTTTACGCGTCAGTACCGGTTTCCACCGATTCATAAAGAAGAAATTAAGAGACAAGTTAATGAACTTTTAGATCAAGGAATAATTAAGCCTTCACAATCCCCATATAATACACCAGTTTAGATAGTACCTAAGAAATCAGATTTTTAGGGAAATAAACGTTGGAGAATGGTCTTGGACTTTCGCAAATTAAATGAAAAAACAATTAAAGATAATCATCCTTTGCCTAATATAATTGATTTGTTAGACCAGCTTGGAAACGCAAAATATTTTTCAGTTTTTGACCTGGCATCAGGTTTTCATCAGATTAAAATGAATAAAGAACAATCACAGAAAACAGCTTTTTCTACACCGGACGGTCATTATGAATTTGACCGCATGCCTTTTGGTTTAAAAAATGCGCCAGCATGTTTTCAACGTCTTATGAATGCTTGTCTTACCGGATTAATTAATACAGATTTATTTGTTTATTTAGATGATATTGTAATATATGCAGATACATTAGAGGAACATGAGCAAAAATTTAATGCATTAATGGAAAGATTACGTTTAGCTAACTCAAAATTGCAACCAGATAAGTGCGAATTTTTACGACCCGAAGTTAATTATTTAGGTCATATTATTGATAAACATGGTGTTAGACCCGATCCGAAAAAACTAGTAGCCGTAAAACAATTTCCAATTCCCAAAAATCAGAAAAATATCAAACAATTTCTCGGTTTAGCCGGTTATTACAGAAGATTTATTAAAAATTTCTCGAAAATAGCTACACCACTTTCAAATCTTTTAAAAAAAGACGTACCTTTTTCCTGGTCAGATGAACAACATGATGCTTTCGAATACCTCAAATCAAAATTATGTGAGGAACCTCTTTTAATTAGACCCGATTTTTCGAAACCATTTGTTGTTACGACTGATGCTTCAGGATTTGCAATAGGTGGCATATTGTCACAAGGCCCAATAGGAAAAGATCATCCAATTTCTTACACATCTCGAGTTTTAAATGAAAATGAAAGAAAATACGATACATACGAAAAGGAAGCTCTAGCAATAATCTACTGCGTTACACAATTTAGACCATACCTATACGGAAGAAAATTTACATTAGTTACCGATCATAAACCATTAGTATGGTTCCAAAACTCCAAGGACCCATCTTTAAGAGTAACTAGATGGCGTTTAAAGCTTGTGGAATATGAATTCGATGTAGTTTATAAGGCAGGAAAAACCAACGTAAATGCAGATGCATTATCGAGAAACCCCGTAACATTTATACGAAAAGAAGATGACTATGAAACTGAAGAAGAAACATCTGATAATGAAGGTTCTATTGACTTGTATTGCCAGGAAGAAATTAATCAGTCTTATGATGAATCTGATACCGATGATGAAATTGAGGATAATAATATAAAAATAAATTCTGCAAACCCTTCAACGTCAAAAATTCTAACAATCAATAATGGAAATTTCATAAATAATTTATTTCATCAATTTCACATTAAGAAAAATAAACTTCAATGCTTCTTACAAATTTTTACACTTTTTTCAACTTTATTTTCTCCGTCCGAAGAAAAGAAAGAAATAAGTGAAGAAAAATGCTACCTAACAACTCGTAATAAGTCTTATAATAAAAATAACTTTAAAAATAAAGAAACTTATGAGCAACCAGAACATCAAGATCATCCTTTAAGAATTAGCAAAAGGAAGCGTGGTAGACCTAAGAAATATTTAGAAGAAAAACAAGAATTGACTACTAAGGAATCAAGAAAACGAGGAAGACCAAGAAAAACTCTTAAGGAACCCGAAAGAAACGAAAATGCAGCAGTGACAAGAAAACGTGGTAGACCTAAGAAACCTAAATGTAATGAAATTGAAGAGAAAATGAATGAAACTAATAATTATTATTCTGATACCGACTCAGATGATAAATCCGATGATACTAATGTATCCAACCTTGAAAATTATTCTGATCCTGAAAATCCTTTTAATCCTGGAATAAATCCAGATCCTGAATATTATGATGAGAAGAAATCCAGAAATCCTAAAATGAATCATAGAAGTGATTCAAATCCTGAATATTTAGATGTTAAGAAATCAAGAATTCGTCGGAAGAAAAAAGGTAGAAATGAAGTTAATAAAAACGAAATGTCAAATTATGAGGAAATAAGTCAAAGTAATTTAAGAGTTGATTCGTCGGAAGAAGAAATTATCAACAAAGAAATTAATGGAGAACAAAACGAAGAAAATAGTGAAGAGATTAATGAAGAAAATATTGAAGATAATGAAGAAATAGAAGAAATTAATTTTGAAGGTTTTCCGTCTCAATCATGTTCAAAAGAAATCGAAAATAAATCGAAAAATATTGTAGAATGTCGGGATCAATTAACAATGAGGAAAGATAATTATGCGTATTTTGTAACTTGTAATGGAGTACCACGTGATAATGGATCTAAAGGTTTAGATAAAAATAATAAATTACCAAAATTTAAAAATTTACTAAAAGGCCAAGCGAAAGAAATAAAAAGGGTCAACAATATCATATTGCTTTACCAATTGAAGAAGAAGAAAAAGAGAATCTTGAACAAACATTAAATAATATTAAATTAACAATTTCTTCAATGTATGAAATCGCGGAAAAACTTAATCTTAAATCAATTTCTATTGCAAAAACTTTAAGAGTAAATCATATATCATGGAATGAAATCGTATCTATACTAAACTCTACTTTCTGTAAATCAAAAATAAAAATTATTATTTGTAATGGAGTCGTTCAATATCCGACAAAAGAACAACGTGTTAAATGAATCGAAGAAGCACACTCGTCAGCTATAGGCGGTCATAAAGGAGTAACAAAGACTTACAACAGAATTAGACAAAAATTTTATTGGAGTAACATGAAGATTGATATAGGGGAGAGTGGCTATCAATGTACCGGGTTTTTTTCAAGGTCATAGTACTTTTTGAATTTCACCAATTTCAAGCACTTCTTTGCATCAATATAAAACTACAACACTTATCTAGGTAATGCACACATATTTTACACGATTTATTTTGATTAAATAATAGAATTTAGGGTTTTTCTAAAGTAACAAGCTATTTTCATTTTCAACAACCTGGGTACACAATGAACCACCTCTATAATAATACTAAAAATGTTTAACAATAGTAATATTGCAATTTTCACTTTGTAAACAAACTTATTTTCTATCAAATACTATAAAAAATTATTACTTAACACCTTTAATTGATAATGTATAACATAAATATACCTCAAATTTAAGTTAACTATCTAAAATGGCATTTTAGTTCTGCTATGTTGAGAAAAGTACTGATAACAATTGCTGTAACATGCTGTACGCATGCTTAGTTTTATAATCAGGCATACCACTCTAGAAATCGAAAATACACTGAAATTCCAGGTGGTTCATTGTTCCCTGGTACATTGAATCAACATGACATTTGCAACAAAAATGGTTTTTTATAACTTAATCCAATATTTCAAAATCTTTATCTCATTAGAATATTGTAGTTAAGGTCCAAAACAAAATAAATCGTAAGTACATTTATTTTTAAATGGCCTTATTTCAATTAAAAAACGTGTTTTTATTTTAGGTAAATTTTTTCTTCAGTACATCAAAAACAGTTTTTTCCAGTTTTCTCTGTAATGAATAAATCCACACGTCTCAAATTTATGGACGTAGTGTGTTTACGCAAACTTAATTTATATTTAAAATTAGAAGAATTTTTATTTAATTGTTTCTGAGAAAATTGAAATGGTTCATTGAAAAAACTGGTACATTGATGGCCACTCTCCCCTACAGAAATATATTCAACTATGCCTCAATGGACATTGTAGGTCCTTTACCTAAGACAAGTTTAGGTAATGAATACATTCTGACTATTCAAGATAATTTTACAAAATTTTCTCTTGCTATTGCTTTACCAAATCAACAAGCTAGCACTATTGCAGATGCTTTTACTAAAAAATTTATATGTATTTTTGGTCTCTAAAAGGAGTATTAACAGATCAAGGAAGAAATTTTTTGAGTAATTTAATTAAAAGTCTAGCAAAACGTTTTAGAATCAGACAATTCAAAACTACAGCATTACACCCGCAATCGAATGGATCAATAGAGAGATCACACCATGTACTAGGCGAATACTTAAAGCAATTCATTGAACAGAACTCAGAATGGGATGATTGGCTAGAATTAGCCATGTTTTCATACAATACCAGTATGCATGAAAAATTAGAAACATATGATGACTATTTAAAGGATCTTGAAAGGAAATTACATGAAATAAGAAGTATAGCAAGATTAAACTTAATTTCGGCAAAAGAGAAATCAAAACAATACCATGATAGAAAAATTAATCCACAAAATTTTAAAGTTGGAAATAATGTATTTTTACTAAGTGGTCCGAAACCACACAAATTTGGAAATCAGTATACAGGCCCGCATCAAGTATTAGAAATTTTTCAAAACGGAAATGTCAAAATTTTAATTAAAAATAAACCAAAAGTTATTCACATCAATAGATTGAAATTATCACACATTAAATAAAGAAATGTTAAAAGTAATTCTTATAAAAATTAATATTATAAAGAGTAATTCGGATCTTATTAAATAAAAATTATTAAATATTAAGATTATATATATCTATGTATTTAAAATATTAGTAGTTGTACATACAGCATATACATTATACATGCTAACCCCTTTTCCAGAAAATGCAATTCAAATACGGTGAATTTCTAGTCACCCTTTTTCAAAGTGCTAATAAGGAGCTATTGCAAAAACCTATACATTTTGGCAAGAATATGTAAACTTATTAAAATATCTAATGTCCTAAGAAAATTAAATAATCCACGAGCATCTCAATTGTTCCACTTGTTCACGAATAAAATTTTTTTATTTCTTTTTTTATCCAAGAAGCATTTAAGCTAATAGAAATTAAATAAATAAATCTCTGTAGTCAAATCTTTACTCTAAAATCTTTGTTTATCAATTTAATAAAGATCAACAATATTATTGTAAATAAAAAAATTAAAAACATTTACTAATCTAAAACTTTTCATTTTTTTAGGAAGCAACCAACCATGGATATCAACAAAATATAATGATTCTATTCATTCTCTTTTTTACAGAAATTTAAATAATTCAAAGCAAAATTATTTTATAGAAATTTGATTAATAAACCCTCCCATTAAAATTATCTGTAGTTCATGAAAAAAAGGAAAGAAAAATTTAAAATTAAATATTTCGATTTTTTGCATACAGATAAAAAACTACACTATTGTTGTAAACAATTTTCAGCAATCTCAAAAGATGTTCTTAATTTGTTTAAAACATTTAACTAACTTATATTTTTCAATATTGAAACAAATTACATACTTTTAGTCTGCATAAAATCATAAATTGCTAAACTGTTTCATTTTATTAAAACCTAATTTTCAATGAAAAACTGTTGTAAAAAATAAAATAAACAAGAGTAAAAGATTGTTTTAAAACCTTTTACTATCTTAAATTTATATTAATTTGATACCCCATAAGAAATTTAACATTACTATTCAATTATTAAAATCTTTGCCCACATTAATCCTATCTTTTGCAAACAATCCTGTTTCCAAATTTCCACTAAACCTCATCTTGGAAATCATATAAATAATGTCAGAAAAACTTATTTATGGGATCGTTTCAAGACAAAAAAAATTTTTATATTTAACACATTATTTATTTAAGATGTGCAGAATAAAAAACTGCATTATTTTTCTTAAATATTGAGTTATTTTTACTTAACGAATAATTCAAACAAAATTTTATTTAGTTAAATTTTTTTTATAACTTCCCATTGTTAAATTTCACGTCAAATTATATTACTGAAAAAATCTTTAATATTACAAAAAATTAATAAAAAAAACATGGTTCTATCGATAGCAAAACTAAATAATGTAAATATAGAATGTAGCTTCACAACTCATTATATTGTTAAAAATATTAATACAAATATCAGAACTATTTCTAGTGACGTCACATTATATGAGAATACATAATGATTATCATTTTTTAGAGAATTTGTCAAATCAGTATAGTATAGAGCAAAATGCTCGCCATAAGTCAGTTATATAATGCCTAATATATTAATAGACATATATGGATAAAAAATAAACAAAAGAGAGAACAAATAGTATAAAATATTCTATACAAGAAATATAATCTTTGTTTTTTATATAAAAAAATTATTGCGAAAAATACTACTGTCGAAATCATGCAATTAAATTTAATAATGTATATTTTTTAGCGTAATATATTTTGCAAATATATGTATGTTTGTGGATGTCAAAGAAAACAAAAATCAAAACAAAAAAAAGAAATCTTTTTAAATTTAGAATAATTTTCATATATAAATGTGTTTGCCATATTAAAAATAAATAGCATTTAAAATACTGAATCATGTAGGCTCTTATAAATTAAAAATTGTAGCAAGTCCTTATGTTCTTTTAAATTTCAAAATTAACTGTAACAAACTCGAAAAATATCCGTAAGTTACGTAGATAACACTTTTTCTTAAACAATTAATTATGTTACTTTTAATTAGTTTTGTTTCTCAGATATGTAGTAGAATGCATTCAAATCAGAAAAATTGACTGTTTAATCGATGTTTTGGTAATAAAATGCGTAAGTTACGTAAGTAACACTTTTTCTTAAAAAGTTAATGTTACTTCTAATTGATGTTTTTTACCAGATATAATAGAGTGTTAGAAAACCTAAAATATTACTGTTTAATTTGTGACGGCAGCCTAAAGTCACGTAATGTTTCACTAGAGGAAACGCTAAAACAACGTTCTTGAATGTAACTAGATAATAACCGGTAAAATGTGAATTATTAAATAGAAGTATATTATTTATATTTCAATAATATTCAACAATAGATTCCTTTTATGTTCTTTAAATCTTTTCTAAAATATCCATTAAACCTTAATGATCTTAAAAATTAGAAATAGTCACGTACTCGACAACAAAAGGGGATTTTATTTTACAATCGGAAATTCCGGAAATAAACATCTGGTCATCATAAATCTGGACCGTGGGGCTCTGGGCCCTTCCGGCAATAAAACATGGTTTTTACCGACGGGAAAAAACCCATAAAGAATGCAAAATATAATTGAAAGGAAATTAAATTACACTAAATTAATTACATTTTCAGAAAACGAATATATTTTAATGAAAATAACGGAACTTACTAATAACTATTTGGGTCGACTTAAATTTCATAATGGCTACCGTTTAATTGCCATAATTGATACAAATTAATCAAATATGGATTAATAATTTATTTAGAACGAATTAAATTAAAATTAATTCTAATTGCCATTGTTAACAATATTTTCATCGTATATTGATCAATAAAAATGTCACGCGTTGAAATCGATAGAGATTTAATAACTTATTTATGCGAATTAATAAATAATTCGTTAATTATTTATTAATGTTACTATATTTATAAGAAGATTCTGTTTTATGAGAATCACCTAAATTAATATCATTATCATTAATGTATTTGTCAGTTAAATTCAAGTCCAACAATATTTCATTGTTGTTGTTGTTTAATTAATAACAATTATGTTTGGGTTATGTGTGAGTAAGGAAATTCATAGCGAAAAAGCTCAAGCTAGTCACATGGAAAACTCCAGAGAAGGGATAGTTCATCCCTTCCACTCAACGGACTCAAAATCCCAAAATGGGTACCACTGGACCTCAGCGACCGCCAGCATCTCGTCAGACCATTTGTAACTCTCATGAGAGAAACTTTAAAGTCTGTCAACACTTGTAATTTTTTATAAAGAATTGGTCTCATTAAATCTCAAGTTAAACGTATTCTTGTTGTTTTTATTTTAAATCATTTCAAATATCCCGCCTATTTACAGGGTACACTTTAGTGTTGTAGTAGAGATAAAAGAACTCAAATAAATATAAATTAAAAAGTCCCTATTGCTTTTACGTGGGACGTGACAAAAATTGGTGGCAGCGGTGTTTCTCGCACCTGTAAAAGGGATAAATAAAAGTGTTGTTTTGAACTGTTTGGACAATTTGATTAGTGTAGTGCTGAAAATTTAAACTGATAAAATAAGAAATGAACATTGTGAATTGTGTTTAGCCTCGATCTTCTTTCACGGGTTTTTGACGTGGTCTTTTACCCTGGAAGCAAAATGACATTGTCAATTGTGTCAAAGATCGAAAACGGTTAGTGTAGGACCACGTGACAATCCCTCCTAATCGTCGGCGCAAAATATTTTTGAAAATATTTCAAAAATCAATCCATGTATGCTGATTTTAACCGAAGGATGTCTTACGAATCAAAAGGGCTACCAGGACATTATTCCAGAACTGTAAGTCGAGAAAAAAAAATAGTTAATATTGAAATTATTTTAAACTTCGATAATCAATTGCTCCAAGAAATAAGAAAAACACATTTTAGTTATTATCGACAGAAATATATTTCCATAAACGTTTTCCAAATATTTTAAAATACTTCAATCACTTCTTAACTACTAAAGTTGCTAATAAATTCATGTTTCTCCTTTTACGATAGTTCTATAAGAATCATAAAATACAAGTAATTGACATAAATACTGTTTTACTGTTTTCATTAAATATTACTTTCTTTATTATACAATTACTGATATATTTAAATAATCCCAAACTTTTCGAAAATAAAGAATAAAAGACAAAGATAGATTGTTTTCTTTAAATAACAAGTGTTCTTAATTAATAAATATATTTCTTTTAACGAACCAATGACAATACTAAGTCAAGTAAGTTATAACAAAAAACGATAATAATTTTTTTTAGCAGTCTCAGTGTCCCGCATTTTGACATATTATTAAACTGAAATAAGAGTACATAAATGTCGTTCAATTAAATGCGACATGGATTTTATAATTCATTGTATATCACATCATTTTAATGTCAATTTTTCTATATTTCATTAATATTTATATATTTTTTTTTATAAAAAAAAAAAACTTCAATATATGTTACCCGTTAAATATATTTTCATGGGCATGACTTCTAGCAATAATTTTCTTTATAACAAAGATATTCAATTACATTACAGGTAAAATTAATTGACACGAAAAATAGATTGCTCTCATTTACATTAATTTCTTTCTTATTACTTACTGAAAAATTAGATAATAACTCCAACTGCTTCAAAATTACGAATAAGATTGCTTCTTAAAATGTTCGTAAAGTGCATAAATAGCAAATTATTAATTGTATTATTTAACGTAAATCTACAATTAGACTTGAATTATTATCAAAATGCTACTAAATGTTGACAATTTTAATGACTCCCAGCTGTTATTCAACTAAAACAAGTTAAACTATATCGCTAATCGCTAAAGGTGAATTCAATATAATCATAAATTTCTGTCACTAAAAATGCGATTTTTTTTCTCTTTCTCTAACAACATTATACAATAAAATGTACTATCAGTATGCGTATAAATTTCAAAGTCAAGTGTCTTTTACAACTAAGAAAAATATTATTAATAATTTCAATATTGAAAATTATAATTAACTTCAATGCTACGAAACAGATTTCTTTAATAATAATAATAATAATAATCATAACAATTATACACAACTCATAAATAAAATAAATGAATAAGTAAAAGGAAGTGTAAAACCATGGAAAATTTAATACGTAATTTACAGTTTATAAAAAATTGACTCATAAGAAACAAAACATTGCGTTATATAGCGTCAGAAGTAAATTATCTCATATTAATATGTTTAATACTATATTTCATTTTTCAACTATTTAAAAAACTAAAAGAAATAAAAATGATTTATATTCATCTTCAATTAAGTGACAAATATATTTTTAATACATTAACGTCGATAACAAATTTACATCCATGGTTTATAAAAGTAAAGTCGAAAAAGTTAAGACAGCATGAATTATAAATTATCTTAGAATATTGAACAGAGTATATATTCAATGAAACCGTTCATTTCCAACCTTATAGAGAGTATTGCAATGCATTAGAAATAAACCTTTTTCTAAAAACAGGTAAATTTTTATCTACTAACGACTGTCTTTATCTGACAAAATAAGGCATTTCAGTTATATATCATTTTCAACTAGCGTTATTATTGCCTGCTTTTAAATTATCAACACTATCACAATTAAATAAGGTTACATTTTCAAAATTTTTGATGCAAATTTAAAATTGATATATTACATTAATTACCTTCTAAACTGCAATCGAGAATTTAATATCTCCGTATATAAAAAAAATGTAAGAGTGCATTTTCTTCAAAATTAACAGCACAATTTAAAATGTAGAAATTACTCAAAATTTTATGACATGCGTTGACAACTTTTAATACAATATTTTAAACAAACATTTCCAGTCAATATGGTTTAAGTATATATAGAAAAACAAAACCTTCTGTATGTTTTGACAAAATTAATGTTAACCGAAAATAACTTTTACGATATAAAATATTTTAAATTCACAGAATAATATTTTCAATTTAATTTACCGAAAAGATAATTTTCAAATCGATTTATAACTGTATCCATAAATGAGATAAATTATAATTTCTTTTATATGAGCTTAAAATGTCATTGAAAACAATAATTTTTCATTAACTTCAGCAAAAAAAAAATAATAAATAAAAATAAATACAAATTCATAAGGGTTGCATCTTACCTTTCACATCTCAACTTTCTGAGAAAAATATTTTAGGATTGTATTATATTCTAGATTATATAATCCTTCTATATACTTTTTCAAGATAAATGAGAATTACTTTTTCCTGCGCGAACAACTATGGGGGTAGAGATTTTCTTATTATGGCTATGATTTTATAATCTACTATCAATTTACATATTTCACAATTTAGTTATATTACTGTACCTGTATTTTCTATTTCCGTCATTCAGTAAAGACTATTAACCTGAAGTTCAATTTCAATACTGACATATGCAATTATGTTCTTTATATCAAAGTTATTTACTGCTATTTAATTGAAATTAGTAAAAATATGAAAGATACATTTTCAAGTAAAATTAAACAATCAATTCAGTATCGCTTTCTCATTAAATTCGAATTCACTCGAAATCACAAAACGTTACACATCGGTGAGGTTTTCTTGCTTGGCGTAAACCTTTCTGAAGCACATCTAGTGCAAACCCTTTAGAAGTAGCCATCAGTAACTTTCATAGTTAATTAAAAGAGGGGATCCCCGATGTACTGTGAACGGCCTTCGTGGCTCAATGTATTGGCGTGAACCTTCCTGAAGCACATGGTGCAAACCATATAGAAGATGCCTCGAACATGTAAGTCTAGGAACCAGTTGATATTTCCAATGAAAATTGGTAATATTAATTGTGCGGACCATCATGCTTCTCTTACTTCGGAATCCGAGATTCTGTCAGTTTCACAGTACAGATCAAAGTGAGAACGCTTTCGTCGTATGTGTAACAATCAGGATAATCCTCAGGTTTTGTGTATTTGTGTAGTGAATGGCGACACTACTCCTGATCAAAGTGGTGTAACCAATTTCGATTTATGAGCAAGTTGATGAACAAAATTTACCCGTACATTTCTAAAATAACAGAATAATTAAATAAATAAAAAATCATTCAATGTTCAATCATTCAATGTTCAATCATTCAATGTTCAATTATTCAATGTTCAATTATTCAATGTTCAGTCATTGAATATTCAATCATTCAATACTCATGAATGGAGACCATTGAGAGTTCTCAAGTAGGTTCTCCGGTATGCATGTTCTGCATACTCAAATCAGTAAGTTCTACAGGATAGAACTAAGATAATTAATTTCAAGTATGAATAGTTATTCATGAAATGGGTACGATTTCTTAATAAAATTTTCAATACACAGAAAACAGGGTACAGTAATAACAGGCGATTTATTTATTTATTCGTTACAATATAATTGTATTGCGTTTCTTGGCGAAATGACAATGATGAGCCTGTTTAAAAATCAATGCTATAGCGAGCATTTTTAAACACGTTATTTTTCTATTTTGTACATTTAAAAACATAACCTGCATCAGCGATTCGCCATACGAGCTGTCAAATTAGTCAACATGTAAGCTAGTAGTTATTGTTATTCAATCAATGTATCAATTTATCAAGCGAAACCCTTTCGAAGCAATTCAATTCTATTCGAATCAACCGTATAACGTGATTTATTATTTACAAAAAGTTGTTTCTATTGTCAACAAACTTTTTTTCTATAAGGGGGAAGGTGTGACGGCAGCCTAAAGTCACGTAATGTTTCACTAGAGGAAACGCTAAAACAACGTTCTTGAATGTAACTAGATAATAACCGGTAAAATGTGAATTATTAAATAGAAGTATATTATTTATATTTCAATAATATTCAACAATAGATTCCTTTTATGTTCTTTAAATCTTTTCTAAAATATCCATTAAACCTTAATAATCTTAAAAATTAGAAATAGTCACGTACTCGACAACAAAAGGGGTTTTTATTTTACAATCGGAAATTCCGGAAATAAACATCTGGTCATCATAAATCTGGACCGTGGGGCTCTGGGCCCTTCCGGCAATAAAACATGGTTTTTACCGACGGGAAAAAACCCATAAAGAATGCAAAATATAATTGAAAGGAACTTTAATTACATTAAATTAATTACATTTTCAGAAAACGAATATATTTTAATGAAAATAACGGAACTTACTAATAACTATTTGGGTCGACTTAAATTTCATAATGGCTACCGTTTAATTGCCATAATTGATACAAATTAATTAAATATGGATTAATAATTTATTTAGAACGAATTAAATTGAAATTAATTCTAATTGCCATTGTTAACAATATTTTCATCGTATATTGATCAATAAAAATGTCACGCGTTGAAATCGATAGAGATTTAATAACTTATTTATGCGAATTAATAAATAATTTGTTAATTATTTATTAATGTTACTATATTTATAAGAAGATTCTGTTTTATGAGAATCACCTAAATTAATATCATTATCATTAATGTATTTGTCAGTTAAATTCAAGTCCAAAAATATTTCATTGTTGTTGTTGTTTAATTAATAACAATTATGTTTGGGTTATGTGTGAGTAAGGAAATTCATAGCGAAAAAGCTCAAGCTAGTCACATGGAAAACTCCAGAGAAGGGATAGTTCATCCCTTCCACTCAACGGACTCAAAATGCCAAAATGGGTACCACTGGACCTCAGCGACCGCCAGCATCTCGTCAGACCATTTGTAACTCTCATGAGAAAAACTTTAAAGTCTGTCAACACTTGTAATTTTTCACAAAGAATTGGTCTCATTAAATCTCAAGTTAAACGTATTCTTGTTGTTTTTATTTTAAATCATTTCAAATATCCCGCCTATTTACAGGGTACACTTTAGTGTTTTAGTAGAGATAAAAGAACTCAAATAAATATAAATTAAAAAGTCCCTATTGCTTTTACGTGAAACGTGACAAATTGATGTTTTGTACGTAAATTACGTAACAAATAATCTTGTCTTAAAATTAGTAATATCACTATTTAATTGATGTTTAATATTAGATTTATAACACAATACGTAAACAAATCTTTAAAATATTATCGTTTGATCAATATATTCTATATCGGATTTTGGTATAGCTTACTTAAAATTGCGTAAAAAGTTTGTTGTTTGACTTTGAATTTGAATTGTTTTAGTGTGTGCTATTCATATCGAAATATTATAATGCTTTATTCAAAACCTATATGTACACCTTGATTACGAACATAATCTATTTCAAGAAAAATTATGTAAATTTGCGAAGTAAGATTTTTCAAAATTAATAATTGTAAATCGCATAAACACTAGTTTATAAGAAATGCACGAATGTGTGATGAATGGATTTGATTCTACTGTAAACGTAACAACTCGACATCTCGATTAACAATTAATAATTCAAAACTAAAATTTCAAGGTTTAATTAAATCCAATAGAGTTATAATTTGGACCAAAACTCACTCCATAAGTTTTGGAAAAGAGGGCCGAGGTGTTACGTCAAGTAACATATTTTATAATTTTTTCAAAATCAAATTGTATTATTATAAAAATCAATGTTTAAAAAAGTAACGTTTTGGCTATCGACCGAAGTAACCCTCTTGTTTAAAGACAAAATCAATCGGAACGTTAATAGGGGAGATATGATGCTCGAGAAACATGCATATTACCCTAAATTAAATGTGCTAAGTGGTTGCTGCCACCCACTGGGAGTTAGGAAAACTCCATTGATTACTTTTCTAAATAAAAGCTCCAGGGACCAGCAGAACAAGTCAGTTTAATTCAACCCCGGAACCTGTAAATATCTTCAATCTCTACAAGTAAAAAGTCAAGTCTAATTCAAACCCCAAAACTCTGATTGTCAAAATCTTCGTATCAGTTGTCAACTCTTCGTACAAGTATAATTCAAGACCAGAAACTCTGTTTATCAACCATCTCAATTGACTAGTTGTCAATTTTCTACGAATCTTATTTCAACGAATTGTATTCTTTAAAATCTACGCATCTTTTAATCAAATTTGAATACAAGACAACTTCCTGCCAACGTTCGCCCAGTACTGGTTGCCAGTATCCTGCCAACATTCAACCAGCATCGCTTCTACTACTCAGCTGGTTGGTTGCCAGTTTCTTGCCAGTGTTTGGCCAACATCACAGCGACGTCTCAGCTGATCGGTTCTCAGGACCTCGCCAGGACTCACCCAACATCTTGCCGATCTCTCAGCTGGCTGGTCGCCAATTTCCTGCCAGGATTCAGCCAGCATTCAATTAGTCTCTCAGCTGACTGATTGCCAGATTCCACCCAAGGTTCGACCATCATTACTCAACTCTTGTTCCTGAGCTTGGTCTAAGAATCTTCACATTAAATTTAAAAGGTTAGTTCCAAATATTTTTAATCCCTTGTCGCTTTCCCAAACCCTTATCTATTTCCTTTGTAAAAAAATAAAACCTGTTTAAGATTGTCCATACTCTGCCACCAGTTTTCGCCGCTCTCTCAACACCTCAGCTTGTAGGTTTCTAACGTCGATTAGCCTTTGTGTAAACAATAAATTTAGATATTTGTACAACTGTCTCTCGATTCATTTACTCGTACACCTAACCCTCACTGTTCAACCACCGATAGATTTAAAAAATAATTTTCGTATGTAATGTTATTTATGACGTAACACATCATACAATGCAATTCTTGAATTTTTAAAATAAATATTAAATTCAATATCCTAAGTTAAAATAAAATTTCCAAATTTTCATAATATTATTAAAGTTGGTCTCACACTCTCAAACGTCTATATTTACAAATACTAATAATTAGTTCCTGAATTTTAATAAGCTGAAATATCATTAACAAATTGTTCAGTTTTAAATCTGACAAGTGACTGAGTAGAATAACAGCTCTCAGTCACTAAAAATAAAAAATAATTTTTAATCATGTCCAAATTGTTATATTGTTTTTCGACGTTATATTGTAATATTGACGTTCTTGAATTTTCCAAGTGATTAATTTTAAATTGTGTGTTTAACAAATTATGGATTTTATTAACATTAGGTAAGAGTTTATTTATATCGACCAAAAAAATTGCAAAATTGTATTCTAAATATTTTATTTGTTTCTTCTTATTTGTCTAATTAATTATTCTTGTAAAAAAATACATCATAATTTTGTATATTTATATCTTTTAGTCCCTGAAGAGGAGAACTGTTCGTTCTCGAAACGTAGGACATTTGTTAAATAAAAAACAATAAACAGTATTTCAGTCCGAATGTGTCGATTTATTAATTCAATATAATATTGCTCGGACGTTAAAGGATTACAATATAACTTTAAAATATCGACTAATATATACTCTCATCATGTTTTTGATTGACTTTCAACAACAATTTGGGAGTAAAGCCACTGAAATTTTTAAAAAATGGCTAGATATAAACAAGGAAATAAGAACTATTTCTACAAGGAAGGATTTTCTCATTAAATGCAGAAAAAATAATTTATTTCCAAATTGTATCAACAACACCTTCCTGAACATCGAGAATCTACATTTTTTTAGTAAACAAATAAGAAGCAGCATGCTTAATGTTAATTATAAGTTTAAAGTAAAAATTACAAATAAGCAAATACAAGATATACACAAACATTTAAATTACTTAAACTCTTCAAAAAAATTAATTCAACAAAATTTAAAAATATTACTTTCTGACGACTTTTATAACACGCAAATTAAATTTCAAGACAGCTTAATAGACCAAAAAAGTATAGATGTTTATAATGATAAATTTAACAATTTATTATCGAAAAAATGCAAAGAATCACCTTCTATTGTTATTAATAAGCACTGATCAACTAATGATAATGACCCTTGGATAGTGAATTTATCTGACAAAACCATTGATAAAGACGTAAAGGACATATTGAGATTAGGCGAAAAATTTAGCTCTCCTTTTTTATCTTTAAAAAATGATCATATTTTTAACATTGTAAAGGATATTGAAACTAATATTGAAATAAAAGTTCCGGATAAAGATCAAGATGCTTTGAGACACAAATTGTTATCTCTTTCACACAATTATATTAAAAAACCAAAACATTTAAATGATTTCGACCACTTTATTTTTGAAAATGTTAAAAAAACAAACTCTTTTATTAATAATAACAATGATATTCTTGTCACTAAAGCTGACAAAGGTAACATTACCGTTATTTTAAACAAAATTGACTATAATAATAAGATGTTTGATTTATTAAATGATGAGAACTCATACGAACTAGTAAATGAAAATCGTTTGAAATCTTTACAAAATCGAACTTTCAATCTTTTAGATAAATGGTGAAAAAAAGGATACCTTGGTCCCATAAAGAGAAAGGATATTCTAACATGTAATACAAATATATGTAGGGTCTATGGATTACCAAAGATTCATAAAAATAATTGTCCTTTGAGACCGGTTGTTTCATGTATAAATTCCCCCACATATTTCATGGCAAAGTATTTTAACAATATTTTAACAAAATCGCTTCCTAAACCAATCTCACATGTTAAGAATTCAGTTGAATTTAAAAATATAATTGATAAAACAACTATTCCTAATAACCACATTATGGTCTCTCTTGACGTTAAATCCCTTTTCTCAAATATTCCTTATAATCTAGTAAAATCAGGAATTGAAAAAAGATGGAATTTAATAAAAAAACACACTAAATTACCAAAGAATACATTCCTAATTGGCTTTGAATTTTTAATGAACAATACATATTTTCAATTTGATCAAAAATATTATAAACAAATTTTGGCACCCCCATGGGTTCTCCCATATCAGCTTTTATCTCTGATATAGTTATGGAAGATTTAGAAATTGATGTTATGAGTAGGTTTGATTTTGTAATTCCTTTTTACCGCAGATATGTGGATGATACTATAATGTTTATACCTAAGGAAAAACTAGACACAGTTTTGTTAATTTTTAACTCATTTCATGAAAGACTACAATTTACTCATGAAATAGAGATAGATAATTCTATTAATTTTCTTAATTTAACTGTCATAAAATACATTGATAATTCATTAATAGCTGATTGGTATCAAAAAGATACATATTCCGGAAGACTATTAAATTTTTACTCCAATCATCCCATTCAACACAAAATAGCAATAATTAAAAATTTGGTGGATTCAGCTATACATCTTTCTGATAAATCTTTCCATGACAAAAATTTGAAACTTATAAAAAACTTGCTCTATTTAAACAGTTATTCTTTACAATTTAGTAACAAAAATATTAACAAAAGACTATCTGAAATAAAAAATCCTAAAACATCTCCTCAAAACTTAGATGACAATAATAAAAAATCAATAATAACCATTCCTTATTATGGTCAAATTTCAGAAAATATAAAAAGATTATTATCAAAATATAGTATAAAAACAATTTTCAAGGTTGAATCAAAATTAAATAAATATATTAAATTAGGCAAAGACCAATTAAAATTAATAGATAAGCCTAACGTTGTCTATAAAATTCCGTGTTCTTGTGGAAAATGTTATGTAGGTAAAACCAGCAGACCACTCAGAGTTAGAATTAAAGAACATAGTGACAATTTTGGTTACAATGAAAATTATTACAATGTTATTAGTAGACACCGAAAATTAAAAAACAATATTCCTCATGATATTCTTTGGGAAAATGTTAAAATTATGCATAACGAACCCAATGATTACAAAAGATTGTTTGCTGAAATGGTCCATATTAAAAAAGAAGGTAATAATTGTATAAATGTAAAAAACGACTTAGAAAATTTCAATGCATCATACAATGCAATTCTTGAATTTTTAAAATAAATATTAAATTCAATATCCTAAGTTAAAATAAAATTTCCAAATTTTCATAATATTATTAAAGTTGGTCTCACACTCTCAAACGTCTATATTTACAAATACTAATAATTAGTTCCTGAATTTTAATAAGCTGAAATATCATTAACAAATTGTTCAGTTTTAAATCTGACAAGTGACTAAGTAGAATAACAGCTCTCAGTCACTAAAAATAAAAAATAATTTATAATCATGTCCAAATTGTTATATTGTTTTTCGAAGTTATATTGTAATATTGACGTTCTTGAATTTTCCAAGTGATTAATTTTAAATTGTGTGTTTAACAAATTATGGATTTTATTAACATTAGGTAAGAGTTTATTTATATCGACTAAAAAAATTGCAAAATTGTATTCTAAATATTTTATTTGTTTCTTCTTATTTGTCTAATTAATTATTCTTGTAAAAAAATACATCATAATTTTGTATATTTATATCTTTTAGTCCCTGAAGAGGAGAACTGTTCGTTCTCGAAACGTAGGACATTTGTTAAATAAAAAACAATAAACAGTATTTCAGTCCGAATGTGTCGATTTATTAATTCAATATAATATTGCTCGGACGTTAAAGGATTACAATATAACTTTAAAATATCGACTAATATATACTCTCATCATGTTTTTGATTGACTTTCAACAACAATTTGGGAGTAAAGCCACTGAAATTTTTAAAAAATGGCTAGATATAAACAAGGAAATAAGAACTATTTCTACAAGGAAGGATTTTCTCATTAAATGCAGAAAAAATAATTTATTTCCAAATTGTATCAACAACACCTTCCTGAACATCGAGAATCTACATTTTTTTAGTAAACAAATAAGAAGCAGCATGCTTAATGTTAATTATAAGTTTAAAGTAAAAATTACAAATAAGCAAATACAAGATATACACAAACATTTAAATTACTTAAACTCTTCAAAAAAATTAATTCAACAAAATTTAAAAATATTACTTTCTGACGACTTTTATAACACGCAAATTAAATTTCAAGACAGCTTAATAGACCAAAAAAGTATAGATGTTTATAATGATAAATTTAACAATTTATTATCGAAAAAATGCAAAGAATCACCTTCTATTGTTATTAATAAGCACTGATCAACTAATGATAATGACCCTTGGATAGTGAATTTATCTGACAAAACCATTGATAAAGACGTAAAGGACATATTGAGATTAGGCGAAAAATTTAGCTCTCCTTTTTTATCTTTAAAAAATGATCATATTTTTAACATTGTAAAGGATATTGAAACTAATATTGAAATAAAAGTTCCGGATAAAGATCAAGATGCTTTGAGACACAAATTGTTATCTCTTTCACACAATTATATTAAAAAACCAAAACATTTAAATGATTTCGACCACTTTATTTTTGAAAATGTTAAAAAAACAAACTCTTTTATTAATAATAACAATGATATTCTTGTCACTAAAGCTGACAAAGGTAACATTACCGTTATTTTAAACAAAATTGACTATAATAATAAGATGTTTGATTTATTAAATGATGAGAACTCATACGAACTAGTAAATGAAAATCGTTTGAAATCTTTACAAAATCGAACTTTCAATCTTTTAGATAAATGGTGAAAAAAAGGATACCTTGGTCCCATAAAGAGAAAGGATATTCTAACATGTAATACAAATATATGTAGGGTCTATGGATTACCAAAGATTCATAAAAATAATTGTCCTTTGAGACCGGTTGTTTCATGTATAAATTCCCCCACATATTTCATGGCAAAGTATTTTAACAATATTTTAACAAAATCGCTTCCTAAACCAATCTCACATGTTAAGAATTCAGTTGAATTTAAAAATATAATTGATAAAACAACTATTCCTAATAACCACATTATGGTCTCTCTTGACGTTAAATCCCTTTTCTCAAATATTCCTTATAATCTAGTAAAATCAGGAATTGAAAAAAGATGGAATTTAATAAAAAAACACACTAAATTACCAAAGAATACATTCCTAATTGGCTTTGAATTTTTAATGAACAATACATATTTTCAATTTGATCAAAAATATTATAAACAAATTTTGGCACCCCCATGGGTTCTCCCATATCAGCTTTTATCTCTGATATAGTTATGGAAGATTTAGAAATTGATGTTATGAGTAGGTTTGATTTTGTAATTCCTTTTTACCGCAGATATGTGGATGATACTATAATGTTTATACCTAAGGAAAAACTAGACACAGTTTTGTTAATTTTTAACTCATTTCATGAAAGACTACAATTTACTCATGAAATAGAGATAGATAATTCTATTAATTTTCTTAATTTAACTGTCATAAAATACATTGATAATTCATTAATAGCTGATTGGTATCAAAAAGATACATATTCCGGAAGACTATTAAATTTTTACTCCAATCATCCCATTCAACACAAAATAGCAATAATTAAAAATTTGGTGGATTCAGCTATACATCTTTCTGATAAATCTTTCCATGACAAAAATTTGAAACTTATAAAAAACTTGCTCTATTTAAACAGTTATTCTTTACAATTTAGTAACAAAAATATTAACAAAAGACTATCTGAAATAAAAAATCCTAAAACATCTCCTCAAAACTTAGATGACAATAATAAAAAATCAATAATAACCATTCCTTATTATGGTCAAATTTCAGAAAATATAAAAAGATTATTATCAAAATATAGTATAAAAACAATTTTCAAGGTTGAATCAAAATTAAATAAATATATTAAATTAGGCAAAGACCAATTAAAATTAATAGATAAGCCTAACGTTGTCTATAAAATTCCGTGTTCTTGTGGAAAATGTTATGTAGGTAAAACCAGCAGACCACTCAGAGTTAGAATTAAAGAACATAGTGACAATTTTGGTTACAATGAAAATTATTACAATGTTATTAGTAGACACCGAAAATTAAAAAACAATATTCCTCATGATATTCTTTGGGAAAATGTTAAAATTATGCATAACGAACCCAATGATTACAAAAGATTGTTTGCTGAAATGGTCCATATTAAAAAAGAAGGTAATAATTGTATAAATGTAAAAAACGACTTAGAAAATTTCAATGCATCATACAATGCAATTCTTGAATTTTTAAAATAAATATTAAATTCAATATCCTAAGTTAAAATAAAATTTCCAAATTTTCATAATATTATTAAAGTTGGTCTCACACTCTCAAACGTCTATATTTACAAATACTAATAATTAGTTCCTGAATTTTAATAAGCTGAAATATCATTAACAAATTGTTCAGTTTTAAATCTGACAAGTGACTAAGTAGAATAACAGCTCTCAGTCACTAAAAATAAAAAATAATTTATAATCATGTCCAAATTGTTATATTGTTTTTCGAAGTTATATTGTAATATTGACGTTCTTGAATTTTCCAAGTGATTAATTTTAAATTGTGTGTTTAACAAATTATGGATTTTATTAACATTAGGTAAGAGTTTATTTATATCGACTAAAAAAATTGCAAAATTGTATTCTAAATATTTTATTTGTTTCTTCTTATTTGTCTAATTAATTATTCTTGTAAAAAAATACATCATAATTTTGTATATTTATATCTTTTAGTCCCTGAAGAGGAGAACTGTTCGTTCTCGAAACGTAGGACATTTGTTAAATAAAAAACAATAAACAGTATTTCAGTCCGAATGTGTCGATTTATTAATTCAATATAATATTGCTCGGACGTTAAAGGATTACAACATAATTTACTGTTTTTAATAGGCAAGTTAATAATATCTGATCTTGTATTCTTTTCTTTGATTGGCAGAACTTGTCTAAAGTCACCTCCTAAAATTATAAATTTACCACCAAAAGGAACATCTAATTGCATCATATCTCTTAATGTTCTGTCCATAATTTGTGAACCGTTTTACCCATAGGAAGTAAAGTTGCTGCTATTCCCGTAAAAGCCATATTACAAACTTTTTTACTTACAGTTCTTAATAAATTCCACAAAGTAATATACATAAATGTTTTTTCTGAACTTCCAGGCCCATCTACATAAATGCACCGACAAACATTGTTGCTAGTATCTTTAGCTGCACTTAAAACAAAATCAACTATTTCCTTCTCTTTATCATTTAACTTATCATATCTTTCTCTTTCCAATCATGTTTTTCATTGACATTAAGAGGACCAGGAACATAAACATTGTTACAGATGTCTTCAATAGGAGGCAATCCAAAAAATCATGTAAATGATATCCTTCTTCAGAAAGTAAGTCTTTTATTTTTATATATGCTTTATTTTCGGCAATCATATTATCAAAAATTCTAAGGTAATATTCAGACATATGAACTTTGAATTGTTCCCAAAGTTCACCATCATTAAGTGGACGATAGTGAATTTAAATTCTAACAAATAAACGACGAAGTGATTGTGGCATCATCCTCACAGTGGCCTCTTGTAAGGTCTCTTTCCATTCATAATCATTCTCTATAAGTCCTAATGTTAAACAAGTTGTCGTAAATGTATCATGTGTAACTCCATTCATAGTTTTTAAGGACTCAAATGAAATTGGACCTTCAATTGTAAGTAATAATAATCGAAGATGAAATGATTCAATTTCACATGGACTAACGGAATACATTCTTCCTACAACATTCTCTTTAAGACTTCTTTTATTCCATTTACATGTCTCATTATTTCATGAATAGTATTCAGGTATCCCAGTGTATAAATAATTACGAGTCTTTACAGCACGTTTATTTAAATTAAAATAATCCAATAATTTTGTTGATTTTCTTAAATCATATGATATCTTTTTATCTACTTGTCCTTGTTGAATCAAAACATTTTGTTCATTTGGCAAATGTGTAGGTAAACGGCATACACTATGACTCTTTTTTGATAAATGCTTACCCAGAATTCTCCATGCTGCTTCAATAGGACCTACATATCTATTTTGTTCATAATGATTGATTTAATCATGATTTATGGTAGCTTCACCATTACTATTTGTAATAATAATTGATGCTGCATCATGCCCCTTATAAATATATTTATATCTGTATTTAACAGATTGAATACTTAATACAACTTCAACATTTATATGAGAATTAAATTGTTATAAAAGTTTAGGACAATAGGGTTCAATAAAACGATTATCAATAATGTATCCATTAGATTTCTCATATTCTTGACCTGTATCTTTTCTTATATATATATAAAACAACAATTATCTTCCAATGTAGTTTCTTCTTGCAAAATTTTCGGAAATATTTTGGAACATTTGCCATCAACAAAACACTTATTTCCGCAAGGACATTGTATATTATTTGACATTATAATTTCATGTAATGTAGAATTAACATTTTTGTCGGGAATCTCTGCTGAAATATAACGATCTACAGTTTCATCTGTTAAAATTTTTAAATTGGATTTCAATATTACGAACAAATGAATATGTGGTAATCCTCTTTTTTGAAATTCTATACCATAAACATACGATTAAACGTCTCCAAAGCATTTCTTTTTAATGATACATTCAATCAGGCGACGTACTTTCAAAAAGAACACCCTGGCAACAATGTCAGGTCTGTCTGACGTAGTTTGAGTAGGTAATAAAGTTTCTACTATTTCTTTCCATTGTGGATTACATGTAATTGTTATAGATAAATCTAGTTTTCCATGTTTACACACAATGGTCATTGAATCTTGATATTGTTCCATCATCTGTCGAGGTGAATTAATAAATGTGGATGGCAATACAACCATTTTACCAATAGGTGTACCATTTTCCTCTGCAGTATTAGTTATATGATCTATTAACCCTTTGTATGTTTCACTTCGCAATTGGCTTTAATGATTTGCAAAATATTGAAGTCGAGCTTTTTGAATTTTTACATAACTATCAACTAACTACTGTTGAAATAATCTATCACCATATAAAAATTGATTAAACACGTTCTCTCTAATTCCTATTTTATATTTAACGTAATCTGCTCTTGAAATTTTATGCTTTTTCAATATTTTCTCCTTATCCTCTCGAATCATATTAATACAATAACCTTTATCTCCAAAAGGATAAAATATAGGATAAATAAAGGGTTCTACACAAGGATCCAAACTACTAACTAATTGTAGTTCTTTACTTGCTTTATTGTAGATTCAGGTATATCACCTTCACAATATGTATTAAAAATTGCTGCCACTTCATTTACTGTTTGAAAATTTAATCTATGTTGGTCCATTCCTTTTTTTAATGTAAATAATAACTTAAGTTCTGGAATTTCTTCATTCCTTATATTTGCCAACACTGTTTCAATTTCTAAAACATCCTTCATCATATTGAATGTACTAATATTTTCTCCTTATTTCTTAGACGATAACGTTTCATTATTTTTCTGCTCAAATTGTTTGTGTGAATTCTTTTTGATTCTATGTTATCATCTTCTGTTAATCTATTAACTTCTTCTTTATTATTATCTTCCAATAATCTGTTTCTTTCTACTTCACCTTTTGCATCCAGGGCCGGCAGGATATATGGGTCAGGTGGGTAGCATAACCCACTCGAAATTTCAAATCACTTAATTAAAAATGCACTCCAACGTTTAACAAAAAACATAAATTTAGTTTATATTTTGCATATAATATAATTAAAATACTTTTTCTCTTTGTTATTGTTTATTTTTCAAAATTATATATATATCTAAATAAGCACGCCTTATTCTTTCAACGAATCAAACTCAGACGTCTAGACATACACTTTTCAGATAGACATTGAATCTCTAGTGAAAAATACAGGCATCCACCCCTGTTTTGTGGATGCGGGCGCTACAACTTTTGTGAATGAATGCACCTTTAGGCCGGCGTCCCATGCCTCCGTCTAAGTTGCGTTGTAATGAGATAAAAAAGGACAAAGTATGTATGTGTCCTGTTTTATCTCATTCTGATGTAACGCAAAACGGAGAAATCGGACGCCAGCGTTAGAATACGATTCCATGTATGGGACCGTCAAACATTGCGTCGTAATGAGAAAGAGAAAGACGTAAATATGTCTTGGTGTCCCTCTCTCTTTTATTGCGACGCAATGTTTAACGCATCCATGTGATTTCACCCTAAGGTCCTAAGCAGATTGAATACAGTCGAAACTCCCATGGATGAATTTTGATGTGCGTTTCATTTAAGAGAGTTTTTCAAACTCTGTAATGCATTTGCAGCCATCTTGGCTCTATTGCGCAGACGCATGACTAACAAATTTAATGAAAGGAGTCTGCGATAGGGGAAGTTTGATTTATGGAAGTTCCATCCTTGGGAGTTTCGACTGTACGGCTACAAGAACAAAGCATGAGACAGAAAAGGACAAAAGCAGTCTCCGTCCCTTTTTATCTCATGACCTGCTCTCGTAGGGGTGAAATCACATGAGGACAGGAACGCAATTGTACCTTTTCCGATTGTACATTACCTAAACAAAAAAAAAACCGATTACCCAAATTTCCAATATTCCAAATATTCCATAACCAAAATTTCCAATTATTTAAATATTCTAATCACCAATTTACCAAAGACCAAAGTTGCCAGTTTTAGAATCAAAATTGCGAGTTTTTGTACCAGTATAGGGCAAGCGAGATAAACAATTACCAAGTTAAGGTCAGCTGACAATTAGAAGACAAATTAACTGTTTCATGAAACATATTTCCTATCCCCTCATACCTATCTTCATTATCTTTCTCTTTCTCTCTTTAAAGCTACCTGATATCCTAAATGAGGAAAATTAAACGAAGATTTAAGTTTTAATTAGACAAAGATTAAGAACTGAGGGGTTGAATCTGAATTGTATTAAATAACAGGATTTGGATCTAAATTGTATGATAGAAATAGTGGTTGCAACCCAATTGTACGAAATACAGGGGGATTATACAATTACACTATTAGACATAAACACGACTTTTTATTAAATTTGAAAGGCCAACCTTCTCTTTCCCCCTAGGAGGTAATAAGGGGCAAAAGAGAGGAAGACATTTTCACTTGGTGGCCTTTCTTGGCTTAATTCTTTAATTATTATATAAATTTATAATATTAATGTCACGCTCGAACTTATTGAAAAAAATAAGTTTTGTTCAAAAATCTAATATAACTTTTGTATAACTTTAATTTAGTTGCCGTCGTCGAGCCTGACAGCTTGTTTCTAATCGAAATTAAATCTATTGCATATTAAATTATTTAAGATCTGTATACATTATAAAAATTATAAAACAATCACAAATTTTACAATTACAAAAAAAAAATACAAAATTATAAAAGCTGTAAAAGGAAAGATGATTGGAGAGGTTTTTTTAACAATTTCATTTTTTTCATTTTATTTTTCGTGGAAATTATTAATAAAGATTAGAAAGAATAGATTTTCCCATTAGCCTAATTTGCAGCAGTCGAAACTTAAATTGATTTCCAGAAACAAACTTAATTCGACTTTTATTATTATATTATTATTATATTATTTAACTTTATATTGCTTATAAATCGTAACAAAAATTGTCTCAACAAAAAGTGAGAAAACGGAACTATCTTCGATGCATCTAGCGGGTGGACAAAACGCACGTAAAAGCGGGTGTAAGGCAACCGCCGTAGCAAAACAAGATCCAGTATTATGTTGGAAAAATACAAAATTTACATCATTTAAAAAGGTGATGTGCATCTTATATAACAGTACGATGTTCAATAGATGTTATTGTTGGGTTTCTACCCACAATAAACAGATAATTAAACAGGTTATGATTAAAAACAAATTAAATAAAATCATAATCAAATCAAACACTGAGTGTTTTTGAGGCGGAAGAGACCATCCAATTTTAGGCACTATTTCCGCGCCTTAACACCTCGCGACCGTGCGAAACGAAATTCAGCGTCTCGCGACAGTGAGACAGCCCACAGTAGCTGGTCGCATCGAAGGTAGTACCTCCTCCCACCTAATTAGCGCACCTGGACAGAGGTAGCTTCGGTAATCAAGAGCAAGTACCTCTTGTCATTCTCTCGCAGATCGGGCTTACGAACACGCGTCCTGGAGAATTGACCGGTCGCTAATTGTAAATTTATTACTTTGGCTACGTATAAGGTGGGACTAAATTCGGGAAAATAAATTCAAGTCTCTGAACATGATTTTAAGCCGGTTTAGTCACTAAAAATAAACTAAATTCGGGATAATGAATTCAAGTCTTTAAACTTGATTTCAAGCCGGTTTAGTTATTTAAAGAAATTTTAAATCCGAGAAAATAAGATCAAGTCTTTGAACTTGACTTCAAATCGGTTAAATAATAAAGAAAGTTGAATTAAATTCGGGAAAATAAATTCAAGTCTTTGAACTTGACTTTGAATTTGATTTAATGTTTATTAAAGGAAAATTTCTGTTGGAATTATTCAACTTTGAAATCATTCGAAGTCTTTGTACTTCAGAATGATTTTTCGAAAGTGAATAAGTAAATTTAAATTTATTTCTAATAAAGTATTCATACTTTGAAAAAAAAGAAATTCTAAATTTAAAGAAAATTATTCATCGGTTGCAATTAAAGCCGGGAAAATCCTTTTTCTTCTGTGGCTAAATTCTTTCAAGCCGATCACAACTGGTCGCGGACCCGTCGCTAATTTGCCACATAGCGCAATTCGGGCTACGTATAAGGTTAAATTATTTAAATAAAACAAAATAAACTCGAGATAATAACATCAAGACTCTGAACTTGATTTTGAATCAAATTTAATTATTTAAATAAAACAGGATAAATTCGAGATAAAAAATTGAAGTCTCTGTACTCAATCTAGAATCGAATTGAATTGCGAGAAATCGGTAGAATAAAATTTTTAATTAATAAAATTAGAAATTTTATTTGAAATTAAAAGTTATTATTAAATATCATTTTCCGTGCCCTCTTTAATAGAAGTAGAAATTAAACCAGATCTTCAATCATCTTTGCGAAGGTATGAAAACAAATCACACACAAACACAGTCATTACACATAACTTTAATTCATCTCGCAAGCGATTAGTGTACCGAATTGTGACAAAATTAAAAATTGTAAAATCTCTTGAAACCATTGTTTTAATAATCGACAAAAATTTTATAACAAAAGTGCGTGTCCGTTATTAAAGTTAAAATTTTATTTAAAAAAAAATTCCAATATCCAAACCCAAAAATTTCCGAAACGAAGCATAAACTTGAAACGTTCTGAATAAATAGACCGGAGATCAGACCTACAATATTACCACTCCGAAATGAGTATAAAATATGTTTCAAATTTGAGACGCTTTTGAGAAGAAGGAGGACTGAGAAAAGAAATTCGTTTATTTTCTCAAATTTTCAAAATCCCAAAAACGTCACAACTAAAAACATGCTTCTAGAAAAAAAGAAGGAATTTCTTTTTTGATTTTTTTTCTCTTTCAGCGCTGCAAAAAACATAAAAATTGACACCAAAGTTCAAAGACGACTTTCTATGGAATTTGAAATGCCACTCCCCTCCCAGGAGGTAATAAGGGACAAAAGAGGGAGAAATCTATTAACAACCAAACTTTAAAATATAAATTTATTATATTAAAAACATGTTTCTGCAAAAAAAATTATTCTCATTTTTAAATTAAATTATCCTACCTTCATAATTTAATTTAATTTAATTTAATTTTTGTAATAAAAAAATTTCCAATTTCTTAATATGCCAATTTTTAAATAACTAAGGCTCAGATTTCACTATTTATTATCTCAAAAAATTTTCCAATTCTCGATTTTATTAATGTTTATATTTTGACAAATTTCTCATAAGAAATTCCTTCTTTTAATAGGGGTAAACGATACAGTTGTTGCCCCCTTTATAGTGATTGCCCACCTTTCATCATTTTCGGAAATATTAAAGAAATGCTGTTATAATATACTGCTTTCTATACATAAATTAAATCTGCAAATTCTCTTTTTCAAGTTGTAAAAAACAGTACATTTTGTTGACACTTTAATAAAGAAATAATAGAGCTTCTAGAAAACAGTGATTATAACCTAATAATAACCTCAAATTAACCTACCATTCGGATATTACAGCAAGTTTGTTAATATCATATTTCAATTGATTTATATTGTTTCTATCGAAAGGTAATGATTTTAGAATAATTTTTCTTTGATAATTTCACACTTTATATTATTTTATCCAGAGATTTTTGATCTTTTATATGGGCAATCACTGTCGAATTTTATGTTCAATCACTGTATAATGGTGGCAATGACTATTTTTTCCTGTACGTCAAGACATTTTCCAATTTTTATTATTAATTTTAATGTATAAAAAGCAGTTACTTCTCATTACAGATATTTTAGACTATTTAGATTGTCATACAGTTGGTATTATGCCTAATTTTAATAATTTGGAATATAAAATTATAAATTTATAACTGACATTTGCTTAAACTGGCAATCACTGTACCGTTTACCCCTATTTTATAATAATTCCTTTTCCACTTTCATTGAAGACATTTAAACTAAATCAAAATAATGAGGTACCTACTATTATATTATACCCATCTTCGTTGTTTCTGTCTCTGTCAGCGTTACTGAGACACTATAGCAGTATGGACATACGGTTCTTTTTTTTGTAAAAAATGCTTTTAAGGGGAGGTTGTAGTCCAAATCGACAAAAATTTTTTTTTTTTTATTGCTTTATTTTCATTCTTAGGTTCTTGAAAATGTGTATGCAAAAGGATATTCCTCTATCTAATTTATTTTACGAGTTATAGCATATTAGACAAAAAAGTGCGTCGGCAAAAACAAGTAAAAACGCGCGCTCGCACCGCCTATTAAGTGGAGTGTTTCAAAACACACCGAAAATCAGTGCTTGAGTTTAGCAAAAAATGCTCTTCGAGGATGAGGAAGAAACCTTATATGGTTTTTTTTAAAGGGTCTTTTTAAAAATAGGAGATTCATATGGTCCCCTAAATTTTATCTAGTTTAAGAATATTTTTGGTTTTTTCAGTTCAGATCATTTGGAAGGGCTGTAGAGTGCCCCGCGCACTTGGACTCCCGCCACGCACGGCTTTCTTCAGAGAGGGCCAGAGCCGCCATTTTTAATTATTTTTCCTTGAAAAAATGTTGTAAAATGTTTCAAATCCATACCAATAAATACCATAAGAAGTTATTTCAAAAAATAATTGCGTTAACTCAAAAAAAAAAAAATCCTAAAATTACGTTAATTTTCGGGACTTTGGACTAGAACCTCCCCTTAATTTGTACCATTCCTACACTCTATATTTATCAAATTATAGTAATTTCTTTTCCTTTTTAGCTAATTTATTTATAAAATTATAAAAGAAATTATCTTTCTAAGTGCATTATAAAAAATTCATAATTATTGAGAAAATTTTTTTTTTACAATTGCAAGTGGTTTTTGTGGTTTATTGTAATAATTACTTTTCATATAAACCTCCGAGTAAAAAGCTTTAAGCAAATCCATTGATTTTAAAAAGTCGTCCGTCATCTTGGATCTGCCATTTTGGATTTTGCCAACCTAACATGATAACTTTTTAGGGATATTATTTACCAACAGTTTAAGCCATAAACGAATTATTTCTGTTACGTTTTCGTAACGTTGCGTAGTCGAGATTTTTAAAAAAGAAGTTTTAAATTCTCTTCGGAGTTTGAGCTTTTTCGCACAAGTTGGTAAGACTTGTGCTTAATTTATTTTTAAGGTAGGTCTGTTATTGCTTCAGCTCTACGGGAGCTGTCATTGTATTGTTTAATAAAAAAAAATTAAATAAATATATATATATTATATTATTTATAATATAAATATTTAGGAAAAGGAAAGAAAAATAAGAGAGGAAAAGTATTATATATGGAAGAGAATAAAGGTATTTTATTTTTAAACAACAGTAAATAGTGTACAAAGAAAGAGGGTTACAATTAATTTTTACCGATTATTCGGTTTATCAGATCGATGTTCAACAAATAAAACAAAAGGGCGTTAACCGATGGGACTTGGCAAAAGTTGAACTTCACTCTTCGCAGGTTGGAAGTTAAGTGTCGCAGAGGTCAAATTCTGGGGGAAAACTGACTTCCTTATATAGAGATGACCACCCTAATAGCACCGACTGTGCCGGGAACGTTCCTGGAATAGTCCGCCGGTCCCTGGGGTACGTTCACATGGACCGTTCCAATATACCTGACAAATACGTTCCGGATTTCACTAGGCAAGGAACGTTCCGCGGAACGTTCCTGGAATGTTCCGAGGAACTTTAAATACACATTGAAAAATAATTAATGTTAATATCTTGCGCAGTAGTTTTCTATCGCACCTAGAGCTGCGAAGTTGATTTTAGTGACCACTGTTCTATAGAAGCAATCATATTAAAAACATTAAATAATATTAATAAAAAAATTTTCAGCTTTTTCCGCATACTTTTTCCGCAACCCGTTCTGCGATTTTTTGAATGTGTATTCAAAGTTCCTCGGAACATTCCATGAACGTTCCGCGGGAACGTTCCTAGCCTAGTGAAATCCGGAACGGATTTGTCAGGTATATTGGAGCGGTCCAAGGGAACGTACCCAAGGGGCCAGCAGCCCATTCCAGGAACGTTCCCGGCCTAGTCGGTGCTATTAGGGCAGTGATTTGGTGTTGGTTTTTCCTTTTTCATATTCAAATCATCGATGTATTACATAGATCGATGAGGTGGGGATGAACTAAGCTCAGGTCATCTCTAACAAAGAAGAAGAACAAAGAAGAAGAAGTCGACTATCGACTTTCAACATACATCGACTATATAGACTTTTCATTTATCGTTAGTGTTTGATATTATCATGGCATAACCTTTGTAATGGCGTGAAATATGGAATTATATTATATTCATGCCATTACTATGTTTAAATTCTAGACGGCTGTGACGTCGCGTCAATGTGACCAAGCTGTTCCGCTCCCTACCTACCTCTTGTACCGCGCCCCACCCGTGTGCTCACCGGCACAGGTGATGGGGCTTCGATTATATTAGTCGGCTCTCGCTGCCGATTAATTAGTCTTCTGGCTATCGGGACTCGAGGTGCTCCTCGGTCCCATGCTAGGAAGCTCAGGTAATTGAGATATGCGTGTGGGTGCCCCCGCCGCATTCCCCCACTACCATGAGTGACTAGTAAAGTCAGATAGACTGCTGAGAGCGTGTGGGGATTGAGTAGAGGTGCTCCTCTCTCAAAACTCATACGTAATATCCGGAACCTTTGAGGTGAAGGATTTCCTAGGCGTTCACCAAACTGATAGACGTGCCCCTCTTCGGATTGGCGAACGGAAATGGAGGCTTACAACGTCTATGGGTGCTCCCGTGACGTTGTAATACGTGTTCTTCTAGGTTCTCAGTTTCTTGGCTAGAGAGAGAAAAATATAGGTGGCCCAGTTTGCTTTCTCTCTACCCAAAGAATAGACTCAACTCTTCCCTTGGAGGGATTTGTTCAATATAGGCGGTAGGGGGTGGTTGTGGTTTTAGATATTGTAAAATTAGAATAATTGCATATAGTAAAAATTTCAATTTGTAAAAAGATTAATATGGTCGAAATTTTGAATGTTAACCAGAAAACTGAGGAAAAAAAATTTAATATTTCGGGAAATTTTTTATTTATTTTAGTTAAGACTAGACGAAATAATTTTGTTACAGATTCAAGCTTAAAATCTAAATCAAAGAAGATGGCTAGAAGCGTTCGTCAACTTATGGTACATAAATGTAAAAATTCACAAGAACAATAAAATCTCTAAAAAATTGTCGGATTTCTGATATATTATGTTGAATTATTAAATTCCTTTATATTTTTATATTTTTCTATTGTATAATTTATCTTTTTATTTTGTTAAAGATATTTTCTATTTAAACTTCTTAAAATAAGAATATTTTGGTTATCTCTGACTATACCCATCCTTTTTCTTTAGAAATTTTGAGGTTATGGACGCTGGACAATCTGACGAGCGTAATCCGGAGCAACTTTTTAAATTAAGAAAAAGTCCTTTCATTACACCTTTAACTCTCAAATGACAGGTTTATTGTTTTTAACTCAAAAATGTAAAAAAAAAAAATGTAAAAATATGTTTAAAAAGGAACCTCCTAATGGAGGTGAGTTCTCATAATATTCTTATAATATTCTGTGATGTAACATCTTTGCATGTATGTATTTAATTATTGATATATTTAATTGATTTCTAGGTCTCCTTTACAAAATCTTAACCGTTATTTTTAAGTTGTTTATATATTCCCCTGAAGAGGACACAAATGTGTCAAAACATGTAGTCCAAATAAACAGGAGAGCTCTTTTAAAAAGAGATTTGCTTTTACTTCTAAAAAAGCCTCGTAAAATTTTGAACAAATTAACAATAATCGTTGTTATTTCCATCATCATTGTTGCTATAATAATGCCCCTTTTAACAATGTTTATTGACAAATGTGTATTTATTAATTTGTTCATTGTAGCATTTATTTATTTAATTTATATAATTTTCTTAACCCTTATTGTTAATAACCCAAATCTCAATTCAAAGAAGTTTGATTATATTTCAATAATAAGGAATTTAGCAAATATTTTATCTTTTTGCTCTCCTTTTCATTTCTCTTTCGTAAGTTGAACTCTTAATTCTTTGTTTATAATACGTGCGCCGGTTGACGCCGAGTCAGGAAGTGCATCGATCTCGAATTTTGTAGATCTATTCTACTAGTAATACTGAACAATTCTATCACATTGCACTCTGCACGTGACTAATAAAATATTAAGATTTGGTCATATCTTGCATAAATAGGTTTCAATGTTGATTAATTTTACAAACTGCAATATAACAAAAATAAAACAGTTTATAAAATTAATAATATAAATTTTACGATATAATTATAATTAAAATTAACTATTTATTTAAAGTATAAGAAAAGTGATATTATTTTAAGTTTGGTATTGAAATTGTAATGTTCATAGATATAAAAATATTGATATAAAATTGATTATATAATTGAAATTCGGTAAGAAGCAGAGTACAAGAGCGAAGAATCTTCTTCGATTCTCTCTTGTTCTCATTTTCTTTTCGTGTATTAAACCAGAGTTTTTAACTCGGTTTTACATTTAAAGATTTTTCGCAATGCAAGGCTAGTTTTTGATCGCTCAAATTGAAGAAACGGAGCACAAGAGTCTTCTTCGATTCTCTCTTGTTCTCATTTTCTTTTCGCGTATGAAACCAGAGCTTTTAACTCGGTTTGACATTTAAGAAATTTTATGCAGTGCAAGTCCAATTAATTGAACATTCTTCCGCATATTATTTTCTTAATTTTAATTTATCTAAACAATGTATGTATGAGCATACACATATATGCACGCATATATACTGTTTATAATGTATATACGATATCTAACTTTTAAAATAGAATAAAAAATTTAATAAGTAATTTAAAAAATTTAGGCCGCACGTAACATTTCAAATGTCAACTTTTTTGTTAACCACACTGAAAAAATAAGTTGACTAAATATAATGAATTTATAATTAAATGTAACCGAGAGAGATTGTTGGCGTAGCACCTGCAAATCACTTTATTGATTATACCCCAAGAAAGACTACTGTTGATCTAAAAGTTCAGTTGTGATCGCTGGTATCTTGTTTGCTTTGTTTAAAAATGATTTGCACTACTTAAGCAACTATTAAAAAATAGTTTTAAGCAACAGTGTTTATTTGAATTTTTTTTTTAATTTGTTATTAACAAATAAATAAATTCATGGACACTTCGCTTCCAAAGAAGCAAAACAATTTGCTTCCTCATAGAGGAAGCAATAATTTAATAATATTTTAAAAATTTTAAGTTAATAAAAACAAAAATTAAAAAGACATGAATTATTTTGATTAAAAAGATACTAAAACAATTTGATTAGTTAATTTCAAAAATCTTTAAATTGTATGTTTTGGAAACAATGAAATATTGTATTCTTAATAATGTGGTTTCTCCTTATTTAAGGGGAGTCACCTGAGAAATTTCAATCCATCGAAATATGTTACTTATCAGTGCAAATTTTTTTTCTGGAATTCTTTTGGATGTAAAAGAATGACATATTATCAAAATTAAAAAAAAAAAAATTTTTTTGAATAAAAAATTTTTTGAAAAAAAATTAAAAAAATTTTTTTTTTTTTGAAAAAATTAAAAAAAGTTAAAACCCATACGATATTTTGTTTGAAATCTTAAAAAAGGCATATAAAAAAATTAGCATTAAAAAATATGAAAAATTGTAGGAGGAGATAGATTTTTACAAAAAAAAAAAAAATTCAACAAAAAAAAATTTTTTTTAAATTTTTTTTTTTAAATTTTTTTTTTTAATTTTGATAATATGGCATTCTTTTACATCCAAAATAGTCCCAGAAAAAAAATTGGCACCGATAAGTAACATATATTTCGATAAGTTGAAATTTATCAGGTGACTCAACTTAATGAACCAAATTTGATGATTTTTATTTCTCCCAAAAATATGTTTTTTTCAGCCAATCAAAAAATGGCTTAAACAGACTTAAGGTACATGTTTAAAGCTTTAAAAATCCACTTAGAAATTTTATTTAACGTCTTTTTTTGGTGTTACTATAGCTATTTGAAGAAAACGACTTTTTAAAAAAGTATCTTTACATTTCTTGAAATATTTTAAAAAAAAATAAAGACACATTAATTTAAGCTAGATATTCTTTTTCTACAGGTTCTGGCAATAAGTTTTAAAAAAAGGCGTCCCGGTATGTTTATTAGGCTCTGAGCAATCAGCGTTTGAAAATCACTCTGGTTCCGTAGACCCAATCTAGCAGTTACGTTAAATCCCAATAGTCTAGCAGTTGAGGGTTAATATTATTAGTAATATTATTATTATTATTATTATCATTATTTTACTAGGTGGAAATTATGTCTATTTCGTGGATATTTCGTTTCAAAGTTAGCAATTAAATTTGCTTTCTTATAGAAAAAGCAATATATTAATAATATAAAATTTAATTTGAGAAATTCTGTAAAAAAATGAATTTTAAGTGCAAAAAAATGAAAAAACATCAATTAATTCACGAATTTTTGATCAATAATAAAAGTTATATAGGTCAATCGATTCGTTTTGAGATAAGGAATATGATTTTTTTATTCATTAAGTTGTATTTTTAGCTTGGAAAAAAATTTTGGCAAAAAACGATTTTTTTCGATGAAAAAAGGTGCTCAACAAAATTTGATTGGGTATTTTCAAAAATCCCTGTGTCTAAATTTAGATATTCACGAGCTTAAAAAGTCATCCAAATTTTATTCAAATCCGTTAAAGCGTTCTCGAAATATCCTGGCGACAAAAAACGCTATACACACACACGTACACACACACACACACACACACAAACACATACATCTGGACATTTGCTTAGGAATGAAAATTTACGCTTTTTAGATGAAACTGAGTCGATTTAGACTATTTTTGGAAAATCGAAAATCTTAACGATCACAAAGCTTCCTCTATGAGGAAGCAAAAGTGACATTTTAGTCGTTTTCGGCAAACCCGCGAGCGCTGAGAAACCAGTGGTTACTCGCGCGAGGTCGCGCTATTCAAGGTCGCGCTATTCGAGAGCGCGCGGGTATTTGAGATGTATTTCTGACTAAAGTATTTAGATTTCCACTCTGATTTTTACATATCTTATAGGAAAAAAGTCAAGCTTTCCATTGAGTTAGGTTAAATTTTTTTTAAAATAATCCGATTTCGAGATATTATCAAATTAACACTTTTACTTTGAACTTCAAGGTGAAATTTTCTTTTTACAAAAGAAAACTGTAAAAAAGTCTTTAAAAATCACTTTATATATGTTAAATGTTATGCAATCTACTTAGAAATATAATAAATTTAAAAACTACATTTTAAAAAAATTCAAAATTTCAAAACCGTGTAATTCAAAAACTATTTCATGGAATTTAAAAATATTTGGTATTTACACTTCCACTAACAATGAAAACACTTTAGCAAAGTTTGAATAAATTTTATTTTTGACCTGGTCAGTTCAGGAATTTCGCCCCATATGTGTAGTGGAGAGTGGCCATCAATGTACCGGGTTTTTTTCAAGGTCATAGTACTTATTCAATTTCACCAATTTCAAGCACTTCTTTGCATCAATATAAAACTACAACACTTCTCTAGATAATGCACACATATTATACATGATTTATTTTGATTAAATAATAAAATTTAGGATCTTTCTAAACTAACAAGCTATTTTCATTTTCAACAACCTGGGTACACAATGAACCACCTCCATAAAAACACTAAAAATGTTCAACAATAATAATATTGCAATTTTCACTTTGTAAAAAAACTTATTTTCTATCAAATACTATAAAAAAATATTACTTAACACTTTTTAATTGATAATGTATAACATAAATATACCTCAAATTTAAGTTAACTAGCTAAAATGGCATTTTAGTTTTGCTATGTTGAGAAAAGTACTGATAACAATCGCTGTAACATGCTGTACGCATGCCTAGTTTTATAATCAGCCATACCACTCTAGAAATCGAAAACACACTGAAATTCCAGGTTGTTCATTGTTCCCCGGTACATTGAATCAACATGACATTTGCAACAAAAATGGATTTTTATAACTTAATCCAATATTTCAAAATCTTTATCTCATTAGAATATTGTAGTTAAGGCCCAAAACAAAATAAATTGTAAGTACATTAATTTTTAAATTGCCTTATTTCAATTAAAAAACGTGTTTGTATTTTAGGTAAATTTTTTCTTCAGTGCATCAAAAACAGTTTTTTTCAGTTTTCTCTGTAAAGAATAAATCCACACGTCTCAAATTTATGGACGTAGTGTGATTACGCAAACTTCATTTATATTTAAAATTAGGAGAATTTTTATTTAATTGTTTCTGAGAAAATTGGAATGGTTCATTGAAAAAACTGGTACATTGATGGCCACTCTCCCCTACATGATTTTTACAAGTGTGACACTAAAAAAACAGAATAATATATATTATATTATATAATATAAGAAAATTAAACAAACAGATTTACTTGTAATCGCTTAGTGTTTGTCGATGATATTTAAGAACGTGCGTTTTGTTGCTTCGCAATATATACTGTGATATTATGTTTAGTTTTGTTAGATATAATTTATGAATGAATAAGTGACTGTTTATTAATATATTATATTGATATACATCTAGAAAATAATATTGCATTTTAATTAGTATATTTTAATTATCAAAGCTTTTTTATATCTAATAAATTTCAAAGTATACACTGACAAAAAAAGTTAGCTACAGTAACTAAAAAACTTAGCAAAAAATATTTAGAGATCACAGAAAAATATTTCCTAAGATAGCACGTTTGCTAAGACAGCTATAATTTTTCTGTGGTAGTTAACAGGTGTAGATACCATAGCTAAAAATAATTATTTGTCTTAGAGATAGCTAAATGTTTATGTTATATAATATCAACAATTAATGGGTATATAGCTAATTTTAGTTGTATTAGCAAATGTGTTATCTGTCTTATCTAATATTCTTAAATACTTTAAGATAGTTTTTTTATCTGTAGAAGGTCACTTTCTTTCGTGTACCTTTTATAATATTTGAACCAAAGCCTTGTTATAATAGTTGAATTTTGTACTTGATAAATCAATAAATTTTACCTTGTAATAATTCGGACAGGACCTACCCACACAGCACCGGAACTTTCCAGAACATTCCCAACATTCAGGGAAGTTTCAAAACTTCCAGTAAGTTTGCTGGAAGTTCCAGAACTTCCCTGAAGGTTGGAAATGTTCAGGGAAGTTCCGGTGCTGTGTGGGTAGTTAAGATGATGAAATAAATATTAAAAATCAATTTTAAAATTGAAGGTAAAACCTCATACGAATAAAATATTTTACGGTTCAGATAATCGACGTTCCACTGTACAAGGTATGAAACAACTGTGAGGCATCACTGAAAATATAAAATGAAAGAATCCAAATGATTATAACAAAAAAGTAAGAAATTTATTTATGCTGTCCTTCCGGTTCATTGTTTGTTTATTGTTCGAACAATAAACTGGAGAGACAGCATATATGAATCGTAGTGTATATATATATATAGTGTATATATATAGTGTATATATATATATATAATATATATATATATTAAAGTTAAAGTTAGGGCGAGGTTGATATATATATATATATCTTTTGACTTTGCCATTTCAGCTTCAAGTCGGGGGTGAAACACACATAGCCTTCTCCTTTTTCCCTTTTCTAGCCTATTTCTCCCTATTGTACCCCTTGCTGATGTCTTTTTCTACGCCCAAGGGGTACCACCTTTTTCAAGCCTCGTTCCACAACCTTAACTTTGCGTCCACAGAACGACTTTTATTAGAAGTACTCGCATTTGCCTGGACCGCCTGTAATAGGCTTGCTCACCAGTGGGGCTGGAAAACTGGGGCAAAACCACCCCAGAGTACAACCGGTTACCGACAGTCGGGTTTCAATGGTGTGTACCGAATAATATATCGACAGCGCACATCGTTGACCCTTGACGTCAAACCTTCGGACCACTCGGATTACTTCATAAGTTGGAAAAAAACCCAGGCTTACGGGGCGCGAACCAGTGATGTTTGGCTCGACGCGGCCGCAGTGCCAGCGCTTTATCCAACTGTGCTACCGCCGTACGGGGTAACATCTGATTGTAAGGGATAAGATATGGATTGTAGGGGGTAATATCTGGATTGTATCGTTTAGCATCTGTGATGGTACCGTGTAACATAACCTCTCTACCATCAAAGATAGTAAAATTCTTACTATCTATGTCTCTCAGTGTATATATGTATATGCAGTTTTGCTTATAAAATAGTATGTATTAAGTAACAAGGAGTTAAAGGCAGCTATTTGTTTTCGCTGAACTTTGTGTGCGAGTGACAATCGAGGGCAAACGCAGTGATCCTGAGACGTAAAAGAGTACACAAACATTAACGTAAACAAATTGGACTTACTTATTTAAATCCATGTTATTTACGTTTTTTTTATTCTAAAGACACAAACGAGGCGATTTTAGATAACCTGATGACTGGGACTGAAAGTCATTCATTTGTTTGATTATATAAAAATGGCGTCAATTTTTAACCAAAGGCAAAAAAACACGCGTCATGCATCCTGTTTTGCCCAAGGGTAAAAATAGACCTCATTGTTGTACAATCGAACAAATGAGTGACTTCGATGCCTGTCTTTAGGTATCTAAAAGTGCCATTTTTGTGTCTGTGGGATAAAAATTATTTTATTTCTATTTTTTTGTGTTACGATATTTTGGAGATTTAAAATAAATTGGCCTTACTGTCAAGCAACTTTCGCTACTATTTAAAAGGAAAAAAATCGAAAGTACTCGCCAATTTCATAAAAGAATTTTTGTTTGGAAATTATTAATAACACAATTACAACTAAAAGTTGAATTCAAAAATTTCAACATAATTATTTTACAAATAAAAAACTAGCTTGTACAATAGTAGTCAACGGTGTACCAGAATAGCCCCGGTAAAATACATAGGAAACTTAGTGACGTCAAAGAACAGGACATGTTTAGTTTATATGTAGAGGAGGGTGGTACCATACCGACCCCCCTCTGTTTCTCAGAGATCGTGTTACTAGACAAATCGTGAATATCATCAAAAGTACACTTTCATAACTCTGACATTTTGACCATAGGTGATAATCTCTTGGTAACATTGTATCTCGGAATTTTACGTAAAATTAGTTTTTTGCAATAATATTTTTTGTTTTTGACCTATCTTGAATTTAAGTTAAAAGTGTTGAATTGAGTTTAGAAAAATTAAGGTATAAGTTTTTTTGGTTGCTTGTGGCCTCAACTTTAATACACAATATTCAAATTCAAACGCTTTCATTGACATGAATGATCGGCAAGACATTATGTGAAAATAGTGGGGTGGTCCGAAACCGACCCCCCCTCTTTTCTTGCATTGTTATTGTAACTAAATTATTTTTAATTACCAAATAATACCTACAAATGTATTTTAATAAAATAACAATAATTAAGCTAAGAAAATATAGCTTGTAATTAAGATCAGGCTAAAAACACTCATTTTATATTGTAATGATAATTCTTTTACTCTTATTCTGAAAAAGGCCTTAAATAATGTATTTAAATAAAGTAAAAGTAATTTAAGTTTATTCTAGTTTGTTGTTTTTTAATTCAAATTAAAATACAAGTTCAAAATTTTGTTTGTTTTCGCAATTTCCTGCAATAAAAATAGGGGGTCGGTTTCAGACCGCACTTTTTGAGATTGTCGAAAACGTCAATTTTCGATTTTCTCTCTGTATCTCCCACTTCATGATATCCAGAGCCTCGGCAACCAGTGGAAACATGGAAAAATGATTCCTTTACTGAATAAAAATTTGACCTCAGCAATGAAATAAGTTTTTGGCACCTTCTTGGCTTTTGCCTTTTAGGGGGTCGGTTTGGGACCACCCTCCCCTAAGATAAGATCATTTTTGTTATAACATATAGAATTTAATATTAGAGTGAAGCACCTATCTAATAAACAATAAATTAATAATATGATTCCTTTTATAGGGTATTTTCTTTGGTTAAGTGAGAGGAAAGAAGGACAATTGTGGACAATGAGACCAATTCCAAAAACGGGTTCAAAATGTATTTTGGATTTAGCTAGTCATCAAGTAAAAATGAGAAGCGGCATCATTCGTCTAGTTATAGAAACAAATAATCATACTAGTTTAGTTGCTGCAGAAAGATCTGGAAACGATCATGAAATGTAAGTACCAAATGGAAAAATTAAAAACTCTCTGTCAGTTAGTAATTCACTAAAATAATTTTTAAACATGTATGAAAATTTTGACTGTCCAATTTGGGGCGTAAACCTGGGCGCAAACCTGAACGTGTCTCTTTTTAAATAGTAGGGGTCTTCATGTAAGAATTGATTGGTTAGAAGGGGTTGTAAAACAAATTTTTAGTGTGGTAGTGGGGAATCATTCTATTTTAAACTGTAATGTAGATTTTTACCCAAAAACTAAATTTAACATTTAACCCCAAATTAAATTTTAATACCTGAAAAGAAATAGAATTAAATTAAGTCTATACTTACTATATCTGCCAATATAAGAAAAGAAATCCAAAAATTACAAAAGCGACAAAAGAAAGCAAAATATGGCAACAAAAGTTCAAAATCAAAGAAAGTCACGCCTAGAATCTACATCCAAATTAAGATCCCAGCTTCGAGATCTCCGAATCGCTATAAATGTTCAAAATTTTGTAAATCTTTTATGTTGAGCACCAGTTCGTTGCAAAAAAAAAATTTAATTAAAAATTGATCTATAATCAATATCAAAAATCCACGGAATTAAGAATAACGGCTCGACGAGGAAGCCGTTAGGCGGTTAATCAAAAAAAATTATTAATCACGAAGGTTGTTACGGTCCCGACGTGACATAATTATACGTGACGGTTGTTACGGAGCCGACACGGTAAACAAGCCAAACTAAATCCAAAAGAAAAGATTATTCGCAAAAATACGCAACATAATCTTCATTTCTAACACACCGAGCCGTGTATAGAAATTGCCAAAACCAAAATCACCAAATTAATTAAAACAATCGAGCCAGTAACGAACAACTAGCTGCGATTAAGATAGTTAAAAACAAGCTTTACTTGAAATTAATAATAAATTGCGCGTGGTGACTGTTCACCTGATGGTAATTCGCAATTCTCCGACCGATAAAAGAATCAAAATTTACAAAGTTAACACGAAAAATCTCGAAGCTGTAGGAAATGCTCGGCTCTCAGTAGTGTAAAGGAGAGAGGGGGGGGGGGGTTTCGGATTGTCTGCAAATTATCAGAAAGAAAACTCAATATTTAAATTTAATAAAATCCAAAAAATATAATTTATTCAAAAGAAGTGACTCGATATAACAAAATGGGAAACGATAGGGTCAAAAGATAACTAAATAAACCAAAATTAATAATCAATACTATAATAGTAACTGGAATCGATAGGGCAGTACAAAACCTGAAAAGGGAGAAAAACTGACTAAATTATAAAAACTATTACTACTCTAAAAAGGGGGACGAAATTTATACCAACTATTGATCTCAACATATTTTTCATAGTGTGGAATATACATATTATAACCACAAATAGTACGCAGCATGGTATATTTTACCATGCTGGACGGTAAACGTGTTCTTTTATTATAGAGTGCGACAGGACATACTGAGTTGAGTTCACAAGTCGCACAAAAAAAATTATAATTTCAAGAAATTAAGAATCAATATTAATTAGTGTCAATTAATTAATTGTATGTAAATAACATCAATGCAAATATCTCGAGTTAGTTTGATTTGTAAAATTTTCTGAATTTGAAATTTATATAAAATTACCTAATTGTCCTAAAACGAATTTAAACATGATAAATAATTAGTTAATTAAAATAATGTTAATTCATTACAATCGCTGAAAATAAATTTTTAGAAATTAATACCATATAAATTTATCCTGTCCTGCCGCAACCATTATTTGGCATAGCTATACTCTGCAAAGAGTACAGTCTACCACTTCAATTTTTTACAACATTTTTGTTTAATTTCAATATTAATAAATTTTAATTAATCATTAGATAACTTATTGTTAATACCAGTCGTGACCGCATCTCTCTATTTTAAATAAATTATTCGCACATTACAAAAGAAAAGCTATGATAAATTACAACATCAATATATTCTTAAAGTTACATTAATATCGCAATAAAATTTTCAAGAAAATTTAAAAAATTTCATTAATTTTGATTATTAAATAAATTAGTGAAATTCAATCTTTTTTTTAAAAATACCACGTGTGACTCTGTGCTCTACTCTCAGAAATAATAATTTATTTATACATCTCAAGCACTCATGTCAAAATAATTGCAAATTTAAATTAAGAAAATTCAAAACACTAAATCATTGCAAATTTAATTTAATCAAATGTTACACTTAGTCTTTAAAGTTTAAACATAAAATTTTTAATTTGTTACAAGAGCACATGGCGAGCGACGCTAAATTCCGTTTCCGGTCAATCAAAATTCTAATTCTTTATCAAAATCATATATAAAAATTCACATGATAAATATAAATAATGCGATAAAATTTAACACCAAAATATTAGTCGCTTGATAATCATAGTTTTAGTTAAAATCTTTACAACCGAAAAAATTTTATTTTCCTAGAAGAAAAAGATTTTGCCTATCCTAAATATAAAAGACCTACTTACTTGAATTTTTCGATGAATATCTAATTTTAATCGTAGACAATTTTGTCAATCTATTAATATTTTTTTTTTTTTTCAACAATTAATAATTTATATAGTTCCAAATTGAAGAAAAGTGTTATAATCCAGCACACACCGACCTTCCAACTTCTCTTTCCTTAAGCAGAACACAGAGTGATTAGACTTCCTTTTTGCTTTCTTTTTCGTCCGAGCACATTTCTTTTCTCCTCTTCTGTCACATACGTCTGTCCACTGTTAATCCTAGAGTGACTCCAGTGGTTATCGGTAGCTCTCTCTCATATCAGGATCGTAACGTTTGTGGTACCCCTCAGCTATCATCGATTTTAAATCTTTATTCCTAACTACGCATAAAACACGAATAAAACCAGAGTCATACACTCTCAAAACCCGTCTTTAACGAGACCAGACTCTCACAAGGTCCAGGATGGCTCGGCAACCTCTACTTGAAGTCAGGAAACACGTCCAAAAACGGCAGGGCCCAGGCACCAGTGCTTCGGATCAACAGATCGAATCTTGACTCTGGAGTTTTCCCCAATTAATTTTATAATATTTTACGCTATAATTGAGCTATCGGGTTGTCAAACCAGCTGATTAATTTAGAGAATTTTGACAGATTCTCTAAAATAACTCAATATTTAGTTTCTAATATCAGAAACATGAAATGGGGTTTGAGTCTGCGCAGCGGTAATATTGAGTACCGGAATTGATTCCGCTTGAAAAGTCGATGATTTACGGGTAGGTGTCGACCTCATTCGAGATTCATATGAGCTAGTATGAGAACTACTGTGTCGGCTGAGTCTTGAGATGGAAGGGGAGTTGGGCGGAGAATTCAAATCTTGGACAATGATCTACTGCTAGATCGATAACCCGTCAAGTGCTGCGAACGAGTGCCGAAAAGAAAAACCAAGAAGCGAATTCGATGTAAGAAGACAGTTGGTCGATATGCTAGGACTTTGTTCTACTATATGTGGTGATGTAGTTGATCTTAGCAGACGATGTTTCAGCCTCGTGGAATCGGTCGACGACATGAAAACAAATAAATGTGGTTCGCGCGGTTAACAATGTTGTTTAATTAAAAACTGCGGATTCGGTACGGCTGGTTGAGTTTTGTGGAAAGTGGGTGTGTGAATAGTGCTAATTAATCATAGGATTTACATCAACTGGAACCGGTAAAATTTACCGCGTTACAACACCCCTCTCCTTAGGAGAGGCCCAAGCAGGCCTCTTGGTTTAGGCAAGCAAAACTCTTCTAGGAAAACTTTCTCAACCAACCATACAGAGTTCCGAATAAGTAATAATTCAAAGCAAAGATATATTAAAGAAAACAACGATAACTTTCTTATCAAACATCATGTGTATTTTGCATATATAATTCTGTATTACAAAACCATAAGAAAATTAAAATTGTATAACAACGTGTTGTGTAGCCAAAAAAAAAAAAAAAAAAAAGGATAGTAAAGGAATTAAATTTTCTATTCCCAATTTAAAGGATAAATCTTTAAAGTTTCTGGTTTCACATGTGCCGAAAATAAGAGGAGCGTTACGTACAGCATGTTTTGGCCGAATGTAGCCGTTAATAACAGTGAAATAAAGTTAAACAACCTATACTGGCAAGCGTATTTAGTGTTAAGACAAAATTAAAGTAACAAAAATAATAAATTCTTTGGTTGTGGCGAAGCGTAGCCAACGACAAAACAAAATTAAAATTAACAATCAAACCAAAACTTCAACCAAGTGGTTTTCTTGGTTCGGCGTCGCGTAGCCAACGGGGTTTAAACTAAAACAAACAAATTTTTTTTTAAATTTCTCCTACCGTGTTCGACCAAAAAAAAATAAATAAAAAAAATGGTTCCTGTCGTAATGGCCAGGTGAGAGGGGACTCGGTAGGGGATTCATCTCCTTTGTGTCTCATCAGTCCTACGGATAGTCTGAGGACAACTAGGGCAATCTCGTGGGGTGTGGTCCGTCCTACCACATCGTTGGCAGTAGGTCCTCCTAGCTGCTCTGGGACAAGACGCGTATTTGTGGTTTGGTGCACCACAACTCCAGCACTTGGGACCAGCTGATGGTCGAGGCTCCATTTTATGCGTCGTCATGGGATAAGCGGGTGCCGATAGGGATGATAATATACTTTCTGAAATAAAAGAAATTATAAAAGGAAAAATAAAAAAAATTAATACATTCAATTTTCAATTTCAGAATCAACAAAAAAAATTAGTTTTTAAGTAATAAAAAATAATTTTTGGGACTTTAGCGGTGGGCCTCTTGATTAATTTGTTGGGTTTGTTTGCAGTAACTGCAGTCATTGACGGTGACACCTCTTTGACCATAGCGCTTGCAGAAAGTGCGTCTGAGTTTACTGTCACACTGAGAATAACGGTGATCAAGAGAATCACATCTCCAACATCCTGGGCGATTTGGTCTTCGTAGTCACTCCACCGTGACTTCGTCTACAATTTCGGGTGTCGGTAAGGTTATGGACATAAGGGAAGGGAGGGTACAAACGGATCCTGAAGAACTAGGAGTATTTGACGCCCATGAGTCCTGCGGAAGATCAGGATAATTACTCCTTGTCCAGATGTCTTTAGGCGGATGAGGATAGTCATAGTTTGGTTTTTGAGTGGGAGGAGGAGGACAATAGTGTGGGCGGTTAAGTCGAGAGGGGAGAGGACCGGAAACTACCGACCATGAATGGTCATATTCAACATATTCCTCTGGATGAAATCTCGGAAAGGCAGATGAAGTAATGGAAGGAGAATCGAAATAAGGCCCCGTAGGTAAGGGTGGGGGAGCTGTCACGTTGAGGATACGTTTCTCTAGGGAAGGTCAATCACGGACATCCCTTTTTAGTTGCTCTATCTCTTCCTCCAAAGTCTCCACATTGGTCACGTGCTCCAAGACCATAGTCCTCAGATAGCTCAATTGTTTTTCTAGGCGTTGATTCTCCGCCTCCAACTCGCCCAAGCGTTTATCTTTCTCCTGGACCAGAGTATCTAGTAACGCGAGGCGTTTGTCCTTATCCGTCGACATCTTATTCGGACTAGGGACTTGTCGTTAGGGTCAAGGACGATAGGGTTCTGAAATAAACATTAAATAAAATAAAAAATTTTTGCCGAACTTCATTAAATTCGATGCATAGTAATGATTTATCATAAACAAAAAAAAAATTCAAAATTTTCTAGATAAAGAAAAGGTTTAAGAATCACTATCAGGGGGGACGAAAGGCTTTAAATCTGACACGGAGTATTTCCCTATTCGGTTCAGCGACAAATCACTCAACTCATAGACTGCCGGAGACAACACTTTTGTTACTCGATAGGGACCTTCGAATTTCGGATACAGTTTGTCAGAGACCTGTTTAACCTTGGAAGACAAGTTTCGGCCACGCATTAACACGAGATCTCCAACCTTGAAACTACGCGGTCTGTGCCGTAGGTTATAATATCTGGCTTGTTTCTGGAAGGAGTCTTCTAGATTTTTGGACACCCAGTCCTGTAGGGCCGAAAGCTTCGTTACTCTCTCTTCCCACAACTTTGGTTTAGAAGGTTCTATCTCGAGGTTTCCTTCTCTCCTTTTCTTAAGAGAATTGATCGGTTTGAGATTCCTTCCCGAGTTAAGGAACGCTGGAGACGTTTTCAAGGAAGAGTGGTGAGCAGTGTTGTAGGCAAACTGAAATACTCCGAGATGTTGATCCCACATCCGATGGTCTTCGTCAATATATGACACGATCATGGTCTTAAGAATACGATTAACTCGTTCCACTGGGTTTGCCTGAGGATGGTACGGAGGCGTGGTAGAGTGATAGATGTTAAATTCTTGGGCCAAAGATCGCAGAGTACCATTAACGAATTCTGTACCGTTGTCGGTGAGGAGGACTTGTGGGGTGCCCCATCGGTGAATAATAGAAGCCAGGAAAGCCTTTTTAACTAATTTGCCATTAGCAGATCTTAGAGGAATGATTTCAACGTATTTAGTAAGCAGATCCTGGAACACAAGAACGTACTGAAAGGCTGACCGGCTTCGAGGTAACGGACCCATTACGTCAGCGGCGACAACTGCCCAAGCACAGTGGGACAAAATGCCAAAAACCTGGCCAAAAGTGAAAAAAAAAGTTTCTGTAAATGCTATTATTTCTATGTGCATTCGTAGAGGACCCCCAGGAGCATCCAAATTCATAAAATAAAGGGCGCAGTCAAAGACATTTTGCTCTTATGTTCGTTTCAAACCTTATACTTGGCTTGAAATAATTTCTCACGCAATAGCCATGAATAAAACGTTCTTGTTAAAAAGCGAATAAAAAAATGTTATCTATTTAAAAATGAATTCTGTAAAATGAAATAAGTAAATAAAGGTATGTAAAATTCATATACTATGTTGAAATTTAAAAATTTCTTATTATAAAAAAAATGTATAGAATACAAAATTACAGCAAAACATTCTAAAGAAAGAAAAAAAATTATATTTATGTAGAGATATAAAAAAATGGTCAAAAAAGATCACCGTGAAACTTATACAGATTTGTTCCTAGAACATTCATTGTTCAGAAAAATCAAGATTTGGCTGCCTTTAGCTGCCACTGCGGTTTTAATATCACTTTTTATGAATTCATGCAAAAAATTACAAATTATAATTGATTTTAAATTTATATTTAAATTCTGTAAACGGCATTAATTCGCTTAAAAATAATTACTTGAGGATTTTTAGAGTCGCTGATTACGAATCCGATATTAGTTTTTAAAAATTCAAAATGGCGGATCCAAAATGGCGGATGTCAAAATTCAAAATGAATCGTATTTGCTTAAAACTCGTTACTTGGGGGTTTTTGGGGTCGCTGATTACGAGTCCGCTATTAGTTTTTAAAAATTCAAAATGGCCGATCCAATATGGCGGATGTCAAAATTAAAAATGAATCGTATTTGCTTGAAACTCGTTACTCAGGGGTTTTTGGACTCGCTGATTACGAATCCGCTATTAGTTTTTAAAAATTCAAAATGGCGGATCCAATATGACGGATGTCAAAATTAAAAATGAATCGTATTTGCTTGACACTTGTTACTCAGGGGTTTTTGGGGTCGCTGATTACGAATCCGATATTAGTTTTTAAAAATTCAAAATGGTGGACAAAAAATGAAAAATTTATCGAATTCGATTCGATTGATATTTTGTACACAAACTCAGGCGTTAGTGCACTTGATGTTCTTTATCAAGAATATGTTTACAACATATTTTTTAAAATAAATGTGATAAATCAATCATACTTATAGAAATATAACTATTTCTAATTTAAAGGCCTTTTGTAAGATTTTGTAGTCTAGAAGATTAAGGCCAATGGGCAATAACATTAAACGTACATTAATATGAAATGAGCTTAAGTTTTAAGAGCTTAATTAGAGCGAAATGAAATACTATAACCAGCTATTACTTAATTGTGATGAGTACTTCATAACATTGATCAAGTATTACAAATGTCGACTAACGTCCCTTTCTATATGAAATATGCGTATATTTTAAGTAACAGTTCAAATTTTTCGCGCTTATTTATTTATATTGTATTTTAGATGCGCCGATAAAATGAGTCAGTGTGGTAATCAGCGACCCCAAAAACCCCTGAGTAACGAGTTTAAAGCAAATACGATTCATTTTTAATTTTGACATCCGCCATATTGGATCCGCCATTTTTAATTTTTAAAAACTAATAGCGGATTCGTAATCAGCGAGTCCAAAAACCCCTGAGTAACGAGTTACAAGCAAATACAATTCATTTTTAATTTTGACATCCGCTATATTGGATCTGCCATTTTGAATTTTTAAAAACTAAAAGCAGATTCGTAATCAGCGACCCCAAAAACCCCCAAGTAACGAGTTTCAAGCAAATACGATTCATTTTTAATTTTGACATCCGCCATATTGGATCCGCCATTTTGAATTTTTAAAAACTAATAGCGGATTCGTAATCAGCGACCCCAAAAACCCTCAAGTAACGAGTTTCAAGCAAATACGATTCATTTTTAATTTTAACATCCGTCATATTGGATCGGCCATTTTGAATTTTAAAAAACTAATAGCGGATTCGTAATCAGCGACCCCAAAAACCCCCAAGTAACGAGTTTCAAGCAAATACGATTCATTTGTAATTTTGACATCCGCCATATTGGATTGTCCATTTTGAATTTTTAAAAACTAATAGCGGATTCGTAATCAGCGACCCCAGAAACCCGCAAGTAACGAGTTTGAAGCAAATACGATTCTTTTTTAATTTTGACATCCGCCATATTGGATCGGCCATTTTGAATTTTTAAAAACTAATAGCGGATTCGTAATCAGCGACCCCAAAAACCCCCAAGTAACGAGTTTCAAGCAAATACGATTCATTTTTAATTTTGACATCCGCCATATTGGATCCGCCATTTTGAATTTTTAAAAACTAATAGCAGATTCGTTGTCAGCGACCCCAAAAACCCCCGAGTAATCAATTTCAAGCAAATTGAAAGACATTTTATAGTGTTGGCCAGGTTTTTGGCATTTTGTCCCACTGTGCCAAGGTTCTTCCACTACTCGTTGTCCCATATAACCAGAGGGGCCTTGTTGTTCTACCTGACACAATTGACAGGTTTCGCATCGTTTTACATAATCAGCCACTTCCTTGTAGCAACCAGGCCAATAGTAACTCCTAGCAATTTTAACATAAGTCTTATCAGTACCGAGATGACCAGACTGAGGATCGTCGTGAGCCTCTACAAGGATTTCCTTTCTTTCATGATCAGCTGGGACTAACTTCCATCCCTCTAAATCATCCATAAACATAGACACGATAGGATCAGGACGATATTGATAAAGCCTATCGCCTACTATCTTCCAGTTTGGGAATTTTAGTGGAAATTGAGTAACGGCTAGAAAGCGTTTTAAGTACCAGGATGGATTATCCACATTTATCATAAACAGAGTTTCTCCCTAAATAGACTCTGACTCCACATTCCTGTCCTCAAATCTTCGGGATAGAGCATCTGGCACATGGTGGTTGGCTCCTTTGCGGTGAATGATGGTAAAATCATACTCTAAAAGGGAGAGAGACCACCTTGCTAGTCGACCTGTTGGATTTTTGAGGTTATGGAGCCATCGAAGGCTACTATGATCGGTTATGACGGTGAACTGATATCCTTCCAAGTAGGCTCTATATTTTTGGATGGCCCATATAACGGCTAGACACTCCTTTTCTGTCGTACTATAATTCTTCTCCGCAGCCGACAAAGATCTACTTGCATAGGCTATCACGTGCTCTACGTTATCGATCGTTTGGGTTAATACTGCTCCCAATCCAGTGTTGCTTGCGTAGGTTTGAAATTCGAATGGTTTTTCGAAGTCGGGACAAGAAAGGACAGGAGCTTCCTTCAGGCGACGTCGAATCTCTTGAAATGCCTGTTGTTGAGCGTCTTGCCAGATCCACTTTTGCTTTTTACGAAGTAGTAGCGTAAGGGCAGAAGCTATGGTCGCATAATCGGGAATGAATTTACGATACCACGAAGTCATGCCCAAAAAGCGACGTATCTCTTTCAGGTTTCGAGGAGCTGGATACTCATTAATAGGAGCAACTTTTTCGGGGTCGACCTGTAAGCCCTTCTCGTTTACAAGGAAGCCTAGGTAGTGAACTTCAGAAGTGCAAAACTCACTCTTTTTAGCGTTAATTCTCAAACCGGCTTCGATGATGACTTGTAACACCTTATGCAACCAAAACAAGTGTTCCTCGAATGTAGATGTGACGATTATTATATCGTCTAGGTAGGTGAAGACGTAAGGTTCCATTTTGGGGCCAATAATTCGATCCATCATTCTCTGGAACGTTGCCGGTGAGTTTGTTAAGCTGAAAGGCATTCTTTTAAAGTGAAACAATCCACGACCGGGTACCGTGAAAGCAGTATATTCTTTACTGTCCGGGTGGAGGGGGATTTGCAGAAAACCTTTATGTAAGTCAATCTTGGAGATATAACGCGCTTGTCGGAGCTTTGAGAGAATCGATTCCATTTTCGGCAGCGGGTAGGCGTCCCTCTTAGAAACTTGGTTTAATTTCCGGAAATCGAGACAAAATCGGTAGGTCGAATCGGGCTTTCTTATCATAACTATTGGTGTAGACCAACCGCTATTCGACGGCTCGATTATGTCGTCTTTCAGCATTTCATCCACCTCACTCGATATAACTTCCATTACTTTTGGAGAGATCATGTAATGTCGCTGTTTGATAGGTGTATGACCGCCAACATCTATTTTATGCTCGATGACATTAGTTAAACCTGGTTTCTCGGGTACTTCGGGAAGCTCTTTCGCTAGAAAATCTTGTAGGATGTCTGCTTGGGTTCTCGTTAGTTCTCTAAGACCATGACATTCCTCAATGTCGGGTTCTTCTTCTTCGAATTCGTAAATTTCTGAAGGTTTATCCCTGAAAGACCAAAGACGAGTGCCATATTGAATTTGGATATCAAAATATGCCATACTATCAAGACCTAGGACTAATGGTACTGGTAGTGGTTCGAAGATTCGAGTTGGTATGGTTCGAGTCTTGTCCTTTAACTTTATGGGCAAGAAAACTTCCTGTGAGACCACTCTCACTTCTCCATCACCTGTTCGGACTCTTCCGTTTCGAGTACCAGTAGTTAATTCGTGATTCTTTAACAACTCTAATCCCTTAGGACTAATAAAGGACCTTGTCGCGGCGCCATCTGTTACTGCCTTTATTTTAACTCCATTTATCTCGACGAAAACGGACATCAATGGTTGTTGGCCCGGGAATCCAGGAGGATGAGGAATCTCGGACAACTTAAAAAAGGTGTACACGTTATCTTCTACTCGTGCATCCGATTTCTCAGAAGATTCGAGAGGGAGGTTGTCCATCGGTTCAGGGCAAGCTTCTAGTAATGAAGTTGTACTTCCTATGGTCTCTGTTGGACGATTCTTCTCTGAATTTGGAGTAATATCAGGCGACGAGGTTGTGATTTCGGCAGACTTTAAAGATAAATTATTTTCGGATTTTAAGAGAGTCTCAGGCAATGAAACTGGATTTTCGCAAGATTCTATTGGGACATTAGTTAAAGGAATCGAACTAGACTCAAGCAAGGAAGTTAGGTTTTCACCACTTACTACGAAAGGATCATTTTCGGATTCCAGGATGATTTCAGGTATCGGGATTAGGCTTTCGATAGGCTTTATTTGGATATTATTTCCAGTTTCTGTATGGATTTTGTTTTCAGGTTCTAAATGAATTTTATTTTCAGGTTCTACAGGAATTTTATTTTCAGGTTCTAGATTGATCTTTAATAAACGGGTTTGGGCAGTGAGAAGTCCCATCATTAACTTCTTGTTCGTTAGGGTGATAATCTGGATTTCTAGAGTGGTATTGCGGGTCTCGGTAGGGGCGATTGACATTTGGTTGGAACGGAGGGGTTGAATTTTGATTTCGGTTGGACCTATTGTGGGTCGAATCGTGATTTTGGTCCCTTGGTGAGTTCCTAAACTGCGACTGTGTGTTCGGCGAGGGTATATCGAAATTAACTCGCGGTATTCGACGAGAATTTTTCTGTGGTCGGTCTTCATAATCATATTCACGAGATAAATCCCGAGGTACTGTTCTCGTTCTGTAACTATCACGATCCTGAGGACGTGATCTATTAGTTGGAGAAGTACGCTCCCTATAACGAGATTCGCGGCGTTCAGCAAATTCGTCGGCTGAAGTACTGTCTGGTTCGCGAAGATTTCCGAATTTTGGGATTGCTCCTTGCCTTTTTGGGGGATTTCTATCTGAAGGTGGGAAACTTGTATCTCGGGCAGCGTCTTCTGGGAATAGAAACTGCCTATCGAAATTAGACCGAGTTGTAGACCTCGTTTTATAGGGTCTCTGTTGTTCAAAATTCCCATTTTGTGAATCATTTCGATTACCTCCCGCATGGGAGTCATCTATCCTTCTTCCTGGACTATGATTTTGTCTAGTCGTAGTATCGTTATCGTCCTCTAACCTACTTGTCTCTCCTCTAGACAGGCGTAAATGTCTGAGCAACCTTTCCGGTAATACTGGCTTAGAACCCACAAATGATAATTCGCGATTCTGTAATTGTAACAGGAGAGCTTCTTTATTTAATCTCCATACCCATTGGTCGGAATCCTCTGGTGGGACGGGTGGTATCGGAGGTGGATTTGATGAGGCATTATGCTCAGCGGTGTCCTCTGTTTCGGAGGGTATGGACGAGGCTGCAGTTCTGTCTGCGCCTTCTTCATACGGGGGGTCTGCTTGACCAGGGGGAGTGGTCCGGTTTTGTTCGCGATCACTCATCTTGGGATAATCAGTATTTTCTTAAAACGCGAGGGTAAATATATAATAACAAATGACTAAAGAATCAATTAAACAGTCGAATCTATCAACTGTAATTTTACTATTGAATTAAATTCAATATAATCTTTCAAAACAATATCAATTATTTCCAATAAGAAGGAAATCAATTATAATCATAATCAAAACAATTTATAAATCAATATATATCGTAATCATAAACAATTCTATAAATCGGAATCCAATATATTCACCAAATCGATACATAGAGAGAGTATGCGGGTCACGGCTAAGTATTCAGGGCAAAAATTATAAAAATTGGGCAAGATGAAAAAAAAATTAATTTAAACAACCTGCTAACAACAGGATTTATCAAAATTATATTATAAAGCGATTCCCGAAATTTCTGAGCTAAAAAGGAGCTCTAAGAAATTCTCGTTTTTATTACCAAAAAAAAAAAAATTATTTTACTGAAGCTAGAAAATTAAGCATCTACTCCATCCCAGAAATCTATAGAATTCAACAGCAAAACAAAAAAAAAATTTTTAACCATCAAAAAAAATTAAGAAAGCTAAAAATTCAAGACCAAGATTTTAGAATTTAATTTACCAAAATTTAAATCGACAAAAGCTAAATAATTAAACAGTTAACTCCCAAAAATGCTAAAAGCAAAATTCCATGTATACTCAATTCCAAAAAATATTCCAAAGACAAAAGCAAAATACACAATCAGCAACTAAAGCCAAAAAAATTCAATACAAAAAAAAATTTGCATACACTAAGGAAATAATTGCTTTAATCAAAATTGGAGTAACTATACCTTCAAAACAAATTCCAAAAAAAAAATTGACATAATAAGATCAATAATTTAAATTGTAAACTATAAACTGTTATAAGCCATAATTTGTGACAATCCAGAATTTTTGGCGTGAGGCCCCACGTGGGGCGCCATTTTGTAATGTAGATTTTTACCCAGAAACTAAATTTAACATTTAACCCCAAATTAAATTTTAATACCTGAAAAGAAATAGAATTAAATTAAGTCTATACTTACTATATCTGCCAATATAAGAAAAGAAATCCAAAAATTACAAAAGCGACAAAAGAAAGCAAAATATGGCAACAAAAGTTCAAAATCAAAGAAAGTCACGCCTAGAATCTACATCCAAATTAAGATCCCAGCTTCGAGATCTCCGAATCGCTATAAATGTTCAAAATTTTGTAAATCTTTTATGTTGAGCGCCAGTTCGTTGCAAAAAAAAAAAATTTAATTAAAAATTGATCTATAATCAATATCAAAAATCCACGGAATTAAGAATAACGGCTTGACGAGGAAGCCGTTAAGCGGTTAATCAAAAAAAATTATTAATCACGAAGGTTGTTACGGTCCCGACGTGACATAATCATACGTGACGGTTGTTACGGACCCGACACGGTAAACAAGCCAAACTAAATCCAAAAGAAAAGATTATTCGCGAAAATACGCAACATAATCTTCATTTCTAACACACCGAGCCGTGTATAGAAATTGCCAAAACCAAAATCACCAAATTAATTAAAACAATCGAGCCAGTTACGAACAACTGGCTGCGATTTAGATAGTTAAAAACAAGCTTTACTTGAAATTAATAATAAATTGCGCGTGGTGACTGTTCACCTGATGGTAATTCGCAATTCTCCGACCGATAAAAGAATCAAAATTTACAAAGTTAACACGAAAGATCTCGAAGCTGTAGGAAATGCTCGGCTCTCAGTAGTGTAAAGGAGAGAGGGGGGGGGTTCCGGATTGTCTACAAATTATCAGAAAGAAAACTCAATATTTAAATTTAATAAAATCCAAAAAATATAATTTATTCAAAATAATTAGTTAATTAAAATAATGTTAATTCATTACAATCGCTGAAAATAAATTTTTAGAAATTAATACCATATAAATTTATCCTGTCCTGCCGCAACCATTATTTGGCATAGCTATATTCTGCGAAGAGTACAGTCTACCACTTCAATTTTTTACAACATTTTTTTTTTAATTTGAATATTAATAAATTTTAATTAATCATTAGATAACTTATTGTTAATACCAGCCGTGACCGCATCTCTCTATTTTAAATAAATTATTCGCACATTACAAAAGAAAAGCTATGATAAATTACAACATCAATATATTCTTAAAGTTACATTAATATCGCAATAAAATTTTCAAGAAAATTTAAAAAATTTCATTAATTTTGATTATTAAATAAATTAGTGAAATTCAATCTTTTTTTGAAAAATACCACGTGTGACTATGTGCTCTACTCTCAGAAATAATAATTTATTTATACATCTCAAGCACTCATGTCAAAATAATTGCAAATTTAAATTAAGAAAATTCAAAACACTAAATCATTGCAAATTTAATTTAATCAAATGTTACACTTAGTCTTTAAAGTTTAAACATAAAATTTTTAATTTGTTACAAGAGCACATGGCGAGCGACGCTAAATTCCGTTTCTGGTCAATCAAAATTCTAATTCTTTATCAAAATCATATATAAAAATTCACATGATAAATATAAATAATGCGATAAAATTTAACACCAAAATAATAGTCGCTTGATAATCATAGTTTTAGTTAAAATCTTTACAATCGAAAAAATTTTATTTTCCTAGAAGAAAAAGATTTTGCCTATCCTAAATATAAAAGACCTACTTACTTGAATTTTTCGATGAATATCTAATTTTAATCGTAGACAATTTTGTCAATCTATTAATATTTTTTTTTTTTTCAACAATTAATAATTTATATAGTTCCAAATTGAAGAAAAGTGTTATAATCCAGCACACACCGACCTTCCAACTTCTCTTTCCTTAAGCAGAACACAGAGTGATTAGACTTCCTTTTTGCTTTCTTTTTCGTCCGAGCACATTTCTTTTCTCCTCTTCTGTCACATACGTCTGTCCACTGTTAATCCTAGAGTGACTCCAGTGGTTATCGGTAGCTCTCTCTCATATCAGGATCGTAACGTTTGTGGTACCCGTCAGCTATCATCGATTTTAAATCTTTATTCCTAACTACGCATAAAACATGAATAAAACCAGAGTCATACACTCTCAAAACCCGTCTTTAACGAGACCAGACTCTCACAAAGTCCAGGATGGCTCGGCAACCTCTACTTGAAGTCAGGAAACACGTCCAAAAACGGCAGGGCCCAGGCACCAGTGCTTCGGATCAACAGATCGAATCTTGACACTGGAGTTTTCCCCAATTAATTTTATAATATTTTACGCTATAATTGAGCTATCGGCTTGTCAAACCAGCTGATAAATTTAGAGTATTTTGACAGATTCTCTAAAATAACTCAATATTTAGTTTCTAATATCAGAAACATGAAATGGGGTTTGAGTCTGCGCAGCGGTAATATTGAGTACCGGAATTGATTCCGCTTGAAAAGTCGATGATTTACGGGTAGGTGTCGACCTCATTCGAGATTCATATGAGCTAGTATGAGAACTACCGTGTCGGCTGAGTCTTGAGATGGAAGGGGAGTTGGGCGGAGAATTCAAATCTTGGACAATGATCTACTGCTAGATCGATAACCCGTCAAGTGCTGCGAACGAGTGCCGAAAAGAAAAACCAAGAAGCGAATTCGATGTAAGAAGACAGTTGGTCGATATGCTAGGACTTTGTTCTACTATATGTGGTGATGTAGTTGATCTCAGCAGACGATGTTTCAGCCTCGTGGAATCGGTGGACGACATGAAAACAAATAAATGTGGTTCGCGCGGTTAACAATGTTGTTTAATTAAAAAGTGCGGATTCGGTATGGCTGGTTGAGTTTTGTGGAAAGTGGGTGTGTGAATAGTGCTAATTAATCATAGGATTTACATCAACTGGAACCGGTAAAATTAACCGCGTTACAAAACCGTCTATTGTAGATTTCGGCACTGACAGGTTCCAAACAAAAATAATTAATCAGCTCTTTCTTACGTGGGTCATTCTCTCAAAAAGGACAAATTAAAAATAAAATTTCTTAAAACTAAAATGTTTTAAAAACACATACATTATTGGTCGTATGTTAGAAGGAGGACCTAACTAAACGAATAAAATACGTTGTTACACAAAAATTTCTGAACTGGAAATCACACTGACAATGATTATAATTTTTTTTTATTTTAATTTGCAATAATTAGATCTGCCTTGACTTTGTGAGCATTGTCCAGTTCTTTATTTCTCTTTAAATACGTTTGTTTGCACTTTACTTATATTTGTGATCAGTCATAAAGGGGAGTCAAAAATGTTGAACGAAATTAATTTAATTCTAGGAATTAAATCTGGCAAATATTTTTCTTTTCTTCTTCATAAATTAATTAAAAATAACATAATCAGTAAAATACTGCTAAAAAAAGGTTGGAAAATTATTTAAATAATCTCACAAAATATTGGAAAAAATATTGAATTCCATTAAATGGCCTACATTATTTTTATAAGAAATTAGAAAATTCTGTGAAAAAATATCGAACATTTAGCTCCGCCAGGATTCGAACTCGGGTCTTCCAAACGGCGCTTGACTGCTCTAAACCGACTAAGCTACAGATGTCCATGTCGGATATAATTTCACAGATCTATCGCCTCATTCGGCCATGACATATATATATGTTGCGGGCAATGCCCGGGCATTGTTGACAATACCCACAGTCATTGGGCATTGTCGAGAATGACCGTAGATTTCTGGCAAAGTCCAAAATTATTCATTTTTAGGGTTCCATACACCAGAAGTGTACGCACGTAACCCTATTGGAAAGATTGTCGAAAATCGTATCCTTCCCCCCCTAGCCACCAAACTATTTGACTTAGAAAGTTCAAATTTGGCCCACATATGTATTTTCACGTGTAGATGAAAAGAAAATTACAGAGAACATGATTCTAGGTGTTGATTTTTGGCTGAAATTTCTTGCCTTTTCTTTTGCATCGCTATTACCATCACGATCTTTATATTTTTTTTTGTAATCTAAACATAACAATACATTTGTGTACCAAATTTGAACTCTCTAAGTCAAATATTTTGGCAGATAAGAGGGGAATACGGTCATTTTTTAGAAAAAATGCGTTTAATTTGTACCATTCCTGCCCTTTATCTGATAAATTATTGTACTTAGAGTGCTAAAATTTGGTACACATATGTAGTTTGACGTGTAGATTACAAAAAAACTATGGAAAACCTTGTTGCAGGTTGTTATCATAGCGTTTTTGAGCAAAAAAAACGATTTTAAAAAAAAAAAATGCTAAAAAATGGACGTATCCCCCCCTGAACTTCCAAACTATGGGACATAGAGAGCTGAAATTTGGTATACATATGTAGTTTGCAATAGAGATTACAGAAGAACTATAGAGAACTTTGTTGCAAATCGTTATCATAGTGTCTTTAAGCAAAAACCAACGATTTAAAAAAAATGCTAAAAAATGACCGTATCCCCCTCCCATAACTTCCAAACAATTTGACTTAGAGAATTCAAATTTGGTACACAAATGTATTTTCACGTGTAGATTACAGAAAAATTGTAGAGAACATGATTGTAGAAGTTGATCACAGCGTTGTTAAAGAAATAAAATGATTTTTGAGTACTTTTTATGGATATTTGCTAAAATCTCTGGATTTTTCGTTGACAGCGCAATCACCATCACGTTCTCTATAATTTTTATGTAATTTACACCTGACAATACATTCCTGTACAAAACTTAATCTCTCTAAGTAAAATATTTTGGAAGATAGAAGGGGGGGAGGGGTTGGTCCATTTTTTATAAAAAATTCATTATATATTATATTTTATATATTATATATAATATGTATAATATATTTATATATTATATATTCAATAGTACCAAATATATTAAAAATTATTTTGTTTTGTGTACGAAACCCTCGGTTTTAGTGCTTGACTGCTCTAAACCAACTAAGCCCTAGAGGTTCATGTCGGATATAATTTCACAGATTTATCGACTCATTCGGCCATGACTTATATATAGACACATATATATTTAAAACTTAATTTCAGTTCTTCAAATTTTCCCAGAATTTTTGGTGTTGAACTTTATTCGCCAATCATGAGTAGGCTCATACACAAATCGTGCGTCTCAGAAACCTACTATATCGACACTAAGTTTGAAAATTCAGGAAGATTTTCTCGATATTTAAATCAAATTGAAACACGAAAATTCAATGAATTCTCGATCTTTCAAGATTAAATTATTTGAAATTAGAAAATTCTGTGAAAAAATATCGGACACTTAGCTTTGCCGGGATTCGAACTCGGGTCTTTCAAATGGCGCTTGACTGCTCTAAACCAACTAAGCTACATTTTTATTAGTTAAAATTATTTTTTAAAAAAATTAACGTGAACATGTGACTTTTCGGTTTTATGAGAATTACCCATGTATTTCATCTTTACTTTAATAGAAACTTTTGGTAATATAGCAGAATCGTTACTTTTCCGAATTTTCAAGTTTTTTAATCTTGACCAAGCATAAGTTGTGTATTTTAACACCAAAACTAATAATCCTGTGGGGGAGGTTGAAAAAGTTAAGTTAAAAATCGGCATTTTATTAAAAAAAACTCCATTTTTTAAACTATAGGAATAAAGCTTATTTAGTATTGTAGTAGTATTTCCTTCCAAATTGTATTATTAAAGACAAGATTAATCGATCTTAGGAAGGTTAGATAAAAATAAAAAACTTCAAGAAATTTTTATTTTTTTCCACACAGCAACGTTTTGTTGGCTTGGGTTTGCCGACCTCGTCAGGCTGTAAAATTTATTCAAAAAACACTTTGTTAACACAACACTGTTCACAAGATGTGTTCTTCTTCAGGAAGACTGATTAATTATTTTTCAAATCACCCTATTCAACAAAAAAAGAATATTGTATTTAATTTAGTTGATCGGGCGATATCTTTGTCTGATCAAAGGTTTCATTTAAGCAATATAAAAACAGTTAAAAAAATATTAAATAACAATGACTATCCAACTAAGTTTATCAAAATCATATAAAAATACGTATGAATGAATTAAAATCTTCTCTTTCAATCGAAAACAACAATGATGACAGTATTAATAACAACAATTTATTTAAATATGTGCCTAAAATTTGTTTACCATATAATGAAGAATGTTTTTTTAAGTTGTCTTATATGTTAAACTAGGTGTGAATTCTGTCCATTTCATGGACACTTCGCTTCCAAGAAAGCAAGATAATTTGCTTCCTCATAGAGGAAGCAATAAATTTATTTATAATATAAAAAATTATAATTTAATTTTAAATTAATTATTATTTATTTTTATGCAAATAAGTAATAAAAATAAAATAATAATAAATCAATATATATATATTTTTTTTCTATCTTCCAAAACTTTATTTATTTATTTATTATAACCAAAGTTGTGTAATATATAGAATAATTAATATAAAACATTTTTTTTTAACTAATAACAATCTTATAAGCTATTAAATTAGCTATTAGGGTTAAAATTTTTTTTTATTCATTGATAATAAAATTAATTTATCTGCATGTTCTCCAGTATTTACCTAAAAAGTGGTTTAAAAAAGAAAAACTGTTATTCTAGAAAAACCAGTTTATTTAAAAATCTATTTTTTTAAAAATAAAACCGGATTTAAATAAAAAAAAATTATTTGTTTGAATTTTTAGCAAGAAATTTTTTTTTGGCAATACACGAGATTTTTCAATAAATAAAAATTATGAATTAATACATGAGTTTTTAGTCAAATATAAAAGTTATATAGGTCACTCGATTTGTTTTGAGACAAGGAATATGATTTTTTCATTCATTTGTCTGAATTTTTAGCATGAAAAAATTTTTTGCCATAAAACGATATTTTTCGATGGAAAAAGGTGCTCAAAAAAATTTGATTGGGTATTTTCAAAAATCCCTGTGTCCAAATTTAGATATTTGTGAGCTTCATATGTCATCCAAATTTTATTAAAATCCGTTGAAGCGTTCTCGAGATATCCTGTCGACAAAAAATTTACCACATACACACATACACACATACACACATACACACACACACACACACACACACCCACACACACACATCTGGACATTTTCTCAGGAATGAAAATTTGAACTTTTCAGATGAAACTGAGTCAATTTACACTATTTTTGGAAAATCGAAAATCTTAACGATCACAACGCTTCCTCTATGAGAATTTAAGTAGCATTGTTAGATTGGGTAAAGATGTGACAGAAAAACTAGACCGCACAAACACTGTCTATAAATTTAATTGTAAAGATTGCCCAGTATCTTATATAGGAGAAACAAAACGCGCTTAGAAGGAACGTATTAGAGAACACAAAAAAATACAAATGCCAATACTGTTATTGGACACCATCGTTGTGAGGTCGGTCATGAGTTTGATTGGAATAATATAAAAATCCTAGATTATGAAAGTAATTGGAAAAAGAGAAGAATCTCTGAAATGATTCATATAAATTCCAATAATTCAACAATAAACAAAATTGAAGACAGTTATTCTTTAAATAAGGTTTCCTTTCCGTTACTGAGAAAATTAAATTCATGATCTTTTTTCTTAATACTAGTATTATTGTTTTGTTGGATTCAGGGACGTCTAAAGTCTAATGACCCTTTATTATTGAAAAGAAGATTTCGACCTTACCGGTAAAGCGACATCTATTACTCGATGCCTGTTACGCTCTTGGTTCGAGCTTTTGGTGGTAAATTTAAATTTTAAATTCGATTAGTTTTTCGAATTTAAATTATACTTTAAAATTTTGTTCTGAAAAAATAAGCCGTGGAAGAGCACACCGTGCAACCGAGAGGACTCGAACCCCTGCCAATGGATGCCTATCCGGGGACTTATACCCTATTAGTGCACCTTGCCAACACGACATGACTCTCCACTTTCTCATTCTTCCAGAACAAGCCCATACTCACGTCAAAAAAAAAAAAAAAAAAAAAAAAAACCCTTTATTATTGTGTACAATCGACGAAATTTCTAATTTTAATTTTTTAACTTTAATCTTGTGAACAGTGTTGTGTTAACAAAGTGTTTTTTGAATAAATTTTACAGCCTGACGAGGTTGGAAAACCTGAGCCAACGAAACGTTGCTGTGTGCAAAAAATATAAAATTTCTTGAAGTTTTTTATTTTTATCTAACCTTCCTAAGATCGATTAATCTTGTCTTTAATAATAAAGCTCATTTAGTCCATTTTTTTTAGAAAAAATTAATCTTAAAAGTTAATTGTTATCTGCAAACGCATAATTTCGATTAAAATTATAATAACTCTAATTTTGACAGCTATAAATATTGTCAGGGTTGAGTAGTGGAGAGTCAGGTAAGTTCGGCTAAAAAACTCTAGAGTAAAAAAATATTATCTAATAGTAGTTTTCAAATATACTAACAGTATTACATTAAAGATTCAACCTTTAAAGATAAAGTGAGATAGTTATTTGAAGTGATATGTTCGAAAGGGACAAACTACAATTTTATAATTTTAATTATTTTATCCTTGCAGGGGCGGACAAACGCCCGTGCAAGCCGGGCGACCGCCCGGGGCGCCAAGATTATCTTAATGCAAAATGGGGCGCCAAAAATAGGACCGGCTCCCTATAGTTTGCCCGGGTAAAAAATTCAGCCTGGACCGCCCTTGTATCTTTGATTCATTTACAATGCCAGCGGGCTTTGAACTAAGAGAACAGGTAAAAAAAGTCCACGTCAAAGTGGAGACATTCTGCCACGAGTCGGACAAGACAACTAAATGAATTTTCAAAATAAAATTTTGAAAACGGATCATTTAAGTCATGAAGGTTAAAAGGTTCAAATTTAAATTCAAATCATTTAAAGCTTTTCTCCTTTAGACATTGATTGAGATTAGTGAGAAAGAGCAAAGAAACTGCAACGTTGATTGAGTTGTAAGCTGGAAGGGCGTAGGGCGGCCAATTTAAATTCCAAGCTACGAGTCATAATCGTAGGTCCGGCAAGCAGTGAGGTGCTGCGAACTAACGTGGAGAAAATATACAAATAAGAGAATTAAGAAACGAAAAGATAAGGTAACCTATGTGTGAAGATTTGATTCGATGCTCGATGTAGATGTGTTGAATCTCAGCTGACGGCAGTTTTAACCTCGTCGAATCGGAGAGTTACATGTAAACAAATAAAATATTGTTTGCGCAAATTAATAAAATAATTTATTATATAATCCGGATTAGGTACGGCTGGTTGAGTTCCGTGGATAGTGGGTGTGTGTTTAGTGTTAAAAGAGTGAAAATATAAACAACTGGAACCGGTAAAATTTACCGCGTTACAACGCCCCTCTCCTTAGGAGAGGCCCAAACAGGCCTCTTGCTTCAGACAAGCAACGTTCTTCCAGGAATTGATTTCAACCAACCGTAAAGAATTCCCAAGAAAAGGAATAATACATTAAGTGATATCAACGTAATAAAACCAAAACACAATTCTCCTATCAAATTTCATGTATATTTTGCATGTATAACACAGCCACACAAAAAAAAGTACCCGAGTTGGGGAATGAGACTACCCATTCCTTATGTATTTTGATGCGCTGAATCCGAATCCGTCCTCAGAATTGGTCCATCAGATCAAGTTTTGACCCTAACCTCAAAATTAATAAAATGACACTTTTTGAACATTAGAATTTGAACTCGACTTAACTTTAATACCTGCCTAGGACCAATAGAAAGCTTGAATTATTACCTTTAAAACACTTTTTTAGAAATTGTTCTACGATGATTTTTAAAGAAGTTATGATGTTTTACTTAGAATTATTTTTTTCCTTTGCACAATAACACATCAAAAATTGATGTGTTTTTAACATATAGAAAAAAGTCATATTTTAAGTAAAACATCATAACTTCGTTAAAAATCATCGTAGAACAATTTCTAAAAAAGCGTTTTAAAGGTAATAATTCAAGCTTTCTATTGGCCCTAAGCATGTATTAAAGTTAAGTCGAGTTCAAATTCTAATGTTCAAAAAGTGTCATTTTATTAATTTTGAGGTTAGGGTCAAAACTTGATCTGATGGACCAATTTTGAGGACGGATTCGGATTCAGCGCATCAAAATACATAAGGAATGGGTAGTCTCATTCCCCAACTCGGGTACTTTTTTTTTGTGTGGCTGTGTAATCTATATAACAAAATCATAACAGAAAGAAAATAAAATTACATGACAACGCGTAGCGTAGCCAAGAAAAGAAAGTAAGTAAACGAATTAAATTCCCTATTTTCGATTTAAAGGATAAATCTTTGAAGTCCTTGGTTTCACATCTATTGAAAATGAGAGGAACTATAGCGTGTATTAAGCTTTTGGCCAACCGTAGCCAACAATAAAACAAAATTAAATTAACAAAAAAAACTGATTTTTGATGTGGCGAAGCGTAGCCAACAACAAAACAAAATTAAAAGTAACAATCTAAATAAATTACTAATATGGCGGAGCGTAGCCAACGATAAAACAAAATTAAAAATAACAAAAAAAATTGGTATGGCGAAATGTAGCCAACGACAAAACAAAATTAAAAGTAACAAATAAATGGTATGGCGAAACGTAGTTGTCCAAGGACAACTGGGGCAGCCTTGTAGGACGTGGTCCGTTCGACCACATCGTTGACAATGGGTCCTTCTAGCTGCTCTGGGGCAGGATGAATATTTGTGGTCTGGTGCACCACAATTCCAGCATCTGGGACTAGCTGGGGGTTAAGACATCATTTTGCGAGTTGTCATGTGGTAAACAGGTGTTGGTAGGGATGATAATAGAAGTTCTGAAATAAGAGAAATTATACAAAGAAATTATTAAAAAAAATTAGCATATTCAGTTTTTAATTTCAAAAAAACAATTTATTTTTAATAATTAAAAAAAAGAAAGGATTGACCTTTAGTGGTGGGCCTCTTGATTAATCTGGTGGGTCTGCTTGCAGTGAGTACAGTCATTGACCGTGACGCCTCTCTGACCACAGCGCTTACAGAAAGTGCGCCTCAGCTTGCTGTCACATAGGGAATAACGATGGTCGAGAGAGTCACACCTCCAGCATCCTGGTCGATTTGGCAGTCTTAACCACTCCACTGTTGGTTAAAGATGTGACAGAAAAACTAGACCGCACAAACACTGTCTATAAATTTAATTGTAAAGATTGCCCAGTATCTTATATAGGAGAAACAAAACGCGCTTTGAAGGAACGTATTAGAGAACACAAAAAAATACAAATGCCAATACTGTTATTGGACACCATCGTTGTGAGGTCGGTCATGAGTTTGATTGGAATAATATAAAAATCCTAGATTATGAAAGTAATTGGAAAAAAAAAAGAATCCCTGAAATGATTCATATAAACTCTAATAATTTAACAATAAACAAAATTGAAGACAGTTTTTCTTGAAATAAAGTTTTCTTTCCGTTACTGAGAAAATTAAATTCATGATCGATTTCTTAATATTAGTATTATTGTTTTGTTAGATTCAGGGACGTCTAAAGACCAATGACTTGTTATTATTGTGTACAATCGACGAAATTTCTAATTTTAATTCAGTTCTGACATAGCCATTCGACAGAATGTTACGTTCTAGTGACATTATTTTATTTCAATTTCATTTTAAACATTTATTTTATTATTTGACACTATTTTATTATTTGACGTATTAAAAATATTTATGTTTTAACAAATTTAGGTAAATAATTTTATATTCTAGTTTAATTTTTTATTTATATTTATTTGTCTTTTACCATAATTGTTTTTAATTTACATTAAGTATAATCTTGTGAACAGTGTTGTGTTAACTAAGTGTTTTTTTTTAATAAATTTTACAGCCTGACGAGGTTGGCAAACCCAAGCCAACAAAACGTTGTTGTGTGGAAAAAAATAAAAAATTTCTTGAAGTTTTTTATTTTCAATTAACCTTCCCAAGATCGATTAATCTTGTCTTTAATAATACAATTTGGAAGGAAATACTACTACAATACACTCCACGGTTACTTCATCCACAATTTCGGGTTTCGGTAGGGTTATAGACATAAGGGAAGAGAGGGAACAAACAGATCCCGAAGAACTAGGGGCGTTTGACGCCCATGAGTCTTGTGGGAGGTCAGGATAACTACTCCTTGTCCAAATGTCCTTAGGCGGATGAGGATGGTCATAATTTGGTTTTTGAGTGGGAGGAGGAGGACAATAGTGTGGGCGATTGCGTCGAGAGGGGAGAGGGCCGGAAACTACCGACCATGAATGGTCATATTCGACATATTCCTCTGGATGGAATCTAGGAAAGGCAGACGAGGTAATAGAAGGAGAATCGAAGTAAGGTCCCACAGGTAGGGGTGGGGGAGCTGTTACATTAAGGGTACGTTTAACCAGGGAAGGTCTGTCACGGACATCTTTTTTCAGTTGTTCGATCTGCTCCTCTAGAGTCTCTACATTGGTCACATGTTCCAAGACCATAGTCCGCAGATAACCCAAATGTTTTTCTAGGCGTTTATTCTCCGCCTACAACTCGCCTATGTGTTTGGCTTTCTCCTGGACCAGCGTTTCTAATAACGCGATGCGTTTGTCCTTATCCATAGACATCTTAATTTAGACTAGGGACTTGTCGTTAGGGTCAAGAACGATAGGGTTCTGAGATAAACATTAAATATTAAAATAAAAATTTACCGAGCTTCATTAAAATTGGTGTATAGTAACAATTTATCATAAACAAAAAAAAATTTCTAATTTTTTTAGGGAAAGAAAAAGTTTAAAAATTACTGTCAGAAGGGACGAAAGGCTTTAAATCTAACACTGAATATTTTCCTATTCGGTTCAGCGATAGATCACTCAACTCATAGACTGTCGGGGACAATACTTTCGTTACTCGATAGGGACCTTCGAATTTCGGGTACAATTTGGCAGAGACTTGTTTGACCTTGGAATATAAGTTTCGGCCACGCATCAACACGAGATCTCCACCCTTGAAAATACGCGGTCTATGCCGTAAGTTATAGTATTTGGCTTGCTTTTGGAAGGAGTTTTCTAGGATTTTGGACACCCAGTCCTGTAAGGCTGAGAGCTTGGTTACTCTTTCTTCCCACAACTTTGGCTTAAAAGGTTCTATCTCAAGGTTTCCTTCCCTCCTCTTCTTAAGGGAATTGATCGGCTTGAGATTCGTTCCTGAGTTAAAAAACGCTGGAGACGTTTTCAGTGAAGAGTGGTCAGCGGTATTATAGGCAAATTGAAATTCTCCGAGATGTTGTTCCCACGTCCGATGGTCCTGATCAATATACGATACGATCTTGGTCTTGAGGACACGATTAACTCGTTCTACCGGGTTTGACTGAGGATGATATGGTGGCGTGGTGGAGTGGTAGATATGAAACTCTTAAGCCAAAGATCGTAGTGTACCATTGACAAATTCTGTACCATTGTCGGTAAGGAGGACTTGCGGGGTGCCCCATCGGTAGATGATAGAATTAAAAAAAGCCATTTTAACTAATTTGCTGTTGGCGGATAACAGAGGAACGATCTCGATATACTTAGGGAATAGATCCTGGAACAAGAGAACGTATTGGAAAGCTGAACGACTTCGGGGAAAAGGACCCATTACGTCCGCTGCGACAACTGCCCAAGGTTCTTCCACCACTTGTTGTCCCAAGGAACCAGAAGGGCCTTGTTGTTCTACCTTGCACAGTTGACAGGTTTCACATCTTTTTACGTAATCAGCCACTTCCTCATAACAACCAGGCCAATAGTAACTCCTAGCTATCTTCACATAAGTTTTGTCAGTACCGAGATGACCAGACTGAGAATCGTCATGGGCCTCCACAAGGATTTCTTTTCTTTCATGGTCAGCTGGGACTAACTTCCATCCCTCCAAATCAGCCATGAACACAGATACTATAGAATCAGGACGATATCGATAAAGCCTATCACCTACTATCTTTCAGTTTAGGAATTTTAGTGGGAATTGAGTGACGGCTTAGTAGCGTTCTAAATACCAGGAAGGACTATCCACATTTATCATAAACAAATTTTCTCCCTCGATAGATTCTGACTCCACGTTCCTATCATTATATCTTCGGGATAGAGCATCTGGCGCATGGTGGTTGGCTCCCTTACGATGGATGATTGTAAAATCATACTCTAAAAGGGAGAAAGACCACCTTGCAAGTCGACCTGTTGGGTTTTTAAGGTTATGGAGCCATCGGAGGCTACTGTTATCTGTTATGACAGTTAAATGATTCCCTTCCAAATAGGCCCTATACTTTTGGATGGCCCATATGAGAAGAAGCTATGGTCGCGTAGTCGGGAATGAATTTGCGATATCACGAAGTCATACCCAAAAAGCGACGTATCTCTTTCAGATTTCGTAAAGCTGGATACTCATTAATAGGAGCAACTTTTTCGGGGTTGCCCTGTAAGCCCTTCTCGTTTACAAGGAAGCCTAAGTAATGAACTTCCGAAGTACAGAACTCACTCTTTTTAGCGTTAATTCTTAATTCTGCTTCGATGATGACTTGTTACACCTTATGCAACCAAAACAAGTGTTCCTCGAATGTGGACGTGACGATTATTATATCGTCTAGGTAGGTGAAGACGTAAGGTTCCATTTCGGGAACGATTAATCGATCCATCATTCGCTGGAACGTTGCCGGTGAGTTTGTCATGCCGAAAGGCATTCTATTAAAATGGAACAATCCGCGACCGGGTACCGTAAATGCGGTATATTCTTTACTGTCCGGGTAAAGGGGGATTTGTAAAAAGCCTTTATGTAGGTCAATCTTGGAGATATAACGCGTTTGTCGGAGCTTTGAGAGAATAGACTCCATTTTTGGCAGCTGGTAGGCATCCCTTTTAGAAACCTGGTTAAGTTTCCGAAAATCAAGACAAAATCGGTAGGTCGAATCGGGTTTTCTTATCATTACTATTGGTGTAGACCAACCGCTATTCGAAGGTTCGATTATGTCGTCTTTCAGCATTTCGTCAACCTCACTTGAGATAGCTTCCATTACTTTTGGAGAGACCATGTAATGGCGCTGCTCAATGGGTGTATGACCACCGACATCTATCTTGTGCTCAATGACGTTAGTTATACCTGGTTTTTCGGGAACTTCGGGAAGCTCTTTCGCTAGAAAATCTTGTAGGATGTCTGCTTGGGTTCTCGTCAATTCTCTAAGACCGTGACATTCCTCGATGTCGGGTTCTTCTTCTTTGAAGTCGTAAATTTCTGAAGGTTTGTCACTGAAAGACCAGAGACGGGTGCCATATTGAATTTGGATATCAAAATATGCCATACTATCAAGACCCAGGACTAATGGTACTGGCAGTGGTTCAAAAATTCGAGTTGATATGGTTCAAGTCTTGTCTTTCAGTTTTATTGGCAAGAAAACCTCCTGGGAGACCACCATCACTTCTCCATTACCTATTCGGACTCTTCCGTTTTGAGCACCAGTGGTTAGGTTATGATTCTTCAACAACTCTAATCCCTTAGGACTAATAAAGGACCGTGTCGCTGCACCATCTGTCACTGCCTTTATTTTAACTCCATTTATCTCGACGAAAACAGACATCAAGGGTTGTTGATCCGAGAATCCAGGAGGATAAGGAATCTCGGACAACTTAAAGAAAGCAGGCATGTTATCTTCTGTTTATGCATTCGATTTTTCAGAAGACTCGAGAGAGAGGTTGTCCTTCGGTTCAGAGCAAGATACTGATAGCGAAGTTGCACCTTCCATGGTCTCTATAGGACGAATCTTCTCGGAATTTAGAGTGATATCATGCGATGAGGTTGTGATTTCGGCAGACTTTTAAGATGAATTATTTTCGGATTTCAGGAGAGTCTCAGTCGATGGAACTGGGTTTTCGATAGGTTCTATTTGCACATTAATTGAAGAAATAAAACTAGTCTCAAGCAAGACTTTCGATAGGCTCTATTTGGATATTATTTTCAGGTTCTGTATGGATTTTATTTTCAGGTTCTGTATGGATATTATATGCAGGTTCTGCATGGATTTCATTTTCAGGTTCTACATTGGTCTTTAATAAGCGGGTTTCGGTAAGGACGATTTCGGGACTTTTCTCAGGTAAGTAAGCGGTTAACTGTCAATACGATGGCTGAAATAGGGAAGGGAGTGACACTGGCAAGGAGGATTGGACGTCTGTTGAAATCTCATTGTTTTCTATCACAGCCTGAGCGCCGTACGTGGATTGTTGTAGGTCGTAGGGCCGTTCAGGTGTAGTAGGAGTCGTCTGGGCCCTATTCAGCGATCCTTTTTCTTGTTTCCCGAGCATTTTTGACTATTTAGCTTGGCTACATCTTCTGCTCCACAGGTATAACAAAAAATGTTACGAGGTTCAGTACAAAGTTGGAATCGGTATCCATCCTGTTAGCAATTCCAACATTTTAGGGTAGACAATCTTTTGGGACTGTTTGAGTTCTTACACTGTTCTGGAGTTGCAGGAGTTGTATTTGCAGTTCAGGACGTGGAATTTTTCTTCGTTTTAGTTTTATTTATCTTGGAATCCTCTGAAGATGTCTCTTTGGGACTCGGTCTTTCTCTTCTATCCTGTTGACTATTTGGACTTCGTTTCTGTGGGACCTTCTTCTTAGAATCGTGCACGAGGTAGAGGTAGTCTACGGAACTTTGTTCACTAGAACTTTCAGAATCATACCCGATTAGATTTAACTGTTCTTTACGGAAGGCTTTTTCCGATGCTATGGAGACCTGTTCTAATTGCGTGAAACTTCTGATAGTTGCCCTAGATATATTCAGGTGTAATCGCGGGAGCATGTTTCGATGTGCATAAGTTACCTCGTCACACTCAGACAAGGGCGGAGAGAGCTTCTCGAACATGGACAACATGCAGGTTAGATAGGCTGCTACGGGTTCATGTTCGCCCTGTGTCCGGCGATAAACTTCTAGCATCAGTTCAAACTGAAAATCAGCATCACTGAAACGTTCCCGAAATGCGATAGCAAAGTCCTCATACGAGTACCAATAGCTTTTATGGCCGTTGAACCATCGGGCCGCTATTCCACTGAGGAAAAACCGTAACAAACGCAATAATTCTGGGTCACTTATATAAATCATAGACCTGCCATTTTCGATTCTTGTTAAGAAAGAGTCAGGATCCTCATTGCGAGTTCCTGAAAAATGTAAACCCCACTTCCTCATGGTTTCATAAGCGGAAGCTAAAGGATTGTTCACATTTCGTCTAGGAGGATATCCCGAACGATAATTTGGCAGCGAATCATACATATCTCGATAATCATAAACGTTATGGAAGTTGCGTGGATTTCCCATAGAGTCACGGTTCAAGGGGGGAGGAGAATTATCTCGCGGTACTCCTGTTCGGGGCCTTGGATAACCGGACCTTCTATCATTGTAATCGTCTTGGGGATAACGCGAATTTCCCATTTGGTATCGAGACGAGGGTTGAGTAAAATTATCCTGATGTCGATCTTGTTGCCGCTCACGAAATCCTATTTTAAGGACCACGGGAATTTCCCATACGATATTGTGGTGGTGGCGGAGAAAATATATCTTGACTACTATTACCGTGGCGTTCTTGATAGCCAGGCCTCTCGTTTTCGTGTCCACTCGAAGGATTATATGATAGGCCATTATAGATTCGCGAGCCCGAGGGAGTAAAATTATATTGAGAAAAGTTTGGGGCATATCCGCGATCGTCATATCCTTCACTTTCGTCAAAAAGACGAGTTCCCGAATGATCATATCTAGACTCACGTGAATCTTGTGATCTTATCGTGTGTCGAGTGTTTTGACTACGTCGAGCGAATTGGTCGTCTGGGCGGTAAGAAGTCCTATCATTAACTCCTGGTTCGTTAGGGTGGTAATCAGGGTTTGTAGGGTGGTATTCCAGGCTCGGTAGGGGCGATTGACATTCGGCTGGAACGGAGGGGTTGAATCTCGGTTTCTGTTAGACGTATTGTGGATCGAATCATGATTTTGATCTCTTGGGGAATTCCTAGACTGCGACTGTGTATTTGGTGAGGGTATTTCGAAATTAACGCGTGGAATACGCCGAGAAGTTTTCTGTGGCCGATCTTCGTAATCATATTCGCCAGATAAATCCCAAGGTATTATTCTCGTTCTGTGACTATCACGATCTTGAGGGCGCGACCTATTAGTTGGAGACGTACGCTCCCTATAACGAGATTCTTGACGTTCAGCAAATTCGTCAGCTGAAGTACTATCTGGTTCACGCAGATTTCCGAACTTTGGGATTGCTCCTTGCCTTTTAGGGGGATTTCTATTCGAGGGTGGGAAACTTGTATTTCGAGTAGCGTCTTCCGGAAATAGCCACAACTATACCGGGTTGTAGACCTCGTTTTATAGGGTCTCTGTTGTTCAAAATTTTCATTTTGCGGATTATTTCGATTATCTCTCGAATGGGAGTCATCTATCCTTCTTCCCGGACTATGACTTTGTCTAGTCGTACAATCATCATCGTCCTCTAACCTACTTGTCTTTCCTCTAGACATGCGTAAATGTCTGAGCAACCTTTCCCGTAATACAGGCTTAGAACCGACAAATGGTAAATCGCGGTTCTGTAATTGCAACAGAAGAGCTTCTTTATTTAATCTCCATACCCATTGGTCGGGATCCTCCAGTGGGACTGGTGGGATCGGAGGTGGATTTGATGAGGTAATACGCTCAGCGGCGTCCTCTGTTTCGGAGGGTATGGAAGAAATCACTTAACTCATTAATTTGGCATTTAAAATTAACATAATTACCATTCATATGGACTGTCCCTTACGATGACTTCCTGCGAATGGGTCTACCTAAAGGCGCGGTGATCATCGGCTTCGCGGACGACGCGTTGATTGTATGCACTACCGAAACTGCAGAAGCCCTCGGCATATTGGTAAACGAATGTCTGAGACGGGCAAAGCGCTGGCTGGAAAATAGAGGCCTCCAAATGTATCCAGATAGACGGATTCGAAGTCCAGTGGAGGAACCATATAAAATACTTAGGTGTAGAATTGGACAAATTTTTGAAGTTCAAACACCACATATCCGTAGCATGTCAGAAGGCCGAACAATGTTCGTCAAGTTTAGCTCGACTAATGCCAAACATTGGGGGCTCCTACCCTGCGAAATAACAAAAGTAAAACCATCTGTAAAAGGTTACTGTCCGCGCAAAGAAATGTTACTACACGTATCATTTCGGCCTATCGGACAGTACCGACGTGTGCTGCCCAGGTCCTTGCCAGCGTCCCGCCGGCAGACCTTCTGGCGCAAGAAAGAGAGGAAGTTTTCCTCCTTTTCAAAGATAGATTGTCTACCCGATATACGGATGTCAATAGACCCAGCAAGGACCAAATTCGCCGAGATGCGAGAAGCAGACTCGTCGAGAGATGGCAAGAAAGATGGAGTGGGGAGAAGACAGGCCGATGGACGTATCGGCTGATACCAACACTCGCCACCTGGATAAGTAGGAAACATGGAATTGTTTCCTACTACTTAACCCAAGCCCTCACAGGGCACGGATGTTTCGGCTCATACCTTGAGCGATTCAAAAAGATCCAAAGCTCCGAGTGTGTGTACTGCGGGTTCCTAGTGGACGATCCAGAGCACATACTCTTTAGCTGTAAGCGTTGGGACGCGGAGAGGCAGGTCATGTTCACCGGTGTAAACCGCAAAGTTACACCGGAGAACATGATTCTGCTTATGACTCGTTCTATCGAAAATTAGCGAATCGTCGAGACCTTCATACATTATGTTATGAGGGTGAAAGATCTTGACGGTCGTCAAAGAAGGGAAGTCCCGTAGGATAGGGGAGAAAGTCGCTCCGGCGACAGAGTAGGGGATATAAGACCACTCCTGATGGCGATACGCGCGGAAAGTGCTAGCCGGGAGTGGCCTAAAGGTCCCCAAATAAGGGTGTGTTTTTAGCGGGTCGGCAGAACATCACCACCCCCGCATAACCCATTAGTACGGGCTACAGGGTACCTGGTAGCAGGTTTTCACATCCTACGCAAAAAAAAAAAAAGAACATAATTAAATTTATTGAACACAAACACGTTTCTAAATCTTATTTTAGATTAAAATTTTTATAATCTTAAATATAAAAACTTCATTTGCCCGGTAATAAATTTTTCTTCGTTTTTAAATTACTTAAGTCAATAGGTTTGCCTTTAAAATAAACATAATTGAATTTATTATATAAAAACATGTTTTTAAATTTTCTTTTAGTACAAAATTTTTATAATCTTAAAATTTAAAAGTTATTTGCCTGGAAATTAATTTTTTTTCGTTTTTAAAATCAGTTAAGTCCTGAATTTTGAATTTAAAATTAAAATAATTAAATTTATTTAACACAAACATGTTTATAAATCTTATTTCAGAACAAAATTTTTATAATCTGAAAATTCGAAAATTTATTTGCCCGGTAATTAATTTTTTTCGTTTTTAAAATCACATAAGCCATTAAATTTGTCTTCAAAATTAACATAATTAAATTTATTAAATACAAACATGTTTTTAAATCTTCTTTCAGTAACAATTTTTTATATTCTTAAAATTAAAAACTTTATTTGCCCGGTAATTAGTTTTTCTTCGTTTTGAAAATAACTTAGGTCATTAATTTTGCATTTAAAATGATTAAATATTTCAATAATTTCAATAAATTTCAAATTCAATATTTATTGAATACAAACATGTTTCCAAATCAAATTTTAGTTCAAAATGTTTATAATCTTAAAATTGAAAACTTTATTGGCCTAATAATTATTTTTTTCGTTTTTAAGTTACTTAAGTCAATAGTTTTGCCTTTAAAATTAGCATAGTTAAATTTTCTCTCTATATTATAAAAAGATTTCGCTGCCGCCGCTGATTCAGGAATTTTAGATATATAACATATATATATATATATATAATAGATTTATATATATATAATAGATATATATAATAGATATATATAAAAGATTTCGCTGCCGCCGCTGATTCAGGAATTTTAGATATATAATATATATATATAACATATATAACATATATATATATATATATGTATATATTCCTGAATCAGCGGCGACAGCGAAATCTTTTTATAATATATAGAGATATGTTATATATATATGTCATATATATATATATATATATATATATATATGTTATTACAATATATTAATATATTATATGTTATATACAGGGTGTCCGAGGCGAGGGTGTACATATTAAGAGGTGATAATCTTTAATCAAAAATAAGACGAAAAGTGCTTTGCAGTTTTTGAAACTTCGCAATAGTTAACGAGTTATAAGAAAAACAATTTTGACCAATAAGGAAGGTTTCTTAACATTTCGGGTGTTGTTAATCAAATGTGGGTCCATCCTCCCTAAAACTATACTCCCTGTGGCGAGCCCGAGCTCTCGAAAACTGACCTGCAATTGGTTCTGATCCACGAAAAATTTTTCTTCGCAAGTATCTTGATATTATGAAAAAAAGTGTGGTTTGAAGGAGGGTGTACCACACTTGACAAACAACACCTCCTGATGCTCGAAACATCAAGAAATCTTCCTCATTGGTCAAAATTGTTTTTCTCATAACTCATTAACTATTGCAAATTTTCAAAAACTACAAAGGACTTTTCGTCTTGTTTTTTTATTAAAGATTATCACCTCTTAATATGTACACCTTCGCCTCGGACACCCTGTATATATTGTATTATATATTTTAAATTATATAATATATAAATAATATAATATTATCTCGCAACGCATTTGTTTTTCTTGTTATTTTCCTCAGTGCACGAAAACCTACGAAATTGTCCGAAATACGAATTCATTGTATCACGTGATCAAAACAAAGTCCCGTCTGTGTCATCACACCACTTCTTGTTTCGCTCACCAGCCCCAAATATATTTCGCAATTCCAAACTTTGCAATTTTGGATCGCGCTCTAGTTTTAAAAAAATTTAAGAAATAAAAACAAAATTGGTCTTTACTTTTGTGACAGTTAGTTTTATAAAGTGCAGTGAAAATTATAATAATCAACATGTTAAGTTTGAATAGTGTAAATAGTCACGAGCAAAACAGTAGAAAAGTTTGTGCGCCTTGCGGAAAAAAAATAATTTTTGGAAATTCAAAAGTAGAAAAGTTTGAAATTACTTTAAAATTATGTGGTTGATTAAAAAAACTATAAATAAACATTATTCTTTGATAGATGAATGTTTTCCGCTTAGCATATGCAGTACTTGTTAGACGACAATTTACGGACACGAGAAAGATATAAAGACAAGATCACTGCCAAAAATGCCAAACTATGAAGAAATCTCTTTGAATAATAATACCCGATATCAACAGCAAAATAGTAATAATACTTGTTGCTGTTATATATGTTTAACTGCGAAAAGTAAAACTCATAAAAAGACATTAAAAGGTCGCAGTCACAAGAAAATACCGATAAAAATTGATAAAAGTAATGATCTTTATAGTAAAGTTATACCAAAAACAAATTTTGAAAATGCATTGAAACCTACTGATACAAAGACTGCAGCCAGTAAAGAAGACATTATCAATTTAATCGATGGTTTACCTGAAAAGCAGCAGGAACAAATTATTTCTAGTGTTTTGCAGAAGAAAGCTAATAAAGAAATTGGTGAAGGACAAATAACCAAAAACGTTGAACTTGAACTTAGTAATGACAAAGGAAGGAAAATGCAAGTTTTGCTGAATCGAAAAGGACATCATGACAAGCAAACTACTTTTTCGGAAGAAAATTTAGACAATTATTTTGTTGCGAATAATATGTCACTAAATCAAATAAAAAAATTCTCAACTTTTGTTCGTTCGCAGTCTGGTAGAAAATCTATGCCTAGTAATTATTTAACTCATCTAAGTGAAAAGATCAATTTTTTGGAAACAGTATATAAAAGTAGTGACACATTTGAATTTGAAACAAGTTCATCGACGTCAAATGAAAAGAGACCAGTGGTATGGGCTGATGCAACAGAATTAGTGGAAGCTGTGATAGAAGCACGAAATTTAATCGGACATTACAAACTTAAAGTTATGGCGGACGGAGGACAGGGGTTTTTTAAAAATATGTATCTCAATTATTCCAGAAAATTATTCCTCAATAATTGATTATGATTGCAGTAGTGACGATGATAATTACTAGCCTCAGATAAAGAAGTCGAAATGTGACAGAGTTACTGTGAAATCAGAAGCAAAATTAACAAGTGTTAAAAAGTTATTAATGTTGTGCGTCGTTCCATGATATAAAAGAATCTTACGAAAACATAAAAATCTTATTTGAAATAACAGGCATTAATAAAAGCGCATTTAAATTTGTAGCTGATTTTAAATTAATGCTTATCGTTAATGGACAACAAACGGCTTCCGCGACGTACCCATGCCCATATTGCTTCGTAAAATTGCGACAATCAGCTAAATCGTGCGATGAAGATGATTTTCTTTTAACTAAAGATGACGAAGATTCTGCAAGATTAAAGACCTACGGAGATCTAAGAAAAGATTATGAAACTTTCGTAAGTTTAAAAAAAGATAAGAAACTGGCTCCGAATGCGCACAGTACTGTGAATGAACCTCTCTTTCATGGCGAAGATCAAGCTAAATTTGTCATTGACAAATGCGTTATTCCCGAGTTACACCTACTTCAGGGTTTTGTTAACCACATATTTTTTAAAGGGTTGGTTCCTTTACTCACGTCTGAAGTAGCATTTTTATGTCCAGAAAAATTATCTCTTTTTTCAAAAAATTATCATGGAAGAGTTTTCGAGGGAAACGCTTGCCACAAACTGCTTAAGTCTGCTGATTTGTTAGATGATAAAGACATTTTTAAAAATGTTGGTCGACTTCGCTTGCTACCTTACATAAACGTAATTAAGGCGATGGACAAAGTAGTCTCTAGTTGCTTTTCGATCAAGAAAGTTGGAGAAGATTTAGATAAAAACTTAAAGGAGTTCAAAAAATTGTATGAAGCTACTGAGTGTTCCACATCACTGAAAATTCACGTAATTTCGGAACACGTTAAAGATTCCCTTCATTATCTTGATGGAGATGGATTAGGAATTTGGTCCGAACAAGCAGGTGAATCGATACATAGAGAATTTTTAGTTCATTGGAGTAAGTATAAAGTAAATGCAATCAATCATCCATCATATTTATTAAAGCTAAAGAAAGCTGTTGTTGCCTTCTCTTCTTCACACGTGTGAATATTTCTTTCTGTATTATATTCTTAATTAATAACATTCTATAAAGACTTAATAAAACAATCCAATGTTTTAAAAAAATTGAAATCAAATTATAAGTATTAAAAGATCTATAAATTTGTTGCTAAATTTATAAATAAAAGTTGAATAAAATTTTTTAAATTATTATACATACATGATTATTATAATTAAATTGATATAACTTTTTTATGTTTTTTGTTTCTTATCCTTTATCACATAGTTAGACACCTTCCTTCAATTAAATCAACTTTCAGCTAAATACAAAAATGTATTTAAGAAAAATTACAACATATTTACTAATCTATTTATATTTAACTAATGTATATATATATATATATATATATATATATATGTGTGTGTGTGTGTGTGTGTGTGTGTGTGTGTGTGTGTATATGCACATATATATGTGTATATATAATAATAATAATAATAATAATAATAATAATAATAACTTAGAAATCAACTTCGGTCAAAAATTTCAAGTTTTTTGTAAATTAAAATTTTTAAAATGCTCTAAAATGCGTAAATGATCTAATCGAAATGTAAGTTCAAATGATTTTGTTTTGTTTTTATGTATACAATGAAACTGCGTTAGCCGATTTTCTCTACATTTTTGGTCCATTTAAATTGCCTTCCGGTCTGGACCACCGTGGGTGGTTATCATCGGCGACAATGATGGTAAGGTAATTGGAAAGTATTATATCAACGATTTAAAAATTGCTCGAAGAAGCCCTAGATTGCAATAGGTTCCAAGTGTGTTATTCTCTGTTTCAGATATGAATAATGGAAGGTTCCAGCGCACCACCTTCCCGTTCCACGCTAACATCCCTGAGCTCACCGTGATTCGCCTGTCAGAGGACATCAGTAAGGACCCATTTTCTTGAAAGACGCCATCACTGAGCAAGGTACCAACTGGTTTCATTGTCATCCCCAAGACCGACTACGAACAGTTGTTGGGAACGCGCGCTCTTCTTTCCTTGAAAGTAAAAGAATCGAGGGAAAAACAGTCGGCTGTTCACGAAACAATGAAGCGATTGGAACGCAAGCTAGCAGAGAAGGTACCAGCATTGTCATTGAAGAAGTCAGAGGATAAACTGCTGACTGCTCGCAAAACAATCAATCAGTTGGAGCGCAAATTAGCAGAGAAGGAATCTGCCGCGTCTCTAAAGGATTCCTACCAAGTTTTTCTTGACACCATTCGAGAGAAAAATCAAACGGTTGAAAAACTCCTTTCTACTCAGGAGAATCTAAATGACTCCCAAGGTCAGATCGAGCGCTTCAAGCGCAAACTATATGACAAGGAGAAAAAGCTTGACGACCGCATAAAGAGCCTCGGAAGAGCAGAAATGGAGATAGGCGTGTTACGGATCATTAAACAACTCTTTACCGAGACTGTGATGGAAGTGTACCGGGCTCAGGTTGAGCTTAGGGAATCTCGACATCGACCTAGAGCTCCAGACGGATGCCTTAACTGCAGGTCTCCGGCCACAGCTTCCGCTCCTGTTGGAAGGTATACAGCGGAGAATACTGCCAAAAGTGCTCGACCCCTGGCTTCGCCACTAGACACTGCCCCTGGCCACACTTCCGAATTGACACGGAGAACTTATCACCAAACCTGCGTTGCAAGTGCTGTTGGTTGCTGCTCGACGATCCAGATCTGGCATGCGGCGAGTGCCGCAAGAGGATGATCTACAAGGCCAAGCTAGAATTTTTTTTATTTTTTAAAAAAAATGACAATTTTTTATAAACTAATTAATTTTTTTTAATTTAGGAGGTTTTTAAATTTTTTTTTTTTAAAGATACTTCGGAGAAATAAGAAAAGTTTGCAAAAGGTTTTAGAATGGGCCTGATGATCTTAATGGGTTAAAATAAATTTTGCTTCATCCCCTATCCGAAAGTACACTGAGAAACTAATTTGTTTTGCTCCTTTAGCAACCCATTTGCTGCCTTAGCAAATTTTGTTGTTACAATAACAAAAAAAGTTGCAGACGCTATATTAACAATTCAGTTTGCTATCATAGCAATTTTTTTCTCAGTATACTTTCGGATAGGGGATAAAGAAACATTTTGTTTTAACCCATGAAGATCATGAAGCTCAGTCTGAAACCTTTCGAAAACTTTTCTTATTTCTCCCAAGTATCTTTAAAAAAATTTTTTTAAAAATCCCCTAAATTAAAAAAAAATTAATTTGTTTATAAAAAATTGTCATTTTTTTTAAAAAATTTAAAAATTTTGTTTGTTTGTTAAGACTATTTAAAAGTTGAAGAAAAACTAAACTTTTTCTCTTCAGGCAAAAAATTTGTCTATAGTGCATAGTTTCCGAGATAAATGTGTTTAAAAATAGGTATACTTTTAAAAACAAAAATTTTTCAAAATTCATGACTCGAAAACTAAGCTACCAAAAACCATATAAAAAAATTACGTATTTTTTTAAAATAAAGAATGAAAAAAAATATATGTTTGGCCGAATTTAAAATCTGCATGTAAATCTTACGTGGAATCACCCATATATAATATAGAGTTGGAAGTAATATAATACTCTGCATTAAAAAAATAAATTATTTATTGAAGCAGTTTATGCAGAAACTGCATAATTCCATAATCCGAAATTGTTCAGGAATCAATAAAAACTAATTTTCTTGTAATATTGAGAATTTCTTTCAATTCTACCTGTCGAATTTGTCAGTCCAACCATTTTTTAAAAAAATTCAAATTTCTGAGGAAATAACGATGATTTTTTGAAGTTTTTATGTTTGTTTTCCAGGTAATTTTATAAGAAATAGAACTATTATATAAGCATCAAAGTGCCATTTGTATCTTAGAATACGCAGGGCTCGTAATTTAGATAAAACATTTTATAAAAATTTGAAAACATTATATTGACAAAAAACTAATTTAAAAAATTTTAATAAATATATTATATTATTTTTTTCCCAAAATTTGTTGACAATTACAACTTTGTTATATTTTATATAGCTGTATTTGATATTGAGACGTTAATTATAAATTTTCTATCTTTTTTGGTCCAAATTTCAAGCTCTGCATATTCGAAGATAAAAATTGCACTTTAATGCTTATATAACAGTTTTATTCCTTATAAAATTACCTTAAAAAAAAGCATAGGAACTGCAAAAAACAATGGTTATTTCGTCAAAAATTTGTATTTTTGTGAAACAGTAAAACTTTCACTTTTTTAAATATATTTAAATAAAAATGAACTAAATCTCTTTACTCAGGTCTTATTTTCTTCAGAATTTTATTTACTTTTAGGAAATAAAAATACTTTTTTTTAATAATTATACTTTGTACGCTTAAAAAAAATATAATTTAGATAATTTGTATTAACATTTTATAAATAATAAACATTTTTTAAAAATCACTTTTTAACATTTTCTTAACAATTATCACATAGTTCACTATGTTTTCTGCCTCGTTTTGTGTGAGTTAAAATATAAACTGTTTAATATAAATTATTTAACAAAAAACCTGTCAAGAATATCATAAGTAAATATTATTTCATCCATTGCGCATCATTGTGCGCAACTTGAAATCATGGACTTGGGTTGTTTCAGCTCGAACCGAAAATTTGATAATTTTTTTCAAAGTGTTTAGAGTTTTGTAACTTATGTAATATTTTACTAGATCGTACAGCTTCACTTAAAGATAAATTTTTCATAACAAAGTGATTTTCGAAAAAAAATGGACTTGTGCGGTTTCTGCGCACAAACTGCTTCATTTACTTATTGTATTATTTTATTATAAACAAATATAAATAAGAATAATAATTATTAAATAAATAATTATCATAATAATTACTATCATTACTAAATAATTTAACAAGCAAGTAATTATAAACTTGTTTAATAATTGAGGTTATGTATGATATTGATTAAGATACAAAATACAAATATTTATATAAATTATGCAATGATACATTTTTAGAAGAAAAATCTTTTCATTGTTATATTTAAAATAATGTTATTAAACTTTTTGACATAATTTTATTCTTTGGACAAAATTTAGATGTGAACTAGGGCTGCACACGATACGATACGATACGACATTTGTCAGTCTTGTCTCGGTCTCGAAAAAATGGAAAATTGATGGTCTCGTCTCGGTATCGTCTCGGTCTCGCCACGCTTGGTATCGTCTCTGTATGGCCTTCATAATTGTGGTCTCGTCTAGTCTTGATCTTGAAAACGTCGAAAACATAAAACATAGTAATTGCAGAATACAGTTGTTAACTTATTTATTGTAAGAAGATAGTTTTGCAAATCAGCTGTCAATTGTTAAAACGTCTTGGTTCTTGTTGATTTAATAGTGCCGCTGTCGCTTACAAATTCTCAGCTAAATAAGATTAAAAATAAAATGTTGTTTAAAATGTGAAGCTGACAAGCAGCAAAATTAACAAAAAGTGAAATGTTGGACAGTACTTTTAAACCGATTCTCCACATTCTTCTTCGACAACCTGGACTTCTATACTTGCATCTAAAAAACGATTTTCGGTGTTAAATCATCAATTGAAGAAACTTGTTAACAAAAGATTAGTAATCTACATTTTCATTTTCCGGTATGATTATTTTTTTTATTATTATTATTTTCTGAGACGATACCGAGACGATACCACGAGAAAAGTGAATTTCGGCAAGACTCTCGCCGAGACCGCAATAGGGAAGTAACTATAATTATAAACTTTTTTACTATGGAAAGCGGATATAGATATCTATTTTTAAAAGCTAAATAATGTATAATTCTACTAACCTTTTTCAAAAAATATTCAATTATAGTTATAAAAAAATATAATCATACCGGAAAATGAAAATGTAGATTGCTGATCTTTTGTTAACAAGATTCTTCAACTGATGATTTAATACCAAAAGTCATTTCTTAGATGCGAGTATAGAAGTCGAGATTATCGAAGAAGAATGTGAAGAATCGGTTTAAAAGTACTGTCCAACATTTCACTTTTTGTTAATTTTGCTGCTTGTCAGCTTCACATTTTAAACAACATTTTATTTTTAATCTTATTTAGCTGAGAATTTGTAAGCGACAGCGGCACTATTAAATCAACAAGACCCAATACGTTTTCAACAATTGACAGCTGATTTGCAAATCTTATCTTCTTACAATAAATAACTTAACAATTGTATTCTGCAATTACTATGTTTTATGTTTTTTCGATGTTTTTAAGATCGAGACCGAGACGAGACTGCCTAATATCGTATCGTATCGTGCGCAGCCCTAGTTCACATCTAAATTTTGTCCAAAGAATAAAATTATGTCAACAAGTTTAATAACATTATTTTAAATATAACAATGAAAAGATTTTTCTTCTAAAAATGTATCATTGCATAATTTAAATATTTTTTAATTTATATAAATATTTGTATTTTGTATCTTAATCAATATCATACATAACCTCAATTATAAAACAAGTTTATAATTTGTCTGTACCTAATATCAAAGCCCATTTTAAAATTAGGTTAATATTTGGTGTAAAATTATATTATGTAAATAAATGAAATAATTCATTTTAAAATTATATTATTAATTTTTTGACAAATTTTTAAATTAATAAATTCCTGATTGATTAATGGATTTTATATTTATTAAAAGTAAAAAATATTTTTACTAGTTGATTCGAATTTCGAACTATGCTGATTCGAAATCTTCGAACAGTTCGAATTCGATCCTTTGTGATTCGATTCGAATTCGAATCATTCGCACATCTCTAGGGTCTTGTGATTTTTTTGTGAAAATTGGCAAATCTTTAGTGTTAGATAAGAGTTGTTTGTAGGCCAAAGGGTTTTCAAAATTTTTTAAACTTCTTAAAGTTACAGAGCTGTCAATTTAAGGATGAATTTTTTTTCAAACTACGATATTTTTAGCAGTTTTTAATGGATTTACTTCATATTTACACGATTGACAGATGATTACAAACCGTTTAGAACATAAATTAAAGGTATAATATTTTTCAAAAATTTGAAAAAAAACTCCAAAAAAATTTTGAAATCATTTTTTAATTTATTTGGCCCTAATCAATGTAATGAATTAATTATTTTTAAATTCCTTATACTTTTTTTACGTTTTATTAAAAAAATTGACGGAGGGACTAAAACTGACCAAGATATTCAATATTTAATCCGGCAGTGTAGCGACCGGCAAAAACTGCAGTTTTTCCTTTGATGTTACTCTACAGGTTTCAATTCTGGAATAAAATGGAAGTTTTTTTGTTCTAAATGTCTCTTAATTAAGTTATCTAAAAATGTGTCCGGCTCGACTTCTGAATTTCTATATTTAGAAGGTAATATTTGACCGCTCTCCATTGTTAATAATAAGACAAAGATTAATTATCCATGGGAGCCAAATTGTGTAGGTAAAAGAAACACTAGCACATTAAATAAAAAGACATACAGTTGTCAATAAAGACTGTATGTCTTATTATGCAATGTGCTAGTGTTTTTTTTACCTACACAATTTGGCTCCCATGGATCAATAAATCTTTGTCTTATTATAATTTTTATATTTATTTAATCTTTTTTGGTGATAATAAATTGTGGAAAAGTAACAAGATCGTAAAAATGATTTTTTCTCTATTTGAAGAATGATGGCAATTTACTAAAATGTTTATTTGAAATTGTTTAAAGGTGCTTTTAATGTGCAAACAATAGTGTAACAAATTATTAAATTTTTTAAGCAATTTATTATTATTAATTTAACACTAAGGTACCGGTACCTATGCTCGATCGGAACCTAAAGTCGATCAGGGATGATTTAATTGGACAAAATTAATTAATATTTTTATTACATTTGTGAAAATAAAGCTTGTAATATTTGAAATAGCATTTGGCATTAACAATATTAAATTATGAATTTATTTTAACTAATTTTAGAGAGGATTCCACACTCTGATTGGAGTGGCTAAATTATCACTCTTTGCAGAGTTTCTTTTGTTTAAACAATTGTAAATAAAATAGGTTTTAGTTTCTACATATAATTAGATGTTTTGTTGATACAAATACTCTGAATTTGTAGTACGTATCTGAAATAAATATGGACCTATTTGGGATCTATATGGCAAAAATTTCAAACGAAAAATTAAAATGTCCGTCTACGCAGGTGTGAATTTAAGGTCGGCCCATGGTTGAGCCAATCTTTCAACAAGTTGGCCCACCTTTGGCTCATAGGTCGGGCTAACCTGTTAGATAATCACCATAACCGACGTTGGCTACCGACCGTCGACTACCAAGGTTGGCTCAACTCTGGCTGCCAAAGTTGGGCCGACCTGTTGTTTTTACACTATCCGACAGTCGACATAAAAAGTTCGGACAACCTGAACTACCAAAGATAGGCCAACATTTTTTCTCAAGAGCAATCTGACGATTAGTTTTTCGGGGTGTGGAATTGTCAATAAGATCGGGTAGGGGGGAGGTGAGACCAAAATATTAACAAATATTTGTAAGTATTTTGGACGATTCGGGGTGTGGAGTACTCTACACCATCCACACAGTTCTCGCCAGCCCTGCATGATATAAATTTAGTAACACAAATATAATCAAATGAGAATATCAAAATTTAATATTAATGAAAACCTGAAACAGAGAGATTTCATTAGTCATGAAGAGTTGTTACCCGGGTCTTCCAGCTGCCAGTCCATTAAGCTATAACTATTAGCTTATCAAAGCTGATGTTTTCCATGTGAGAAAAAAATCATTTTAGGCCTATGTCACAAATTAAAACGAAACACACAAAACCTGAAGAGCTCAAACCGTTGCGTAATAATGCCATTTTTTATGCAACGTTTTGAGCCTTTTAGGTTTTGTGTGAACTTGGCTTAATTAAAGTGCTAAGTGAGTACTATTTCAGCCATAAAGGACTTTAAAAAATATCCAAAATGACAGAAGTTACACCATGTTGAAATTTGAGGAACTTTATTTTTAAAAGTGTTATATTTTCCATAATTATTTTTTGATTTTAATAAAACTTACAAGCATATTAGAAAATAAAATGTAGTTTTATGTAAAAATAAGAAGAATTTTTTTTTAATATACATCCAAAAAATTTTTTAATGATATTCCTTGTTACTTCACTTTTAGTTTTAAAAAAAATAATTAATGGAGACTCATTTAGTTCACGATGTTATGAAGGTTTGAAGTTTGGTGGTTCAGTGGAATTTACAGACACACGGCCTTTTTTTCGTATGTTAATTACACAAAAAAACAAAATGAGTACGATATATGGTTTATAACAATATTTTTTGGTTTATGCTTGGTTTATTATTTTAATAATTTAATATCAAAAATATGTCTTTACAAAATGTAGGGTGATACTTTCAAATTTGATAGAATTCTCTTAACATATATAATTCCTAATATTTCTCAAACCAAGTTTTTTATTTTTTAATGTAATTAATGACAAAAAAAAAATTTTTTATAAAATTAGACGTATGTAGGGCGTAATTTTCTTCTCAAGCGGCTTTGAACAAAAATTATGATGAAAGTGATTTCCCTACTATTTACGTGTTTGTATCAAACAAAAATCACCAAAATTAACATCACAGAAAAAACCTAAACTCAGATTGAGATCATTTTGTCTCTTTTCGAGACGCAGCGAAGATAAGATTTCCTTTTCTCTTGTTAAGTTTTAGTCCAAAAAGTTGCAAAATGATTTTTTCAGTTTTCATAAGTCATTTTCCAACTTTTTGGACTAAAAATTAACAAGATTAATGGGAATCTTATTTCTCCTGCGGCTCAAAATTAGCCAAAACGAGCTTAATATGAGTTCAGGTTTTTTCTGTGATATTATAAACTAGGTGAAAATTATGTTCATTTCATGGGCATTTCTTTTCAAAGTAAGTAAAATAATTTGCTTTCTCATGGAGGAAGTAATATATTAATCAACTGTCCAGATGTGTGTCTGTGTGTGTATGACCTTTTTCTTTACCAAGATAGCTTTATAATACCCAATCAAGTTTTTTTAAGCACCCGTTATCATTGAAAAAAATTGTTTTTTGTCAAAATTTTCTTCCAGGCTTAAAACACAAGTTTAAGAATACAAAAGACATATTTCTTATCTCAAAACGTATTGAATTACCTATACAACTTTTATATTTGATCAAAAATTCGGAAAATAATAAATGTTTTTCTTTTTTTTTCTTGCATTTAAAATTATTTTTTTTTAATAAATTCTTCAATTAACTTTGATATTATTAATTTATTGCTTTTTCCATGAAGAAGCAAATTATTTTGCTTACTTAGATGAGAAATGTCATGAAATGGACATAATTTTCACCTAGTTTATAATATCACAGAAAAAACCTGAACTTATATTAAGCCCGTTTTGGCTAATTTTGAGACGCAGCGGAAATGAGATTCCCATTAATCTTGTTAAGTTGTAGTCCAAAAAGTTGCAAAATGACTTATTAAAACTGAAAAAATCATTTGGCAACTTTTTGGACTAAAACTTAACAAGAGAAAAGAAAATCTTATTTTCGCTGCGTCTCGAAAAGAGACAAAATGGTCTCAATATGAGTACAGGTTTTTTCTGTGATGTTAATTTTAGTGACTTTTGTTTGGAACAATCACGTAAATAGTAAGGAAATCACTTTCATCATAATTTTTGTTTAAAGCCGCTTAAGAAGAAAATTACCCCTACATACGACTAGTTTCATAAAAAATTATCATTTCTGTCATTAATTACTTTAAAAAATAACAAACTTGGTTTGAGAAATATTAGGGTTTATATGCTAAGACAATTCTATCAAATTTAAAAGTATCACCCTCCATTTTGTAAAGACATATTTTTGATATTAAATTATTAAAATAATAAACCAAGCATAAACCAAAAAATATTGTTATAAACCATATATCGTACTCATTTTGTTTCTTCGTGTAATTAACATACGAAGAAAAGACCGTGTGTCTGTACATTCCACTGAACCACCAAACTTCAGACCTTCATAATTCGTGAACTAAATGAGTCTCCATTAATTATTCTTTTTTTTAATTAAAGGTGAAATGACAAGGAATTTTTTTTAAAAATGAAAAATTAAAAAAAAGGAAAGCTCAAGTCCAAAAATCAAATCAAAGATTTTTTTTTTACTTTTCTTGGGTTAAGAATTAACCCAAATTTTAACAATTAAAAAAAAAATTTTTTCTTATTTTTACATAAAACTACATTTTATTTTATAATATGCCTGTAAGTTTTATTAAAATCAAAGAATAATTGTGGAAAATATATCGCTTTTAAGAATAAACTTCCTCAAATTTCAACATGGTGTAACTTCTGTCATTTTTAATATTTTATAAAACTAATAAATAAAAAATATAAAACATAAAACTATTTTAATTAAACTTCTTAATGGCTGAAATAGTACTAACTAAGCACTATAATTTAGCCAAGTTTCGTTTGAATTTGTGACATATACGGAAAGAAATAATTCTTGAAATATTGAGGAACTTTGTACTTGAGTTTGGGGCAAGGATGGAAATTCAGTACTAATTCAAATCTAAACATTTTAGGTAAATGTTAAACTAGTTCCTGAAAAATTCTTATAGATTAGATGGAAAATAAAATTTATATTTTGACTCCTGTCTGTCCGATTTTAAACATACCATTTACTGCAGATTGATGATTTAAATGAAACATTTAAAAATCTAAAACCGAAAAATCCGAAGCTGGAAGACTCGAACTCGCGATCCCTCACTCTAAAGCCGAACGCTGTACCCACCATGCCACTGGCGCAGTTGCAAGTCTTTACATGTACGTTATATACGAGCAACGGCTTACAGTGCGCTACAAGACAGTGGGCTTGAGGCCACGCCTCCTAATGTATAAAAGTCAGGAACCGTTTCAGTAGTATTTACTGAAATATAAAGTGCTGAACCAAATTTTAGTTTCTACTTTACAGTTCCGCGATTTCCTCTGAATTTTCGTGAATTGGTAATGAAAGTTTATCAAGAATCGTCAAATTTTCTCTATTGCCCCAAACTTATGAATAAATTCCGTACTTATTCATGAATAATTTTTTTCCGTGTAGGCCAAAAAATTTTTTTTCACATGGAAAGCATCAGATGATATGTTAACTTGTGGGGAAGGACTGGATGTAGGGAATATAGCTGAGCCAGTCAATAAACACACGTGTATGTAAATTAAACTGCATTAATTGAAACTTTTTACAATAATTTAATAGTAATATATTCAAATAATTTATGTCTAATATTTTATTAAATGATTACATTTTTTTTGTTCACAGTTTCGCAATACACAGTCCATAATGCTCCATAATTTGCTCGAACCACAGAAATTTAGTTCAGAGCACCAATGGAAACGAATGAAGAAGAAGAGGACAATATCGTGGCTTCTGTTGATACAAATTTGCACGATGAAGCTATGCTACAAATTGTGAATGATGAATTCACTCCTGATAGAGGTCTCCATGTCTTTGAAAAGCATATAACACTCTATATACACGAACGGAAGAGGACACTTTCAGAGTCCTCGCACAGCAGCTACGACATGTTTGATCCAATATATGGTTAATCCCCACATTTATAAAATAAACTGTAAATAATTAATTAGGTATTAAATCATTGTAAATAAGTATATACAATCATGTGTGCGTGCGTGTGTATGTGTATGTTTGTATGTATGCGTCTGTGTCAGTTCAAAATACATTTTAAAATATATACATAAACTCTCTTCATTTACCTATCTTAACGATGAAATATAAATTTAAAAATTAAATTTTTATCAATAATAATTATAATCAATTACATTTTTAGTAATTAATATATTTCTCTTAGCTTAAGAATTTCCATTTCAATGTATGTGTTTCGTAAATAACTCTTTTCAAAACTTTCTATGCGTTTCAAATTATATGTCAATTTTTACAAACCAATTTGTAAACATCAATCTATTTTACTATTGTTTATCGAATTCACCTTATATTTTATTATATCTCATCATTCCTAACCTCGGCGACGCTCTACCCCTTTCCCCCTCCACCATCGGAAACCCCCTACATTTTATCTCCCCCCAAGTAGCACATAAGATTACGTGAATATTGCAGCAATATTACATTGAATATTACTAATATTGCGGGTAATGTCACGGTGATATCAACTTAATGTTAAAATGTTCGCGTCAAGGTGACATTACAGAGTATTATTGAGGCAATATTACGAACTTGTAATATTGCTTGTAATATTGCAGCAATATTACAAACTGCTTGTAACATTGCAGTAATATTACAAATGTGTAGTAAAATATAAAGAGACTTTCTGAAGTATATTTTAAGAATTAAGTAGCCAAGTGGTTAAAGGCGTCTACCTAATTGGTAAGTTGGTTCACTTTACAAAGGTTCAAGACCCAAAGGCCTAAATTTTTTTTACATTATATTTAATTGTAATATTACCACAATGTCACTTTAATATTACAGTAATATTTGTAACATTACTGTAATATTAACTCAATATTACTTTGTAATATTACTTTAATATTTAGATGATTTTGAGAAGACTTATATTGGACATCGAAAACAGTTTTTTTATATGGTCTCCGATAATTTGCTCTAACTGCAGTAATTCTCAATATTTTTTAATGAAAATCTTAAAAAAGAGTCTTAAAAATTTGTATATATATATATATGTGTGTGCATATATATGTGTTAAAACATTTAATAAAAAAACTTTAATAATTTCTTTTAAAAAAATTCTGAAAAAGTGCTATCTTTATGACCATTTACCATATCCCCCCCCCCCTTAATATCACACTATTTAAAATGTAATTTTCTTTTCGACTCAATTGTAGATGGGAATCGATAAGGTTTAATTTGGGACGCATTAGTCAGCCTTACAAACTGATTCTGGAAGTAACTATGCCTCCTTCAAACCTTAATTCAAGTTTTGCAGTTGACAATATTCATCTAACGGATTGCTTTCCAGGTATAATTTTGACTAATCATATTTCTTAGTTAGTATGCTTATATTTACTAACGTTCATTGCTTAAAACCACTATTGTCGTACAGCGGTGTAAGATTCAAATTTAATAGTTTTCAACGCATGCATAAATATTTATAGTAAAATGTTTAAATTTGCCTATTTGTCTGAATATATAATATATATGTTTCTTGATATTCTGAAACCTTTGTTGCGTAACAATTAAAATATACTCAATTATAAATTTTTTATATTACCCTTAACAAAATATGGTATATTTTAACAAAACAATAGAATATTACGTTACAAGGGAAGAAAGTTCCAAATTCCTGTATTGCGCGACAATATCGTCATCATTTCGCGCATTTCAGGGTTTTAGAACTTTTTGCCTGTGTAGCGTATACTATTTTTCTTAACATTCGGTCGAAAGCACGTTTCAAAATTCACGTAAACTTATTAAAAACAATTTAACAACGTTTCGCTGACAAAATTGACATCCTGATTGTGCGGCCATCTTTAATTGTTGCGCGCCTCTGTCGGAGACTCGTGAAAGTTTGATGCCTGCCGACATTTGCAAGCGCGAGAGGAGCGAGTGCTGCTGGTCGGGGGCAGGCATCAAAAAAACGTACACTGGAATCTCTCCATAACGAGAAGCTCGGGAGTTTAGAATTCCTCTATTGTGATGCCCCGCCTAAAAAGAGGGGTAGCCCTACTCTACGATTTTTTATGTCTATCGATAGTGCGGATGTTACCCGGCAAGAATCCTTGAAAAGAAAGAATTACATTTATTTGACATTTACTCAAAATCGCAATGATTTCTTTTATATTAAATACTTGAATTTCCCTCAAATACTTACTTCCAGAAACAGAAAATAATATTTTTGAAATTGATTCTGCTTTATTCTAAAATGATTTTGTATTCCATGCATCAGAATAGAATTAAAATGTTTTTAATTCCAGAAACTTCTTCTATTCTGTAAAACAGCATACGCATTCATGATTTTTCTATTCCCAATAATTCCTTCTAATTTGAGTCTACATAATATTTAATTCCGTAATAGAAAATACAGTTGACATTTTTTCTTTCCCTGGCAATTCTCTTCACACATTCAATTCAAAAGGTTCATTTATGTTTGTATTTTTAAGTCACGTGTAGCTCAGTGGTTACTTTCGTGGACTTGTAACATAAAAATTGGGGATCGATTCTTATATTTATTAAAATTTTTTCAAAAACTGAATTATAAGTAATAGAATTTTGTTATTTTTAATTCATAATGCAGAATCATAAAATGAAGGGAAATTCAAGTATTAAGTAGAATTAATAAAATTAATTCTAGGTTATTCCACCCTTCTTGCCGGGTAGTCTGCGCATCTGTCTTGTAACAAGTGGGGATGCAGGAGAGGTAACATTTCTCGTTCTGTAGAGAGAATCAGAGCTCGTTAAAGGGAACGTTCGTTATACGGAAGGTCGTTATGGAGAGATTCGAGTGTGTTTAAAAGACAAATAAAGCTAAGCAGGCCTTGAATCGGCAAAAGGAACAAAAAAAGTTGTTGTAGTCGCATTTTAACACAAAAGCAGAGACATATCCACACATCCTTTAAATTTGGGTGATTCTTCCCTGACAAGTAATGTTACCCAAGTGTAACTCTGGGATCGACTTCTGCCTACAACTATTTTGTAGAGAATCGAAAAATATTTGACACGTATATTTTTTTTTCGGCAGACATGTTGTTTTCGGGGTTGAAAATGAGGATTGAAGATTGCGATTTGTTAATATTGTGTAATAAGGTATTGCAAAAAATAAAAATTTACGAAAAAGGATTAAAGTTGTCCAGAAATCAACTACAAATGGAAAAAAAATTACCACTATTTTTTTTATTTTGGATCTATAGTGGTATTTTTTTTCCATTTGTAGTTGATTTCCGGGCAACTTTAATCCTTTTTTAAAAATTTTCATTTTTTGCAATACCTTATTACACAATATTAACAAATCGCAATCTTCAATCCTCATTTTCAACCCCGAAAACAACATGTCTGCCGAAAAAAAAATATACGTGTCAAATATTTTTCGATTCTCTACAAAATAGTTGTAGGCAGAAGTCGATCCCAGAGTTACACTTGGGTAACATTACTTGTGAGTGGTTATTTTTACTTCCCCACTTAATAACTTTTAACCTTATATAAATATATATTTAATTTTTTGCACAGTTACTGTTTCCCAAGTAATACAGTCCGCAGACTTTCTGCAGAATATCCGCAGAGTTTGAGCGGACTAGAGTCTGAGCAAAGTCTGCAAAAAGTCTGCGAAAAGTCTGCAGAAAGACCGCAAAAATATACGAAACGTCTGCAGAAGGACTTCAGAAATGAGCAGAAAGACTCCGGAAAGTCTGAAGAAAGACTTCGGAAAGTCTGCAGAAAGACTGCGGAAAGACTGCGAAAAGTCGGTGGAAAGTATGCGAAAAGTCCGCGGAAAAACTGCAGAAAGTCCGCAAAATGACTTCGGAATGTCTGCGGAAAGTCTGCGGAAAGTCTGCAGAATGTCTGTAGTTGCTTAATTTCCGCAAACTTTCTGAAGACTTTCCCCAGAGTTACGCAGATTTTTCGCAGACTTTATTCAGACTTTCTGCAGACTCTCCGCATATTTTTCGCAGACTTTCTGCAAACTTTCCGAAGACTTTTCGCATACTTTCCGCAGACTTTTGCAGACTTTTCGCAGACTTTCCGCAGACTTTCTGCGGACTTTTCGCATACTTTCCACAGACTTTCCTCAGTCTTTCCGCATACTTTCCGCAGACTTTTGCAGACTTTTCGCAGATTTTTCGTAGACTTTCCGCAGACTTTTGCAGACTTTTCGCAGATTTTTCGTAGACTTTCTGCAGACTTTTTGCAAACTTTCTGCAGATTTTCCGCAGTTTTTTTGCAGATTTTCCGCAGACTTTCTGCAGACTTTCCGCAGACTTTCCGCACACTTTCTGCAGACTTTTTGCAGACTTTCTGCAGACTTGCTGCAGATTTTCCGCAGACTTTCTGCAGACTTTCTGCAGACTTTCTGCAGACTTTCCGCAGATTTTCTGCAGACTTTCTGCAGACTTTCTGCAGACTTTCCGCAGATTTTTTGCAGACTTTCTGTAGTTTCTCTGCCGAATTTTTGCATACTTTCCACAGACTTTCCGCATTCTTTCCGCAGTCTTTCTGCAGACTTGCCGGAGTCTTTCTGCCGACTTTCCGCAGTCTTTCTACAGACTTTCCGGAGTCTTTCTGCACATTTCTGCCGTCCTTCTGCAGACTTTTCGTTTATTTTTGCGGACTTTCTGCAGACTTTCCTCAGACTTTTCGCAGACTCTAGTCCGCTGAAAGTCTGCGGATAGTCTGCAGAAAGTCTGCGGACTGTATTACTTGGGTTGTTATTATGTTTATTAATATTATGATTGAAAAATAATTTTTTTTAACATCAAAAAACACGAAATGGTTAAAAATGCCTCTAAACTGCACTTTTTTAGGTTCTCCACATAGGACTCGTGAGATTTAATACATTTTTTTAAGATAAAACATATTTTTAAAATATTGTTATCTGTTTTAATCGACAGTTTATCTCAAAAGCTTAGTGTTTGGTATATGGTGAATTTCACGTCAACTGTCCAGCCAAAAAAAAAAAATTTGTTTAATCCTTTCCCAATTTTTGTTATGAGTTGTCTTATAGGTAAGTAATTTATCAGCCAAATATTTTTGGATTACATAAAAAACTAGCTTTCGAGCCCGCCTCTAGCGGGCATCGAAATCTAGTGGCGCGCCACCAACAGTATTTTTTGACAGAAAGTATTTTTTGCGAATGAGTATTTTGTTACAGAAAGTAATTTTTTGACAAAAAGTATTTTATGATGGAAAGTATTTTTTGCCAAAAATTATTTTCTTCTAATCATGCACAAAAACTTGCGTTTGTACGTGTAAAGCAGTTAAAGTCAAAGTTTTAGGTGAGATGACTTCAGAGGTTTATTGACTCACACAATGTTCTCATCAAAAAACTCGGGTTTTTCACCCTTGGTGCATAATATACTTTTGCAGGGGCGGATCCAGGCAAAGTTTTCGGAAGGGGCGATATATGGGATAGAAAGAGATAGCACCATATTGTTATCTCTCTCTCTCTTATACAAATGTAAGATTCTCGGGGAGGGGGGCAATTGCTCCCAGTGCTCCCCACGTAGATCCGCCACTGTACTTTTGTGACATAAATTATGTTCGAGCAAAACGTATTTGAAATAAACTTTTCTTAGTAACATAATTCTCTTCAACAAATTTTTATATTTTAATATCTTTTATTAAATTCTACGCCAAAAAAAAATATTTTTACATGCAAAATAAAAATATAAACTTTCAGATTAACACATATTTCCTATTTATTTAAAACTGCGTATGCTTACATATTTTGATGCGCAGATTACGATAACTAAAACATAATGAAAATTGACTCAAATTTAATTATAATGTTAAAAAGCAAAAAAGAAATACATTTTATGGTTTTTCGCTGTTATCTCATAAAATATTCTTAATTTCAAAAAATATTTTAGACAATAGTTGTACTTCTGATAAAAATACTTAGGTTAGTGTCATAATTTTAATGTTAAAAAATGTTCCGTTATTTCATTTACAAAGAAAAAAACATTTATAGAATTTAGTTACTCTATTGATAAAGTTTGTATCAGGTTCGTGACCTTGGTATTATTCTTCAAAGTAATTTGGCATTTGACGAACATATCTCATTTATAGCAAAAAAATCTTTTAAATCTCTTGGATTTATTGTGAGAAATGCGTGTCGTTTTCGAAATCCTTCAGCTTTTAAAGCTCTTTATTTCGTTTTCGTACGACCCATTCTCGAGTTTGCTTCGGATGTCTGGTCTCCGTATCAGGAAAATCAGATAATCAGACTTGAACGAGTTCAAAATCGCTTCATTCGATTCTTGGCGGGGCAAACTCACACAAGTTATGCCAGATTTTCACATGATTATAGCGAATTACGAGGTACTTTTGGTACCTCGATTCCTGAAATCGTACGAATTCCTGAAATCAGGCTTCAATTTTTGTTTGCGGACATGTTATTTTTATACAAGTTCTTAAATGGAGTAGTGCGCTGTCGAGAATTGGAACTGAGCTTTTCTTCTTTGATTGGACCAGTTAATGCAAGCCAAGTTAGAACTCGTAGCTCACCAAATATTTTTGTTATTCCTTTATACAGAACCAGATATCTCAAAAACTCAGTTTTAATAAGACTTTGTACAGAAGCAAATGAATTGCGTGCTAGTATAAATTTTGATGACAGAATTTCTACTTTTGTAAGTAAACTGCGTAGCATTCTATTTAATTAATGCCTGTGATTAGAGCGGCTAAAGTTTAATTTTGATGAATGGATTGCTTAATTCATGAATCGACTGATTTAGGTATCAATTAATTTTGAGTTATGAAATTTATTAAATATTGTTGTTAATTTTATTTAAGTTACTAAATAATACTAGTGTGGTAGCTCAAAAGTGTGATAACTCAGAATTTATTCACTGTTAATTGGTTGTAAGGATAATCTTTATGTATTATATTTTACTAATTATTTAAAAAATATATTTTTTTTCTTTTCTCTAAATCAGTACTATGTACGAAAGAGCATTTTTTTGTGAGCCCGTTTATGTGCAAATAAATAAATAAATAAATAATAAGTCTAATTTTTTTAAAGGATGCAGAGGTTTGATGTGCTATTAAAATTAGAAAATCTGTTTTTAAATCCAATTACACAGGTAACAATTGTTTTAGTTTACCAGCAGACTAACGTTCAATAATAATATAACTACAGACTGTTTTCATGGTCGTTGACACATTTTAATAAAAAATGTATAAAACATGAAATATGTATTTTTATAAGATCTAGAATATCTTTCATTAAACTCTCCCAAGTAGCACGTAATATTACATGAGTATCACTGTAATATTACATTCAATATTAGTAATATGACGGGTTGATGTTACAGTAATATTACATTAAAATGTCCGCGTCAAGGTAATATTACAGGGTAATGTTGAGGTAATATTACATAGTAATATTACCAAGTAATATTGAGTTAACATTACAGTAATATTACAGTAATATTACAGTAATATTACAAATATGTAGTAAAATATGAAGCAGACTTTCTATAATATATTCTAAGAGCTAAGTAGCCGAGTGGTTTAAGGCGCCAACCTACTTGGTCAGCTTACAAGGGTTTAAGACTCAGCGCTCCAAAATTTTTCTACATTATATTTAATTGTAATATTACTTCAATGTCACTGTAATATTAATGTAATATTACTTTGTAATATTACCTCAATGTTACCTTGTAATATTACCTTGACGCGGACATTTTAATGTCACGGTAATATTACTGTAACATCAACCTGTAATATTACCAATATTGAATGTAATATTACTGCGATACTCACGTAATATTACGTGCTACTTGGGCTACAATGAAAAAAATATTTTCACATGTAGGGGAGAGTGGCCATCAATGTACCAGTTTTTTCAATGAACCATTTCAATTTTCTCAGAAACAATTAAATAAAAATTCTTCTAATTTTAAATATAAATTAAGTTTGCGTAAACACACTACGTCCATAAATTTGAGACGTGTGGATTTATTCATTACAGAGAAAACTGGAAAAAACTGTTTTTGATGTACTGAAGAAAAAATTTACCTAAAATAAAAACACGTTTTTTAATTGAAATAAGGCCATTTAAAAATAAATGTACTTACGATTTATTTTGTTTTGGACCTTAACTACAATATTCTAATGAGATAAAGATTTTGAAATATTGGATTAAGTTATAAAAAACCATTTTTGTTGCAAATGTCATGTTGATTCAATGTACCAGGGAACAATGAACCACCTGGAATTTCAGTGTATTTTCGATTTCTAGAGTGGTATGCCTGATTGTAAAACTAAGCATGCGTACAGCATGTTACAGCAATTGTTATCAGTACTTTTCTCAACATAGCAGAACTAAAATGCCATTTTAGATAGTTAACTTAAATTTGAGGTATATTTATGTTATACATTATCAATTAAAGGTGTTAAGTAATAATTTTTTATAGTATTTGATAGAAAATAAGTTTGTTTACAAAGTGAAAATTGCAATATTACTATTGTTAAACATTTTTAGTATTATTATAGAGGTGGTTCATTGTGTACCCAGGTTGTTGAAAATGAAAATAGCTTGTTACTTTAGAAAAACCCTAAATTCTATTATTTAATCAAAATAAATCGTGTAAAATATGTGTGCATTACCTAGATAAGTGTTGTAGTTTTATATTGATGCAAAGAAGTGCTTGAAATTGGTGAAATTCAAAAAGTACTATGACCTTGAAAAAAACCCGGTACATTGATAGCCACTCTCCCCTATTCGACTGGCATTTTGCCAGTCGAATTCATGATTAAATTCTTCTCGGTGTTGAAAGAAGACAGAATCAGGATTTTTTTTGCTTTGAGTAATGTGTTCACCTCGTCTTTTTTTTAAAGTACGTTTGGTTTGTCCGACATATGTTGCTGGACATTCGAGACAGTCAATTTTGTACACCACATTTGTACGATCACAATTCTGAGTCTTATCTTTCCCTAATTTTATAATGGAACTTAACGACTTATTAACAATTGGGATTGTTGAAATGTTAAATGTTTTTAGAATTTTTGACAACTTAAAAAAATATAAAGAATTAAATGGAATACAAATTTTAGGAATTTGTATATAAATGTTTGATCTAGCATTATTCAATTCTTTATTTGTTTTTAAAAATTTAATTTTTTGAAGTCGAATTTTAATATGTCTTTCAATGAAATCCAATGGGTAATCATTGTTAATAAGAATCTTTTTTATTATCTTTAAATTGTCAGAATGGAAAGATTTGTCAGAAAGAGAAATGGATCTGTCCACTAAATTATAAATAATATTTTTCTTCTGTTGGATTGGATGATTTGAGAAAAAATTGATAAGTCTACCGGAAGAAGATGGTTTTTTATACCAATCAGTGATGAGTGGTTTAAGGCGCCAACCTACTTGGTCAGCTTACAAGGGTTTAAGACTCAGCGCTCCAAAATTTTTCTACATTATATTTAATTGTAATATTACTTCAATGTCACTGTAATATTAATGTAATATTACTTTGTAATATTACCTCAATATTACCTTGTAATATTACCTTGACGCGGACATTTTAATGTCACGGTAATATTACTGTAACATCAACCTGTAATATTACCAATATTGAATGTAATATTACTGCGATACTCACGTAATATTACGTGCTACTTGGGCTACAATGAAAAAAATATTTTCACATGTAAAGAAAAATTCCACATATGTGACTCAACAAAATAAATAATAGAATTTTATGTAAAAAAATTATTTTCATTATCACATGTTTACTCTGTTTATAATTTCAACCTAATGTAAACGGATAAAGGAGGAGTTCAGTTATAATAAGTTGAATTTTTTTAACGAATACAAGGGGGAACAGGAGTTTACTGTTGGAATTAAATGCACTTATGGACTTTAAACAATCTCGCGCATACAGAGCGCCATCTAATACTGTATTATGTAACCATACGTTATTATATTTTTCTAGTTAATATATATTTTCTCTAACCGAGATGGCCCTTTTTATTGAGTCTTGCATCCTATTTTTATAACCTTTGCATGTTCATTGTTTTTCAGTCATTTTAATCATTTTTATATTGAATTTTCACTGACTATTTATGTTATTGAGGTAAAAAATTTAATTTAAATCCAACTGACTTGAAGAAATAGAATATTTAGTTTTATAATTTCAAAAATTAATATTAATTTACTGCGTATTTTAATGACATGTAAACTTCGGTTCGTCAAAAATAATGGAATTGTTTATATTTAAAATAAAATACAAATAATAGTGATATGAAGTAGGCAAATCTATGCAGTATTCTGCAAAGACCTTTATATTTTATTAAGTGTTTCTGCTATTATAATTTATTTTCTTTGATTCGTAAACTCCGGTTCATACAATTCGAAATGCATAGGAATAGTGTTTTGTTTTTTTATAAGAATATCATTAATCTCAGTTTTTAACCAAAATAATGATTTATTTAAGTATAATTATTTACGTAATTATATTTATTTCAATTTGTGATCAAGTGTTTTAAAAATTTTCGTTGATGTCCTACAAACATCCTCTAAATAAACTAACATCCTTGGGATATTCGTTTAAGGTAAAAAATTAAACATTTTAAGGGAATGTTTGTAACCTTAAAAATTTTAAAATTAAAATTTTTTATATAAGACTAAAGGTGTTAATTTAAGCTCAAAAAATTTTTTAATTATTTTTTAAAATAATTGTTATAAATTGTACATAAGAAATATTTAAGAAAACATATTTTTTACTAAAAAATTAAATGTTATTAAAAGTTACCACTTTGTGGAAAATCACCCACTATAAATATTAAATAAATTAAAATAAATAAATAATTTTTTTTAAAACTCGCGCCAAGTCGCGCAATGTATTCGCTCCTGGCGCAAACTGCTTTTACTCCCGGTAAACTGCATTTACTCCCGCTGTTCTAGGACGCACACGTGTGCATTAGGGTGGTCCAAAAAAACTGACTTTTTGAAATTTTAATTTATCTCTTCAGTTTCATATTCTTTGCAGTGAAATATATTACCTCTCTTTTTTTCAATTTTTTAAATTAATATTTAGAGGTGGCGCATCGTTGTCAAAGTTTTCGACAAATATAAGGAATTTTTTTTTTAGATGAGAGAGATGTAAATGCTTCCATTTTTTGTTAAAGTTGAACCAGAAAATTTATATGATTCGGGAAGGTAAATGTTAACACAATTTTAATTATGTCATTCAGCGACGTTTCACGAACAAAGGTTCGTTGGCCTCATCAGGCTGTTTTTATTATAAAAAAATATACAAAAATTAATAATCACTTCAGAAATTTTTAAATAATAAATAAACACATAACACATAAACTGGTTAAATATCGTATAAAAAAACAAAATTACCTACATTCGTTAAAATTTAAACATTTTTTAACTTGTCAAACAATTAAAATATATTAAATAAAATTGTGTACGACGTCAAATAAATTAAAAACATTTTGAAACGACCAGCCAGGCAACAGACTTAAATTAAACTAACTACTTATTTAGAAATATAAACTTTTATAAATAACAAGAAGTTATTGAACTCGATGACAGAAGAATTACAAATATAAACAAGCGGTTACAAATAAATAACAAGACAAACAGTAAATATTGAGGAAAATATACTCATGAATTCATTCTGTTGATTAAGGAAAAAAAATTCTTATTTAAAAATACGATATCTTCTTTTTTATTTAAAGTAAATATGTTAGACTTAATGTGTATCTATTCCGAGATGTTACGTTTTAAAAAATGTGACTCTTGGTCTAAAAATTGGGCATTTTGCCAGTCGAATTCATGATTAAATTCTTCTCGGTGTTGAAAGAAGACAGAATCAGGATTTTTTTTGCTTTGAGTAATGTGTTCACCTCGTCTTTTTTTTAAAGTACGTTTGGTTTGTCCGACATATGTTGCTGGACATTCGAGACAGTCAATTTTGTACACCACATTTGTACGATCACAATTCTGAGTCTTATCTTTCCCTAATTTTATAATGGAACTTAACGACTTATTAACAATTGGGATTGTTGAAATGTTAAATGTTTTTAGAATTTTTGACAACTTAAAAAAATATAAAGAATTAAATGGAATACAAATTTTAGGAATTTGTTTATAAATGTTTGATCTAGCATTATTCAATTCTTTATTTGTTTTTAAAAATTTAATTTTTTGAAGTCGAATTTTAATATGTCTTTCAATGAAATCCAATGGGTAATCATTGTTAATAAGAATCTTTTTTATTATCTTTAAATTGTCAGAATGGAAAGATTTGTCAGAAAGAGAAATGGATCTGTCCACTAAATTGTAAATAATATTTTTCTTCTGTTGGATTGGATGATTTGAGAAAAAATTGATAAGTCTACCGGAAGAAGATGGTTTTTTATACCAATCAGTGATGATACAATTATCTTTTTTAATCAAAGTTAAATCAAGAAAATTAATCCGGTTATTATTTTCAAGTTCAAAAGTAAAATTTAAATTTGAGTCATAAGAATTAAACATATCAATAATGATGTTTAACATGTCTTTGCTTATACAAAAAATTGTATCATCAACATATCTAAAATAAAATAGTGGAGTATAATTATATTTATCTTTTAAAATTTTTAAGCAATCTTGTTCCAAATCTTCCATTACAATATCTGCGAACAGAGGTGAGATTGGTGAACCCATCGGAGTACCTCTAATTTGTTGATAAAACTTTCCATTAAAAACAAAAAAGGTATTGTCATATAAAAATTTTGAGCAATCAATAATATCGTTAAAAGGAATTTTATATTTATTGTTAATTTGTGAATAACGACGATCTAAACTTTGTCTAACCAGGTCGTAAGAAACATTAGTAAACAAAGAACTAACATCTAAGGAAAGAAAAACATGATCATCATCAACAACAAAATTCTTTAATTTTTCCTTTAGTTCAAAACTGTTATTAATATGTGATTCATGAGTATATTTTCCTCAATATTTACTGTTTGTCTTGTTATTTATTTGTAACCGCTTGTTTATATTTGTAATTCTTCTGTCATCGAGTTCAATAACTTCTTGTTATTTATAAAAGTTTATATTTCTAAATAAGTAGTTAGTTTAATTTAAGTCTGTTGCCTGGCTGGTCGTTTCAAAATGTTTTTAATTTATTTGACGTCGTACACAATTTTATTTAATATATTTTAATTGTTTGACAAGTTAAAAAATGTTTAAATTTTAACGAATTTAGGTAATTTTGTTTTTTTATACGCTATTTAACCAGTTTATGTGTTATGTGTTTATTTATTATTTAAAAATTTCTGAAGTGATTATTAATTTTTGTATATTTTTTTATAATAAAAACAGCCTGATGAGGCCAACGAACCTTTGTTGGTGAAACGTCGCTGAATGACATAATTAAAATTGTGTTAACATTTTCCTTCCCGAATCATATAAATTTTCTGGTTCAAATTTTTTTTTTAATTTCACTTCACGCTTATAAATCTAATCCTTCCTTGTAAAGGGTTTGTGGTTCGTACTAACTAACACATTATGAGTTCGTAAACTCTTTTATTAGGATTGACAATTCAACTTAAAAAAAAGGTCCTTCTACCCGAAAAATGTATTTTTCTTTTCAAATCAGTAGTCGGATGGAGGCAAGGATCACTTTCATTTTTATGATGGTCATAAAAGCATATATTTTCCCTTCAAACCGAGAAAACCCGCGAAATCTGAAGTTTTCTTTTTAATTTTTCTACTACTTAATATTTTCCAATTATTCTTCGTTTTATTCTATTTGTTCAGCAAAAGATAAATTTTTGTTTGATATAAATTTGACATAAGAATAGGTAGATGTAGTAGAAGAAAAGAGCCTTAAAAGTATGCTAAAATCGTGGTTTTCAATATGAAATAGTAATTACATTTTCAAATTTTTAAAAGTTTTTTTGGTTGTAAAATACTTTTATCGTCCTTCTTAAGTCCTCTTTAGATGGATGTTACAATTGGATGTTGATAAGTATGCAAAACTAAGAGATGAAAATTGAGCACTTATTTTCAATGATAAATCCCATAACAGAGAAAATCGCAATGCGCCACCTCTAAATATTAATTTAAAAAATTGAAAAAAATGAGGTAATATAACTCACTATTGACAATATAGAACTGAAGAGATAACTTGAAATTTCAAAAAATCAGTTTTTTTGGACCACCCTAGTGTGCATCCAACAATGAGCAAAGCTTTGGCTTTCCTATTCGAAATCGAAGCCGAACGTTCGTACTTTCGACCAGGGTGTTAAGAAAAAGTATTTCTATAGATTTTGTTTCCCCATAGAGGAAGCTTTATGTAATCGTTAAGATTTTCGATATTCCAAAAATAGTCTAAATCCACTTATATTCATCTAAAAACACTAAATTTCCATTGTAAAAAAAAGTCCGGATGATGTGGTCCCTTTTTTGTCACTGGGTTATCTTGAGAACGCTTTAACGGATTTTAATGAAATTTGGATGATAGAATTAAGGTTAAAATCTAGTTTAGTACCCTAATAGCACTGAATGTTATTTAACTTTCAGATAACGTTACATTTAAATGTCCTGGGTAAATTAATGTTCCTTATTTGAACGTTAACGATAATATTATTGCTTCTTAAGAACAGTGGTCACTAAACTCAACTGCGCAGCTCTAGTTGCAATAGAAAATGACTACGCACAATATTAACATTATTAAAATATTAAACTCTTTTCAATCTTTATTCAAAGTCCTAAAATAACATTCGTTAATGTTCCGAAGAAACGTTACCTTACCCCGGACATTTTAACGTTAGATCGATATTCAACAACGTTAACATTTAATGTCCCAGGCGTTAAATGTAATGTTGTCTAAAAGTAACATAACATTCAGTGCTATTAGGGTAGCCGCTTACTAAAGTTTGCTGCAGAAGATGTCACGTGAACATAGGGTGCCAACCTAAAATGGCGTGCGAAAATTCAATTATGTGCTTTAGAACTTATATATAGAACTTATAGAATATATATTGTTTATTATTTAGAACTTATTAAATATATATTATTTAATACATTAAAATTGTTACAAAATACCAGGGGAATCTTTAAGATTTAAGGCGTCTTTATACATAATAATATAATACAACTCTTACAAGGTACACCGAAAAAAATATCTTCTTCTTTTGAGCGGAACATTCCCATTATAAAATCCTCTTGAGTTTTTTACTCAAAATGAGCTAATTATACTACAACCAATAGTATTTTCCTCTGTTTTAAAGAGGAAAAAAATTAGAAGACGACTCTCACGGTTTAATCTTATGTTGAGAATAATCCAGTACTTTCGATAGGAAACGTCCGATCAAAAGTAGAGGAATATCCTCTATATCGCATTTGCACATGCGCAATCAGTAACAATTGTATCGCATCGCATCGCGTTGTCAGCTTTAACGTTTATTTATTCACCTTTAGTTTTCGATTATGGAAGACAATTTACAGTGGGTTTTAAAAGATTTAAGACTGAATGATAATATTTTAGTGTTCTGTGCACATAATAATATTTTTACTTCATTATTTTTTTGTGTACGAATGTGAAATTGAAGTAAAAGACCAATATAACCAAGCAGTGTGACATGTTTATTTTACTCGCGTATTTAATAAAACAACATACAAAATGTTCGAATATTGATGAATATTCCTTTCTTTATGCGAATCAATGAAGGTAGTTAGGGATTTTAACTTTCTTTAAATGATTAAAAGTAATTTAAGTGTGAAAGTGAAAAAGTTTACCCTATGAGAGGAAAGTTCCTCTCATTTTGATGAGTATAACATCCTCTCAAAACGAGGGGAATCATTTTGATACCATATTGTAGAGGAAAAAAAGCATCAAAATGAAAGGATTCCGCTCAGAAGAAAAAGATATTTTTTTCGGTGTACCGGGGGATTCTTTAAGATTTTAAGACATTTTTATATATCCTAATAATATTATCTATAAAGGCACCTTAAAATCTGAAAGAAGCCCCCAGTATTACGTAAGAATTGTATTGGGTAGGGAGTCAGAATGTCCAAACCAAAATGGCCAAGCCAAAATGTCCGAAGAATTGAATGTCCAACAAGACAAAATGTCCATGTAATTAAATGTCCAAAGACAAAATATCCTCGTAATTAATTGGCCAATCACAAAATGTCCGCTCTATTAATTGACCAAAATTATTATTATTATTTATTATATATGTTTCTATCTAACACCGAAAATAGAAATACTGAATCAAATCCCCAAGCAGCACGTAATATTACATGAATATCACAGTGACATCATATTGTAATATTCGTAATATTACAGTGATATTGATGTAATATTACAAATAATATTACGATGATATTGAGGTAATATTATAAACATTTATTTATTTCAATATTTATTTTACATTAAATAAAATATTTAAAAAAAATTCGACGCACATGGGGTTCGAACACGCAACGTTCGACACAACGTGAATACGCCTTGTACCTCTCGGCCATCTAGCTCTTGGAATATAGTTCAGAAAGTGTTCTTCATATTGTACCAAAGAGAATTTAAGGTACTACATGAAGAACACTTTCTGAAATACATTTCAAGAGCTAGATGGCCGAGAGGTACAAGGCGTATTCACGTCGTGTCGAACGTTGCGTGTTCGAACCCCGAGTGAGCCAAATTTTTTTAAAATATTTTATTTAATGTTAAATAAATATTGAAATAAATAAATATTTGTAATATTACCTCAATATCATCGTAATATTATCATAATATCACTGTAATATTACCATAATATTACTTGTAATATTACATTAATATCACTGTAATATTACTTGTAATATTACCTTAAGGCGGACATTTCAATATCACGTCAATATCACTGTAATATCACCCTGTAATATTACGAATATTACAATATGATGTCACTGTGATATTCATGTAATATTACGTGCTGCTTGGGTCATATAATCTAATCATAGTAATTGATAATTTTGAATAAATGAAAGGGAACAAAAGCTGTGAATCATAGAAGTTTGAGACATTAGTGAATTAATTAAACTGTATTTTTAATTTAGTTCTCGATGCGATAAAGACTCGCGAAGTCAATACTTGTTTGACTATAGATTTTAATTGTTATATTTCTTAAAAAAATTGAAAATTTTGTTAAATTGGATAGGGGAGACCGGTGTCAGTCCTGTCACTTTTTGTCAGATAGATAAAAATCTAGAAAATTATTCTCTAAATCTAAGTTAATTTATATAATTCGAAAGCTTATCATTTCTACTTTCAAAATGAAAAAGAGTTTTTGATTTATCAATTTTAGTTTTACTTGTAGATCATTTTTAATTCAAATAAACCAAATTTCAAAATCACAATTTTCCAGGGCAACTGCGGTCACCCCTCGGGGTAAATCCGGTCACTTGATTTTTTCAAGAATTTAGGGTAACCCCTACCGTTTTATTTTTTTTATATTAAAATTCGCCTTATTCCTATCTTAAGTATGATCTAATTTTTAATTTATGATTGATAAATTATAAGTTCTATAAACAATAAATGTTAGTTTAATAAATTGAAGAACAAATTTGAAGTATAGTGTCGAAATATCACCAGCATGTGAACAACAATCAGAAAATTAATTATTTGAAAGCCCTTGGACATCACCTACATTTTTAAATCTGTTCATTTCTTTTTTGAACTACATGTATTTAATTTTTTTAAAGCTATTGTCTACGATAAGAGGAAAAAATGGCGCTAATACATGTAACAGCGTCTACGCGGGGGGAGGGGGGGGGGGTTAAATTTTCCAAAAAATGAGGCTACGTAGTTTCTGGACGACCCCAAATACATGACACCTTATACAATTAAATGACTTGTTTGGACTTTTGTATGTTGGAAATTTTGTCCTATGGACTTTTTACATTTTGAATTTTAGTCTTTGGACATATTAACTTTTGGATTTTTAGTCCTTTGGACATTGTAAATATTAAGCGTTTCAGTTTGGACTTCTTGTCTTGGACATTTTGGTTTGGACATTTTGTACCCCAATCATTGTATTGTATTATTATACAGTACCGGCAAGTAGTATGCTCTCTAAATTTCTTAGAGTGAAAATTTTACTCTAATTTAGGAGTGAGATGTTCATTCACTCCAGAACATAGATTACTAATTAAATTAATTACTAATTAATTAAGTTACTAATTAAAGAGGTTTAATAAAGTATTAAAGTTATAATGTTATTTAAATTTCCAAAAGCTTTAATTTACTCAATCTAAAATAGGAGTGGGAAATTTGATCTAAGTGGAATGAGCCGCCATTTTAAATCAGCAGAAAAATTTACTCTAATTAGAGGGAACTCGTCACTCTATCTATAGAGTGAATAAATTCGCTCTTGCAATGAGTAAACATTCACTCCATATGGAGTGACTCAAATTTCATTCTAAGAAATTTAGAGAGTGTGGCCATCTGTTTTGAGTGATTCAGATTAATCAATTTTTTTTCGATCTAAATCTAAAATAAAATTTGTTCTCTATAATTAGTTCAAAAGTAATTAAATTCTGAATAAAATTAGCCCTGGATGAAGTCAAATTTGTCCACTCTAAAAAATTTTATTGTAAAAAAAGTGTAAATTGCAGCGTTTTTTCAATTTTCAATAAGGTAAAAGTCCCAGTTATTAGCCATGTACCATAACGTAGCCACTAACGTGAATTTTATTTTTTATTCAGCTGTACAAGTGAGATCAAGCTAATATAATTATACATTTTCATAACTTTAGTAATAAACATCCAATATTAAATTTATTTCATGAATATGTTAAAGTTTTTAAAGTTAAAATAATGTTTGAGTCAGTGTCGTAAAATTTTCTTTGGGTCGGTAAGCATTTCTTAGCTTACAGGCAAGAAATTTCTATTCAGTGTTAAGATGATAACTGTCGAAATACTGGGTCTTTAGGTATAAGAAAAGCAGCTTTATAATCCTTAGAATATTTATAATGAATATAAAACGAAAAAATGCAGTTTTTAATCATTTTTATATTCTAAATTTACGCGGCTACGTATTGGTACGTAAAATTTCCACTTGACCAAAAGCGAGCCTGTTAGCAGTTCATTTACATTTTATTATTATATTAGCAGGTTTCAATTGCAATTATCATAAATAATTATTAAATATGTAATTTTAAGCTTATTTGATATATAGACTGTTCAATATTTTTCATAATTATTTAGGATGTTGTCAATATTTTTAGAAGTGCATTCATAACCTCAAACCATGGACGTAATTCCATGCGGCATCCCTGGTTAGAACGACGGATAGAAACCGGACAGAAACTAAATAAAAACCGGATACAAATCGCTTTTTGTCCGTTTTTAGTGTAAATCGTATACGGTTTTTGTGTCCGCTTTTCATCCGAAGCTTAACCGGAATCACTCCAATTTAATCCGTTTCTTATCTGTCAAAGTAATTAAAAATTCTTGACACATTAGAAACAGATATAACCGGAGCAATTTTGAGTGTCAATATGTAATCCGTTTTATATCCGTTTTTGTCTGACATAACCGATGCAATTTTGAATGTCAATATGTAGTCCGTTTTCTATCCGTTTTTTCTCCATTTTCTGTCCGTTTTTGTCTGACACAACCGGAGCACTTTTGAGTGTCAATATGTAATCTGTTTTCTATCCGTTTTCTATCCGTCTTTGTCAGTCATTGCAAAAAAAAAATAGAAACATTTTTTTCCCCACATTGTTTATTGATTTTTTAATGTCTATCTATTCCTAGTACCTTTATTTAGTGTTAATAGACATAAACGCACTTCTATAACGCAATAAAAATTATGAATACCATTGGAGGATTCGAACCCTAAACCTAATACCTAACGCAACGCTTAATAACGACCGCGGCTAATAACCCGAATGAGATTTCTAAACAAAGTGTTGAACATATCATTTAAAATGTCAAATAGAAAACGGTAAGAAACCGGATGAAAACCATACACGCTTTTTATCCCTCCATATCTGAGTTATGTCCGGCAGTGCGACATAAATACGCTAGCATACGGTTTTCATCCGTCAATTATTAAATGCCTATTTTTTAAAGTTGGAAAAGTGAATCGCATCCGTTTTCACCCGACAATTGTCGGGCAATAGTAACTTAGAACTTTTTTTAGTTTAACAAGAGTGCGACATAAATACGGTTGTATACGGTTTTCATCCGCCAATTTTTTTATGTCTATTTTTAAAGTTGGAAAAGTGAATCGTATCCGTTTTCACCCGGTAATTGACGGACAATTGTAAATTAGAATTTTTTTTAGTTAAACGAGAGTGCGACGTAAATACGCTTGTATACGGTTTTCATCCGTCAATTTTTAAATGCCTTTTTCTTAAAATTGGAAAAGTGAATCGTATCCATTTTCGCCCGACAATTATCGAACAATAGTAACTTAGAACTTTTTTTAGTTAACCCAGAGTGCGACATAAATACGCTTGTATACAGTTTTCATCCGTCAATTTTTAAATGTCTATTTTTTAAAGTTGGAAAAGTGAGTCGTATCCGTTTTCACTTGACAATTGTCGGACAATAGTAACTTAGAACTTTTTTTAGTTAACCCAGAGTGCGACATAAATACGCTTGAATACGATTTTCATCCGTCAATTTTTAAATGCCTATTTTTTAAAGTTGGAAAATTGAATCGTATCCGTTTTCACCCGACAATTGTCGGACATTTGTAACTTAGAATTTTTTTTAGTTAAACAAGAGTGCGACATAAATACGTTTGTATACGGTTTTCATCCCTCAATTTTTTAATGTTAATTTTCGAATGTTGAAAGAGAGAATCCCTTAAGCAGGAAGAATTAAATTTTCTTCGTACGACGAAAGTAGCTGTAAAACGGATAGGTTACGAAATGCAACCTTAGTTAAATTATTATTATTTAAAAATAACCGGACTTAAGCCAGATATAAACAGACATCATACACAATACGTTCTTATGAATTGCAGATATAAAGTTAAGTTTCCTTCCTACGACGAAAGTCCCTTTAAGACGAAAAGGTAACGAATTTCAGCCTTTATAAAAATAGGATTTAAAATTGACCGGACTTGAACCGGATATGAACAGCCATCAATACACTCTCATGAATTGTAGATAAAAAGTTAGGTTTTCTTCCTGTAACAAAAGCCGCTCTATAGCGGATAGGTTACAAATAGGAGACTTATAGTAAAATTAATATTTAAAAATTAACGGACTTAAGTCGAATATAAACGGGCATCAATAAGCTCTTGTGAATTATGGATAATTAATTACAGTTCCTTCCTCCGATCAAAGTCGATTTAAAACGGATAGAATACGAATTGAAGAATTAGTAAAATTATGACTTAAAAATTTACGGACTTAAGCCGGATATAAACAGAAATCTTAACGCTCTCATGAATTCTAGATAAAAAAGTAATTTTATTTCCTTCGACGAATGTCGCTTCAAAACGGATAGGTTTTGAGTAGTAGACTTACTAAGGTTATGATTTAAAAATTAACAGACGTGAGTCGGACATAAACGGGCATCAATACGCTTATATGAATCATGTATAATTAATTACAGTTTCTTCCGCCGATGATGGTCGCTTTAAAACGGATAGATTACGAATTGCAGACTTAGTAAAATTTTGATTAAAAAATTTACGGACTTAAGCCGGATATGAACAGACATCATTACGCTCTCATGAATTACAAACAAAAGAAGGTATTTTTCCGTTTGACGAAAGTTGTTTAAAAACGGATAGGTAACGAGTAGTAGACTTATTCAAGTTATGACTTTAAAATTAGCAGACATTAGTCGCATATAAACGGGCATCAATACGCTCATTTGAATTATAAACAATTTAATTACAGTTTCTTCCTCCGATGAAAATCGCTTTAAAACGGATAGATTACGAATTAGAGACTTAGTAAAAGTTTGATTAAAAAATTTACGGACTTAAGACGGATATGAACAGACATCATTACTCTTTCTCGAATTACAAATAAAAAAGGGTTTTTTTTCTTTGCGTCGAAAGTCGCTTCAAAACAGATAGGTTACGAGTAGTAGGCTTATTAAAGTTATGACTTTAAAATTAACAGACATGAGTCGGATACAAACGGGCATCAATACGCTCTTATCATTTATGGATAATTAATTAGTTTCTTCCTCCGATGAAAGTCGCTTTTAAACGGGCAGGTTACGATTATCGGACTTTATAAAAATTGTATTTAAAACTTAACGGACTTGAACCGGATATGAACAGACATGAATACACTCTTATGAATTGCAGATAAAATTTAAGTTTTCTTCCTACGACGAAAGTCGCTTTAAAACGGATAGGTTTCGATTATTAGACTTAGTGCAGTTATGATTAAAAAATTAACAGGCATGTATCTGATATAAGCGGGCCTCAATGCGCTCTTATGAATTATGGATAATTAATTACAGTTTCTTCCTCCAACGAAAGTCGCATTAAAACGGTAGTAGATAGGCTGTGGCGTTTCTGGATAGAGTAGTGTGTGTCCGTGTGAGCTATGTATGTGTGTGTCTGTGTGAGAGCCAATCAGAAGCGACCTTTACAACGAAATGGACCAATCAGGAGCCTGGATTTTGATGACGTCATAGTGTATGCCTCGTTTTAAACTAGGTATGTAACGCGATGCCTAATTAGAGCCCCATCAGGTAGTTGAGGTAAGGAATTTAACCTTGAAAGGGGGGGGGGCAATTGCACAATTCTGCGAAATTTGAATCACCGATTTTGCATACGCGTGTTTGACCTTCCAGAACCCTCTAAGCACGTGCGTGTGACCTTGGTGGGGGACATTTACACGTGTAATTTGAATATTTGGAGGGGGGGGGTAACCTTCAGAAAGGAAGTGGGGGTAAGGAATTTAACCTTGAAAGAAGGGGGTTTGTCTCGGAGTAAAGTACATAACCTAGAATAAGGGTGGGGAGTACATAAGAATACATCGCACATTTCTGTGAAATTTAATTTACATACGTGTGTGTGACCTTCCAGAACCCTCTAAACAAATTTTAATTTTAGGTGGTGGGGGTTACTTTTTTACACGTGTGACCCCTGCATAACCCTCCAGAAGCTTCTAGAACATTCGATTTCAGTGGAGATGGTGGGGGTATTTTTCATTTATTTGATGCGTAATTTAACCTTTGAGAAACTTCTAGAACTTTTTTATGGGGGGTCAGAGAGGTGGGGGGATTATTTTAATCGCACTTTGTTCTATTCTGCGTACAATTTTTTTAGTAACCTTCGAGAACTTTCGAAAACAAATTGGTGGGGGGGGGGGGGTAATATTAGAGTTGACATTTTAAAATTTTTTAATACATCTTAGAACATGAGTTTATATGCAGTGTAATATACTTTCAAGAAATTAAGAAATTTGCATGACATTTGACGTGTTTTAATGGTTTTTACAATTTTTGAAAATTTTGAAAATTTTTTAATTTTTTAATTTTGAAAAATCTTATTGTATAGCTTTCATAAAAGTAGACCGCCCTTAGGAACCCCGTAAATTTCGTTAGATTTTGCGTATCTCTCACCGTTCTCGAGATATTTTGAAAAAAGACTTTTGGAGGGGTGGGGGTAGCATTAGAGTTGATATTTTCAAATTTTTTAACACATCTTAGAACATGAGTTCATATGTAGTGTAATATACTTTCAAGAAAGTAAGAAGTTTGCATGATATTTGACGTGTTTTAATAGTTTTTACAATTTTTGAAAATTTTGAAAATTTTTGAATTTTTTGATTTTGAAAAATCTTATTGAATAGCTTTCATAAAAGTCGACTGCCCTTAGGAACTCTGTAAATTTTGTCAGATTTTGCGTATCTCTCACCGTTCTCGAGATATTTTGAAAAAAGACGTTTGGAGGGGTGGGGGTAGTATTAGAGTTGATATTTTTCAAATTTGTTAACACATCTTAGAACATGAGTTTATATGTAGTGTAATATACTTTCAAGAAATTAAGAAATTTGCATGACATTTGACGTGTTTTAATGGTTTTTACAATTTTTGAAAATTTTGAAAATTTTTTAATTTTTTAAATTTGAAAAATCTTATTGTATAGCTTTCATAAAAGTACACTACCCTTAGAAACCCCGTAAATTTCATCAGATTTTGCGTATCTCTCACCGTTTTCGAGATATTTTGAAAAAATACTTTTGGAGGGGGTGGGGGTAGTATAAGAGTTGACGTAGGGGTACAGCTAAATGACGTTACGGTGTTGTGCAAAATTTGAATCATTGGTAAATTTAACATATGTGTACGTGTCTGTGTGACCCCCCCCCCACATTAATTAAATTAAACAAACAAAGTGTTTACAAAGTAAATAAATATCTTCGACAAAATAAACAAAATTTGTCAGTTTATGAGAGACGAAGTGTCATTGCATCTCTATCATTACTCAAGGCTTATCAGCAGAAATTTCGACAATTGCTAGAAAGAAGTGGTGGACGTTTGCTGGCTACGAGACAAGAAGAGACAGAAGAAGAAAATGAAGAAGAAGAGGGTGGAAATCGCATCAAGTGGCAAAATTTAGAGAATGCTTTTGAAAATCGGGTGATAACGGGTTCAATAGTGAATTTAAAGCATAAAGAGGTGCGACATTTTTTGGAGGATGCAAAGTCACTAACCATTAAGAATGTAAAAAAGAGTTTAAATGAGCATTTAAATTTGAAGTTAAATGTTAATTTTTATAGTAAATTTGAAAGTTTAAAGGAAGGTGAAATGATTGAGAATATAATGCATGTTAGTACTAAAAGTTCAATCATTTCCCTTTCAACAGATTTAGATGATTGGTACAATAATAAAGTTAAAGACCGTGTACTAGTAGAACTTGAGAACTTGCAAGAAAAAGAATCAGGTTGGAGTTTAAAGGAAGTTTTAAATTTAGTTGTAAATATAAATCGGTATGATGCATTTCTAGTGGGCAATTCCACTTATGTAAAATTACCAGTATTTATTCAAAATAAAAAAGCTGTCATCAATATTAAAAATGATGATCCTTATTGTTTTTTGTGGTCAGTGACAGCATTTTTGTTTCCTGCTAGAGATAATGTATCTATTCTTAAATTATACCCCCACTACAGTAACATATTAAAATATGATGGTCTTACATTTCCAATTAGTTTTTCCGATATTAGAAAATTTGAAAAATTGAATAATTTAAGAATAAATGTTTACGGTTTAGATGAAGATTCTAATAGTGGTAAAGTAGATATTGTTCCGGTTTATTTGAGTAAAGAAAATCCAAATTTTAGACTAGTACATTTATTATTAATTGAAAAGAAAGAGAACGATGAATCAACACCCATTCATCATTTTGCTTTAATTAAAAATCTTTCACGTCTTGTCAAATCTCAAGTAACGAAACACCAACACAGTATTTTAATATGTGACCGATGTCTGTGTCATTTTGTGAAAAAATGTTCATTTGAACGAAACAGATTATCCTGTGAAAAAGTGAACAAGTGTAGGGTAATTTTACCTGACAAGGAAAACAAAACAGTTGAATTTAAAAATTATCGCTATAAAGATAAGGTCCCATTTGCTCTATATGCGGATATTGAATGTCTTTTAGAGCCTATTGCAGAGACAGACGCCAACACATGCAACGTTCAAAAGCATGTTCCGACCAGTATTGCTTACAATTTACAGTGCAGTTTTGATGAGTCACTATCCAAAACAAATCTCTATCGCGGTCCAGATTGTATGCAGTGGTTCATTAATGAATTAAAATGTATTGCTGAAAATGTAAACAGAGAGTATTTTTCCAAGATTGTCCCCATGGAAAAACTGACTAGGCAACAGGAAATAGATTTTCAAACTACAAGATTGTGTCACATTTGTGAAAAACCTTTTCTAAAAGATGATATTAAGCACCGTGATCATTGCCACTTTACTGGCAAATATCGCGGTCCAGCTCATCAAGCCTGCAATATAAACTTTACATATTCACACACTATTCCCGTTGTATTTCACAATCTATCGGGATACGGTTCTCATTTTTTTATTCGAGCTCTGGCAACTGGTTTTGAGGGAAAAATCGGTTTATTACCCATTAATAAAGAGAAATATATTTCTTTCACAAAAGATGTAGATAATACAAAAATTAAATTCCGATTTATTGACTCTTTTCGCTTTATGGCGAGTAGTTTAGAAAAATTAGCATCTTACTTAACAGACGACAAAAAGACAATTACTAAAAAGCACTGTAACAATGACCAAAAATGTCAACTACTTACTAGAAAAGGTGTATTCCCATATGAGTACATTGATGCATGGTCGCGATTGGACGAAGAGTGTCTTCCTCCGAAAGAGACATTTTTCTCAAAATTGAACAATGAAGCTATTTCGGATGAAGACTATCTTCATGCACAAAACGTATGGGAAGCGTTTAATTTACAAAATTTGGGTCAATATTCCGATCTTTATCTCAGAACAGACGTCCTTCTCCTTGCTGACATTTTTGAAAATTTCCGTAAAACTTGCATCTCTACCTATAAACTAGATCCCTTACACTACTACACTGCACCGGGACTTGCTTTTGATGCAATGTTAAAATTTACAGGAATGAAACTTGAACTATTAACCGATGCTGAAATGTTGTTATTTATCGAATCCTATATTCTCCTATATTCTCGAAGTTGATTTGGAATATACTGAGGAATTGCATGATTCACACAAGGATTTACCCTTGTGTCCTGAACACATTGTGCCGCCCCTGTCAAAGTGTAAAATTCCGAAACTGATGACAACTCTTTACACCAAGAAGCAATATGTAGTACATTATCGAAATTTAAAATTATATCTTAATTTGGGTATGAAATTAACGAAAATTCACAGAGTTTTGCAATTTAAACAGAAGCCTTGGTTAAAGAGTTATATCGATCTAAACACTGAATTGCGTAAAAAATCCTCTAATGAGTTTGAAAAAAATTTCTACAAATTAATGAACAATTCAGTTTTTGGCAAGACCATGGAGAACGTTCGAAAATACAAGGACGTTCGACTAGTGACAAAATGGGAGGGGCGATACGGTGCAAGAACTCTAATAGGTAAACCGAATTTCAATAGCTGTACCATATTTGATGAAGATATGGTGATTATTGAAATGAATAGAACAAAAGTTACTTTCAATAAACCAATTTATGCTGGCTTAAGCGTTTTGGATATTTCAAAAATTATCACCTATGATTTTCACTACAATTACATAAAAAAGAATTTCGGTGAAAAGGCAAAATTACTCTACACCGACACTGATAGTTTAATTTACGAAATGCAAGTCCCAGATTTCTATCAGTACATGAAAAGAGATATTGTAAAATTCGACACCTCAGACTATCCTCCAAACAATGTCTACGGTCTTCCTCTAGTCAATAAAAAAATTTTGGGACTAATGAAGGATGAATATTGTGGAGAAATTATTGAAGAATTTATTGGGCTACGATCAAAATTGTACACATTTAAAATTTGTGGACAAAATGCTGAAAAGAAGAGAGCAAAAGGTGTAAAAAGGGGTACACTAAAAACAATAACTTTTAAAGATTACGAGCATTCTCTAAATGCCCACAATAATTTGGTGAAAGATCAATTCCTCATTCAAAGTCGCAAACATGAAGTCCACACGGTGAAACAGCGAAAAATTGTCTTGAGTTGGCAGGATGATAAGAGACAGCTTCTTTCAAACACCACAGATACATATCCCTGGGGCTATAAGAGTCCTAAAAATATGTAATTGGATATACGAGTACGAGTAAGTTTGTTTATTAAATTATTAAAAATATTTTCTCAATTTCCTAATTGTTAATATAAAGTATTAGAATTAAAATAATTTCTTAAAGACAATCAACTATTCAAAGTTTCTAAAAAAAAAAATGTGAATAAAATATTTAAAATTTTCAAAAATTGTATTTAATGTAAATAAGTAATATAAATTGTTTATAAATATATGTTTTTTTTTCAGAATTAAATATGTGCAACTAACAATATTGCTGTACTCTATGAGAGGGCTGGAGGTGACCCGAGTCTTTAAAATGGAGATGCTGCAGAAAGCAGTTGCTACGTAAATTCTTCACGCTGAGATGACAGAAACTGTTAATGTCAAAATTCTTTGTTTCGTAAACCACAAATCAGCAGAGCTACGTTTTTTTCCACAAATGTGTTTATTACAAATCTATTATGTAAAAAAAAAGTGCCTTTTTATATTTATATAGTCTTGTACAAAATAGAAGAGTGATGTCATATAAATAGAAAAAAAGTGAAAAATATGTGTTTTATTTATGAAAAAATATTAAATGGAAAAAAAAAATTTACAAAAACATATTATTAAAATTCTATTAACATTTTTTAACTTTTTCAAAGAATTTTACAAAAGGAAAACTAATATTTAAAAAACATTTATTAAGTAAAGCATTAATAAATATAAAAATTACTTAAAAGTAATAATTTAATTTTATTCAAAAACTATATTTGGTCAATATTTTAAATGGTTTATTTAAATTTAAAAAGCTAGAAGAACTTGTATTTTAAATTTCAACGTTAAAATAATTTGAAATTAGTAAAAAAGCAGAATGATGCGTTATGATGGAGGTAAGTACAGGAAAAGAAAATACATGTAAATTTTTTAAATTTCAAGATTGATTATTGTTAGAATCAGTTAAAAAAATTTAACAAGAGTAGCAAAACTTAAGACAAATTAGATACATTTTCTCATACAACAATGGATAAATTAAATTGATTAAATTAACATTTTCTTAGTTTCTTAGTTAAAATTAAGTGAAATATAAACACACAACCATTTTTTCAGTAAAATTACATTTTTAACAGCACACGTAAAATTCAGCGGTATGGATATGTCAAAATTACCAGCATCATCGATTAATGTGATGTTATCTGCATTGCATGAAGTAAACCAACCTGCATTCTCCAAATATTTACTCTCCACACTGGAAACTGAAACGTAATTTTTCATGAGACTCGTGAGTCCGACATTTTTGATTTTGTCAATTTCAATAGCGTTTATCTCATAACGAGCTTCCTCAAATAAATGACAGATCCCATTAATAATAAAGCTGGTACTAGTAACCGGTGTTCCATTGTTTTTCACACGTTCCAAAAAAATATAAATCTATCAATTGCTGGATAAAGAACAATCATCATGATATATCATGGGATGATGGTACTTTACCACATGAAGTAATTTCAGAAATACTGAATTGTATGTTGAAAAATTCTTCTATAATTTATGTGAAGGGAGAGGAGAAAAAAAAGTGGTAAAAAAATGTTTTAAATACTCGGACAAAAGTTGTTGATATGCTTGATATTGATTGTCCATCACTACAAAAATTGTATGAAATGTCTGGCGTGATTGAATGTAAGCATCATAATAGTAAAACAAATTTTACGTGTGCTGTTAAAAATGTAATTTTACTGAAAAAATGGTTGTGTGTTTATATTTCACTTAATTTTAACTAAGAAACTAAGAAAATGTTAATTTAATCAATTTAATTTATCCATTGTTGTATGAGAAAATGTATCTAATTTGTCTTAAGTTTTGCTACTCTTGTTAAATTTTTTTAACTGATTCTAACAATAATCAATCTTGAAATTTAAAAAATTTACATGTATTTTCTTTTCCTGTACTTACCTCCATCATAACGCATCATTCTGCTTTTTTACTAATTTCAAATTATTTTAACGTTGAAATTTAAAATACAAGTTCTTCTAGCTTTTTAAATTTAAATAAACCATTTAAAATATTGACCAAATATAGTTTTTGAATAAAATTAAATTATTACTTTTAAGTAATTTTTATATTTATTAATGCTTTACTTAATAAATGTTTTTTAAATATTAGTTTTCCTTTTGTAAAATTCTTTGAAAAAGTTAAAAAATGTTAATAGAATTTTAATAATATGTTTTTGTAAATTTTTTTTTTCCATTTAATATTTTTTCATAAATAAAACACATATTTTTCACTTTTTTTCTATTTATATGACATCACTCTTCTATTTTGTACAAGACTATATAAATATAAAAAGGCACTTTTTTTTTACATAATAGATTTGTAATAAACACATTTGTGGAAAAAAACGTAGCTCTGCTGATTTGTGGTTTACGAAACAAAGAATTTTGACATTAACAGTTTCTGTCATCTCAGCGTGAAGAATTTACGTAGCAACTGCTTTCTGCAGCATCTCCATTTTAAAGACTCGGGTCACCTCCAGCCCTCTCATAGAGTACAGCAATATTGTTAGTTGCACATATTTAATTCTGAAAAAAAAACATATATTTATAAACAATTTATATTACTTATTTACATTAAATACAATTTTTGAAAATTTTAAATATTTTATTCACATTTTTTTTTTAGAAACTTTGAATAGTTGATTGTCTTTAAGAAATTATTTTAATTCTAATACTTTATATTAACAATTAGGAAATTGAGAAAATATTTTTAATAATTTAATAAACAAACTTACTCGTACTCGTATATCCAATTACATATTTTTAGGACTCTTATAGCCCCAGGGATATGTATCTGTGGTGTTTGAAAGAAGCTGTCTCTTATCATCCTGCCAACTCAAGACAATTTTTCGCTGTTTCACCGTGTGGACTTCATGTTTGCGACTTTGAATGAGGAATTGATCTTTCACCAAATTATTGTGGGCATTTAGAGAATGCTCGTAATCTTTAAAAGTTATTGTTTTTAGTGTACCCCTTTTTACACCTTTTGCTCTCTTCTTTTCAGCATTTTGTCCACAAATTTTAAATGTGTACAATTTTGATCGTAGCCCAATAAATTCTTCAATAATTTCTCCACAATATTCATCCTTCATTAGTCCCAAAATTTTTTTATTGACTAGAGGAAGACCGTAGACATTGTTTGGAGGATAGTCTGAGGTGTCGAATTTTACAATATCTCTTTTCATGTACTGATAGAAATCTGGGACTTGCATTTCGTAAATTAAACTATCAGTGTCGGTGTAGAGTAATTTTGCCTTTTCACCGAAATTCTTTTTTATGTAATTGTAGTGAAAATCATAGGTGATAATTTTTGAAATATCCAAAACGCTTAAGCCAGCATAAATTGGTTTATTGAAAGTAACTTTTGTTCTATTCATTTCAATAATCACCATATCTTCATCAAATATGGTACAGCTATTGAAATTCGGTTTACCTATTAGAGTTCTTGCACCGTATCGCCCCTCCCATTTTGTCACTAGTCGAACGTCCTTGTATTTTCGAACGTTCTCCATGGTCTTGCCAAAAACTGAATTGTTCATTAATTTGTAGAAATTTTTTTCAAACTCATTAGAGGATTTTTTACGCAATTCAGTGTTTAGATCGATATAACTCTTTAACCAAGGCTTCTGTTTAAATTGCAAAACTCTGTGAATTTTCGTTAATTTCATACCCAAATTAAGATATAATTTTAAATTTCGATAATGTACTACATATTGCTTCTTGGTGTAAAGAGTTGTCATCAGTTTCGGAATTTTACACTTTGACAGGGGCGGCACAATGTGTTCAGGACACAAGGGTAAATCCTTGTGTGAATCATGCAATTCCTCAGTATATTCCAAATCAACTTCGAGAATATAGGAGAATATAGGATTCGATAAATAACAACATTTCAGCATCGGTTAATAGTTCAAGTTTCATTCCTGTAAATTTTAACATTGCATCAAAAGCAAGTCCCGGTGCAGTGTAGTAGTGTAAGGGATCTAGTTTATAGGTAGAGATGCAAGTTTTACGGAAATTTTCAAAAATGTCAGCAAGGAGAAGGACGTCTGTTCTGAGATAAAGATCGGAATATTGACCCAAATTTTGTAAATTAAACGCTTCCCATACGTTTTGTGCATGAAGATAGTCTTCATCCGAAATAGCTTCATTGTTCAATTTTGAGAAAAATGTCTCTTTCGGAGGAAGACACTCTTCGTCCAATCGCGACCATGCATCAATGTACTCATATGGGAATACACCTTTTCTAGTAAGTAGTTGACATTTTTGGTCATTGTTACAGTGCTTTTTAGTAATTGTCTTTTTGTCGTCTGTTAAGTAAGATGCTAATTTTTCTAAACTACTCGCCATAAAGCGAAAAGAGTCAATAAATCGGAATTTAATTTTTGTATTATCTACATCTTTTGTGAAAGAAATATATTTCTCTTTATTAATGGGTAATAAACCGATTTTTCCCTCAAAACCAGTTGCCAGAGCTCGAATAAAAAAATGAGAACCGTATCCCGATAGATTGTGAAATACAACGGGAATAGTGTGTGAATATGTAAAGTTTATATTGCAGGCTTGATGAGCTGGACCGCGATATTTGCCAGTAAAGTGGCAATGATCACGGTGCTTAATATCATCTTTTAGAAAAGGTTTTTCACAAATGTGACACAATCTTGTAGTTTGAAAATCTATTTCCTGTTGCCTAGTCAGTTTTTCCATGGGGACAATCTTGGAAAAATACTCTCTGTTTACATTTTCAGCAATACATTTTAATTCATTAATGAACCACTGCATACAATCTGGACCGCGATAGAGATTTGTTTTGGATAGTGACTCATCAAAACTGCACTGTAAATTGTAAGCAATACTGGTCGGAACATGCTTTTGAACGTTGCATGTGTTGGCGTCTGTCTCTGCAATAGGCTCTAAAAGACATTCAATATCCGCATATAGAGCAAATGGGACCTTATCTTTATAGCGATAATTTTTAAATTCAACTGTTTTGTTTTCCTTGTCAGGTAAAATTACCCTACACTTGTTCACTTTTTCACAGGATAATCTGTTTCGTTCAAATGAACATTTTTTCACAAAATGACACAGACATCGGTCACATATTAAAATACTGTGTTGGTGTTTCGTTACTTGAGATTTGACAAGACGTGAAAGATTTTTAATTAAAGCAAAATGATGAATGGGTGTTGATTCATCGTTCTCTTTCTTTTCAATTAATAATAAATGTACTAGTCTAAAATTTGGATTTTCTTTACTCAAATAAACCGGAACAATATCTACTTTACCACTATTAGAATCTTCATCTAAACCGTAAACATTTATTCTTAAATTATTCAATTTTTCAAATTTTCTAATATCGGAAAAACTAATTGGAAATGTAAGACCATCATATTTTAATATGTTACTGTAGTGGGGGTATAATTTAAGAATAGATACATTATCTCTAGCAGGAAACAAAAATGCTGTCACTGACCACAAAAAACAATAAGGATCATCATTTTTAATATTGATGACAGCTTTTTTATTTTGAATAAATACTGGTAATTTTACATAAGTGGAATTGCCCACTAGAAATGCATCATACCGATTTATATTTACAACTAAATTTAAAACTTCCTTTAAACTCCAACCTGATTCTTTTTCTTGCAAGTTCTCAAGTTCTACTAGTACACGGTCTTTAACTTTATTATTGTACCAATCATCTAAATCTGTTGAAAGGGAAATGATTGAACTTTTAGTACTAACATGCATTATATTCTCAATCATTTCACCTTCCTTTAAACTTTCAAATTTACTATAAAAATTAACATTTAACTTCAAATTTAAATGCTCATTTAAACTCTTTTTTACATTCTTAATGGTTAGTGACTTTGCATCCTCCAAAAAATGTCGCACCTCTTTATGCTTTAAATTCACTATTGAACCCGTTATCACCCGATTTTCAAAAGCATTCTCTAAATTTTGCCACTTGATGCGATTTCCACCCTCTTCTTCTTCATTTTCTTCTTCTGTCTCTTCTTGTCTCGTAGCCAGCAAACGTCCACCACTTCTTTCTAGCAATTGTCGAAATTTCTGCTGATAAGCCTTGAGTAATGATAGAGATGCAATGACACTTCGTCTCTCATAAACTGACAAATTTTGTTTATTTTGTCGAAGATATTTATTTACTTTGTAAACACTTTGTTTGTTTAATTTAATTAATGTGGGGGGGGGGGTCACACAGACACGTACACATATGTTAAATTTACCAATGATTCAAATTTTGCACAACACCGTAACGTCATTTAGCTGTACCCCTACGTCAACTCTTATACTACCCCCACCCCCTCCAAAAGTATTTTTTCAAAATATCTCGAAAACGGTGAGAGATACGCAAAATCTGATGAAATTTACAGGGTTTCTAAGGGTAGTGTACTTTTATGAAAGCTATACAATAAGATTTTTCAAATTTAAAAAATTAAAAAATTTTCAAAATTTTCAAAAATTGTAAAAACCATTAAAACACGTCAAATGTCATGCAAATTTCTTAATTTCTTGAAAGTATATTACACTACATATAAACTCATGTTCTAAGATGTGTTAACAAATTTGAAAAATATCAACTCTAATACTACCCCCACCCCTCCAAACGTCTTTTTTCAAAATATCTCGAGAACGGTGAGAGATA